>OX465299.1:111867653-113067653 GCA_949987735.1 Leucophora obtusa
TTACCATCTGATGTATGTGACTTGAAGTTCTTTGCTTGATGGCGTGTTAAGACGGATTCATGCTATTGCCACTTATTTTTCGTCCCAATATTATTTTTTAGCAGCTGAAGGGCTTTGCTGTATTTTTTTAAATAATTTGTGTACTTAAAAAAAAACAAACTAATACTGATGAAGTCCGTATTTAACAATACGGAACCGGATACACCAAAACGGAGTTAAAACGTGTTATGTTCGAAATCCGATTATACGGTCCGTTTGTGTTCCGTCAATGGCCTTGCAACTCTCTCAATAATTTTTATTTGAAAAAATATTAGGCGGCTTGGAACAGGAACGAACTCCGACTGGTTAATCAGGGATGGAAAAGGCTCACTTAATCGGGCTCTTATACCAAAAAATGTTAGATCGCTCTTACATATTTAAAAATGTAAGTAACTAAAAACGAGTAAAAAGGTTAAAGTCGGGCATGCCGACTATACAATACCCTACACCAGTCTGGTGTATTGTTTGGATCCGAAATTCGAATGGGTTAAAATGGGGCTTATGTCAAAATTTTCTATAATGTGAGTCAGCGCACCAAATTTCATTAAAATATCTTAATATTTGCGACCTGCAGTTTGTAACCAAGCCAATTTTGGGGGGACCCTTATATGGGCACTAGTTCTAAACATGGACCGATGTTCACCAAAATCAATAGGCTTCGTCCTTGGGCCAACATAGGTCTATGTACAAAATTTCATCAAAATAGCTTAATATTTGCGACCTGCAGCGTATAAACAATATAATTTTGGGGGACCCTTATATGGGCACTAGTTCTAAACATGGGCCGATGTTCACCAAAATCAATAGGCTTCGTCCTTGCGCCAACATAGGTCTATGTACCAAATTTCATCAAAATATCATAATATTTGCGACCTGCAGCGTATAAACAGTATAATTTTAGTAGGACCCTTATATGGGCACTAGGTCTAAACATAGACCGATGTTCACCAAAATCAATAGGCTGCGTTAGTGGGCCAATATAGGTCTGTGTAACAAATTTCATCAAAATATCTTAATATTTGCGACCTGCAGCGTATAAACATTATAATTTTGGTAGGACCCTTATATGGGCACTAGGTCTAAACATGGACCGATGTTCACCAAAATCAATAGGCTGCGTTATTGGGCCAATATAGGTCTGTGTACCAAATTTCGTCAAAATATCTTAATATTTACGACCTGCAGCGTATAAACAGTATAATTTTGGTAGGACCCTTATATGGGCACTAGGTCTAAACATGGACCGATGTTCACCAAAATCAACAGGCTGCATTATTGGGCCAATATAGGTCTGTGTACCAAATTTCATCAAAATATCTTAATATTTACGACCTGCAGCATATAAACAGTATAATTTTGGTAGGACCCTTATATGGGCACTAGGTCTAAACATGGACCGATGTTCAAAAAAATCAAACTTGTTCGTCCTTAGGCCAACATAGGTCTGCGTACCAAATTTCATCAAAATATCTTAATAGTTGCGACCTGTAGAGTGCGCACAAGATTGCATGGACAGACAGACAGACGGACGGAGAGACGGACATCGTTAAATCGAAATAAAAAAAAATTCTGAACCGATCGGTATACTATAAGGTGGGTCTACGACCAATATTTTTTGGTGTTACAAACATCAGCACAAACTTATAATACCCTGACCACATAGTGGTGTACGGTATAAAAATTCTGAACCGATCGGTATACTATAAGGTGGGTCTACGACCAATATTTTTTGGTGTTACAAACATCAGCACAAACTTTTAATACCCTGACCACATAGTGGTGTAGGGTATAAAAATTAAATATTAAGATATTAGCAAATATTAGCACAAATTGCGAAAACAAAACATTTGCAAAAAGCGAAATTTTTGCAATAATATATTCGCTTGCAGAATGTCGATTACCTCTTTTAATTCATTTTCTGTACCATAAAGCCTTTTTCGAATTCCGCCGTTATTTTGCAATTTTTAAGTGCGGTTTTTTAAATATATAACCTAGAGATTAAATTTTTGAAGCATAAAGTCTTTTTTCAAATTCCGCTATTATTTTGCAATTCTTTACGTGCGTTTTTTTTAATTTATAATCTAGGGGCTATAATACACATTTCAGACAACAAAGTTTGGGGGCTAGTTGCAAAAAAAATCGCGAAAAATAAAATTTGCAAAAAGGAAAATTTTTGCATCAATATCTTTGTTTGTAGAATCTAAATAGCTGATTACGTTTTCTAATTAATTTTTTGTACCACAAAGTCTTTTTTCGCGTTCCGCTTTTATTTTGCAATTTTTTAAGTACATTTCTTTTTAATTTATAATCTAGGGACTATAATACACATTTCATACAACAAAGTTTGGTGGCTAGTTGCAAAAAAAAAATCGCGAAAAACAAAATTTGCAAAAAGGATAAATTTTTTCATCAATATATTTGTTTGCAGAATGTAAATCGCTGATTAAGTTTTTTAATTAATTTTTTGTTTCATAAAGCCTTTTTTCGCTTTCCGCGATTATTTTGTAATTTTTTAAGTGTGGTTTTTTAAAATTTATAATCTAGGGTCTATAGTACCAATTTTACACACAAAAGTTTGGTGCTTAGTTTGCAAAAAAAAAATAAATTTCATAAAACAAAGTTTGGTGGTTAGTTGCAAAAAAAGAAAATTTTGGCATCGTTTGCAGAATGTAAATCTTTTAATTAATTTTTTGAACCCCAAAGCCTTTTTTCGCATTCCGATATTATTTTGCAATTTTTTACGTATGGTTTTTTAAAATTCATAATCTAGGGGTATAATACTGTTGGAATAGTATAATTCCATAGTATACTTCCATTCTTGATTTTTATAACTAAATTATTATTTTCCATCCCTGGTTACAATCGATGTTTTGAGTCATACAAAGAGCGCACATAATGACCCTGCAAACATTTAAAAGATACCTTCCAAGAAGATATTAAAGCGATATCATCTATTTGTCATTTGAATGAAAATAATCAAGTAGTATTTACTTTGAAATTGTCTTCCTTTTATCACTTGGAAGATAATTCGGCGATATTTGGACAAAAATAATTCAGACATTTTATCTTTTGTCATAACTTTTTATGACAATATTTCGGCAATATCATCTTTGTATCATTTGGAAGATAAAGCAAATTTGTTTGAAATCTTTTATCAATTTGGAAAAACTTAAAACTAAATTTATACAAAAACAATCAAAAGATATATAGGAAATAAACTCGTGAAAAGTTAAGATTAATTGCGCGGGAAAAATCAGCTAAGATGAAATCAAAATAATTTATAAGTTGGTCAATGGATTATGTATGCAGATATTGTTTTTCAGGCTTAAATTTAATAATAAAAAAATTAAATTATTGTACTGGGAGTTTATTTAGCGATATCCCTTTTATCTTCCATATGAGTTATTGCTTTCATATTGCCTGGAAGTATTGTTTTAGTGTAACAGTTGTTTCCGACGGAGGAAACTTCCGGAATACGAAATTGATATTGCCGGCAATAAATGTTTTCTTCCTGGCGATATGTTCGGAGATTCTTCTTCGTATTGCCATGTTTGCTGGGTGATATTGGTTTGAGTATGTTCCTGTTCCAAGGCACATAATAGAACAAATGCTTTCTCAGTGATAGAGAGTCCCCCAATCTCTTTATTATGTATATTCTTTGCTTCCGTACACGCACATGCTATTACGGATACATGCATACGGACCATTAACGTGCCGTAAAAGCCGGATTTATGACTCCGTACGTTGCGGACAGTCCATAAAAATGTTTCTTGGGGATACAAAGATGATATTGCCGAAATATTGTCATAAAAAGTTATGACAAAAGATAAAATTTCTGAATTATTTTTGTCCAAATATCGCCGAATTATCTTCCAAGTGATAAAAGGAAGACAATTTCAAAGTAAATACTACTTGATTATTTTCATTCAAATGACAAATAGATGATATCGCTTTAATATCTTCTTGGAAGGTATCTTTAAATGTTTGCAGGGTCATTATGTGCGCTCTTTGTATGACTCAAAACATCGATTGTAACCAGGGATGGAAAATAATAATTTAGTTATAAAAATCAAGAATGGTATTATAGCCCTAGATTATGAATTTTAAAAAACCATACGTAAAAAATTGCAAAATAATATCGGAATGCGAAAAAAGGCTTTGGGGTTCAAAAAATTAATTAAAAGATTTACATTCTGCAAACGATGCCAAAATTTTCTTTTTTTGCAACTAACCACCAAACTTTGTTTTATGAAATGGGCATTATACTCCATAGATTATAAATTTGTGCGTTTGTGGTAGAAAAAAATAATTAAAAAACTCAATCAGCGATTAACAAACTACAAATGAATACAATGACGCAAAAATTTTCCTTTTTGCAAATATTTTTTTCGCGATTTATTTTTTTTTTTGGCAAACTAAGCACCAAACTTTTGTGTATAAAATTGGTACTATAGACCCTAGATTATAAATTAAAAAAAACCACACTTAAAAAATTGCAAAATAATCACGGAAAGCGAAAAAAGGCTTTATGGTACAAAAAATTAATTAAAAAACTTAATCAGCGATTTACATTCTGCAAACAAATATATTGATGAAAAATTTATCCTTTTTGTAAATTTTATTTTTCGCGATTTTTTTTTGCAACTTGCCACCAAACTTTGTTGTATGAAATGTGTATTATAGTCCTTAGATTATAAATTAAAAAGAAACGTACTTAAAAATTTGCAAATAAAAGCGGAACGCGAAAAAAGACTTTGTGGTACAAAAAATTAATTAGGAAACGTAATCAGCGATTTAGATTCTGCAAACAAATATATTGATGCAAAAATTTTCCTTTTTGCAAATTTTATTTTTCGCGATTTTTTTGCAACTAACCACCAAACTTTGTTGTCTGAAACGTATATTATAGCCCCTAGATTATAAATTAAAAAAAAACGCACGTAAAGAATTGCAAAATAATAGCGGAATTTGAAAAAAGACTTTATGGTACAAAAAATTTAATCCCTAGGTTACATATTTAAAAAAACCGCATTTAAAAATTGCAAAATAACGGCGGAATTCGAAAAAGGCTTTATGGTACAGAAAATGAATTAAAAGAGGTAATCGACATTCTGCAAGCGAATATATTGTTGCAAAAATTTCGCTTTTTGCAAATGTTTTGTTTTCGCAATTTGTGCTAATATTTGCTAATATCTTAATATTTAGTTTTTATGTTTTTTAACGAGCCAAAGGAAACCTATTTTTTAGTTACTTACATTTTTAAATATGTAAGAGCGATCTAACATTTTTTGGTATAAGAGCCCGATTAAGTGAGCATTTTCCATCCCTGATTAACCAGTCGGAGTTCGTTCCTGTTCCAAGCCGACTAATATTTTTCAAATAAAAATTATTGAGAGAGTTGCAAGGCCATTGATATAGCCAAAAAAATAGGTAATTTCTATATGACTTTTATGTTCGAAAATCACCTATAATTTTTGTTAAATTAACTAGGAGAAATTGGTGTATGACCAATTTCAATTGTAACGATTCTTTAACTTGGGTTGATTTATAAAAGAGAACGGCTACCTACTGGTTCGGCTATGCTCGTCGATGGGGGGGTTTATTATGTTCCCAAAAGAATTTATATTTACTGAATCGTTTACTGTAGATTTTAAATTTAGGTAGCAAGTCAAAAATAAGGGCGATACATAAAAAAAAATAATAAATAAACAAATAACAAAAAAAAATATCGAAAATGAACCGAAAAATGTTGATGATAGAAATGTAGCTCATGATGGAATTTGCTACATTATTCCTATGCCCACCCTCCATGCTGACTGTAGGGTAAATTTCAGTCAGCCCAAAAAAATAAAACCTACATACTCACATACCTAGGACTTCACCTTTCGTAATAAAATAAGAAAGTTTAAATTTCCATCTTAGGAATAATAGCAAGAAAATTTATTTATAATAATAATAAGAATTATGGACATATTTTAATAAGTAAATAGTATTCAGATAACAAATAGACAAATAAAAAAAAAAACTATAGATGGTCACCTTCTTTAAAGGTTTTTCAATTTAAAAAAAAAATTAAAAAAAAAATTTTAATAGTTCAATAAAATGTAAAAAAAATTTTTGTAAACTAGTGTAAAAAAATTTTTTTTTAAATGTAAGACATGGTAATGGTCAACTTAAGAACCAAATTTTTATAATGGTTGAACAAAAATATAAAAAAATATGTTTGTGACCTAGTGTAAAATTTATTTATTTAAAAGAAGTTTAAGGTTTGACCCAAGATGAAATTAATCGTTAATAATATATTAAACATGAATAAATAGTATAAAACCCAATTATTGGAATTAAATTAATTGTAAAATAACATTTACGGGAATAAAATTAATAAATAAAGAAAATATTTAATATTTTGTTTTTCTTTAATATGAATTTTAAAAGAAAAAGAAAATTATTTCATTAATTAAAAGTTAAAATTTTAAAATATATAAACTAATAGATTGCATTTAAATCAATCCCAAAAAAATCTTAATCCCGCAAAAGCTTAAAATTATTGAATTATGGCAACCCTAATTGCATTTACAAATTCAATGTTCATCACATTAAGATACGTGAATCACTCAATCTAATAGTTATTCATGTTTATTATCATATTATTTAAAAAAAAAATTTGAGTAAAATTAAAAAAATGTGTATCAATATATATATATATATATATATATATATAAATACAAAATTTGAATAAACTTACGGTTTCTTATCCCTCGTTGTCATCAAGCGCTTGTGGACGAAGAATAATTTTATCCGACTGCAAGTTTTATTCAAGATAGTTAATATGTATGTTAGTGTATGTTAGTTCGTGTGTAATTTATTCATTCAGAGCCAAAAAGCATCTGATTGAGTGAGTGAGAGGAGTTATTGTTGCATGGGGATGATATATTAGTGTGTATGGTTGTTTATATGTTTAATGTATGTATGAAAGATAATTAAGTGTTAATAAAGTTTGTATTGTGTGATTATTTTAAAATCTAAATTAAGGTGACCATAAAAAAAATTAATAAAACAAAACTCCCGAATATTAACGTTAATATGAAATGAATTAAAATTTTACAATATGAATCTGATTTAAAATAAAATAAAAAAAAATGAATATTTACGTTAAGATGAACTTAATTCAAATAAGCAAAATTTATAAAAATTACGTTAACATTTAAACAAATTAATAAAACCACACGCGTATTTTTAAATTATTAAAATTTATACACTATTTCGACTTTTTTTTTTTTTTTATTAGCTGGTCACTTTAATATTTTGGCTGTTAATATTTTTATTTTATTAGCCGGTTTTGATATTAATGAAAAACAAATTTTGTTTCGGAACGGTATAGAGAAAATTGGATTTCAACGCTGCAGTATATGTCTACTTACAACCGCTGATTATAATTTAAGATGAGAATTTCAAAACAAATTTCCGTAACCGCTTCTCTTATAGACGTGCAAACCCCGATGAAGATAAATTTTGGGAATGCATTTAAAGATGTACTCTCTTAACGATAAATTTGCTTAGTCCAATCTTGTTATATGAAAATTTAATGGTAGGTTGACGGTAATAGATATGGAGCAATTTAGTGTAACTTTTTCTTTTATCCTTTTTCCAATTAAATTAATGAAAACTAAATCCCCTTGTCTTAATAATTTCCTGTATCCAAGAAACAACCACCACACAATTTCAATCAGTCTAAAATTTCCAAGATTCTTTCCTTTTTTTTTCTTTGGCGTTTGTTAAATTATAATTTTTAATTTATTGTTGTTTAGATTCCCAACAATTCGAGCAATCTTTAGCAAACTTTCAAAATGAAAATTTTTGACAAGCAAATGCACAAAACAAATATTTAAATTCTATAAAAATGAAATGTTACCCTGATCGAATTCAAAATAATTTTAGAACAAAATTCAAATATTGATAAGTACTAATTTGTTATCCTCACAAAAAAAATGTTAGTACAGTCATTAACAAACATATATGAACTCATAGCTACTGAAATAAAAATTATCCCACAGCAAATCATCGCCATCACAAAGCAGATAAAGAGAAAAGCGTGCTGCAGAACTTTATCTGAAAAAGGCGCATTATGTTTAGGAACTCTTAATCAATATCATCATCAGCTCCAAATGTCCTTGATATGATATATTCCCTTATGGCTGCCGTCAACATCTTCCAATTCATAATTGACATTACCTATTTTCCTTATTACTACAGCCTTTATTCCAGTAGGTGCAAGTTTGGCGTTAAACTTATTTATCAATGAACTTTGGACAAAATTTCGGTGAATCACATTCTGACCAATATTAAACTCTCTTGTTCTAGCTCTCAAGTTGTAAGAATTAACATTTCTTTCGTAAGCCTCTTTTATTTTCTTCCTAATCGAATCTCTAAGAAGCGAGAAATGGTCTTGACGTTCTAATTGAGTATCTGTTTCGGATAAAAGTTTCAAATTTCTCAATATTTTGTAATCATATCCATGTCCTACCATAGATTGACCAAAAACTAATTCATAAGGCGTACGGCCTGTGGTTTGGTGTATACTAGACCTAATTGCACAATTAACACTTCCTATGTACTCATCCCAAAGACGTTGGTCATTACGAATATATGAGCGGAGTGCCTCATTAATCGACCGGTTTACTCTTTCACTCGCATTCGATTGCGGGCTATGTACAGCGGTAAATTGATGCTTAATTCCAAATTTATCCATTAAAGCTTTCAGATCCTTTGACTTAAATTGACTTCCGTTATCAGTGACAATCACCTCTGGAACGCCATAACAATTAAATATTTCGTTTTTCAAATACTCTACGATAGGTTTTGTAACAAATTTTCTTAGTGGTTCCAAAAACGTGAATTTGGTAAAGTGATCCAGAATAATCAAAATACCAATATTCCCATTTCTTGTGCGGGGTAAAGGACCTATTAAATCTAGATATAACCTTTGGAATGGTCTCTCCGACTCAACAAATTGTCCCATTGGTGGTTTCAAAGAAGATGTTGGAGTTTTGGATGTCCGACATAATTCACATTTTTGCACGTATTCTTTTATATCTGAAACCAGCCTTGGCCAAAAGAAAAATTGACGTATTCGGTGAACGGTTTTGACGATTCCGCCATGAGCAGCATTTGGTATATCGTGAGCAGCAAATATCACATCTTTGCGTAATTCCTCAGGTACGAGTAGCTTCCAGGAATCGGACTCATCAACTTCGCCTGTTGAGAAGTTAACTCTTTTATAAATATATTTATCCAGAACTTTGTAATCGGGTAACTCTGCTACAGTAAAATCATCTCTCAATTTAGCATATTCTTGACTATCAAAAGCTGTTGAGTTAAGGTCAATGGAAGGTAAAGTTGGCAAATTTATTTCATATATAATTGCGTCGCCTTCAAAGGCTCTGGATAAAGCATCCGGCACTACATTTTCTTTACCTTTGCGGTGTTCAATAGAAAAGTCAAATCCCTGCAATTTCAACGCCCATCTGGCTAATCTTCCCGAGAGATCCTTTTGTCGCATTAACCATTTAAGGCTTGCATGATCAGTTATTACCTTAAACTCTTGACCCTCTATGTATGCTCTAAATTTTCTAATTGCTAAAATTACTGCAAGACATTCTAATTCCGTAATAGAATAATTTCTTTGCGCCTTGTTAAGCTTTTGTGACATGTAAGCTATTGGCCGTTCATTACCCTCTTCATCAAGTTGAGCTAAAACTGCCCCAACTCCATAGGTGCTTGCGTCACATTGTAGAATAAATGGCTTTTCAAAATTTGCGTGGACTAATATGGGAGCTGAAGTTAATTTTTGTTTCAAAATGATGAAAGCTTGTTGAGCTTCTTCTGACCAAGAAAATCTTTTATGTTTTGAAAGGAGTTCTGTCATAGGAAATGTAATGGTAGCATAGTCATCGATGAATCGACGATACCAACCGGCCATACCGAGAAATTGGCGCAATTGTTTTACTGTTTTAGGAACCGGAAATTCCGAAATCGCCCTAACCTTATCTGGGTCGATTTTCATAGCTCCCTGACCTACAATGTATCCCAAATATTGTACCTGTTTAATAGCAAAGCAACTTTTCTTAATGTTTATCGTCAAATTAGCTTTCCTAAGTTGAGTGGCCACTTCGTGTAAATGTCGAATGTGTTCGTTAAAGTCTTTCGAAACTATTAATAAGTCGTCAAGATAAACAAGTACGTTCGTCTTCAATTCATACGGAATAACTTGGTCCATCAGTCTGCACATCGTTTGCGGTGCATTGCACAATCCAAACGGCATTCTTGTAAATTGATACAATGGCCGATTAGGGATTGTGAAAGCTGTCTTAGGTCTTGAGGATTCGTCCAATTTTATTTGCCAAAATGCATCTTTTAAATCCACTTTGGAAATAAAGTAAACTGGAGGAAGCCTTGAAATTAGTCCGTCCAAATTAGGTATCGGATAAGCGTCTTTTGTCGTCACGGAATTTAATTTTCTACTGTCCAAGCAAAAACGAACTTTTCCTGGTTTCACAATCAAAACACCAGGGGATGACCACGGTGAAGTTGGACACTCTTCGATAACTCCTAATTCTAACATTCGATCAATTTCCCCGCATAAAAGTTTCTCCCTAGCTGGCGAAATGGGATAAAATCGTTGTTTTATTGGAACTGCCTTATCCGTATCAATTTTATGTTCCAATAAGGTTGTACAACCCAGACCATCACGATCGGAAGTGGGAAAACTATCAATAACTCCCTGTAGCTGTTGTTTCTGAAGGGTATTCAATGAAATTTTATCAGAATCTTCCTTCTCTAGGATAATTTCGCTTATTGTATTAGTACACACAATTTTTATTCCAAATTTCTCCCAAAAATCTATACCACATATAACCTCCTGTTTTATATTTGGAATTGCTAAAAACTCAACAGATTTTGTTTGTCCGTTATATTCTACATCTAATTTCACAGTACCTAAAACACGTTGTTGTTCTCCATCAGCTGTTTTTACATAACCGACTCCCTGTTTAAAATTTCCTGAATTTATTATTTCCTCACAAAACTTGCCACCAATCACGCTAACATTAGCGCCACTGTCCAATAATGAAAAATATTTCGTATGTCTTATATTCAACAAAATATATGGCCTATTGTCATTCTCTATGTTCACTAATGACGAAATTGTATATTTACTAAATTGTTTTCTCCTCATATAATATTCGCGTAATCGCTTAGATGACCTAGTAAGCTTTTTGTGATTGTCAATTTCATTAAAAATCCGGTTTCTAATTCGGTTATATTCCTCTAGACGAACATGGTATGGTCTCTGTAATGGATGAATTTTTATTACGTTAGGTTGTTTGGTTACATCAGGTTGGCTGGTCACATCAGGTTGGTTAATTACATTAGATACGTCTAATTTTCTATCTTCGGATGTCCGTGCTTTTTCGTCCGGACATCCCTCAACAAGTTTCCCTGCTCACTTGTACATTTGACACATTGTGGTCTATACGTATTTTTGATCCCGCATCCATAACAAAATACGGTTCGAGGCTTAACACAATCCATAAAACTGTGTCCTATTTCATCGCAGTTCCAGCATTTGCCAGAACGAACTACGACACATATTTCCGTGTCATCTATATCTAAATTATCCTCAATATTCCTCCGAGTATTATCGGTTATTTCCGACACCTGACCCCTTTGAAACAATCGTTTATTATGACTTCCATGTGACATATCCTTAACAAATTTTTCATGTCTTCGCACTGCACGTCTCAACTCCGAAACTCTAACTATGTCCAAATGTAATAGTTCGTGCCTAATCTCCGGTTTCAAGTTTCGCTGGATAGTTTCGCACAGTTCATAGTCCGATATTGGTGTTCTTAGTCTATCACATAAATTTATGATTTCATCGTAGAACTCATCAAATGATTCGCTAGGTTTTTGTTTCCTACGACGAATGTCATCCTTAATGTCAAAGTCTGTATAAAATTCTTTAAACTGATGTTTCAAAGCTAGACATAAATCATCCCAATTCATAGCGGATGAACTTTTATGGAACCGCCAATACCATTTTAAGGCTTTGCCTTCAAAAAGAATGTGAGCGTGTTCACATAAAAGAGAAAAATTACCCCGAAGATTGGATTCCGTTAATGAATCAACTCTATATATAAACTCATCCACGGATATGTCTGTCACTTCACCGGAAAATCGAATTCGCCAATTTCGAATTAAATTTAGTATCTTTTCCGAACTACTTTCAAGACCGACTACTGAATATCGACGGTCCCTTTCTATATTTCGCTCAGACTGTGAATCACTACGATTATCCCGGTTATTTCGTATATTCGGCGTAGCATCGTGTGTTTGTAAGTTCCATATATTACCGTTACTAGCTTGTCCTCCACGTAACGTTTGGTTATCTGGTACTGAATTTGCCAAAGCTAATTCACGAAAATTATCATTTATCAAGGCACTTATTTCCTCCCTAAATTCTCTCATAGAATCCTGGATTAAGTTTCGTACTCTATTATCATTATCGTTCCTCTGTTGACTAGCTTCTGCCCGAGTCTGTTGTCGTGTCCTTGGTCTATCCGCTCTAATCCTCGGAGTCAATACATTGTCTCCGGCACCTTGCTCTTCAACAAAAGTTGCATTACCGCCCTCTTGATTTACAAGGGATGGTAAATTTTCACTACTCCTAACCAACGGCATTTTATATAGAATAACAGAAAATATTTCCAACCGTTACACAAAATGATGTTCTCAAATTCAATATGAGTAATTCTTTAGAGAAAGTATTAAATCGCAATTAAATTATACCCGTAAAACGTAATCAAAAAAAAATTTTCAACACTCAAAAAAATTAAAATATAAATATCACTACTCAGTGAAGTCCTTCGGTATATGAAATGGAAGCAAACAAATTTAAGAAAAGAAATACAAAAATGAAGATATGAAAAACAAAAAAATCTATCTATCATCAACAATAATTTATAAAAAAATACAAAACTTCCAATTCCCGCAGGAAATCTTTCGACGCTAATCAAAAAGAAATAAATCCTAACACAAAAATGAGAAAAGAAAAATGAATGAAAAAGGTTGATAATCTATTGTGGAAAGAATCCGATTAAATGAAGATCAGAAACTTTGCATACAAATCAAAAGCTCAAATCAAACCATAAAAAAAATTTTAAGAGGAAAATCAAATAAAAAAAATACAAGAGAAAAGAAAAAAATTGGATAAGGGTCTCACGAGTATTGTACCGATATACACCAGTAAACAAACAACATCTCGAGTTCGAACCCAAACCCTGTTAATGCTTTTGTATTAAAATAATATCAAGTAAGGATATGAAGCCAGGTAAACCATAACTACATATTTTCCAAACCAATAATTATAAAAACACAGAAGCCAGAAGAAAGGTAAATAATAAAAAAAATTAATATGTATCACCACTTATACGGATTCAAAGGCCCTCAGCTTCAAGATGTAAGTGCACCATAAAAATTTGAAATAAAAACGCAACTGAGGCCCCACGTTGGGCGCCAAAATCCCTGTAACGATTCTTTAACTTGGGTTGATTTATAAAAGGGAACGGCTACCTACTGGTTCGGCTATGCTCGTCGATGGGGGGGTTTATTATGTTCCCAAAAGAATTTATATTTACTGAATCGTTTACTGTAGATTTTAAATTTAGGTAGCAAGTCAAAAATAAGGGCGATACATAAAAAAAAATAATAAATAAATAACAAAAAAAAAATCGAAAATGAACCGAAAAATGTTGATGATAGAAATGTAGCTCATGATGGAATTTGCTACATTATTCCTATGCCCACCCTCCATGCTGACTGTAGGGTAAATTTCAGTCAGCCCAAAAAAAATAAAACCTACATACTCACATACCTAGGACTTCACCTTTCGTAATAAAATAAGAAAGTTTAAATTTCCATCTTAGGAATAATAGCAAGAAAATTTATTTATAATAATAATAAGAATTATGGACATATTTTAATAAGTAAATAGTATTCAGATAACAAATAGACAAATAAAAATAAACTATAGATGGTCACCTTCTTTAAAGGTTTTTCAATTTAAAAAAAAAATTAAAAAAAAAATTTTAATAGTTCAATAAAATGTAAAAAAAATTTTTGTAAACTAGTGTAAAAAAAATTTTTTTTAAATGTAAGACATGGTAATGGTCAACTTAAGAACCAAATTTTTATAATGGTTGAACAAAAATATAAAAAAATATGTTTGTGACCTAGTGTAAAATTTATTTATTTAAAAGAAGTTTAAGGTTTGACCCAAGATGAAATTAATCGTTAATAATATATTAAACATGAATAAATAGTATAAAACCCAATTATTGGAATTAAATTAATTGTAAAATAACATTTACGGGAATAAAATTAAATAAAGAAAATATTTAATATTTTGTTTTTCTTTAATATGAATTTTAAAAGAAAAAGAAAATTATTTCATTAATTAAAAGTTAAAATTTTAAAATATATAAACTAATAGATTGCATTTAAATCAATCCCAAAAAAATCTTAATCCCGCAAAAGCTTAAAATTATTGAATTATGGCAACCCTAATTGCATTTACAAATTCAATGTTCATCACATTAAGATACGTGAATCACTCAATCTAATAGTTATTCATGTTTATTATCATATTATTTAAAAAAAAAATTTGAGTGAAATTAAAAAAATGTGTATCAATATATATATATATTAGGGCGGGTCGATTTAATAATCGCCCATGGCTCAGTGAAAATCGTATTCTAGGGATCAAAATAAGAAACTTTGCCGAAGGAACCATACCTCTAAAACGAATTCTACTACCCCTAACTGTTGACTTTTGTCCCGTAGGGTCAAGTTTTGAAAAATCCCACTTTGACCCATTTAGAGTGCCCCAATCGAGTCCAAATGTATGACCGACCCCCACTAACTTTGGAGGGCCGATCCACCCATGCCAGTGGCACACCCCCTGGAACTCCCCTGGGGGGTTCCCCATACAAACATTTTAAAAAATCACCATTTTTGGCACTTTATTTTATTATTTTTTATTTATTTTATTTATTTTTATTATTTTATTTATTTTTTCTCTTTAGAAATTTATTTAGTCAGAACATATGTAAATGAAAAAATTAATTTAACTTAGTAATAGAAAAGAAAATAAAAAAAATTACTGTTTGAAGTCTTTTTTGCTTTCAAGTCTGGGCATTTTTTCTTTTCTATTACTAAGTTAAATTAATTTTTTCATTTACATATGTTCTGACTAAATAAATTTCTAAGGAGAAAAAATAAATAAAATAATAAAAATAAATAAAATAAATAAAAAATAATAAAATAAAGTGCCAAAAATGGTGATTTTTTAAAATGTTTGTATGGGGAACCCCCCAGGGGAGTTCCAGGGGGTGTACCACTGGCATGGGTGGATCGGCCCTCCAAAGTTAGTGGGGGTCGGTCATACATTTGGACTCGATTGGGGCACTCTAAATGGGTCAAAGTGGGATTTTTCAAAACTTGACCCTACGGGACAAAAGTCAACAGTTAGGGGTAGTAGAATTCGTTTTAGAGGTATGGTTCCTTCGGCAAAGTTTCTTATTTTGATCCCTAGAATACGATTTTCCCTGAGCCATGGGCGATTTTTTTGCCTCCCCACAAATCGACCCAGCCTAATATATATATATATATATAAATACAAAATTTGAATAAACTTACGGTTTCTTATCCCTCGTTGTCATCAAGCGCTTGTGGACGAAGAATAATTTTATCCGACTGCAAGTTTTATTCAAGATAGTTAATATGTATGTTAGTGTATGTTAGTTCGTGTGTAATTTATTCATTCAGAGCCAAAAAGCATCTGATTGAGTGAGTGAGAGGAGTTATTGTTGCATGGGGATGATAGATTAGTGTGTATGGTTGTTTATATGTTTAATGTATGTATGAAAGATAATTAAGTGTTAATAAAGTTTGTATTGTGTGATTATTTTAAAATCTAAATTAAGGTGACCATAAAAAAAATTAATAAAACAAAACTCCCGAATATTAACGTTAATATGAAATGAATTAAAATTTTACAATATGAATCTGATTTAAAATAAAATAAAAAAAAATGAATATTTACGTTAAGATGAACTTAATTCAAATAAGCAAAATTTATAAAAATTACGTTAACATTTAAACAAATTAATAAAACCACACGCGTATTTTTAAATTATTAAAATTTATACACTATTTCGACTTTTTTTTTTTTTTATTAGCTGGTCACTTTAATATTTTGGCTGTTAATATTTTTATTTTATTAGCCGGTTTTGATATTAATGAAAAACAAATTTTGTTTCGGAACGGTATAGAGAAAATTGGATTTCAACGCTGCAGTATATGTCTACTTACAACCGCTGATTATAATTTAAGATGAGAATTTCAAAACAAATTTCCGTAACCGCTTCTCTTATAGACGTGCAAACCCCGATGAAGATAAATTTTGGGAATGCATTTAAAGATGTACTCTCTTAACGATAAATTTGCTTAGTCCAATCTTGTTATATGAAAATTTAATGGTAGGTTGACGGTAATAGATATGGAGCAATTTAGTGTAACTTTTTCTTTTATCCTTTTTCCAATTAAATTAATGAAAACTAAATCCCCTTGTCTTAATAATTTCCTGTATCCAAGAAACAACCACCACACAATTCCAATCAGTCTAAAATTTCCAAGATTCTTTCCTTTTTTTTTTCTTTGGCGTTTGTTAAATTATAATTTTTAATTTATTGTTGTTTAGATTCCCAACAATTCGAGCAATCTTTAGCAAACTTTCAAAATGAAAATTTTTGACAAGCAAATGCACAAAACAAATATTTAAATTCTATAAAAATGAAATGTTACCCTGATCGAATTCAAAATAATTTTAGAACAAAATTCAAATATTGATAAGTACTAATTTGTTATCCTCACAAAAAAAATGTTAGTACAGTCATTAACAAACATATATGAACTCATAGCTACTGAAATAAAAATTATCCCACAGCAAATCATCGCCATCACACAATATAGGCAAAATACTGGTGATATTACTTTAATATTAGGTTGCGTTTACACTTGCATCGAAATCCCGAGATTTCGCTATTCACCACTCTCAAAAAACAATGAAGAAAAGCATATAAACGTTAAATTTTTAGAAAATGAATTTATTAGACCCAACTATGTGTGCTTTATTAAAAATTGCACATATATATGCTTTTCTTCATTGTTTTTTCAGAGTGGTGAATAGCGAAATCTCGGGATTTCGATGCAAGTGTAAACGCAACCTTAGGTATTTGTTATTGCAAAAAACAGCCCAAATAATAATAATTTAAATTTATTTATTAAAAATTGATAAAAATACATATAAATTTCACAAATTTTTTACTTATACAAATTACATACGTTAATTATCGCTACACTATACAATAAATATTTTATTAGGCTGCGTTTACCTCTGCAGCGAAATCCCGAGATTTCGATATTCACCACTTCGAAAAAACAGTGAAGATAGGCGTATAAACTTTAATTTTTTTGGAAAATGTATTTATTAGAACTAAATATGTGTAATTTATTCAAAATTGAACATATATAAGCTTTCCTTCATTGCTTTTTCACAGTGGTGAATATCGAAATCTCGAGATTTCGGTGCAGATATAAATGCAGCTTTAGATTCAGAGTTATTTTGCAGAAAATTCCTCATATTCTAAGGGTTTTGGTATAAGAAAAATTCGTCAGATTCTGAGAGTTTTTCAAAAGGGAAAAGTCTTTATATTCTGAGCGTATTTCTATACGAAAAGGTTTGAGATTTTGACGGTTCTCTATAGAAAAGATTCTATTCTTAAGGCACACTTACACGCGAGAGAAACCTGCTAGCGGTAGAGCAAAACACACCTCTAAATAGCTCTATTCTGAATTATTTAAACTATTTATAAGTGTTTTTTGCTCTATCTCTAGCAGTTTTCTCTCGCGTGTAAATGTGCCTTTAGGATTTTCTATAGGAAAAGATCAGAAAATTCTGAGGGTTCTCTATACGAAAAAGTTTATATTTTGAGGCTTTTTCTGTAGGAAAAAGAAGTTAGATTCTGAGGGTATTCCTATAGGAAAAGGTGCTGCGATTCTGAAGGTTATCTATAGGAAAAATTGTGATTCTCTACAGAAGTGATTTTCTACAGGAAAAATACATCAAATTGTAATGGTTTTTCTAAAGGAAGAAGTATACGAGAAAGTCCTAAGATTTTGAGGGTTTTACTACAGGAAAATGTTGAGAATCTGATTGTTTTCTGTAGAAAAACGTCCTCAGATTCTAAGGGGTTTTCTATTCTATAAAGATTCTATAGGAAAATTTTTCATAATCTAAGGGGCTTTCTAAAGGAAACAATTTTCAGAATTTGAAGGTTTTTTCTATAAGGAAATATCCTCATATTAAAAAAAATCTGAATGGTTTTATAGAAAAACGAGTAAAAAGGTTAAAGTCGGGCATGCCGACTATACAATACCCTACACCAGTCTGGTTAAAAGCCAACTAATGTTTGGATCCGAAATTCGAATGGGTTAAAATGGGACTTGTGTCAAAATTTTCTGTAATGTGAGTCAGCGAACCAAATTTCATTAAAATATCTTAATATTTGCGAACTGCAGTTTGTTACCAAGCCAATTTTGGGGGGAACCTTATATGGGCACTAGGTCTAAACATGGACCGGTGTTAACCTAAATCAATAGGCTTCGTCCTTAGGCTGCCATAGGTCGGTGTACCAAATTTCATTAAAATATCTTAATATTTACTACCTGCAGCGTATAAACAATATAATTTAGGGGGGATCCTTATATGGGCACTAGGTCTAAACATGGACCGGTGTTAACCTAAATCAATAGGCTTCGTCCTTAGGCTGCCATAGGTCGGTGTACCAAATTTCATCAAAATATCTTAATATTTACGACCTGCATCGTATAAACAATATAATTTTGGTAGGACCCTTACATGGGCACTAGGTCTAAACATGGACCGATGTTCACCAAAATCAATAGACTTCGTCGTTGGGCCGACATAAGTCGGTGTACCATATTTCATCAAAATATCTTAATATTTGCGACCTGCAGCGTATAAACCATATAATTTTAGTAGAACCCTTATATGGGCACTAGGTCTAAACATGGACCGATGTTCACCAAAATCAATAGGCTTCGTCGTTGGGCCGACGTAAGTCGGTGTACCATATTTCATCAAAATATCTTAATATTTGCGACCTGCAGCGTATAAACAATATAATTTTGGTAGGACCCTTATATGGGCACTCGGTCTAAACATGGACCGATGTTTACCAAAATCAATAGGCTTGGTACACCGACTTATGTCCTTGGGCCGACATAAGCCGGTGTACCAAGTTTCATCAAAATATCTTAATATTTGCGACCTGTAGAGTGCGCACAAGAATGCATGGACAGACAGACAGACAGACAGACGGACGGACGGACAGACGGACATCGTTAAATCGAAATAAAAAAAATTCTGAGCCGATCGGTATACTATAAAGTAGGTCTAGGACCAATATTTTTTGGTGTTACAAACATCAGCACAAACTTATAATACCCTGACCACATAGTGGTGTAGGGTATAAATACTCAAGATATAAGGGGTTTTGTATAAGAAAAACTACTCAGATTCTGAGGGTTTTTCATTACAGAGAAATCCTCAGAAACACGAGATTAAAAACAAAACCAATTTACCAACTTAAAGTACGAAAAATACTCAATACCCACGTGCAATTACCAATGGCCTTGCAACTCTCTCAATAATTTTTATTTGAAAAAATATTAGGCGGCTTGGAACAGGAACGAACTCCGACTGGTTAATCAGGGATGGAAAAGGCTCACTTAATCGGGCTCTTATACCAAAAAATGTTAGATCGCTCTTACATATTTAAAAATGTAAGCAACTAAAAACGAGTAAAAAGGTTAAAGTCGGGCATGCCGACTATACAATACCCTACACCAGTCTGGTGTATTGTTTGGATCCGAAATTCGAATGGGTTAAAATGGGGCTTATGTCAAAATTTTCTATAATGTGAGTCAGCGCACCAAATTTCATTAAAATATCTTAATATTTGCGACCTGCAGTTTGTAACCAAGCTAATTTTGGGGGGACCCTTATATGGGCACTAGTTCTAAACATGGACCGATGTTCACCAAAATCAATAGGCTTCGTCCTTGGGCCAACATAGGTCTATGTACAAAATTTCATCAAAATAGCTTAATATTTGCGACCTGCTGCGTATAAACAATATAATTTTGGGGGACCCTTATATGGGCACTAGTTCTAAACATGGACCGATGTTCACCAAAATCAATAGGCTTCGTCCTTGCGCCAACATAGGTCTATGTACCAAATTTCATCAAAATATCATAATATTTGCGACCTGCAGCGTATAAACAGTATAATTTTGGTAGGACCCTTGTATGGGCACTAGGTCTAGACATGGACCGATGTTCACCAAAATCAATAGGCTGCGTTATTGGGCCAATATAGGTCTGTGTAACAAATTTCATCAAAATATCTTAATATTTGCGACCTGCAGCGTATAAACATTATAATTTTGGTAGGACCCTTATATGGGCACTAGGTCTAAACATGGACCGATGTTCACCAAAATCAATAGGCTGCGTTATTGGGCCAATATAGGTCTGTGTACCAAATTTCGTCAAAATATCTTAATATTTACGACCTGCAGCGTATAAACAGTATAATTTTGGTAGGACCCTTATATGGGCACTAGGTCTAAACATGGACCGATGTTCACCAAAATCAATAGGCTGCGTTATTGGGCCAATATAGGTCTGTGTACCAAATTTCGTCAAAATATCTTAATATTTACGACCTGCAGCATATAAACAGTATAATTTTGGTAGGACCCTTATATGGGCACTAGGTATAAACATGGACCGATGTTCAAAAAAATCAAACTTGTTCGTCCTTAGGCCAACATAGGTCTGCGTACCAAATTTCATCAAAATATCTTAATAGTTGCGACCTGTAGAGTGCGCACAAGATTGCATGGACAGACAGACAGACGGACGGACGGACGGACAGACGGACATCGTTAAATCGAAATAAAAAAAAATTCTGAACCGATCGGTATACTATAAGGTGGGTCTACGACCAATATTTTTTGGTGTTACAAACATCAGCACAAACTTATAATACCCTGACCACATAGTGGTGTACGGTATAAAAATTCTGAACCGATCGGTATACTATAAGGTGGGTGTCTACGACCAATATTTTTTGGTGTTACAAACATCAGCACAAACTTTTAATACCCTGACCACATAGTGGTGTAGGGTATAAAAATTAAATATTAAGATATTAGCAAATATTAGCACAAATTGCGAAAACAAAACATTTGCAAAAAGCGAAATTTTTGCAATAATATATTCGCTTGCAGAATGTCGATTACCTCTTTTAATTCATTTTCTGTACCATAAAGCCTTTTTCGAATTCCGCCGTTATTTTGCAATTTTTAAGTGCGGTTTTTTTAAATATATAACCTAGAGATTAAATTTTTGAAGCATAAAGTCTTTTTTCAAATTCCGCTATTATTTTGCAATTCTTTACGTGCGTTTTTTTTAATTTATAATCTAGGGACTATAATACACATTTCAGACAACAAAGTTTGGGGGCTAGTTGCAAAAAAAATCGCGAAAAATAAAATTTGCAAAAAGGAAAATTTTTGCATCAATATATTTGTTTGTAGAATCTAAATAGCTGATTACGTTTTGTAATTAATTTTTTGTACCACAAAGTCTTTTTTCGCGTTCCGCTTTTATTTTGCAATTTTTTAAGTACATTTCTTTTTAATTTATAATCTAGGGACTATAATACACATTTCATACAACAAAGTTTGGTGGCTAGTTGCAAAAAAAAAATCGCGAAAAACAAAATTTGCAAAAAGGATAAATTTTTTCATCAATATATTTGTTTGCAGAATGTAAATCGCTGATTAAGTTTTTTAATTAATTTTTTGTTTCATAAAGCCTTTTTTCGCTTTCCGCGATTATTTTGTAATTTTTTAAGTGTGGTTTTTTAAAATTTATAATCTAGGGTCTATAGTACCAATTTTACACACAAAAGTTTGGTGCTTAGTTTGCAAAAAAAAAAATTAATTTCATAAAACAAAAGTTTGGTGGTTAGTTGCAAAAAAAGAAAATTTTGGCATCGTTTGCAGAATGTAAATCTTTTAATTAATTTTTTGAACCCCAAAGCCTTTTTTCGCATTCCGATATTATTTTGCAATTTTTTACGTATGGTTTTTTAAAATTCATAATCTAGGGCTATAATACTGTTGGAATAGTATAATTCCATAGTATACTTCCATTCTTGATTTTTATAACTAAATTATTATTTTCCATCCCTGGTTACAATCGATGTTTTGAGTCATACAAAGAGCGCACATAATGACCCTGCAAACATTTAAAAGATACCTTCCAAGAAGATATTAAAGCGATATCATCTATTTGTCATTTGAATGAAAATAATCAAGTAGTATTTACTTTGAAATTGTCTTCCTTTTATCACTTGGAAGATAATTCGGCGATATTTGGACAAAAATAATTCAGACATTTTATCTTTTGTCATGACTTTTTATGACAATATTTCGGCAATATCATCTTTGTATCATTTGGAAGATAAAGCAAATTTGTTTGAAATCTTTTATCAATTTGGAAAAACTTAAAACTAAATTTATACAAAAACAATCAAAAGATATATAGGAAATAAACTCGTGAAAAGTTAAGATTAATTGCGCGGGAAAAATCAGCTAAGATGAAATCAAAATAATTTATAAGTTGGTCAATGGATTATGTATGCAGATATTGTTTTTCAGGCTTAAATTTAATAATAAAAAAATTAAATTATTGTACTGGGAGTTTATTTAGCGATATCCCTTTTATCTTCCATATGAGTTATTGCTTTCATATTGCCTGGAAGTATTGTTTTAGTGTAACAGTTGTTTCCGACGGAGGAAACTTCCGGAATACGAAATTGATATTTCCGGCAATAAATGTTTTCTTCCTGGCGATATGTTCGGAGATTCTTCTTCGTATTGCCATGTTTGCTGGGTGATATTGGTTTGAGTATGTTCCTGTTCCAAGGCACATAATAGAACAAATGCTTTCTCAGTGATAGAGAGTCCCCCAATCTCTTTATTATGTATACTCTTTGGTATGTTCCTGTTTCAAGGCACATAATAGAACAAATGCTTTCTCAGTGATAGAGAGTCCCCCAATCTCTTTATTATGTATAATCTTTGGTTTTTTTTCTTAATTAATCGGACAATTTTCAATCTGTTCGATGTGAAGTTTTTCGAAGTTGCCCTCTAGTATTGGCTTTCTCTACTATTCCAGTAGCTTTGTACTTTTAATTAGTAGCGAAACTATTGATTTGTTAATGCTTAATTTGTTAGCTATAGACACTTGCGATTGGCCCTTATTAAATAGTTAAAAAATTTTGAGCTTAAAATCGATTCGGTAACGTGTAATTGATTCTAAATCTACAGAAACAAAAACAATTTTAATTTTCTTTGTCAAACTAAACGGGAATTAAATAAACGTTTCAAAATTTTTGTTTATTTGTTGCAAAAAAATACAACAACAAAATAATTGCTTAAGTTCCGAACAATAATATATGTAGTCAGTTTCGTTTTTGTTTTTTTTTACTGTTAAGGAAATGGAACTAAATTTTTTTTGTTATTATTAGAATGTAGGCACATAACATAATAAAAAGTAAAAGTGTTATTTTGTATAAATCAATTTAGAAAGAATATATAAGACTTTTATTACTTTATTAGGAGAAGTTGCTTAGGTTTCAAACAATACTGTATATGGGAAAATCTACGAAACAGGTCGATTTCAGATTTTAAAAATGAAAAATTTCAAATTAGTTGCACAAATTTTTTTTTTTTAGATTAACTTATTTAAAATACATTAAAAAGAAGTAATATGTTCGCGTGATTGAGTGAGTGCTGAAAAAGTTATAAACAAAAAACCGCACACATTTTCGCTGATAAATATTTTAAAATTTTTGGATTTTTCGGGCATGTGACCACACATTTTCAAGTAACTTTTGTGTGCTGAGTCCGAATTTGGTTTCCAAATTTTTCCAGCACATCTGATTTTTGAGCCAAAAACCTTTTTTGGCTATTTATACCCTACACCACTACGTGGTCAGGGTATTATAAGTTTGTGCTGATGTTTGTAACACCAAAAAATATTGGTCCTAGACCCACCTTATAGTATACCGATCGGCTCAGAATTTTTTTTATTTCGATTTAACGATGTCCGTCTGCCCGTCCGTCCGTCTGTCTGTCTATCCATGCATTCTTATGCGCACTCTACAGGTCCTATCAAAATTATATTGTTTATACGCTGCAGGTCGGAAATATTAAGATATTTTGATGAAATTTGGTACACCGACCTATGTCAGCCCAAGGACGAAGTCTATTGATTTTGGTTAACACCGGTCCATGTTTAGACCTAGTGCCCATATAAGGCCCATAAAAGACGAAACATAGGTCCATGTTCAGACCTAGTGCCCATATAACGGTCCCCCCAAAATTATATTGTTTATACGCTGCAGGTCGCAAATATTAAGATATTTTGATGAAATTTGGTACACCGACCTATATCAGCCCAAGGACGAAGCCTTGGGTATATTGTTTATACGCTGCAGGTCGCAAATATTAAGATATTTTGATGAAATTTGGTACACCGACCTATATCAGCCCAAGGACGAAGCCTATATATTTTGGTTAACACCGGTCCATGTTTAGACCTAGTGCCCATATAAGGGTCCCCCCAAAATTGGCTTGGTTACGAACTGCAGGTCGCAAATATTAAGATATTTTAATGAAATTTGGTTCGCTGACCCACATTATAGAAAATTTTGACACAAGTCCCATTTTAACCCATTCGAATTTCGGATCCAAACATTAGTTGGCTTTTAAACAGACTGGTGTAGGGTATTGTATAGTCGGCATGCCCGACTTTAACCTTTTTACTCGTTTTGAGTTGTTTTTACACACTTTTACCTCGATTTTATGATAAAAGATGAAACAATTTTTCAGGCATCACAGATCTTCAACATTTATTCGCTTCAATATTAATTTTCCATGCTTCAATAAGCATCTTCCTGGAGTTAATCTTAACTTTACTAGTTTTTTAACGTCATCATATTGTATGACCTCACATATATTGGGCTTTTCCTTTATATTTTCATGATGCTTTTGTTTAGTTACTTTTTCGTTCATTCTGGTGTCGGACCTTGTGGTCACTTTATTTATTACTAATACATTTTTGTGCAATTCTTTAAATTCTTCAATGCTTATTCTTGATAAAGCATCAGCAACGTAATTTTCTTTACCCTTGAGATACTC
The DNA here is from genome assembly GCA_949987735.1 of Leucophora obtusa. Classification (NCBI taxonomy): domain Eukaryota; kingdom Metazoa; phylum Arthropoda; class Insecta; order Diptera; family Anthomyiidae; genus Leucophora; species Leucophora obtusa. The sequence continues at coordinate 111,893,174 of OX465299.1, forward strand.
AACTGTAAAATCATACTCTTCCAAGTCCAAGCGCATTCTTGTTAATTTTGAACTCGGATTTTTCATCGAGAATAGGTATGACAAAGGGCTATGATCGGTCTTTACAAGAAAACGTGTTCCGTAGACATATGGTCTGAAATGTAATATGGCCCAATGGATAGCTGTAAGCTCTTGCTCGATTGTTGATTTGTTGCTCTCTCCTTGTGTGAATGTTTTCGAGGCATATGCTATAGGTAGATGTTTGCCATTGTACTCCTGACTTAATACCGCTCCGCAAGCGTGCTTACTGGCGTCAGTTGTTATACAAAATTCCTTATCAAAGTTTGGATATTGTAGGAGGGTTGGTAGCATTAATGCTTCCTTTAAGTAAAGAAATGCGTTATTACATTCTTCTGTCCACTCGAATGGTACATTTTTCTTGCACAGACGCGTAATGTGACGTGAGTGAAGAGAGAAGTTTTTAATAAACCTTCGATAGTAATTACAAAACGCAATAAATCGTCTTGCACTATTTGCGTCAGTTGGAACTGGATATTTCCTAATTGCTTCATATTTTCCATCATCCGGCAGAATGCCCTTATCTGTACATTTATGCCCAAGAAAAGTTACTTCATGTCTAAAGAATGAACATTTTTCAGGATGCAACTTCAGATTATATTTTCTGCATAGATCAAAAACGCTTTTCAAGTTATTTATCATTTGTCTCTCCGATCGACCTATTACCACTAGATCGTCCATATACAAAAATGCTTGTGAGGGGTTTAACCCTGAAAATGCTATTGTCATCATCCGCTGAAAAGAGTTTGGAGCAATTTTCAATCCGTAGGGGAGCCGTTTAAACCGATATGAGCCGTTGCTTGTAGAAAAGGATGTAATGTCTCTTGACTTCTCGTCGAGCTCAATTTGGTGGAAACCTGACATTAAATCTAGGCACGAAAAGTATTTTGCTCTTCCTAATTGATCTAAAATATCTTCGATTCTTGGTAGTGGAAATTTATCAGCGACTAGTTTTTTGTTTATTTGACGATAGTCTACTACCAAACGCCATCTCTTCTTATCTGAATTAGGTAGTGATTTCTTTGATACTAGGAGTAGTGGGCTATTGTACTCTGATGTGGAAGGTTCAACGATGCCGTCTTCTACTAAATTTTTAACCTGTGTATCAACTTCGATCTTGTGTGTATGGGGTATCCTGTAGTTTTTAATATAAACGGGTTCCTTGTCTTTGAGTTTAAGTTTTTGTGTATAGAAATTGTTCGCAGTGATGGGTTCCGTATCTAATCCGAAAATATCAATGTAGTCTGTACATAATTTTTCCATTTGTTCCTTAAATGGTTCAGGAAAGCTTTTTGACAATTTGTGCATAATTTCAACTTTTCTGGATCCACTACACTTCTGTGTAGATGATGTTGTATAATTGTCGAGAATTTCTGATACGACATCAATACATTTAAGTGATACTGTTACTGTATTAGTGTTAATAACCCTGATGAAAGCTCTTTTACTGTTTACTATTGTATTACCTATTATTACTCCTGGTTGTGGTTCTTGATTAACAACAACTACTTCTTCATAAGGTGTGTTTATCTTTATTTGTCTAATAACTTCAGAACGTGCTGGTAACAAAATAGTATCATCCGAACTGTAGTGTAAGATTGGGATGTGAATTCCGTCCCGAACATTTCCGGGTCTTAATATAAACCAATCTTGCGTTTCACCGAAATCCAAGATACAGTTGTAGTGTTTGATGAAATCTATACCGAGTATTCCGTCGCATGGAATAGGAAAATTTTCGGGTACTATGTGAAACTCATGAGGAACAAAGTAATTTTTAATACGAAGTTCCAAATGTGTGGTACCCAGTGACTGTATTGTTCCTTCACCTATTCCACTAATTGTTGTTATATTATATTCATTTACCCACTCATATTTAATGCCGTTCTGTTTTAGTAACGATATATCCGCTCCAGTATCAACCAATAAAGTTAATAGGTTGTTAGTTTCACCATCATAGACTTTTACAAAAATGCTTAAATTCAGATTTAAATGTAAAATACGGTTGAATCGTCTTTTGTCATACTTTGTATTCTCAAGGGTGTGAATTAGTTTTCCGTTTCCGTTTCATGTTCTTGTTGAGTTATAGCTCGTACATTACTCGTACGGTAGTGATTATTATTATTATAACCACGGTTGTTATTATTAAAATTTTGGTGGCCTCTGCCCCGATTAGCATTGTAGTTCCGATTACTAGTGTTATTGCCGTTACTATTTTGATTATTATTACGCCAACGGTTATTGTTATGACCACGTCCTCTAAAAGAACGTCCTCTCCGATTTCTGAAGTGCATTACTGAAGAATCTTTCGTTTCCGTGCAAGTATCTACATATTTCATAATAAGCTCGTCCATTGTCTGGAACTGTCCCGCACGCATGATAATTTTGACTTGCTCATTTTGAGTGTTTTTTGCCATAGATTTTACAGCAACTTGGGTTGCATATTTGCCAGCTGTTTCAAGTGTTAAACCGTCTGATATGTATGCGCTTTCCAATGCTTTTGTAAGCTCTTCTATTTCCTTGACGTAAGCCGTTGTGTTTTTATTTTGTTGTTTTATATTCATCAGTTTTGCTGAGAGAACACCAACTGTTTCTCCCTTAACAGTACTTCTTAACTTACTTATAATCTGTTGTATAGTTGTTTCTGAAGAAATTAAATTCCTGGCTGTACCTTTTAGTTTGGTTTTTATTACATTTACCGCTAATGTTTCATGGGTTTCCTTTATAGATTCCAAAATGCTCAAGGCGTCTATGAAACTTTGTAAGTTTTCGTGTTTCCCGTCAAAATCAGGTAAGATCCTGGTGACGGTCTGCAAAAACTCTATACTAGTTTGCGGCATATCTGCGCTGTTCTTGTTTTCTACAGATTCCAATTCTTTATTAATTTCAGTATCGTCTTCGGACAAATCTTCGCTATCTGAACTGCATTCGTATTTTGCGCTCTCTGTGGGTGAGTGTGGAATTTTTATATGCAAGCTATGTTTTGCGGAAACTTTCAGAATTCTATCCCTACAATTATTGTAGATAGCAATTGCCTCCCTATGGTGATCTGATTTTAACTTATTCTCATACCCAATTAGAAATGTTCGTAATAATTCAAAATTATCTAATAAGATTTTCTTATGTTTCTCTATAGTTTCACTTCTAATTCCTCTATTCTTATTCAAACACTTATATGATTTTCTAATCTGCCCTTCATATAACTTCAATTTATTCAAAACTTCGGACCAAGTGCCATTATATTCTCTCTACTTCTTTAAATTGACCAATATATCTCTTTTTTATTCTTTTATTATGCATTTTATATAATTTTAATGCTAATTCTACAATCAATACTACGGTTATAATAACCAAGTAAATTTTTATTTCTTTCCAACCATTCTCCTCTTGTTCTACCACTACTTCATTTATGACATTGGCCTTGGGGTTTGCCAGTTTTGTTTCCTGGTTACCCATTCTAATATTTTAATTATTACAAAATTTTCTTTAATTTCTCGCTTAAATGTGAACAAAAAAATTAATTTATGTCAGTAGTTAATAATTAATTTTGTTTTAATATTTTATTCATTACAGTTTTTTTTTTAACTCCATTGTTTATGATATTAATTTCAATTTTTAATTGTATACTTTTAAAACCTAGTTTATTATTAAAAAAAAATTCCGAACAAGAGCGAAATCGCCTCCGTTCCCTATAGGTGCATATCAAGTACGCACTCTATTCAGCATTTGATTTTACGTATTTACTCGCCAGATTTTTAGATAGGTGATAAGCCACTATCGCCTGTTCGATATCCTCCACCTTCTTCCACAATCGGGTCGAAATATTCCAGGGTGGTGGTGGGTTGCTATTATTGGGTTGCTATTAATGTGGGTTGCTATTAATGCTGGTTTGTTTTTTTTTAATGCCCTGGTTTGCTCATCCCAACTATCTCTCGGCCAGATAGTTCTTCAACCACTGCTGGTTGGTATCCTTTTCGTTCTTATAATTTCAGCTATAGTGGTTTTGGTTTTTCTAGCACTTATAACTTTCAAATTGTGTGCCGAAGTGCTTATATTTGCAGCACTTTGGTCACGGTCGCCATGTAGCTAATAAATTAGTTATAAGCGAGTTCGATTTGGTTGTAGATTTCAATCTGTTTTATTCAAGTGAAAGTTACAGGTTTATATAGTAAAATTAAAGTAAAATTATTGTCTACTTAGCATAATATAATAATTAGGTCAGTATAATAACATAACATAAAATACCATACAATACAATAGAATGATTCACTATTAGTTAAGTTCAATGTCTGTATATCAGTTAGAACAAGGAAACATGATCACCGCTTAATGGTTTGTACATTCATTCAAAACAATGTTATATGAGATTATGCCATTTATGAATATGACGGTATATGCGACTGTCATATCCGCTACAACTGGCTATACACTGATTTTTTGTATTTGAAGTACTGGCAAGTTACTGAATATTTTTAATTTATAGTACTGGGAAAACACCATGAAGTAACAAAATCCAACACTGGGCCAACGTGGGCAAATATCTACGGCCAAGCGTATATTGGTGTTATCATTTCGACATCGTACCAGTACTGGAAACGTAAAAAATCCGACACATCGCCAGTACAGGCACTACCGTCTCCAACGCTGAGCCAGTACTGTGCCGTTCGTATTTTTCTATCTGGGTAATGTTGTTTTTTTATTTTTTCCGTCCGTCCGTCCGTCTGTCTCTCCATGTATTCTTGTGCGCACGCTACAGGTCGAAAATATTAAGATTTTGGTAGACCGGTTTATATCGGCCCAAGGACGAAGTCTATTGATTTTGGTTTAAATCGGTCTATGTTTGGACTTGTGCCCATATAACTTTCCCTCAAAACTGCAGCACAAAATTGAATGGCACATCCACGGTTTAAAGAATTATGGGATCAAATATGCCTTGAACGGTACATACCCAGGTAGAAAAATACAAACGGCACAATGTCGGCCCGGTATTGGAGACGTTAGTACATGTACTGGCAATGCGTCGGAATTTCAACTTTCATTGTACTGGCATGTTGTCGAAATGATAACACCAATAAACGCTTGGCCGTAGCTATTTCTCAACGTTGGCGCATGCTTGCGATTTTATTTTTTTGGTATTATCCCAGTACATTTAATAACAAATTTAGTAGTTTGCTGGTACTTTACTATCCTTTTAGTGTACATCACAGATTTTTAATGCATTCTGTCGAAACTTCACAAGAAAAGAATGGCTATGTCTCTTTTACATAAATAATTTTGTAATAGGTGCAAAAACACATAAAACTTATAAAATTATTAATTTTAATAAATTAAAAAAAGCCCGTTAATTTTCAGAAAACAGTACTGGCGAAGCACGTTTTAAGTAGTACCGGCATTTCGTAGAAAAAAGTGCTCTCCCAATACAATTTTTGTTGCAACGTCGGCAATTTCTACCTGGGTATCTTCATTGTTACTATTATCTTAAAGTGCTAAATGGATCGGACGAATTTCGTATTCTCTACAACATATCTTTCTCCAAAATTCGCTAAAAGGTTAAATTCAAATTAAAGGCACATCCACAGTTTTAAGAAGTACGGAGTCCAATCTATCTGGAACGGTAGATCTTTTCATAGCTGTCATTATGTGAAAGTGCTAACCAGATCGGATTTTATTTTTAGGCTTTACATAAATTTTCGCAGTACAATACGCTAAAAATACAACTTTAAATTGAGTAGCACATCCACAGATAAAAGAATTAATGGCTGAAATCTGGCTTATATGATATATATCGCCATTAGTATTGTTGTGTGTAAGTGCTAAAACCAGGGGTATGGCATCACCAAACACAAAAGTTATAACGACATCGTTATCACTAGATGGCACTTTGTTCAAAAAATTGACAATTTTCTTTTTTTATTTAAATTGAAATAATAACAAACAAAAAAGCAAAAAAAAAAGGAATTCTCAAATTTTATTATTTGAAGATATTTTGCGCTTGATTTCCTCTATTTTGGGCAGTTTTCAGAAATTTTTGCGATTTTAAATATAGGCTGATACTAAAGTGATACTAAGTAGTTGCTCAGGTGAAACTAAATTTCAGCGTCCCCTACCGGTGAGTAGTTTAAGTTTTGATTTCCTATCTCTATAATTAATAGTCTCTGGCTAAAACGATCGGATAATTCGTTTGGTTTGTACATCACTTTTAGCTCCAAAAATCTATGAAAAGCTACAAAATTTAACCTAAAATGGGTTTGGACACTAAACTAATAGTACGATCCATTTAGCACTTACACACAATAATAGTATCACCGATATATACCGATCACGCAGGACTGCAACTAATTATTTCTCAAACTGCGGATGTGCCCTTCAAAAAATATCAAATTTCAAGTTGTTCACGCATAGAGGTGAAGAGATTATTATTGTCATATTTTCTTTATTTTTGAAGGCACACTTATTAATTTGATCTCAATTTTTTTATTTACTTGTCAGTTATATGTCAGTATCAAAAAATGTTCAGTTGCATTGAGGCTGAAAGCGCAAAAATTAAAAATGTCTGAAATTACTCTTTATTCAAAAAACAGAGTTACAGATTTTAAACAACTACCATTTGTTCCTAATTGAGGGCACCTATTTTTTTCAACAAGTGAGAGATTTTCTAACATCATAGTTATTATCCACCAAAGGTTTCGGGCGATTTACTTTTATGCTGAAAAAGTTATAACCAAAAGAGTTGAGAAACTCTTGAAAGTTACAAGCAAAATTAGGGTAAATTAGGGTAGTTTTTAATTGAGTAGAGCACATTAGCAGTATAAATATTAAAATTTAATATGTTCGCCTGATTAAATTCGTTGCCTCGAAGATGCTGATATCATCAAAAATATTATATATTGTTACTAAAATGGTTTAAATGCTGAGTTACATGGAATCGCCCGGTTCCGTAGATTTGCCCATATACATATTTTTAAAATTAAAAAATATTAAATTTAGACAAATTAATTATAAATATTAAAAAAAAAAAAAAATAAATAAAAAAAATATTGGTCCCGCCGGGAATCGAATCCGCGACCTTCTATTTGGAAATGCCAAATGATACCAAAATCACTTTTTAGGATCACTTTTGGAGCAATTAATCTTTAGGAGCAATACTTAAGTGATTTTCTGGATGTTGTTCAAAAGCAGTAAAAATATACTAACGGATACTTTGGAAGCAATAAAAGAAGTGATTTTTTGAAGTTGTTCAGAACAACTTCTAAAAAAGTAGTAAAAATACACTAACGGATACTTGTGAAGCAGTGAAAAAAGTAGTTTGTAAAGCATTACTTCCAATTTTTTCGCTGGGAAATTAATGAAACTCTTTAAAAATTAATAGATCTTTCCCCCAATGAATGGTCATTCAGCCAATGAAGTGATTCATAAAATCTGTGGAGCAATTTCATTTATTACTATCAAAGAGTATATATTATATAGAGAAATTATGCTACTCTTAACTCTCTCGAAAAAAGCGGACTCGGGCAAGCTCAATAAACAACATTTTTCTCTTAAAATTAAGTTGAGTTGCAACATTTTTAAGGTGAGTTTTGAGTTGGTGGAAGAATGCCATATTTACAAAAAAAAGTAAAAAGTGTAAATTTGCCGGTTTTTGCTAAAATTTGCCTATTTTGGGTTTATTTATATATTAGGGTGGGTCGATTTAGCAATCGATATTGCGTACTCGATTTTTCGAAAGCTTTTAGCATGGGGAAAAAAAGTTCCTCTACGACATATCAAAAAAATCATTTTCGAGGCTCCTAAATTTAAATTTTTTGCAATTTTATAATAAATGCTAGATTAGCGCCATCTTGAGGTGGCTTTTTGAAACAACTAATAAAGTTGTAAACAATATAACATTACAACCTTTCCAGAAAGGTATTACTTATGAAAATCGGATAAAAAATGTGGCAACTAGAGGTAAAAGTATATAAGTAAAATTATTTTCTGGTTGATGATGAAATGATGATAATGTTGAGAAATGATGATAATGATGTTGATGACAACCAGTGTTGCCAATTTAGCATATTTAATGCTAGATTTAGCATATTTTTGAAGCTTTTAGCATGAAAAAAAATCATCTAGCATATAGCATTTTTTTTAGCATTTTTCCAAAAAATTTTAGCATATTTAAAACTTTTTTTTGTTTTTTTTTATAATATTTTGCATTCATTTGGAGTTTTATGCTTTAAAAATATTATTACTGTTGCTGCCGATATAAAAACGTAACAAACATTGAATCAAAATTCACGGCTCTTGTTTTATCAAATGAACTGGGATTTTTAGAGTTTATAATAAAATGCTAAAATTGTGTTAATAGTGGTACTTTTAATTAATTATTAATTCTGAATATGCATTAAAATATCACATTTCAAAATCCCAGTTGTCTATTACAATTTGGAGACCTTTTAAAAAGGGTTGAGTGCAGTAAATCCTCCTTATTCTAACCCTCATTGCTTGAATCATTAAACATCTTATTTTACGATTTAATTTTGAATGTAACCGAACATAAAACAATTTATTTTTTTATCTTCAAAAAACTTTTAGAATTGCGGTTAATGTAAATACCTCCTACACTGAAAGAATTATCCTTCATGATATTAATGATATAATTTCATAGAATTTTTTTCGTAGAATCAATGAAGAATTTCATAATGTATATAATATTTAATTAATATTATGAAATTTTTCATATCTTTTCTTTCATAAAATTTCATAATTTCATTAAAAAAATTCATTGAATTTCATAAATTATATCTTCATAAATTTAATGAAATTGTTGTTTATACAGTGGGGAGCATTATTGAGTACATGTCAGCACTTGAGGAAACTTACAAATGCAGGCATAAAAATATCGGACAAGGGGACTAAAGTATACTTTTCAGAAAGCAAAAGGTTCGCTTAATCTAAATCTGGCCTCAGAAATGACCTTCCGTATCAGACTTTCGAGCTATATAAATGCGAAAAACTTAACTTTTCTTCAAAATATTTCGAATCGTATGTTTCCTCGAAAAATATTTTTAACAAGATTTGTAACGGGATCTGAATATACTACTCTTCCTCTTTAAAATAGTTTTTGAATTCTTTTGATAACATATTTTTTTACGGATATATCGTTTTTTGAAATTTGGGTCTTTTATTTTTTTTACAATTTTACTTTGAAATTGCGGTGAAGGCCCAAATTTCAATAAACGAAATATCCGTAAAAAAATATTTTATCAAAAGAATTCAAAAACCATTTTAAAGAGGAAGAGTAGTATATTCAGATGCCGTTACGAATCTTGTTAAAAATATTTTTCAAGAAAATATACGATTCGAAATATTTTGAAGAAAAGTTAAGCTTTTCCCATTTATATAGCTCGAAAGTCTGATAAGGAAGGTCATTTTTGAGGCCAGATTTAGATTAAGCGAACCTTTTGCTTTCAGAAAAGTATACTTTAGTCCCCTTGACTGATATTTTTATATCTGCACTTGTAAGTTTCCTCAAGTACTGACATGTACTCAATAATGCTCCCCACTGTATATGTATATGAAATTGTTCAATAGTATTTCCTTTTTTTTTAATTTTTTTATAAAATATCGTCATTTCATTAATTTTTAAAAATTTTCATACAATTAGAATTTTATATTAAAATTTAATTCTCAAATACAATAGTTTTATATAACCAAAAGGCAGAGTTTTAGTGATGTGCATTCATTTTCACACTGAGAGACTTATCTTATAATTTTTATTTATATTTTTTTTATTAATTTGTTATTATTAATTTTTTGTTATTAATTTTTTATTATTAATTTTGGACTATGAAATTTTTTATAAATCATATTAATTTTTTCGAAACATTGATGATGCATTTCATTAATGAATTAAGCTTATTATAAAATTCTATGAAACTTTTATGAATTCCTTCATTAGATATATTTTATACATCCGTAAAATATGGTCTAATTTACTACGCTTTTTGCATTTGCCAAATAGTTTTTATTTATCCACTCCAGCTTAGCAACGACAACAACCATCTATAATAAATAATAATAAATGATATTGCTTCATAAATTTTATGAAGCTCTTCATTGGCTGAATAATTTATTCATTGGGATATTCATTTTATGAAGAGTTTCAGTAATTCTATGATATTTTCATAAACATTGACTTTAATGAAACCTGTTTCATAGATACTGTGAAAAGTTTCAATGGACGAGTTCCAGTGACAATTTACATTGAAACTATGAAGAAATTCATTACTGAAGGGATGATAATTATCTCAGTGTATCTCAGAAACTAGGGCTCGCTTGGGAAATATTTTTATACGTTCATATTATTTATTGATGTATGTATGACATAAAATATGAAGTTTTGTGAATAATCGCAACAGTTAATTTTCAGTAAGACAGAAAATAAAATCGGCGTTTTCCTATCTCCGTGAAATTAGCGTTTTCCTATGTTTTAAGAATTTCAGTGAGTTCTAATTTTTTTTAAGTTTAACACCTATACATTTTTTCATTAAATCATTAAAACATACAGAACTTTGGCAAAAAACTGAAAAAACATAATGGGTATTTCACATTACCAGCACTTCCTCGCAAAAAGTTAATTTTTTTTAACTTATTTTAAAGGTTTTATGATTTTTTACAAGCATTAACTTTTTAACTGTTTTTAATTAATCGTTTATATAATTTTACTGGGTGTTTTTGTAAAAAGAATCAGAAGAATTCGTTAACAAATTTGTATGAAATACACTAATTTGAAAACGTATTTGTTTCAAACTTTTTGCACAAATTTGTTAAACCATCTATGCAGAACATATGCTGCAAAAAAGTTTTAAGAAAAATGTTTTTAAGTTTGTATTTTTCACACAAATGTTTTAACGAATTCGTCTGATTCTTTTTATAAAAACAGGCAGTTAGTTAACAAAATTAATTGAAGGCATAATTGTTTTCAATTTAATTGTAAAAAGCCACTAAAATACTTTCTTTTAACGAATTTAATAAAAAAAAAACTTTTAGCATATTTTTTTACTTTTTAGCACTTTTTAGCATTTTTTTCCGAAAAATCTAGCATTTTTTCGTAAATAAGTTTTGGCAACACTGATGACAACAAGGAGAAAATAATTTTACTTATATACTTTTAACTCTAGTAGCCACATCCGATTTTCATAAGTAATACCTTTCTGGAAAGGTTGTAATGTTATATTGTTTACAACTTTATTAGTTGTTTCAAAAAGCCACCTCAAGATGGCGCTAATCTAGATTTATTAGAAAATTGCAAAAAATTTAAATTTGGGAGCCTCGAAAATGATTTTTTTGATATGTCGTAGTGGAACTTTTTTTTCCCCATGCTAAAAGCTTTCGAAAAATCGAGTACGCAATATCAAAAAATTTTTATCCATACAATTTGACCCGCCCTAATATATATATTAGGGCGGGTCGATTTAATAATAGCCCATGGCTCAGTGAAAATCGTATTCTAGGAATCAAAATAAGAAACTTTGCCGAAGGAACCATACCTCTAAAACGAATTTTACTACCCCCCAACTGTTGACTTTTGTCCCGTAGGGTCAAGTTTTGAAAAATCCCACTTTGACCCATTTAGAGTGCCCCAATCGAGTCCAAATGTATGACCGACCCCCACTAACTTTGGAGGGCCGATCCACCCATGCCAGTGGCACACCCCCTGGAACTCCCCTGGGGGGTTCCCCATACAAACATTTTAAAAAATCACCATTTTTGGCACTTTATTTTATTATTTTTTATTTATTTTATTTATTTTTATTATTTTATTTATTTTTTCTCTTTAGAAATTTATTTAGTCAGAACATATGTAAATGAAAAAATTAATTTAACTTAGTAATAGAAAAGAAAATAAAAAAAAATACTGTTTGAAGTTTTTTTTGCTTTCAAGTCTGGGCAATTTCGCACGGCTCTCTAATGTCGTCACCATAACAGCCTCTACATTTTCCGGTATAACTCGTTTGGAAACGCTAGCTAGCAATTGAACGTGTCGTTCTGTTGCAGGTCGTAAAATAGGTTGTGTGGGTTTTTTAAGCCACCACAAGACACAGCTGCATGTCGTAAACTTACTTAAGCTAAACCGGTTACAGGTAGAATTGAGCATAAAATTATCATAAAGGATTTTCCAGAAGTAATAAAAGGCGCACTTGCTTAACAGAATTTGTGGTGAGATTAACGTTTAATTTACATGTAAGTACTTTATGGGCAGTTTTGACAACAAAATCGGTTACAGGTAGAATTAAGCATAAAATTATCATAAAGGATTTTCCAGAAGTAATAAAAGGCGCACTTGCTTAACAGAATTTGTAGTCAGATTAACGTTTAATTTACATGTAAGTACTTTATGGGCAGTTTTGACAACAAAATGGGTTACAGGTAGAATTGAAATTACCATTTCATTCTTATTACCTCGTCTCCTAGACCATATATAACGCAACAGTTTTTGTGAATGCATTAAGTCGTTGTGAAGAACTCGAAGTGTGAAGTGCTAATTTGAGATAAAAAAATATTTAAAAAAAAATCATTCCAAATCAAGAAGTTTACAATGAATCCACCATCCTCTACACCGCAAGATGAAGCAATAACAACATCAACAACTATCGAAAACCCAATGAGTCATATACCCAGGCATGATGTTACTGTTTTTGGTGTGTCTACTGATTTGACTGATCTTAATTTACCAACCCATCTGGATATCTTGAGATATTATTTTTACTTGAGCGAACAAAAAAAGTTGTCCTATAAAGCAGCAAGTACAAGATAAGTTGATTGGAATTTGGGAAAAACTTGGTATGGAAATAATGCTGAAAAAAAGTGTATGTAATAAATTGAATAGATTGCTTGACAAATATCAAGAGCGAATCAAGAGAAGAAACAAACCCCAACAATTTACAGAGTATGTAAAATCTCTGGAAACAATTTTTTTCATTGGAAAATGTAAATGCGATTTGAAGGCAGCTCCATGTGCATGCGGTTTGGTTCCCGAACGCCTCAAAGAGTTTATGCACGATCAACATAATCAGAGAAGTCTAACAATGGATGGATTTGCGATGGAAATTGAAGAGCAAGGAGCAACGTCTATGTCATCAATGCCAACATATCAAGATCCCGATGATTCAACATACGCACCGCCACCGGTTCAAGAAGATTTGGATATAAGCACAAGTTCACAATACACACAGAGATACGATTGTTTTAACTTTGCCTTGGTATGTGACAGATTTGGCGTGCCTGATAGAGTAGCATCAGCAATGGGAACAGCTCTTTTCCAAGATTTTAAAATGAAAGATATCCATGGCAAACCTCTCATCATGGATAAATCGAAAGTTCGCCGAGAAAAAGAGAAATGCAGACAAGAAGTGCTTCGCAAACGGTTAGATGATACCAATTTGTTAGCATTTTCATTCGATGGCAGAAAAGATGATACTTTAACGAGAGATACAATTGATGAGAAGTATCATACTAGAATGGTAAAAGAACCTCATCTTGTTATTTTGAGAGAACCGAATTCTGAATTGATTGGTTACGTAAGACTGGAACATGAAACCGCTGAATACAAAACAACCAAATTAAATGATTTTTTCAACGATAAAAATATATCACTGGATGCATTAATTGGCATATGCACTGACGGTGAGCCAACAAACACTGGCCCAAACGGTGGAATTATACGACGATTCGAATTGCTGTTAAAAAGACCATTGCATTGGTTCGTTTGCCTTCTACACTTCAACGAACTTCCGTTTCGGCATTTGTTTGAAGCTTTGGATAAATCAACCAGCACTGGACCAAGATCGGCAATCGGAAAATTGAGCCGTCAAATCGAAACTTGTGAAACTCTTCCGGTAAGTTATTGCTATCACTCATTTATTATAATTGTCAACCGTTTTTAATTGTTTTATTTTTATATATTTTCAGGTGGTGGACGGCTTTCAGAAAATTGAGTTGAAAAATATGTCCCCTGCTCCAGAAAAAATTGAATTTTCCACCGATTCCAAGTACTTATACGACATGGCCCATGCAATTTCTAGCGGCGTGGTTTCAGTGGATCTGGCAAACATCAAACCAGGGAAAATTGTACATTCTCGGTGGCTCACCAAGGCCGCTAGACTATTACGATTATATGTGACAACGGAAAATCCAGATGCAAATTTAAGAATACTGGTTCAATTTATAATTACATGTTATGTGCCAATGTACTTCAATATCAAGTATTACAGCTCTGTCGTGTACGGTAGTAGATTATTTTTCAAATTCATTAGTTGGTCAAGATTTCTAGAACCTCGTTTACGCAAAATTGTCAATAAAGTAATTACAGATAATTCATATTATGCGCATTCGGAAAATATCTTGTTATCAATGTTGTTTGATGATAGCAAAGAAAAGCGCGACTGTGCTATCAAGATAATTCTACGCTATCGAACCGATGTTGACGACCCAACGGGACTTAGAGCTTATAAAAAACAAGATATAAACTTTTATTGCACAAGTTACACGGAAATGATCAATATGAATGACATAAATGACGTATTTGAACCACCATTCACGCGAAGCATTCCATACGATACTTTGAAAGAATATTTAAATCAAGATGATCCACCGTTTAATGATTCAAAAATTCCATCACACATACAAGAAACAGAACGACACGTTCAATTGCTAGCTAGCGTTTCCAAACGAGTTATACCGGAAAATGTAGAGGCCACAGGGTATACCAGTGAAGTCAAAAGTGACAGCTGTCAAACGAGTAAACACAAACCGTATGGTGTGGTTGTTGTTGTAATTTTTAACCGAAGTGCGAAGGAGATTTAAAAAAAAGTATATATACGAAACCCATGAGTAAAAGTAAACAACTATAGAGCATGTTTTCAAACATGTGTTCACAAAAAAAAAGTAAAAGATAGCCTAGAAAGTATGAAGATACACACCATGGTTGTATTGGGTAAACAGTTTAACTTTCCTGGTGTGTTACAAACTCACAAAATAATTATATATTTGTAGTTACACATTATAATGAATAAAACAATATTAATTTAAACTTTTTTTTATAAAATTTGTGCATATTAATGCCCTTTATTAACAATAAAGAAAACTTATCCAGTACTATTATACATAACACAACATACAACAAACTCTCACATCCATATGTTATGTGAAATGTATAAAAAAAACACAAACGCACTCACAAAACAGATTTATATTATTTATTATTATTCGACAACATAAAATATTCACTTTATAACACTATTTTCTTTTAATTTTTAATATTCAATCATTATTTGAGCTATATAATTTTATTTTGTTACACAAACGATGCCCTGAAGAAAATTTATTAAACAAACTAAAAAAAAAGCATAACATATCGTCAGCTTAGTATTGGTTTGGTCGATATGCCAAAAATCTTTATCCAGAAAAACGATAAAGAGATTTACATCTTTTTAATTTGTGTATGCACTAGGTATCTCAGATATGATACATTATAGCAAGAAACTGTCTCAAAATCTGAATGAAAATATGTATTTAATAAATTTTCTAACTCGATATCTTCAAAAATGGCCAGTGGGCCGAACCAATAATAATGCGACGAATTGGAAAACTTTTGGGAAAGAGAGACAGAACTAGTGTAAGATATTTGTTTCTCTCGCACTTACGTTTTTGGTGCAGCTCTGCTAGTTAGTTGCAGAGTTGCAAATTTCGTGCGCCCGCAACGCTAGTGCGTGTCTTCACTGGTATACCCTGTGGTAGAGGCTGTTATGGCGACGACATTAGAGAGCCGTGCGAAATTGCCCAGACTTGAAAGCAAAAAAGACTTCAAACAGTAATTTTTTATTTTTTCTTTTCTATTACTAAGTTAAATTAATTTTTTCATTTACATATGTTCTGACTAAATAAATTTCGAAGGAGAAAAAATAAATAAAATAATAAAAATAAATAAAATAAATAAAAAATAATAAAATAAAGTGCCAAAAATGGTGATTTTTTAAAATGTTTGTATGGGGAACCCCCCAGGGGAGTTCCAGGGGGTGTGCCACTGGCATGGGTGGATCGGCCCTCCAAAGTTAGTGGGGGTCGGTCATACATTTGGACTCGATTGGGGCACTCTACATGGGTCAAAGTGTGATTTTTCAAAACTTGACCCTACGGGACAAAAGTCAACAGTCTGGGGGTAGTAGAATTCGTTTTAGAGGTATGGTTCCTTCGGCAAAGTTTCTTATTTTGATCCCTAGAATACGATTTTCCCTGAGCGATTTTTTTGCCTCCCCACAATTCGACCCGGCCTACTGTGCATATATTTATAAATAAGTCTCCATTTTCGCTTTTTCGGCCCAATCCATGTACACCCATTGTGTTGCCCAAGCCACTGTTGTTTGCACCTACTTGAGCATTAAAGTCGCCCAAGACGACGAGAATATCACCACGGTTGGAGGATGTGATTGCACGATCGAGGAGACTATAGAATACTTCTTTCAGCGCATAGTCCGAGACTTCAATGGGAGCATAACATTGAATACATGTAATATTCCGAGCACGTGTACGAAATCTGGCAGTAATTATCCTGTCGGAAATGAGCTTCCAGCAAATAAGGGCTTTCCGTGCCTCCTTAGAGAGCAAAAATCCTACGCCCGAAGCCATGTCTTCAGAAGCTGGTTTTCCAGAGTATAGGATGTGTAACCCATTTATTGTTGTATGTTCCCCTGAATCTGGCCACCTCATTTCGCTTATTCCCAGAAAAAGTAAATTGTAGCTGATGCATTCATTGCACAGCTGGGCTAGGCGTGATGGTTCTTATAGCGTCCTAACATTCCATGTTCCAAATCTTGTCCGGGTTTTCATGCTAAAGGTCGTCGTCAAAGGATCAGATCGTTTCATTTGTTTTCTATTTGTTTCGGTTTCTGTAATCATTTTGGTTTAAGATGAAGTAGCTGATTAGGCTTCCGCATCCGATCCTGGTGCTGGGATTGCCAGCTGCATCCAGGCATGCTGTGGGTGGAGTTTTTTTTTCAAAGGGAGAGTTTTCGTTCATCCTTCTACTTCCCGAGACGCTGACTAAAGTCAAGCCATTCGGGGTACTCCTTGTAGGCTTAGTTTCAGAGTACTCTCCTACTTACCTAAAACTTCAATTTAAAATTTGACATTTAGGTTACTTAGCTGCCTTCTCATTTTAGCTAGCCTTGAACGGGTGTTCAAAAGCCATTGCCCGGAGAATACCTAGCATAAGCCGGAGGTAGTGAGCTGCATTGACAGTACAACAAAGGAATTATTCCTGGTCACTCCCAAGTGAGTGACAACTTTCAGCCTTTTCCTGTAAACTGCCCATTCCCCGGGTTTATTTATGCCGAGTTTTTATTATAAGTGTTATAAGGCAAAGGACGAATATCTTTATTTCCAACATAATCAAGGTAAAACGTTAACCACAAATATTTCCATATAAATTTGACATGGATAACTATGGTTAAGCATTAAACTCAGTTTATTTAAAAATAAGTTAACAGTTAAGGAAAAGTAAATTTTTGCTAAAGTGTAAACTCTAACATAACTTTGTTGTTTAATGGGTTAAAAGGCCGAGCTATATCTTTAATGGAAGGTGTAAGTCAACAATATATTAAGGATGGGTGCGAACTGGCTAAATAAAATCGAAACTAAATTCAGGTTTACAAATTTCTATGAAATTTGAAAAAAAAAATTTTTAAAAAATTTTCAAAGAAATTTTAAACACTTTTGTCAAATTGTAATTAGTTTAGAATTTATTTAACCATCTCGCACAGTGCCTAATTACAAATTATATTTTTAAATACACAATATTCTGAAATAAAAACTTTTTTTCTAAAAAAACCTTCTAAAAGTTAAAATTTTTAAATTGAGCCGTAATGGGTTAATTAACATAAAAATCGTTAATGTCACATGAAAAGATATTTTCAATACCTTTCCAATAGTATTCGTACTGTCCAAATCCGACCATAAAGCACACAGTTATAAGCAAATACATCCACGATTTGTTAAACTGATTCTCCCTTGGATAGTTCGTTTTGTTTTGCACATATTCAATGTCATTATCACTACCAGCACTTTCCCACTGGGTTGGAAACATGCCAAAATTATTCCAGTTCAAAAGACAGATAATGAATATCGACCAATTGCTATTCTTTCATTCCTTTCCAAAGTTTTTGAACGTCTTTTACATAAACAAATGTATGAATATATGCGCGTAAATAACTTATTAACTGATCGTCAGTCAGGTTTTAGATCGTAACATAGCTGTATAACACCTCTATCTGATGTTGTCGAGGAGATTCGAAGTAATTTGGATGATAGTAAAATGACGTTTTTGGTCTTGTTGGATCACTCCAAAGCATTTGACACTGTTGACCATAAAATACTAAGCATAAAACTTTCAAAAATGTTTAATTTTTTTCCAATGGCGGTCAGATTGATATCGTCATATCTTTCAGATCGATCGCAGAGTGTCGTTTGTATCAATGCCCTTATTGGTGAAAAGAGGTGTCCCTCAGGGCTCCATCCTTGGCCCACTATTGTACTCACTATATGCCAATGAATTACCTCTACAAGTTCAACACTCGAATATGCAGATGTATGCGGATGACGTACAACTATACCTGAGTTGTCACGTCTTCAATTTGCACCAAAATAAATGAACTTAACGATTATCTTGAAAGAATTATAACCTGGGCTTCAGCTAATGGTCTGCGTCTTAATCCAAAGAAGTCAAAATGCTTGATCATATATAAAAAATCTGTTAAAATTGATCGCGAAATAAATATATTTCTTGGTGGCTCAAAAATCGATATAGTGAATACTGTGAAAAATCTAGTTGTTGTATTTAATCGAACACTCACTTGGTCTGACCACATTAACCAAACTTGTGGTAGAATATATGGTATCTTACCCGGTGTCTTCAAATACAATAAATTATATGATATGAAATGTCAAAACCATTGCAGCGAAACGTCAAAATGATATCAATTGCAGAGTGGTGGAGAACACTTGACGATTTTTTTGCCTCCCCACAATTCGACCCGGCCTACTGTGCATATATTTATAAATAAGTCTCCATTTTCGCTTTTTCGGCCCAATCCATGTACACCCATTGTGTTGCCCAAGCCACTGTTGTTTGCACCTACTTGAGCATTAAAGTCGCCCAAGACGACGAGAATATCACCACGGTTGGAGGATGTGATTGCACGATCGAGGAGACTATAGAATACTTCTTTCAGCGCATAGTCCGAGACTTCAATGGGAGCATAACATTGAATACATGTAATATTCCGAGCACGTGTACGAAATCTGGCAGTAATTATCCTGTCGGAAATGAGCTTCCAGCAAATAAGGGCTTTCCGTGCCTCCTTAGAGAGCAAAAATCCTACGCCCGAAGCCATGTCTTCAGAAGCTGGTTTTCCAGAGTATAGGATGTGTAACCCATTTATTGTTGTATGTTCCCCTGAATCTGGCCACCTCATTTCGCTTATTCCCAGAAAAAGTAAATTGTAGCTGATGCATTCATTGCACAGCTGGGCTAGGCGTGATGGTTCTTATAGCGTCCTAACATTCCATGTTCCAAATCTTGTCCGGGTTTTCATGCTAAAGGTCGTCGTCAAAGGATCAGATCGTTTCATTTGTTTTCTATTTGTTTCGGTTTCTGTAATCATTTTGGTTTAAGATGAAGTAGCTGATTAGGCTTCCGCATCCGATCCTGGTGCTGGGATTGCCAGCTGCATCCAGGCATGCTGTGGGTGGAGTTTTTTTTCAAAGGGAGAGTTTTCGTTCATCCTTCTACTTCCCGAGACGCTGACTAAAGTCAAGCGATTCGGGGTACTCCTTGTAGGCTTAGTTTCAGAGTACTCTCCTACTTACCTAAAACTTCAATTTAAAATTTGACATTTAGGTTACTTAGCTGCCTTCTCATTTTAGCTAGCCTTGAACGGGTGTTCAAAAGCCATTGCCCGGAGAATACCTAGCATAAGCCGGAGGTAGTGAGCTGCATTGACAGTACAACAAAGGAATTATTCCTGGTCACTCCCAAGTGAGTGACAACTTTCAGCCTTTTCCTGTAAACTGCCCATTCCCCGGGTTTATTTATGCCGAGTTTTTATTATAAGTGTTATAAGGCAAAGGACGAATATCTTTATTTCCAACATAATCAAGGTAAAACGTTAACCACAAATATTTCCATATAAATTTGACATGGATAACTATGGTTAAGCATTAAACTCAGTTTATTTAAAAATAAGTTAACAGTTAAGGAAAAGTAAATTTTTGCTAAAGTGTAAACTCTAACATAACTTTGTTGTTTAATGGGTTAAAAGGCCGAGCTATATCTTTAATGGAAGGTGTAAGTCAACAATATATTAAGGATGGGTGCGAACTGGCTAAATAAAATCGAAACTAAATTCAGGTTTACAAATTTCTATGAAATTTGAAAAAAAAAATTTTTAAAAAATTTTCAAAGAAATTTTAAACACTTTTGTCAAATTGTAATTAGTTTAGAATTTATTTAACCATCTCGCACAGTGCCTAATTACAAATTATATTTTTAAATACACAATATTCTGAAATAAAAACTTTTTTTCTAAAAAAACCTTCTAAAAGTTAAAATTTTTAAATTGAGCCGTAATGGGTTAATTAACATAAAAATCGTTAATGTCACATGAAAAGATATTTTCAATACCTTTCCAATAGTATTCGTACTGTCCAAATCCGACCATAAAGCACACAGTTATAAGCAAATACATCCACGATTTGTTAAACTGATTCTCCCTTGGATAGTTCGTTTTGTTTTGCACATATTCAATGTCATTATCACTACCAGCACTTTCCCACTGGGTTGGAAACATGCCAAAATTATTCCAGTTCAAAAGACAGATAATGAATATCGACCAATTGCTATTCTTTCATTCCTTTCCAAAGTTTTTGAACGTCTTTTACATAAACAAATGTATGAATATATGCGCGTAAATAACTTATTAACTGATCGTCAGTCAGGTTTTAGATCGTAACATAGCTGTATAACACCTCTATCTGATGTTGTCGAGGAGATTCGAAGTAATTTGGATGATAGTAAAATGACGTTTTTGGTCTTGTTGGATCACTCCAAAGCATTTGACACTGTTGACCATAAAATACTAAGCATAAAACTTTCAAAAATGTTTAATTTTTTTCCAATGGCGGTCAGATTGATATCGTCATATCTTTCAGATCGATCGCAGAGTGTCGTTTGTATCAATGCCCTTATTGGTGAAAAGAGGTGTCCCTCAGGGCTCCATCCTTGGCCCACTATTGTACTCACTATATGCCAATGAATTACCTCTACAAGTTCAACACTCGAATATGCAGATGTATGCGGATGACGTACAACTATACCTGAGTTGTCACGTCTTCAATTTGCACCAAAATAAATGAACTTAACGATTATCTTGAAAGAATTATAACCTGGGCTTCAGCTAATGGTCTGCGTCTTAATCCAAAGAAGTCAAAATGCTTGATCATATATAAAAAATCTGTTAAAATTGATCGCGAAATAAATATATTTCTTGGTGGCTCAAAAATCGATATAGTGAATACTGTGAAAAATCTAGTTGTTGTATTTAATCGAACACTCACTTGGTCTGACCACATTAACCAAACTTGTGGTAGAATATATGGTATCTTACCCGGTGTCTTCAAATACAATAAATTATATGATATGAAATGTCAAAACCATTGCAGCGAAACGTCAAAATGATATCAATTGCAGAGTGGTGGAGAACACTTGACCATTTCATGGATAAGAAATATCATAGATTTTTCTTCGAAAAATACCAAATTTTATGAAACATTAATGTTTACCGACAAATAATAAAAAACTAAACACTTTTCCATTCCTTTTTACCAAATTGTTTGTTGTTTTTCTATTACAAAATTAAAATGAAAACTAAAAGTGACATTTGATCTCTGGCATCATTGCAAGATCCATTGGAATGTCAGCGATATCATGATATTGCAATAAAATTGAAATTAAGTGTCTTCACTTGAGATGAGAGCATTTTGACAATTGCTTGCTATCATTTTATTGCATGTCAAGACACTAGGTTAAGGAGCCTGTGGGCTACTTAATATTTTACACCGTCAAAAATAAGAATGCTGTTGGCAAAAACGTATCTAATACCAATACTATTATACTCATCTGAACTATTTGCTGGATGTAATGCAAATGACAAAAGAAAGCTCAGCACTACTTTTAATAATATTACACGTTATATTTTTGGTCTTACAAGATTGGAGAGTGTGTCCCGGTCCTCGTGTCTTATCTTGGGCATTTCACTTGACTATTTAAAGTTCAAAAACCTAGTTTTTCTACATCAACAATAAGGAGCCCAAATACTTATTCAATCGGTTAACCCTCACATTATCGCCCAGAAATAATGTTATTGTTTGCGCCGGCAGGAAAACGCCGCTACGGCAGTTGTGATCGTGCACTGAGGGTGTGGGTACTGGGTATTCGCATGAAAAACCCGGTACTCCACATCTTCAGGGCACTATCCTTGTTTTGTTTTTATTATTATTGGGTGCGTTCGGCAGATACAATTTGACAGTCAACAGTTCTACAACAGTTGTGCAACTATCTGCTGAACGACCTGATCACTAACCGCTCAGTCTGAGCGCTGTCATATTTTGGTAGCGTAAAAAATGTTTGCTACTTTTGATCAAATAGTGATACATTTGTTGTTGTTGATTTTAAAAAATTTTTGTTTTGTATGATTGACAAATAAAAACATACAAATATAATAAAATAAAATAAAATAAAATAAAATAAGGCTCTGTATGATGAGGTTGTAAAAGAATATTTAACTTTGGCACATATGGAAATAATTGAAAATCCTGTAGTTGGCCCGAGTTATTATATGCCACATCATGGCGTTTTTAAGCCTGAAAGTACCACAACCAAATTGAGAGTGGTCTTTAATGCTCCAAGCATTACATCCAGTGGGACAAGTCTGAAAAAGATTTAGTTTTTTTGATTTTAAAATGGCGGTTTTATGAATTCGTTTTTAATGCGGACATTTCAAAAATGTACCGGCAAATTTTAATTAACCCTGAATACGCTCGTTTTCAACGAATTATTTTCCGTGGATCTCCTGATGAAGAAGTGCAGGATTACCAGTTGAAAACTGTTACATTTGGCATTAATTGCGCTCCTTATTTGGCTCTCAGAACGTTGTTGCAGCTGGCTGATGATGAGGAACGTAATTTTCCATGTGGTGCTAAAATTCTACGAGAGTGCTTATATGTAGATGACGCTTTAGTAGGTGCGCACAGTTTAGAAGTCATTTTAAGGGCCCGTAATCAGCTAATTGAAATATTAAAATCAGCTGGATTTGATTTACGAAAATGGACTTCAAATTCAAAAGAAATTTTAGATGGGTTACCCGCGGATCATTTGTTAAATGAAAATTTCTTATGTTTTGACGAGGAAAGCAACGCAAAAACTCTGGGAGTTCGCTGGAATGCGTCAGCTGATTATTTTTATTTTACTACGGAGAAAATTCCGCTCAAATCTGCTTATACTAAGAGGGAAGTTCTTTCTATAATTGCAAGACTTTTTGATCCCGCTGGTTGGTTAGCTCCAGTAATTATCACCGCAAAAATTTTGATGCAGCAAATGTGGCTCGATAAAATTGACTGGGATGAGAAAATTAAACCAGCGGCTTTACAAAATTGCCAGTCTTTTGTTCCTCAATACAACGATATTGATACTATTACAATTCCACGTTGGATTCAATATTCTCCAAATGCTCATATTGAATTTCATGGCTTTTGTGACGCATCGGAATTGGCGTATGCTGCTGCTTTATATGCAAGGGTTCAAGTTGGTGAAAAAAATTTTTCAAATCTGTTGACTTCAAAATCAAAAGTCGCCCCAATTAAAAAACCGTCGATCCCTCGCTTAGAATTATGTGGTGCTGTACTTTTAGCAAAATTGGTTGATAGTATTATGCCCCAATTCAATTTGAAAGAATCTTCGCTCTATTTTTGGTCTGATTCAACGATTGTTTTAGCCTGGCTGAAAAATTGGAAAACTTTTGTGGCTAACAGAGTTGCCACAATTTTGGGAAAAGTGGGTAATAAAAAATGGGCCCATGTAATTTCTCAGGATAATCCCGCCGATCTAGCAACCCGGGGGCTGATCCCATCGGAGTTAAAATCTTGCAAGCTGTAGTGGCATGGTCCTGAGTGGCTCGAATTACAAAAATCTGCGTGGCCAGCGTTGCCCTCTGATTATGAAACGACAGAGAAAATGAAAAGTATCCAGGTTCATGTTGCTAGATCGTCTGAAAATGAAGATATTCTAGATCGCTTTTCCAGTCTGCCCAAAGCTATTCACGTGATTGCATACATTTTTCGCTTTTTTAATAATGCTCGTTTAAAAACTCACAAAATTATTCATTCTGTAAGGCTCTCTGCTGAGGAGTTACGATTTGTAAGGAATCGTCTTTTTTCGTTGTCCCAGCAAATATATTTTCCTAAAGATTATAATTGCTTGGCTGAAAATAGGAAAATTGAATCTAGTAGCCCTTTGTTGACGCTTACGCCGTTTTTGGATGAAAATAAAATTATTCGTGCCAATGGTCGTCTTACTTTAGCATCCAGTCTCTCGTACTCTGAAAAATATCCCATCATTTTGGCCTATCGCAGCAGATTAGCTCGCCTGTACGTCGATTTTGCCCACAAAATGACTCATCATGGCGGCTTACGGTTAGTCCATAGTGTGATTCGACACGAGTGCTGGATTATTAAAGTCAAATATCTGATTAAAACCTGCGTAAATAACTGCAAGGAATGCATTCTACACAAAAAAACGCATCAAGGACAAATTATGGCTGCTTTGCCCGACGAAAGAACAACTTTGAGTCGCCCATTTGCAAACACAGGAGTCGATTTCGCTGGGCCTTTGAAATAAAAAGTTTCACCGGTCGTTACTCCAGAATATGTAAAGGTTACGTGTGTCTCTTTGTTTGCTTCGCTACGAAGGCGATCCACCTCGAAGCAGTTAGCGATTTATCAACTCCAGCATTTTTAGCGGCTTTCGCTCGTTCTGTAGCCCGTCGCGGTTGCCCAAATTGTGTTTACTCCGACAACGGCAGAAATTTTGTTGGCGCAGCAAAGGAGATTGACTTAAACTTCGAAAAATGCGTAAAAGAGCTTCGCGATCGCGCTGTTTTAAAATATGAACCTCAGAGTTTATTGTGGCACTTTATTCCCGCTGCAGCTCCGCACATGGGTGGACTATGGGAAGCAGGAGTGAAAAGTTTTAAAACGCATTTTAAAAAAATGGCTGGTCAATTGAAATATACTTTTGAGGAGTTTTCTATCCTGCTAGCAACGATAGAATCGTGCCTTAACTCTCGTCCACTTGGCCCTTTGTCTGAAAACATCGAAGATTTGTCTGCGCTTACTCCTGGTCATTTTTTAATTGGTTCGGCGATGCTTACTCCGGCTGAGCCCGAAGAACTCACATCCGCTGTTAGTCTTCTAAATCGTTGGCGAAAAATAAAGGAAATGCAACATGAAATATGTCAGCGCTGGAAAGACGAGTATCTGAAAGAATTGCATAAACGCAGCAAATGGAAAACACCCCAAATTGATCTACAAGAAAACGACCTTGTGGTGCTTCGAAATGAACCACTATGCCCCACTGATTGGCGTTTAGGTCGTATCGTTAAAGTTTATCCCGGCTCAGATGACCGAGTGCGAGTTGTCGACATTAAAACTCAGAATGGAGTTGTCAAACAGCCAATTCATAAATTGGTTTTATTGCCACGTTGTCCTGAAAACTAAGTTCCTTTGCTCCACGTTTTTCCTTGCACCTTTTGTTCGTTATAATTTAACGTTTATATTTACTTGCAGCACAATATGAGCGATTTGAGATGGTTCAACACGAATTATGGTTGCCCCATATGCACTCGATTGCACGCCATGCACCGATGTATGCGTTTCTTTGAAGCCGAAAATGGCCTTTCTGTTAGTTACTCGGCCCACTCCCATTTGCTTCGAGATTGCCGAAGCCGTGATTGCTGCAAACATTGCCGTCAGAATCATAACACGTTGCCTCAACTAGTTGCCCAAGGAGTTTGAACGGGCCGCTGAGGGCAAACCCTGGTAAACTTATATACAAAACACGAATTTTTGTGATGCTTATTTTGGCAAAGGTGTGGATGAAACCGATCCGGACTACCTTGATTATTAGTGCGAGGAAGAAGATGCGGGGCCCAAGTTAAAACAAAAATGTATATATTTAATTTTTCTATTTGAATTGTTTCATAAAACTCAATTTTAATTGTATATTTTCAATTTTTTTTTTTGCTCATAGAGCACATATTTTTGAATTAACGTCTTTTATTGATTACTAGCGGGCGCAGCCCGCTACGTTGTTAGCGTGCCTTAAAGTTTAGCGGGGGGGGGGGCTGCGCCCCCCACAATGTTTTTTAAATTCGTTTTTTTATTTAAAGTACAGTTTTTATAATAAAAGCCTTCACCCTGCCACCACAAATAAATAATTCTGCACAACAATGGGTTTAAAATAAATAAATATTTGATCACTTTTTCTCATGAAAGTGGATTGTTAGTAATGAATCCATAATAAATTGCAATATACGTTTGTATGTTAAGATAATTTGGTAAAGTGCGAACTTAGGTAGATAGACCCGTAAGTAGTTTTGTTCATTTGTGTTTTGAATGAAAATAAATAATGAAAGCAGGGTTGGAAAGCATTTTATAATATTAAAAATAGCGGGCAAAGCCCGCTACGTTGTTAGCGTGCCTTAAAGTTTTTTTTTTTAATTCCAGTTTATGTAAAGGTAGACCTGGCAATTCAAGTAAATTCACAAATTCAGTTGGAAAATTTACTGCGTCGGTTTCTTCCACCGGTGCTTCGTTACCTGCAGTTTAAATATAAGTTCCATTAATTTTCTAAGGTTTTTCTCTTTTAGAAAATATGTTTAACTTTTTGGAGAGTATGTTTCAATGCTACATAAGTTTCATATTCCGTGGATAGTGTTTGAACAGGTAATTAAAAGGGGTTCTTCACCCCTTTTTGTTCCTCCCGGTAAAAATCCCAAATATATATAATCTTGCCTCAATCGCACGCGAAATTTCAAGTACCAAACTCCGGCAGTTTGGGTCATTCAAATTCCATTCCATTTTGTTTAACAATTTTAGTGTTCCAATGCAACTCCTTCCAAGATTCCATTTCGTTAAACATTCCATTGCATTTCGTTGCCATTATCTGTTATTCCAACTCCACTCGTTCCCCGTTTCATTCCATTTCGTTCCTACTGTCTTGTGTATCGATATTGATATCAGTCGCTTCGCTTTCCATTCCATTTCTTTGCACTTTCTCCGTTCCATTCCTCTTTTAACTGCAGTGTTTTAATTCCACTCGTTCCTCATTCTTTGCCATCTCGCTCCTCATTCCATTTCGTTCTATAGTCCATTCCATTTCGTTCCCTCTTCCAATCCATTTCCATTGTCTATAATTTCAAGTCCACTCGTTCAAAGTTTATATCCATTTCGTTCCACTTGTGTAGTGTTTCATTTCCACTCGTTTCTTATTTAGTTTCTTAATTTTAGTGTTCCCACTTGTTCTTTAAGTTTAAGGTTTCTAGCTAAAGACGCTGACGTTAAGGGAGGGGGGGGGGAGCAATTTTCCCCTTTTGAACCACCATTTTTACCACGTTCCTGTCCAAAGTCCTAAAAATGCCTTGTCGATAAGTTGGCCCATATTATAGATTACAAGTTTCTAGCCGAAAGGTTCGGTTAGGCCATCAAGGGGGAGAATTATTCCGTTTTTACCCCTCCCGGTAGGAATTTTCAAAAATTCCGTCTTAGAGGATGTCTGCGTTGGAGGAGGAACCTACTACATACATAATTGTAGGTCTTTATATCCGGCAGTTTGGCCAGGCCGTCAAGAGGGAAGTTTTTTCCCTTTTTACCCCTCCCGGTATGAATTTCCGAAAATTCCGTCTTAGAGGACGTCTACGTTGGAGAAAGAACCCAAATACCGAATTTAAGCTCCCTAGTTCCAGCAGTTTGGGCAGGCCGTTAAGGGGGAGACTTTTCCTGTTTTTGACCCTACCTGTGGAAATTTCTAAAAATCTCATCTTAGCGGATGTCTACAATAGAGGAGGAAGTTTAGTACCAAATTTCAATTTCCTACCTCCAGCAGTTTGGGCAGGCCTTTAAGCGGCACTTTTCGCTTCATTAATCCCCATTTTTGCAATGTCCCTGGACAGGTCGTTAAGGTGCCACTTTCCCTTTTTGAGCCCCTATTTTATAACGACCCTGTCCAAAATTCAAAATACTATCTTTCTAATAAGTTAGCCAGGGACCCACATTTTAAATTTCAGGTTTCTAGCCGAAGAGGTTTTTACAGGCCACCAAGGGGAGGCTTTCTTCTTTTTGCCCCTCCCTTTAGAAATTTACAAAAATTCGATTTACGCGGCTGTCTGCGATGGATGAGGAACATTCATACCAAATTTCAAGTTCATTGCCTCAGCGGTTTGGGCAGGCCATTATTGGGGACATTTTTCCCTTTCAACCCACATTTTTACTATGTTCCTGTTCCAAAATAGAAAAATTACGTTGCCGGTGAGTTAGTCCTACTCCAGGGAATACATATTTAAAATTTTAGGTTGACCAGAAGGGATTGGGCAGGCCGTCATGGAGAATACTTTTCCCCTTATCTCCCTCCCGATAGGAATTTTTGAAATTCCGTTTAAGCGGACGCCTACACAGAAGGAGGAACTCACATACCGAATTTCGGCTACATAGTTTCAGCAGTTTGGGCAGGGCGTCAAGGGGAAAACATCCCGCTTTTGGGATATCCTGTAGGGAATTCCAAAAATACAAACTTAGTCGATGTCTACTACAGTGGAGGAATCTTTATGCCAAATTTCAACTTCTTATCTCCAGTAGTTTGGGCAGGCAGTTAATGGGGACACTTTTCCAATTTGTGCGACCGTCTATGGGGACGTCTATGCCGAATATATTTTGAAATTCCGGTAGGTATTTCCAAAAATCCCGTCTTAGCAGACGTCTATGCCGAATATCAAGAAACCTTGTTTTAGTGGAGTATCCGTGGGGGGAGGAAAAAAAGTACTTTTTGTGAAATTATATTTTTGTAAATGGAATTTTTTAGAAAAAGCGAAATTTTTTGGAGAAAGATACTTTATTTTTACAAAGTACTTTATGGAAGAAGGTACTTTTTTTGAAAAAGTTATTTTTAGTAAAATTTTTTTTTTATTGGAAAAGGTATTTTGTTTTGGAAAAAGGTTTTTTTTTGGAAAAATGTATTTTTTTTGGAAAAAGGTGCTTTTTTTGGCGAAGGTACTTTTTTTTTGAAAAAGGTAAATTTTTTTAGAAAAAGACTTTTTTTTGGAAAAAGGTACTTTTTTTTGGAAAAAGGTACTTTTTTTTGGAAAAAGGTACTTTTTTTTGGAAAAAGGTACTTTTTTTGGAAAAAGGTACTTTTTTTGGAAAAAGGCACTTTTTTTTGGAAAAAGGTACTTTTTTTGGAAAAATGTACTTTTTTTGGAAAAGGTACTTTTTTTGGAAAAAGGTACTTTTTTTTTGGAAAAAGGTACTTTTTTTTTGGAAAAAGGTACTTTTTTGGATAAAGGTACTTTTTGTGGAAAAAGGTACTTTTTTGGAAAAAGATACTTTTTTGGAAAAATGTACTTTTTTGAAAAAGGTACTTTTTTGGAAAAAGGTCCTTTTTTTGTAAAAAGGTACTTTAGGAAAAGGTACTTTAGGAAAAGGTACTTTTTTTTGGAAAAAGGTACTTTTTTTGGAAAAAGGTACTTTTTTTGGAAAAAGGTACTTTTTTTGGAAAAAGGTACTTTTTTTGGAAAAAGGTACTTTTTTTGGAAAAAGGTACTTTTTTGGAAAAAGGTACTTTTTTTTGGAAAAAGGTACTTTTTTTTGGAAAAAGGTACTTTTTTGGAAAAAGGTACTTTTTTTTGGAAAAAGGTATTTTTTTTGGAAAAAGGTATTTTTTTTGGAAAAAGGTACTTTTTTTGGAAAAAGGTACTTTTTTTGGAAAAAGGTACTTTTTTTGGAAAAAGGTATTTTTTTTTTGGAAAAAGGTAATTTTTTTGGAAAAAGGTACTTTTTTTTGGAAAAAAGGTACTTTTTTGGAAAAACGTACTTTTTTTGGAAAAAGGTACTTTTTTTTGGAAAAAGGTACTTTTTTTTGGAAAAAGGTAATTTTTTTGGAAAAAGGTACTTTTTTTGGAAAAAGGTACTTTTTTTGGAAAAAGGTACTTTTTTTGGAAAAAGGTACTTTTTTTGGAAAAAGGTACTTTTTTTGGAAAAAGGTAATTTTTTGGAAAAAGGTACTTTTTTTGTCCCCTTTTTGCCCCTCCCGATAAGAATTTCCCAAAATGCCGTCTCAACGGACGTCTACACCGGTCGAGGAACCTACATACCAAATTTCAACTTCATAGCTCCAGCAGTTTGAGCAGGCCGTCAAGGGGGAGACTTTTCCCCTTTTTGCCCCTCCCTGTAAAAATTTCCAAAAAATCCGGTGTTGGTGGATGTCTACGATAGTGGAGGAACCTTTATACCAAATTTCAACTTCCTACCTCCAGCGGTTTGGGCAGGCCGTCAGGGGGGCTCTTTTCCCTTTTTTAACCCCCATTTTTACAACGTCCCTGTCCAAAATTCTTGAAAGTACTTTCTAGAAAAGTTAGCCCCTACTCCAAGGAACACATATCTAAAATTTCAGCTTTCTAGCCAAAGGGGTTTTGGCAGGCCGTCAAGGGGGAGACTTTCCCCCTTTTTGCCCGTTCCGGTAGGAATTTCCAAAAATCCCGTCTTAGCGGACGTCTACGCCGAAAGAGGAACCTACATACCAAATTTCAACTTCCTAGCTTCAGCGGTTTGGGCTGGGCGATGTTGAGTCAGTCAGTCACGTTATTCTTTTATATATAGAGATAATAATAATTCTTTTTTTTTTGCTCATCGAGCACGTATTAATTTTAAAATCATTGCCTTTTATAAATTTTGTATTTTCTTAAACTTAAATCTTATTATTTTGAATAATCTCCTCGTAATTTGTATTTAATTGTATTTGTAATACTTTTTTTTCCTTTTTCTTTCCTTTGCTCACCTTTTGCTGCTGCTGTGGTCAATACACTGCTCTGTTGCACTATTAGTGCAAGGGGGGCGGTATGTTTGCGCCGGCAGGAAAACGCCGCCAAGGCAGTTGTGATCGTGCACTGAGGGTGTGGGTATTCGCATGAAAAACCCGGTACTCCACATCTTCAGGGCACTATCCTTGTTTTGTTTTTTTTCCCATTATTTTTTGGAGTACCAGTAATGACACCCACTTACCTTCTGCATTATTTTAAAACATATAATAATGAGTTACTGATAATGACTTATTTTTATCATTATTTCAAATAGAAAATAATTTTTTAGATTTTTTTTAAAATTTTTTGAAATCTATTTTTAGACTCAATATTTTTTAAACACTGGTAAGGATATATGTAACCACATATTTTTTGATTTTTTGTATGTTGGCGAGTAGGCTTAATTGTGTGTAGCAGGTCAATTATGTTTTTATCTATTAAATATTACATGTCGATATAGCTCAGATGGTAGAGCTGTTGACTGGCAATCTGTAGACCCAGGTTCGATTCCCGCACCAGCAAATTTTATTTAAAAACAAAATAGAATAAAAAATATTTTTTTTTATATAATTTATTTTTTAGAAAATCTATTTTTAGACTCAATATTTTCGTCAGTACTGGTAAGCACATAGGTAACGATATATTTTTTGATTTTTCGTATGCTGGTGTGTAACGACAACTCATTATTTTTCGCGACATCGCCATATAAAGGTAATAAGAAATGTAATAACGAAAGTAACTAGTTACCATTACCAAGTATGTAGTTACATAACCACATATCTGGTAATGATTTTCTACACTGGGTTATTATTGTTTCGTATTTCGTGATCGGCCGGCGGCAACATCAAGAAAAAACTAAAATCGTTAGCATTAAAAACAGCAGCAACAAGTGTGTAAAAAAAAAAGACTGAAAATTAAAATCTAATAGAAAGTGAAGGAAAAAGGAAAAAAAAGAATTTTGAAAAATTTAAAAGAATTTAAGCCAAGAAATAAGAGCTTGTAAAAATAAGAGAAAACAAAATTGTGAATTTCACAAACAAAGGTTTGAAACTAAATAGAAACTAAGTGAAAAATTGTAAAGAAAGGCAAAATAAAATATATGAAAGGAAAAGAAAAACATACTTATATATTAAATAAAACTAAATTATAAAACAAAGAAAAAGGAAGTGTTTTAAATAGGAGAAAGAGGAAAAAAAGGGTAAGGAGCCACCGGACGCTGCTAACAACATCAACACCGTAGCCCCAAAGTGACGGCCACCCCACGTACTGACCCCACCAGTTATAATTCAAATTCAACATCGAGATACAGCTTCTAAACAGCAGTTCTTCATTTTTACTATAAATCTCTGGAACCATATTCCATACGATTTTCAAAAAACCAGCAACGTAATAAAATTCAAGAAAATGCTAATGCAATATTATTCCTAATTCTTATTATAATTATTATTTTTTTTGTTAGTTACTCGGCCCACTCCCATTTGCTTCGAGATTGCCGAAGCCGTGATTGCTGCAAACATTGCCGTCAGAATCATAACACGTTGCCTCAACTAGTTGCCCAAGGAGTTTGAACGGGCCGCTGAGGGCAAACCCTGGTAAACTTATATACAAAACACGAATTTTTGTGATGCTTATTTTGGCAAAGGTGTGGATGAAACCGATCCGGACTACCTTGATTATTAGTGCGAGGAAGAAGATGCGGGGCCCAAGTTAAAACAAAAATGTATATATTTAATTTTTCTATTTGAATTGTTTCATAAAACTCAATTTTAATTGTATATTTTCAATTTTTTTTTTTGCTCATAGAGCACATATTTTTGAATTAACGTCTTTTATTGATTACTAGCGGGCGCAGCCCGCTACGTTGTTAGCGTGCCTTAAAGTTTAGCGGGGGGGGGGCTGCGCCCCCCACAATGTTTTTTAAATTCGTTTTTTTATTTAAAGTACAGTTTTTATAATAAAAGCCTTCACCCTGCCACCACAAATAAATAATTCTGCACAACAATGGGTTTAAAATAAATAAATATTTGATCACTTTTTCTCATGAAAGTGGATTGTTAGTAATGAATCCATAATAAATTGCAATATACGTTTGTATGTTAAGATAATTTGGTAAAGTGCGAACTTAGGTAGATAGACCCGTAAGTAGTTTTGTTCATTTGTGTTTTGAATGAAAATAAATAATGAAAGCAGGGTTGGAAAGCATTTTATAATATTAAAAATAGCGGGCAAAGCCCGCTACGTTGTTAGCGTGCCTTAAAGTTTTTTTTTTTAATTCCAGTTTATGTAAAGGTAGACCTGGCAATTCAAGTAAATTCACAAATTCAGTTGGAAAATTTACTGCGTCGGTTTCTTCCACCGGTGCTTCGTTACCTGCAGTTTAAATATAAGTTCCATTAATTTTCTAAGGTTTTTCTCTTTTAGAAAATATGTTTAACTTTTTGGAGAGTATGTTTCAATGCTACATAAGTTTCATATTCCGTGGATAGTGTTTGAACAGGTAATTAAAAGGGGTTCTTCACCCCTTTTTGTTCCTCCCGGTAAAAATCCCAAATATATATAATCTTGCCTCAATCGCACGCGAAATTTCAAGTACCAAACTCCGGCAGTTTGGGTCATTCAAATTCCATTCCATTTTGTTTAACAATTTTAGTGTTCCAATGCAACTCCTTCCAAGATTCCATTTCGTTAAACATTCCATTGCATTTCGTTGCCATTATCTGTTATTCCAACTCCACTCGTTCCCCGTTTCATTCCATTTCGTTCCTACTGTCTTGTGTATCGATATTGATATCAGTCGCTTCGCTTTCCATTCCATTTCTTTGCACTTTCTCCGTTCCATTCCTCTTTTAACTGCAGTGTTTTAATTCCACTCGTTCCTCATTCTTTGCCATCTCGCTCCTCATTCCATTTCGTTCTATAGTCCATTCCATTTCGTTCCCTCTTCCAATCCATTTCCATTGTCTATAATTTCAAGTCCACTCGTTCAAAGTTTATATCCATTTCGTTCCACTTGTGTAGTGTTTCATTTCCACTCGTTTCTTATTTAGTTTCTTAATTTTAGTGTTCCCACTTGTTCTTTAAGTTTAAGGTTTCTAGCTAAAGACGCTGACGTTAAGGGAGGGGGGGGGGAGCAATTTTCCCCTTTTGAACCACCATTTTTACCACGTTCCTGTCCAAAGTCCTAAAAATGCCTTGTCGATAAGTTGGCCCATATTATAGATTACAAGTTTCTAGCCGAAAGGTTCGGTTAGGCCATCAAGGGGGAGAATTATTCCGTTTTTACCCCTCCCGGTAGGAATTTTCAAAAATTCCGTCTTAGAGGATGTCTGCGTTGGAGGAGGAACCTACTACATACATAATTGTAGGTCTTTATATCCGGCAGTTTGGCCAGGCCGTCAAGAGGGAAGTTTTTTCCCTTTTTACCCCTCCCGGTATGAATTTCCGAAAATTCCGTCTTAGAGGACGTCTACGTTGGAGAAAGAACCCAAATACCGAATTTAAGCTCCCTAGTTCCAGCAGTTTGGGCAGGCCGTTAAGGGGGAGACTTTTCCTGTTTTTGACCCTACCTGTGGAAATTTCTAAAAATCTCATCTTAGCGGATGTCTACAATAGAGGAGGAAGTTTAGTACCAAATTTCAATTTCCTACCTCCAGCAGTTTGGGCAGGCCTTTAAGCGGCACTTTTCGCTTCATTAATCCCCATTTTTGCAATGTCCCTGGACAGGTCGTTAAGGTGCCACTTTCCCTTTTTGAGCCCCTATTTTATAACGACCCTGTCCAAAATTCAAAATACTATCTTTCTAATAAGTTAGCCAGGGACCCACATTTTAAATTTCAGGTTTCTAGCCGAAGAGGTTTTTACAGGCCACCAAGGGGAGGCTTTCTTCTTTTTGCCCCTCCCTTTAGAAATTTACAAAAATTCGATTTACGCGGCTGTCTGCGATGGATGAGGAACATTCATACCAAATTTCAACTTCATTGCCTCAGCGGTTTGGGCAGGCCATTATTGGGGACATTTTTCCCTTTCAACCCACATTTTTACTATGTTCCTGTTCCAAAATAGAAAAATTACGTTGCCGGTGAGTTAGTCCTACTCCAGGGAATACATATTTAAAATTTTAGGTTGACCAGAAGGGATTGGGCAGGCCGTCATGGAGAATACTTTTCCCCTTATCTCCCTCCCGATAGGAATTTTTGAAATTCCGTTTAAGCGGACGCCTACACAGAAGGAGGAACTCACATACCGAATTTCGGCTACATAGTTTCAGCAGTTTGGGCAGGGCGTCAAGGGGAAAACATCCCGCTTTTGGGATATCCTGTAGGGAATTCCAAAAATACAAACTTAGTCGATGTCTACTACAGTGGAGGAATCTTTATGCCAAATTTCAACTTCTTATCTCCAGTAGTTTGGGCAGGCAGTTAATGGGGACACTTTTCCAATTTGTGCGACCGTCTATGGGGACGTCTATGCCGAATATATTTTGAAATTCCGGTAGGTATTTCCAAAAATCCCGTCTTAGCAGACGTCTATGCCGAATATCAAGAAACCTTGTTTTAGTGGAGTATCCGTGGGGGGAGGAAAAAAAGTACTTTTTGTGAAATTATATTTTTGTAAATGGAATTTTTTAGAAAAAGCGAAATTTTTTGGAGAAAGATACTTTATTTTTACAAAGTACTTTATGGAAGAAGGTACTTTTTTTGAAAAAGTTATTTTTAGTAAAATTTTTTTTTTATTGGAAAAGGTATTTTGTTTTGGAAAAAGGTTTTTTTTTGGAAAAATGTATTTTTTTTGGAAAAAGGTGCTTTTTTTGGCGAAGGTACTTTTTTTTTGAAAAAGGTAAATTTTTTTAGAAAAAGACTTTTTTTTGGAAAAAGGTACTTTTTTTTGGAAAAAGGTACTTTTTTTTGGAAAAAGGTACTTTTTTTTGGAAAAAGGTACTTTTTTTGGAAAAAGGTACTTTTTTTGGAAAAAGGCACTTTTTTTTGGAAAAAGGTACTTTTTTTGGAAAAATGTACTTTTTTTGGAAAAGGTACTTTTTTTGGAAAAAGGTACTTTTTTTTTGGAAAAAGGTACTTTTTTTTTGGAAAAAGGTACTTTTTTGGATAAAGGTACTTTTTGTGGAAAAAGGTACTTTTTTGGAAAAAGATACTTTTTTGGAAAAATGTACTTTTTTGAAAAAGGTACTTTTTTGGATAAAGGTACTTTTTTTTGGAAAAAGGTACTTTTTTGGAAAAAGGTACTTTTTTTTGGAAAAAGGTATTTTTTTTGGAAAAAGGTATTTTTTTTGGAAAAAGGTACTTTTTTTGGAAAAAGGTACTTTTTTTGGAAAAAGGTACTTTTTTTGGAAAAAGGTATTTTTTTTTTGGAAAAAGGTAATTTTTTTGGAAAAAGGTACTTTTTTTTGGAAAAAAGGTACTTTTTTGGAAAAACGTACTTTTTTTGGAAAAAGGTACTTTTTTTTGGAAAAAGGTACTTTTTTTTGGAAAAAGGTAATTTTTTTGGAAAAAGGTACTTTTTTTGGAAAAAGGTACTTTTTTTGGAAAAAGGTACTTTTTTTGGAAAAAGGTACTTTTTTTGGAAAAAGGTACTTTTTTTGGAAAAAGGTAATTTTTTGGAAAAAGGTACTTTTTTTGTCCCCTTTTTGCCCCTCCCGATAAGAATTTCCCAAAATGCCGTCTCAACGGACGTCTACACCGGTCGAGGAACCTACATACCAAATTTCAACTTCATAGCTCCAGCAGTTTGAGCAGGCCGTCAAGGGGGAGACTTTTCCCCTTTTTGCCCCTCCCTGTAAAAATTTCCAAAAAATCCGGTGTTGGTGGATGTCTACGATAGTGGAGGAACCTTTATACCAAATTTCAACTTCCTACCTCCAGCGGTTTGGGCAGGCCGTCAGGGGGGCTCTTTTCCCTTTTTTAACCCCCATTTTTACAACGTCCCTGTCCAAAATTCTTGAAAGTACTTTCTAGAAAAGTTAGCCCCTACTCCAAGGAACACATATCTAAAATTTCAGCTTTCTAGCCAAAGGGGTTTTGGCAGGCCGTCAAGGGGGAGACTTTCCCCCTTTTTGCCCGTTCCGGTAGGAATTTCCAAAAATCCCGTCTTAGCGGACGTCTACGCCGAAAGAGGAACCTACATACCAAATTTCAACTTCCTAGCTTCAGCGGTTTGGGCTGGGCGATGTTGAGTCAGTCAGTCACGTTATTCTTTTATATATAGAGATAATAATAATTCTTTTTTTTTTGCTCATCGAGCACGTATTAATTTTAAAATCATTGCCTTTTATAAATTTTGTATTTTCTTAAACTTAAATCTTATTATTTTGAATAATCTCCTCGTAATTTGTATTTAATTGTATTTGTAATACTTTTTTTTCCTTTTTCTTTCCTTTGCTCACCTTTTGCTGCTGCTGTGGTCAATACACTGCTCTGTTGCACTATTAGTGCAAGGGGGGCGGTATGTTTGCGCCGGCAGGAAAACGCCGCCAAGGCAGTTGTGATCGTGCACTGAGGGTGTGGGTATTCGCATGAAAAACCCGGTACTCCACATCTTCAGGGCACTATCCTTGTTTTGTTTTTTTTCCCATTATTTTTTGGAGTACCAGTAATGACACCCACTTACCTTCTGCATTATTTTAAAACATATAATAATGAGTTACTGATAATGACTTATTTTTATCATTATTTCAAATAGAAAATAATTTTTTAGATTTTTTTTAAAATTTTTTGAAATCTATTTTTAGACTCAATATTTTTTAAACACTGGTAAGGATATATGTAACCACATATTTTTTGATTTTTTGTATGTTGGCGAGTAGGCTTAATTGTGTGTAGCAGGTCAATTATGTTTTTATCTATTAAATATTACATGTCGATATAGCTCAGATGGTAGAGCTGTTGACTGGCAATCTGTAGACCCAGGTTCGATTCCCGCACCAGCAAATTTTATTTAAAAACAAAATAGAATAAAAAATATTTTTTTTTATATAATTTATTTTTTAGAAAATCTATTTTTAGACTCAATATTTTCGTCAGTACTGGTAAGCACATAGGTAACGATATATTTTTTGATTTTTCGTATGCTGGTGTGTAACGACAACTCATTATTTTTCGCGACATCGCCATATAAAGGTAATAAGAAATGTAATAACGAAAGTAACTAGTTACCATTACCAAGTATGTAGTTACATAACCACATATCTGGTAATGATTTTCTACACTGGGTTATTATTGTTTCGTATTTCGTGATCGGCCGGCGGCAACATCAAGAAAAAACTAAAATCGTTAGCATTAAAAACAGCAGCAACAAGTGTGTAAAAAAAAAAGACTGAAAATTAAAATCTAATAGAAAGTGAAGGAAAAAGGAAAAAAAAGAATTTTGAAAAATTTAAAAGAATTTAAGCCAAGAAATAAGAGCTTGTAAAAATAAGAGAAAACAAAATTGTGAATTTCACAAACAAAGGTTTGAAACTAAATAGAAACTAAGTGAAAAATTGTAAAGAAAGGCAAAATAAAATATATGAAAGGAAAAGAAAAACATACTTATATATTAAATAAAACTAAATTATAAAACAAAGAAAAAGGAAGTGTTTTAAATAGGAGAAAGAGGAAAAAAAAGGGTAAGGAGCCACCTGACGCTGCTAACAACATCAACACCGTAGCCCCAAAGTGACGGCCACCCCACGTACTGACCCCACCAGTTATAATTCAAATTCAACATCGAGATACAGCTTCTAAACAGCAGTTCTTCATTTTTACTATAAATCTCTGGAACCATATTCCATACGATTTTCAAAAAACCAGCAACGTAATAAAATTCAAGAAAATGCTAATGCAATATTATTCCTAATTCTTATTATAATTATTATTTTTTTTGTTATTTATTTAATTTTCCTTTTTTAATTAAATGGTAATTTACTTGTTAAACACATGATTTTCCACAACACAATACATTTTACTTGTTTCCATTTGTTTTATGTATTATTAATAGAAGTAAATTAAATTTTAAATTTTATGTCTAAGATTATTGTTCAAAATTAAATTCTAACTTGTCTGATTCTAATACTGTAATTTATAAGATACTTTATCTTGTTGTATTAGAAAATCTAATGTTTTAATAAAGAAAGAAAGTCCAACTTCAAACTTTGGACCAAAATAACTCCCGAGTTAGGCCCAACCGACAAAAAAACAAATTTTTTTTGCAAGCCCAAACGTTTTACCTGTGGTAAAAATTTTGACCCGATCGGACCATTGTTTTTTATTTTTGGAGATTTTTTCATTTCCATCTTCACCTGGGATTTTTAACACAAAAAATGGGTAAAATTTATATGGCAGCACACATTTCTGCACATTAAACCAATTTTGTGCCTTCAATTCAAATTTCTGCAACTTCATACCAAAAATTCCCTTAAATAAAGGAATATTCACTCTTTGGTTGTACAGTAATTTTGACTTAGCTGCACAACCAACTTTTGCAAGAATTTTTGTGCAAGAAAGCCAAAAACGCAGCTAAGTCAAATTGTTTACCTGCCTTAATGTGCAGGTATACCAATGAAGCTAATGATGATAACTTTGTGCCTTGCACCAGATCTTGCGATTTTTATGGTTAAAAAACGACTAAAGTAGGATATTTTTGTCACAAGAAAAGTTGACAACACATTTATTTTATGTGTGTTTTTTCCTAGAATTGAAAGGCAAAGAAAAACACAAGAGGCAGCTAACGGTGATCTTTTTTATGAAAATAATGTAAAACTGCCAAAAATATGAGGCAGTTATCTTAAATGCGCAGGTACAAAAAGTGCACTTAAAGAAGACAATTGCGTACATAATTTTGTAAAATAGAAACGAAACCAAATTTTTGTGCAGTTATAGGAAATGTGCACTTAAGAAAAAGGCAGTTAAATCAAAACTACTGTATATCGTGTTGGGACAGCTTGCGAACAAAAAAAAAGAGTACAGTTGAGTACGTAACGGTAGCATGGAATGTGTATGTTACTATTTGTTATAGTTGGTTGTTGTCGCTGCTAAGCTGGAGTGCCCTGGCGTGCGTTACTGGAAAAGTATGTATTTAGCAAATGCAAAAACCCTAATAAAGTTGTAGCATATTTTAAAAGGTATGAAAATTAATGAAATGACGAAATTTTATAAAAAGTTAGAACCTACTATTGAATAGTTTCATACATATAAAGAACATTTTCATAAAATTCATGAAGGGGTGATTTGTTAAGTTCAAAGAATTTTTTATGAAATTATGAAGTTTTATGAAAGAAAAGTTTTTAAAAATTTCATAGTATTAATTAAATATTACATATGTATGTAAGGACAGTTCTTTCAGTGTATGAAATTTTGTTTACGAGCTGCTTGATTTAAAAAAATATTCAGTTTTGTCCACGAGCCTTTTCAATATGATAAGCTCTTTAATTTTGGCTTCCGACCCTGCTTGCAAATAATTTAGTTCAAAAAGCATTTAATCTAAATTGCGTTACCAACTTATTTCGTTTTTAATATTTTAGTTTAGTTTCAATTTAGCCTGTTTCGAGCGTATGCACATAAATCTCGAGGTTTATAATTCTATTTTCTTAAAAAAACTGTTTTTTTAAAGCACAAACAACTTTAACTTAAAGAAAAATAATTTTATCTTGTGCGTTTCTGCGCCTTTATACGATGTTTTTATAAATGCGTTTTTAAGCATTTACTCGAATTTTCAGATAAATTATCCCACATTTAAATGGGCAGAAAACTGCATTTTTAGAGGCGAATTTAAGTGGGAACTAAT
The DNA here is from genome assembly GCA_949987735.1 of Leucophora obtusa. NCBI lineage: Eukaryota > Metazoa > Arthropoda > Insecta > Diptera > Anthomyiidae > Leucophora > Leucophora obtusa. Next base: position 111,934,219 of record OX465299.1, read on the forward strand.
ATAATGAGGATGAAATTTGTGTTCGGATTAGCACAAATCCGGATTATCCAATATCTACTGTATGTGTTAGGCAAATATTTACCCAAATGTTAAAATATTAATTAATTAAATTGACAATTTGTTTTAAATAATAAATGTATATTAAATGCACAAATTTAACTGATAATCAAATCAAATAGCAATTTTTAAGTTATTTCGTTTTAAATTTTAATATCGAATAATTTGAATTGAGCGCATTATAATTAATGACTTTTTCCAAATTGTTCCGTTTGACATAATTGAATATTTTTTCTTCAAAGCTATTAATCGCTTCTCTACGTTCTGTAGATAATAACTTATTCTCCATTATCAATAGGGATTGCGGACATAATACATTGACGAAAGTATCTTTCAGAAATGGAAAATAATTATGTCCCACAAACGCAACGTTGAAAAAGTTTATCCAATGACCGGAAACATCTTGTTGTAAAGTAAAAATATCGTCAGATGACATTATGTGGACTTTTACTCCTTCAATGTTAATCCAGACTTTATCGTAATCTTTTATATTTTCCAAATCGTATTCATTGCATATCAAGCGTTTACCCATTTGCAGGCGAATGGCTCCGTATTTATGTGAATGATTCAGATCATGCTCATACGATGTCTGTGTAGATAATTCATGGAATAATTCCAATAGATTCCGTTCGCTTATATCTGTAGAACGATAATCATTTTCTCCGTGTACGGATCTTAACATCCTTTGGTCGGTTGTTTTTAAACCGAAATTAGCGAATGGACCCGTTTGTATATCTCCTACATAACCACGATGTAAATATTTTTCACCATCACGCACTAGACCTGCTGCGAGGGTTTTGTTTGGTTTACTATATTCATACTGAGGATATGTAAAGGCAATACCAGTTTCGCGCCAGTGTCGATATTCCTGAAAATAGAAACATACAAAAAAAAAAAAAATAAATAAAATAGTTAAAAAATTATAATAATTTATGTATGTTTTAGGAAAAAAAAATTTTACGAATTTTTACCAATTTTTTGCTAACAAAATAGTTCTGATAAAAAAATTTATAGTTTGGACAACCAGAGGTTGTTGATTTCGCAGCTTGTTTAGATAACATAAAGGTGGAATTATTAGAATATATTTTTTGAATTGACATAACTCTGCAATGTCAAACAAAAAAATAAAAAAAACGTATTTAATTATTTTTAAATTTGATTTTTAAAAAGTTTAAACTTTAACAAAATTTATTTCAAATTTATTTATACCACTACCAGTGGTCATATCGCTTGGAACTAAAAACCAAGCACGACTCCAGGGTGTTCCAGGTGCTGGTGTGTTTCAAGCATATTTACTTGAACCACGATCTATGCCGCCCATTGGTGATTGGTTAGGTAATAGAGGACGACTGCTGTTAGCTGCATGATAAGGGAATTTTTTAATGATGTTAGAAAACGCATATCAAAATACCAGACAACCTTGCATTTGTGTGAAATTTTCAGTCATGAGTAAAACGTAAACTATGTTGTTTCATTTGCATTAGGAAATGCATGTTTTTTTTAAAATAATATTTTATATATATTTTTTTTAAATAAGCAAATTTTGTATGTTTTTCTTATTTTTCTCTTTTTTTTCGTTTGACGTTGCTGGAAATAAAATTATGACACAAATGACAACTTTATTTAATAATTCTACCTGGGTAGTTGTACAATGGTATACATTAAAGTTTTTTGAGAATATCTTTTTTCTGAAATTTTGTTTTTGCAACTAACCACCAAACTTTATTTTAATATTGTGCAAACGGATATAATGATGCAGTTTTCCTTTTTGCAAAATATTTTCGCGATTTCTTTTTTGCAAACTAAGAACCAAACTTTGGTATGGAAATTGGTATTATATTCTCAAGATTAAAGATTTAAAAAAACCACACTTAAAAAATTGTAAAATAATCGCGGAAAAGGGCTAAAAATTAATTTAAAAAATTAATCAGAGTTTTACATTCTGCAAACAAATATATTGATGCAAAAATTTTATGTTTTGCAAATTTTATTTTTCGCGATTTTTTATTTTTTGCAACTAACCACCAAACTTTGTTTTATGAAATGCGTATTATAGTACCTAGAAAATAGATTTAAAAACCCGCACTCGAAAATTTGCAAAATAATAGCGGAACGCGAAAAAAGTCTTTATGTTACAAAAATTGTATTAAAAATCTTAGTCAGCGATTCACATTCTGTAAAGAAATATATTAATGCAAAAAATTTCCTCTTTGTAATTTTTTTTCGTGATTTATTTTTGCAATCCCTAGATTATAAATTTTAAGAAATCACACTTAAAAAATTGCTAAATAACGGCGGAATGCGAAAAAGTGTAGAAAATGACTTAGAAGAGCTAATCAACTTGACATTCTGCAAAGGAAAATATTGGTGTAAAATTATCCTTTTCGCAAAATTTTTTTTGGATTTTTTTTTTTTTTTTTTGCAAACTAATTAGGCCCGATATGAGTGTAATAGTCTTGGATTATGGATTAAAATACACCGCATTGAAAAAAATTTCAAATAATGGCGGATTGTGAATAAAAGGATTTATGCCGCGGAAAATGAATTAAGAAAATTAATTAGCGATTAACATTTTGCAAACGAATATAATAATGCAAACCTTTTCGTTTTTGTAAAATTTTTTTCCCATTTTTTTTCCAAACTAACCATTAATTTTTGGGTTTTTAATTTCAATAAAACGAGACTTTTCCATCCCTGATTAACAATTCTATGTTCGTTGATGTTTGGAGGCACATAATATTGTTTTCCACAAAAAGTATAGAGAGATTTACATGGTCATTTTTTCCTAATAATGCATATTTTTTATATTTATCAAAACTACATATCTGCTAGTATTATCATAAAATTATATAAAAATTTTATTTCAGAACTCTATATCTGCATTAGCGACGTAAATAACGCAAATAATTTCAAAATAAGTATATATAAGAATAAGTTACCATTTTTAAATAATATTCTAGAAGACAGATTGATTCAAAAAAATCTTATAAGCAAGTGAATTAGTTTTATTGCTCTCCTGAACAATTGTATTTTTGCAGATATAGAGTATTGAATCTATGGTATCGATATATATTTTTTTTTAAATAAGCAAATTTTGTATGTTTTTCTTTTCGTTTTATTTTTCTCTTTTTTTTCGTTTGACGTTGCAGGAAATAAAATTATGACACAAATGACAACTTTATTTAATAATTCTACCTGGGTAGTTGTACAATGGTGATACCAATACAACTAGGGTTGCCAGATATCAAAAGTTAAATAACTGGACAATGGAAAAAACTCAGCTGTAGATGGTAAAAGAAATTGCAAGAAAAGCTTAGAAAAACAAATACTAACTTTAATACTATTAAATTCTTTAACAATCGAATAAAAGAGATCCTTAAGCCTTTAGATACCTTCTTTGGAGCACCTCCACGCAAGTCGACATTGCACCAACGGAACACGTCATGTGTTTTAAGAGACCCTAATTTTTTTTTTTTAAATTTATAACAAAATATCAAAGTATTAAAAAAAGGCTTTAAAAAATACCGCGAAAGTCCAAAATAAAGTTAAGAAATTAAAATAGACAATTTTTCTTTTCTACTTTCTTTAAAATTAAAACTAATGTAAATTATATTTCCATGTCTTTAAGACAAGGTTGCATTTGCTTACAAAATGTGTCACACAACTGACATGTTAATTTTTTAAGAACTCGAACTTTTTACATCTCACAAGAAAGTGTCTATAATCGGTTCAAAATTACATCAATTCTACAACATGTTCCACTGGAATACCATGGAACCCGAACCCATTTCACTGAATTTAAATTTTTATTCGAATTAATGGAAATAAGCTAAAGTCAACACAAAATGGAAATCAAAAAATTTAAATTTTATATGGAATTTGACATCTGTAACTGCATACTGAAAGAATTGACTACATGCTGTTTATGAATTTTACACTGATTCAACGACGTTTCTTTGGAATTCGTCCACTGAAACTTTTCATTGAATTGATACAGTTTTCCAGAAAATTTTATGAAAAATTTCACATTATTTATTAAAAATTTCATACGCCAAAAAACAGATTTATTAAAAGAGCTTCATACAAATGATGAAGCTTTTTCACAAAATTTAAGAAATTTGTCATCACTTTGTGAAAAAAACTTCCGTAGCTTATTGAAAGTTTTCATTAAAACTCATCCGATAAATTATTTCTTCGTAAGTTCGCTCAGACTTTAGGTTATTTTTTTATTGTTAATAACTCTAAGGCCAGGTATCTTATGTAATATTAAACAATGATTAAGAAGAAAATCATTGTTTAGCATTTAATTACAGTAACTCGTCCAATTTTAATCTCTGATTTTACTCTAAACACTGATTAAATTTAATTACAGAAATTTCTGTAATTAAGACCCTAAACATAGATTTTCCACCCTACAAATCATGTTAGTGTTTACATTTTATTCTAATGTTGGTAACTTTTTAAAAAGTTTTTCGTAGACCCATTAATTTGTAAATAAACACCCTACAACATCTTTATTTGCCATCTAAATAATGAACATCTTTAGTAACTTGCGTAGTAATGTACATATATCTTCTCTAAAAATACCAATTGGGTTTAAGAAAATATTTGGGGAAAATTTGAATAATAAGACATAAGATTCGTGGGAGAAAATTTTACCAAAAAATGTGTTTAACCTTCGCACTCCTCAAGGTTTTTACATACGTAGTGTACTGAAACCCACCAGGGTGGGTTCTTCATATATTACACATGTTTTAAATAAAAAAAAAGTGGATTTACTCCAACTTTTCATAATGGGTTAATGAAGAATATATAACAGATATATTTGAAATGATTAACTCAAATTTGAAGTATCATTACCAGCCGCATGGGTCCATTACAGTGGACGAACAGTTGATTGCATTTAGATGTGGAACAAAATTTTCGCAGTATATGTCATCGAAACCAGCCAAATATAGAATAAAAATTTGGTGGGCTTGTGACTCTGCGACCTATTATTCTTTAAATGGTCAAATATGTACAGTAGAGCGTACCACCTTACAGGCAAAAAAAAGTGCGCCGTACACCCTCCAATATGAAGTATTTTTGCAAGGAGGTTTCAAAAAAAAATTTTTTTTTATGCCGAACGTAGGGGTCGCCATTTTACATTTTTCGTTATATCTTTGGTATTTACAGTCGGATCTTAAAGTATGATACATCGATGTTTTTCTTTTGAGGAGGCCAGTGTTTTTCTCTAATGACATTTTGACCTCAAGTATCCCGTTGTAGTAGTTACCCACCAGATCTCAGTTGCTACCACCCTAATGTACCATCCTAATGTCAGAAAATTAAAGCTCGCAAAAAATCATTAAACCTTTGCTAAGGAAGTTTTTTGCTAAACCCAGTAGAATTTTTTTATATATTGGTTGCCGAACGTAGGGGTCGCCTTTTTAAATTTTTTTTAGTTGGATTTTACTATATAGCAAAACACTGGTCTCTTCGAGGCAAAAAAATCGATATATAACACTTTAAATCCGATTTTAAATGCCAAAGCTATAACAAAAAATTTAAAAAGGCGACCCCTACGGTCGGCAAAAAAAAATTTTTTTTTTTTGAAATCGCCTTCCAAAAATACATCATATTGGAATACGGCGAACTTTTTTTTTGAGGTACGGTCTAATGTACAGGTAAGGTTGGCATTACGAGAGATGTGGATTAAGGCGAACGTGTTGTCAAGGATTTGGTTGCTCCATAGAAATGAACTGGTAGAAATGTGACTACGGACATTTTTTTTTACATCTCTCTTAGTGGCCAACGAACTGCTTTCTTAGAAATTGACGTTATTTGGTACTTTGAAGAAAAATAAAAGATATTTACCAAAACAATTTAAGCCTTCAAAAGCCCGAAATATAAACACAAGCCTTTTTGGGTTTTATCAGAATCAGAACTTAGTTTCTTACGTTCCCGCAGAAAATAGAGCTGTAGTTCTCATGTCAACAATGTACCAGAATAAAAATATAACTGGATCAAAAGAAAAACCAGAAATAATTATTCATTATAACCAAACAAAGCTGGCGTAGACACTATGCACCAAATGTTGTCTCAATACACCTGCAAGAGATGAACACGACGCTGGCCTCTTGCTTGGTTCTATAACATTACTGATACAGCAGCTTTTGCAGCTTATATGTTATATACATATATGGAAAATAATTCAGAAGGAACTATAAAAAGTTCTCGTCGTCGACTATTTCTGGAGTAGTTGAGAGAAGAACTTTGTATTCCACATATAAAAGCTCGGTCCAAAAAGAAGGTGTTTGTTGGTATATTTGGAATCAAGGCAGCAGTAGTGACAGCTGGTTTAAAATTAGCTAATTTTGTAACTTATTGCAGGAGAGCCAATCTCGATGACGAATTTGTCGAAGACGAACCACCAGAACGTGATGTTGATGACGTCGAATTAAACATAAGGGTAAGTGCAACATATCTCGTGAGAGCAAGAAATTACGAAATATAAGACTGTCCTGCAGACTTGTAAAAAATCAGTATGTGCTGAACACTCCTGTAGCCAAACAAAGTGCGAACATTGTTATATGGGCGAAGTAGCGCTACAATTTTAGATAGATTAGTAAAAATGTTATGGTATTTTGAATAATAAATAAAAAAATAACAATATTTTTAAAAAAATAATTATGCTTTCTGTACTATATAAATGCAATTCTTATACTAAATAGTGATAAAAAAAAACCAATATTCTGGAACAAGTCACCTGGGTGGGTTTTAGGCGACGACGCACAGAGGAGTATTTGACCCGAAAAGCTGCCCAAAATTATTAAACGTGTTTTTTGGACTAAAACTTCGGGGTTTTTGATAGTTTTGGGTTTAATTTGATAAAAAGAATCCAGCGGCGACTATTTGGAGGGTTCGTATTTTTTTTGATCCGCAGAAGAATGCGAGTTTCCAAATTTATTTTGTATTTTAATCCTTTTTCGACCAAAGTTTTAAGAAACATGGATACACATAAATGAAGTATTTTAGATTAATTTTGTGCCTTTGCAACGCCCCCTAGTGGAAATATTTGGAACTAAAGTTCAAACTTTGATATGCTGTTTCTTCGGAACTAATCAAGGTTTTTCCAAAACTAAAATTTTGTATTTTTTTATAACAAATCTCTACATATTTTAAAGTTTTTTTTAAATATATTTAAATTGATTTTTGATATTTATTAAAAAAAAATTGTTCAAATAGGGAAAAAGCTGCATACAGAGAGTTTTCTGCACAAATTTCAATGACCTTCCCCATCGCAATAACTCTTTAATATCATGTAGATAACTCCTTCAATTTATCATTGCAGACCCTACCGTACACCTAAGGGGCCTAGAGACCATTCTTTTGGTGGCCAGTTCCCTACTTGGGTCATCGACGATATATGTTCTCCTAATAGTCGGCCAATACGGTAATCCTGTGGAAAGACAATTAGGGGAAAAAGTGCCCTAAAATATTAAACTTATCGGTTTTTCCATTCATCGCTACAACTTACCACCGCAAATGAAAACAAAACTCCCCCCCCAAAAAAAAAACAACTAAACCAGAAAACAAAAACAGAATAACGATACCTACCATCATGCACATATCCGTTCAGGCACTTGCGCAATTCCTGAAGCAATTTCGTCCCCTGCCAAAGGGACTCATCAGCGGAATTAACCTACTGGTTCCATAGAGCCCCTCTGGGATGCATATCAACATGATCCCATGTTGATGAAATTACCAGAATAGTCAAACATAACAAACCAAATCTCAAATGATCACAAAACCATAAATTCAAAAAACACAGAACCATAAATTCAAAAAAACACAGAACAAATTTACCAAGTCCCCTCCAGTATCACACATGAGATACAATAACTACTGCCCATAATATCCGCGCACCATACCACACACTCGCGAGAAAAAACGATAACATTTATTCAACACACAAACACAATAATTTACAATATTTTAGTTTAATAGCGAATTTACATTATGATCGAAATCGAGTTAAAAGTAGATTTCGATAGATTTCGACTGAAATCCAATAAAAATTTGGGATTTCAAATAGATTTCCCATACGAAATGAAATCCCAATTTAATTAGGATTTCAGCGAAATCTCATCGAAATCCAAATTGAAATCCAATTTTTCTCCCATATTTGCAGAAAAGTAGGGAAGTTTGCAGAAAAGTGGCAACATTTAGCAGTTGTTTATGTCATAAAAAATTAATAAATAATAAATTTTAATAACTTCAAAAAATTAAGGAATAACATAATAAAGTCTGTTATTTTTAATTGAAAGCAATATTCAAAGTTGAAAACGGCTATTTTATTGTATCCGACGAAGAGAAACTATGAAAAATCATTTGATGGCGCCGGCAAGACCATTGACGAAACATTGAATATTTTAGCTTTCTACTAATCATCCCTATACTTAAACACATTTCTTAGCAAATATAACATTGTATCTTTCATAATATAAATGATTTTTGTGTTCCGCCATTAAATAAATGGTTTTTAGAAAATCTTTTAATTTTGGTTATTTTTTAAGGTTAGTTTGTTTACAAAAAATTTGTTGTTGGCTCATCGAAATCCCATTCATCTGTCAAATATTCTAATGTAAACGATATAGATTTCGAATGGGATTTCAAACCGAAATCTAGTGAACATTTTAACAATGTAAATTCGCTATAAGATATAAAATTAAAATGTCAGAAACCTACACCTCATAAACTTACACAAAACCACACGAAAAAACCAATGAATAGACGTCACCAATAATTTGACAATATTCAAATATTCCCTAGAACCCCGTCAAGAAAACATGATCAACACATCCACAGCACCTGAGAGAGATACCTACCGAATGGTGGACTTGTACATCAACTTTATATAATCAATCATTCGCCCAATAAAATCCATTGATGAAAATAATTTTTCATTCAATTACATTTAGAAGGCAAAAAACCATTGTAAAGTTAATAAGCAGTGTTAATCCCCAAACAAAAGTTTATGACTGACAAAAAAATATGAGAAATATGAGCAAAAATTGAAAAAAGATGAAATTTTCAAAAAATCGCCAAAAATCATGGCGCAAACTTGCGCAAACTTTTTTTCTTTTGTTTAAAAAAAAAGATTTCAAATTTTTTTTTCCTTTATAACATTTTTCCTACACTTACTACTCTCACTTTTAAAAACCTTCTTCCTTTTATTTTGCAAAAAAGTGTATAAAAAAACCTTTTTTTTTTAATTTTTGAACGAAGAGTTTCAACATAAATATTTAAAATAAAATTTTTTAAAAATTGTTGAAAATAGCTATTAATCAAGTATTTTATTAAAAAAAAAATCAATTTAAAACCTCCATTCGTTCAGCCATAAAAAAATATAATATTAACCTCTTAAAACTGAAAAAAATCAATAAAAGGGGATGACATTTTCTTAACTTTCCTGACTTTAACAGTGTCTCGAAAGTACAAATCTCAACTTAAAATCTTGAGAATTTTAAAATTTCTTTAAATTCATTTTTGCCTTTTTGGCCAGCTTTTTGGGTCAAATACTCCTATGTGCGACGTAGAAAAATTGAAAAACTCAAAATAAAAATTAGAAGGAATATTCGAATCTTGAATAATTTAACATTTTCTGATAAAAATAAAAAAATTAGTCACTGAGTCAGAAGCATTTCTTGTTTTTCCCAAAAATTATAAAGTTATTAATGATTGAAAATCTAGAAAACCCAACCCAGGAGTGCGAAGGTTAAGGTGTCTCAGAATAATTTTTTTAATTCTGCCGTTTTTAATTACAAATAATTTAATTTTTCTAATTTTCTGGAAAAACATGAGTTATATGAAGATTTAAGACATACTTCACTTGCTCCTCTTAAAAATAGAATCAAGAAAATCAAGCGTTTGCGTTTCACGTAGAGTTTGCTAAAAACCGAAAAATTTGGAAACCGCGGTTTCGGTTTTTCAAAATTATAAAAACCGCGGTTTCGGTTATTTTTCGGTTTTCTTGTGATATTAATAGAATTGTTTTAAAATAATTAAATATACCAATATTCTAACTAAATATATGATAATTAAATATGCATAAAAATTAAACAGTTTAATACCCAACAAACCAAACAATATCGTTTCGAATTCGTGACGATATCATTTCGATGATAAGTTTGTCCTAATGATAACATTAACGATTCATATTGTGATATGTACTGTGAAGAAAAATGTACATTAATTGATATCGTTTTTTCATGAAATAACTATATCGTTATGATATCGAAAATATCATGCAGCGCGATAATATTTTCGTCATATTTAAAATTTTTTGTCGTTATTTTATCACTATTCCATGAAAATATGATATCATTAGCGATATCGAAATAAACAAATATATATGATATCTTTAACGATTAAATTAGAACAAAAAAATGATTTTTTCAGGAACTTTATCGTTATTTTGAAAAATTATGATATCATCACGAGTGCATATTTTTGTATCATAAACGATAGCAATTATGATACTTAATAATAGTTAATGATACATTATCGTTTTATGGTTTATTGGGTACGTCCAAGATATCTTTAAAAATTCGATTGAATTTCTCACTCGAATATTTAAAGGCAATAACGCGATTTCAAAACCTTTCCGGGAGAAGAAATAAACGGGGAAATACGTTATAAATTATTTTTTTTTCTTTTTTCGGCAATTAAAGCTGTATTTTAAAGAGTTTAAATTTTAGCAATTTGTTTAAAACAATATAAAGTTAAAATTTTATAAATTTCGCGGAATACGAAATAAGGCTTTTTGAAAAACACGCGGTGAAAATCGTAACTGAATATGTGAAACTCATCTCTTAAACCACTTGACTTTTTGGTGCAATTTTTTTTTTATAAAATTATAAGCCTCAGTTTATGTTACCCGTAATAACAAAAACAAAAAAATTCTTTAAAGCGATTTTTAATTAATTAATTTTAGAATTAAGTACAAAATTTTGTCAAATAAGAGCTGAGACTTTTCGAAATTCAAGATTCAATAATATGCAATTTAGTTGTACATTTTAATTGTTTAAAGTATTTGTTAAAAACCGACTTATTTTTGTCGGTTTTCGGTTTCGGTTTTGAGGCTTGGAAAACCGCGGTTTCGGTTTCGATTAAAACCGAACAGCAAACTCTAGTTTCACGGTTATTTATTTATTTTATTTATTTATTTATTTTGATATATCCTGTACAACAAGAGTAAATCTTATAATTAAAGTACAGGAAAGCAGTTTGTGGAAAACATATATTGCAAATTGTAAAAAATAATAATAAAAATTAAACCGTATTCTAATACATAACTAAAAAATTTTCTAATATCACAAAGAAGAAAAAATAAATATTAACAATAATTTAATTTAATATGTCTGTCAAAGAGTCAACATTGTAAGAAACAAAAATTTAATTAAAATTAGGCAAAAAAATTTAAAAGAAAATGTCTAAAGCTGTTTGCGTTGCTGTTGAGCTGCTGGTTTGCTGGAAGATCTCTCCAAAGACGTGCAGCATTTATGTAAAAATGCCATTCAGATACATGATATCGGTGCATAGGTATTATTGTCCTTCTTCCCCTTTGGGATATGGCAAACTGTATAAGGGCATAAAGATACGGAGGATTCTTTGTATAAATAATTTTATGATAAGCTAAAAGTACTCGTATCTTAAGAAGGCTCTCGAAAGATACACCATAGAGTTTTGTGGCAAATAAAAATTTAAAAATTTACTGCTTTGGGAGATGTCATTAAATTTGATCCAGATACTTTTACCTAAGCGAATAACAAATAATATAGAGGCATAGTTATTTTAGTTTTCCTTGGAACCTAGTTTTCTAATAAATTCTGACTTTAAAATTTGTATTGAATGTATCAAAAACATCAAAAACCATCTTATCCTTCAATAATATTTCTTAATATCACCTTCTTGGACTAAAAACAAATTTATAATTATACACACTTACCCAATGAAAAAAATTAAGATATGCGTGTAGCATTAGGGTCTCCAAAAAAAAAAAATAGTAAGCTAGGGGATATAACTTTTCTTCATTCACAATTTTTTGAAATTTTGCTGTTTTCTTAGCTTAAAATTAACTTTAGACTTCAAACGCGTTTTTCTCACAACCATGAGTTCAAAATCGGCTGCCACTGTACAGCCAAGATGGGTTAACCGATTTCGATTCGGTTTTTTTCTTTCGTAGACAACAAAAAACTGTAGTCCTTATCGTGGCCCTTTTTTTGAATTTCAGTCAAATAAATTTTATATTCCCAAGTAAAATTGTTTTTTCTTGCCTTTTTTGGAATTTTAAAGTTTGTGTGGCAACTTGGTTTAAAAAAAAATTTAAAAATAAAAATCGGGCCACGATAAGGAGTAGATAATTTATCTGGGATTAAGAATCACTGTACGTTTTTATTTTCCCATCATTAATGAAGGCTGCATAGTGGCAGCCGATTTTGCCTTTTTTAGAAAAGGCTAATAATGAAGTGGCAACCCTGGCGATTTTGGTTTGAGAAATTTAAAATTAATATTTTTTGAAAATACTACAATAACATATATTTTAAACAAAAAAAATAATATAGTAAAAATATTGTTCTTTGAATTTTCGACAACCGTTTAAATATGCCCCTTAAAATTCTGTTGTTACAGTTAGGTAGTTCACAAGGGGTGTGCTATCTGTTGTATCGTTGTATCGTCCTAACAAAAAAAAAAATTGTTAAAATTTTTATTTGAGTTTAACAACGATTTTATATTGGGTTTTCTATCTGTTAGCACACTCAAACATAGGACACTAAACATACGTAAAAATCTTGTATCGTGCTATTCTCAAATGTTGTATTTTTTCTATTTTAATTCTAACAACTCTGTATTTTGTTAGGACGATACAACGATACAACAAATAGCACACCCCTTGTGAATTACCTAAGTATTTAACACCCTTAATAAAAAATTTTAAATTACTATAAAATATTTCCTAATTTATGTCCCTTGCGGGATCCCGGGAATTCAAGATAAATTTCCCGCTTTCCCGGGAAACCAAAAAGTGCGGGATTTTGCATTCCCTAAATGCATTATATGAAAGTAAAAACATTTGTGAGATTTTCATTAGATTTATTACATATCTTGCGAATTTACGGGATTTCATTTGTATGGGGAATCTCGGGATTTCACATGAGATTTTGATTGAAGTCTAAATTTTAGTCAAAATCTCGGGATTTGGGTGCAGATGCAAATGCAACTTAAAATTACATTTACCCCCTTGTTTTTATAAAGCGAGCTATTTAATTTCGCCAGAGGAATGTGTGTATTTTGTTACTGTAACAAAAATAAAATTCATTCCTCTGGAAGAATATTTCCTTTCGCTTTAGAAAAACAGGGGATCAGTAATTGATTGTTGAGAATATTGTAAATTTTCTAAGTTTTTCTCTGTTTCTAGCGTTTTTTCCGTGAAAAAACTTTGTTTATAAATTATATTTTTTACTCTCTCTAATATTTGTTGTTTCATTTCATCAATCCTATATCCATTCAATACAAAATCAAAGAGTATACATATAGAGAGAGACGATCCTTCCTATGACTCTCTTATATTTTTAGCGAACTCGGGCGAGCAAATAAAAACCGTGTGAAAACAGTTTGCGCACACAAAAGATGCTGTGAGTACTGTGAGGGGAAAATGTGATGACGTAAAATTTCCCTTTTCATAATTCTTCTTTGAAATGAGTGTTGTTAACTTCTAACACAACATCATTATTAACACAATGAAGTACACAATTTATACAAAACTTAAAAAAATCCACGAATTTTAATGAACAAATTTTTAATAAGTATGCTTTCATCATTTTCCCTACAGGAATTTTTTGTTTATGATTTATATACTCTCCACGTAAAATAATTTTCTCTGCGATTGATTTTGAAGTTAATTGATAAAAAAAATATTAAACCTAATGTGTGGTGGAGACAACAAATTATTTTAAAAATTTATTGCGTATTTTATTTCATTTGTAGACACTACATTACGTTTTTTTCGATTCCTAGCACAGTAAATTAAACTATGACGCATTAGGAAATTATCTCGTTCCCCTTAAAAGCATCTAACTTCCCCGCAATTCTCCTTTATTATAGTTGGAATTTCTCCTTATTTTACGCTCTTTGATTTTACACAAGCAAAATGTGTTATTTTGCTTGTGCCCGAGTTCGCGAACAAATAAAAAGAGAGCCGATTGAGCATGACAAGGGGGGATCGATACCCACTGATCCTATGAAGCATGTACAAAATTACAACAAGTGCATATGCCAAGAGGACCGCTACAAAAATTTCATTGTACAAGAGATTGGTTAATCTATCAATATCAGATGGTGGCAATGTGGTTCAACATTTAAACGAGTTTGCAGAAGTGTCGGGAAAGTTAGCTGAAAGTGGCATACAAATTCAGGAGGAGCTGTTAGTAATAATGCTATTATCTAGTCTTCCAAAAGAATTAGATAACTGGTAGCTATGGAAACACGTGACGATTTGCCAAATTTTTCTTTGTTAAAACAGAAGCTTATTGAAGAAGGAAAAAGAAGAAAAGAAATGAGTAAGCAGCATCTAATTTACAACAACAAGCATTTAGTGCAAAATCATCGTATACAAAGAAATACAAGAAGTATGGCAATAATAACAACAAAAAGTTCAAAGGCAAATGCTTTTTGTGTGTTGTGACAGGCTGTGAGGTCGACTATAACCTACTTAATACTGCAATTTAGTTACTCTACTTCTACCTTAGAAATTTGTACAATTTGAATTTTGTTTTAATCAATTTTGTTGCGAAAAGTTTAGGTTGATTAGATAGGCGGATACGTGGGCTATCTATATATGGAAATAGATAGCTGAATACCGAATTTCACCAAAAAATTTTCAAAACCCACCCAAGCCTTCGCTACCTATTTCCATATATAGATAGCCCACGTATCCGCCTATCTAATCAACCTAAACTTTTCGCAACAAAATTGATTAAAACAAAATTTAAATTGTACAAATTTGTCTAATTCGTGAATCGTCATTATTGGTAGGAGTACGAGGGTTAAAACGAACCTCAGGTCTTCCCCTTTGGCGAGCTCCTCGATGGGATGGATTACCCGGAGGTACTTCAGGTATTCCCATAGGACTACCTTGAGCCCCAGAAGTAATATTACCCGTATTCACATCAACAGTGAAGCTCACATTCGCAGGCTCCTCTAAATTTAACAAATTTTCACGGCTTCTAGTTAAAACCATTTCAATAAAAATCAACTGTTTAAGAAACTGGTATAGAATAATATATAAATTGCTACTTCCTTTAGGTATCTTAGCTAGGCAAAAATAAAAAAATTAACTATACAACAAAAAAAAAATTATATAATAAAAGAAAATATAAGGAACTTTGAATTAAGCATTTCAGAACATCAAGACTGTTCCGAAATAAAATCTCGAAACCTAAACTTCCAAACTAAAAGATAGACGTAGAATATTCCTGAGTTTCTTATGAGAGTAAATATTCGATGAAACCCAAATACAAAAATCTCGAACATAATAAACTAAGGAAACATTTTGAAGATAGAATTAGAAAACCAAAATAAAATAGTGCAAAACTCTATGAGAAGCGAACTATGTGCTACTTCAATCAAAAGGCAAGAAAGGATTGCGAATCGATACCACGGAACATGAAAGTAATGAAGCCCCAGCAATTTGGCAAATAATTAAGTATTTGTTATCAAAAGTATTACACCCATGAAACTTTTGTTCAGAAAACCGAACTAATCTGCTGAGCCCCACGTTGGTTGCCATTTATGTGACGGCCCTTATAGCTCTGTTAGCCCTATCTCTTAAGAGACACTTGCTATCTTACATACCGGCCGTGCTCAGGGAAATTGGGTGGAGATCTTGTCACCTTCGAAATAGTGTAACAGCCTACCACTATAAAATTACGGTAGTAAACATTAAAATACCGATCTAAAAAAAACTTAAAATGAAAAGACAGTAAAAGACAAAGTAAAAAGAAACGAAATAAGGAGTATAGTTAAGGAGAAGAAGTGGACTTAGATGTCAATTATACACTTCATTTTCAAAACCCACCCAAGCCTTGGCTATCTATTTCCATATTTAGATAGCCCACGTATCCGCCTATCTAATCAACCTAAACTTTTCGCAACAAAAATAATTTAAAATTTCATTTTTGTTTTATAATTTTTATTTAACCTAAAATATTAAAATTGCCTAACACTATATTTATGATTAAATTAATTTTCAAATGAAGAAAAGAAAATCGCAAAACAAATTTAAAATTAATTTACAATAAAATAAACAAATAAATTAGTAAGGAAAAAAAATTTTAAAAATAATCGTTTTTATATATAGAATTTGATAATCTATTTAGTTTATTTTTTTTTTATGAGTGTACTGTGAACGTGTTAAGATTTGATAAAAAACGTATAAATGATCAATAAATTATAATTGTTTTTTTTTATCTTGCAATTGCGTAACGATAAAAATTTTAAATAATTTAATTTAAATTTGAGAATAAGAAAATTGCAGATGTATTATTTTGAAAGTATTTAACCATTATCAACTTACTTTTAAGTGAAATTTCAGTGTATAGTTTAAATTATTTATGACTCACCACTTTGTCCCTCGACGACTTCAGGCCTGATGTCTTGAGATCCGCTGATGAATTGCCCGACTATAACCTACTTAATACTGCAATTGTAACTAAATTGTAACTACCCTAGTAAAAATGATTTTTATATAATGATATATGATATTTATACAATCATTTATGAATTTATAAAATTATAACTTGTCGGGTATTGTGAAACATATATTTTTATATGATTATATCAAAAGATATTTAATTATATAAAATTATATTAACCAGATCCACCATTTTCCGGATCAAATCATGTATGGGTTAATATAATTATATAAAAAATATATTATTTGATCCGAAAAATGGTGGATGTGGTTAATATAATTTTATATAATTAAATATCTTTTGATATAATCATATAAAAATATATGTTTCACAATACTCGACAAGTTATAATTGTATAAAATCATAAATGAGTGTATAAAAATCATATATGAATATATAAAAATCATTTTTACTAGGGTACTTCTGTTTTGTGTGACTTTGAAGAACAAACCTATAAAATAAAAATAGAACATTTTAAAATTTCATTGAAAACAATTTTTTTAATTGTGCGGTATAATCTTGCAGATATAACAGTTACATACGTTAATTTCGGGGCCGTAAAGGTAATTAAAGTGGATATTTTTCTGATAGATTAAATTTAAAACTTAACAATGATTTTTAAATCGTAGGCCCTTATTGATAAATTTACCAACGAAACTTTTTGTGTGAAAGGAATATCACTTTTAAGAAAAGAGCATATCAATTATTTTGATTCCTGAAAGTAAAACTCCTCCGAGAAATACACCTCATCCATCCTCAAATATTTAATAAACTAACCATCCACTTATGCAACTGTAAATTTCACCACGTTTTCTTACAATCATTTGACAAATGGACATCCAGATTTAAATTACATCCTGTTATCTATAGTAGAGTTGGGCTTAATCGTTCTTTTTGGTGACTCGGTCATATCGTTCAATACAATTCATTAAACTAGTTCGTTCAAATCGTTCTTTTTTGTTATCGTTCTTTTTTGTCATGAGCTGTGTCTGAACAGTGATTCGTGAACGGTGTCGTTCATTCGACAATTTATTGGCGCACTACATGTTACATGTTTATATTAATTTTATTGTGCATAGACTAATAGTGTCAGAAAATTACAATTTTATTAAAAATTTGAAATTATTAAGAAAAACATTTAATTCTGTAATAAAATTAATAAGAAAAGTATACAAACTTTTTATGACTACAAAAAAGAACGAAATGAACGATGAACGAAAAGAACGAATAATGATGAACGATGTCATACGTTCAATGAACTGAACCGTTCAAATGAACTAGTTCGTTCATGAACGACACAACTCTAATCTATAGCAATTTGACCACTATTATCGATAACGATAAGTTCCAAAATTTAATGGAAAATTTTGGTACCTACACTCAAACGAAAAATATTTTCAATTTAAACTTCATCTTCATAAAGCATAAATGGCGAATTATTTGATTGGAAAAAAATTATAAATTTCGAAATTTATTATGACTACATACTATTTCCAGTTAAATTCTCTTTAGTGTTGTCAAAATTGGAGTTTTTTTTAAGGAATTACACACATTTTATTATACTATTTTATTATACGCATACCCTGCAAACATTTGGAAGATATCTTCCAAGATGATAAAGCGATATCTTCTATTTTTCATTTGAATGAAAATAATCAAGTAGTATTTTGAAATTGTATTCCTTTTGTCATTTGGAAGATATTTGGAAAAACCAAATCAAAAATTGTGTTTTTTGTCATAATTTTTTTATGATAACATTACGGCAATATCACCTTTTTATCATCTGGAAGATAAACACAATTCGTTTAAAATTTTTGAAAATGTTGGAAAAAATAATAAAACAAATTTGTACAAAACACTATATTATAAGAAATATGGGAAACAAATTCGTTGAAAAATTAAGATTTAGTGCGCGGAAAATCCCGGGTATGATGGCAACAAGATAATTAATGTTCTTGTCAATGGATTATGTATGCAGATATTCTTTTTCAGAGTTAAATTTAATAAAAAAAATTAAAAATTGTTTAGTTTATTTCGAGGAGTTAATTTAGCGATATCACCTTTTTATCTTCCAGGTGGTAAATTAGCGATATCGCCGATTTAGCATTCAGAGTATCGCTTTCTTATTGCTTGGGAGTATCGCTATAGAGAGGACATTTACTCCCGAAGGGAGGATCTTCCGCAGTAAGAATATGATTATTGCCGCAATAAAGTTTTTCTTCCAGGCGATATGATTGCGAAACATTTTCGTATTGTAATGTTTGCAGGGTACATACACTCACAGATTCAAAATAGACGTAAATATTTCTAACAATATATAAAAAAAATTATTTATACATTTTTTTTGAGTGTAAGTTGATAATTTTGATTTAATTGGCAGGCAATTCATCAGCGGATCTCAAGACATCAGGCCTGAAGTCGTCGAGGGACAAAGTGGTGAGTCATAAATAATTTAAACTATACACTGAAATTTTACTTAAAAGAAAGTTAATAATGTTTAAATACTTTCAAAATAATACATCTTCAATTTTCTTATTCTCAAATTTAAATTAAACTAAAATTTTTATCGTTTCGCACTTGCAAGATTAAAAAAAAAAAAAACAATTATAATTTATTGATCATTTATACGTTTTTATCAAATCTTAACCCGTTCACAGTACACTCATAAAAAAAAAAAAAACTAGATTATCAAATTCTATATATGTGACCTTCTCCGAGAAAAGGGACCTAGTGTGTCAAAAAACGGGAACTTAAGAAAATCGATAAAAATGAGAAAAACATTAAAATTTGAAACTTTAAATGCGTTCTTCTCAAAACTTCATTTTCACACACAAGGTCCCTTTTCTCGGAGAAGGTCACATATAAAAACGATTATTTTTAAAATTATTTTTTTTTCATTACTAATTAATTTGTTTATTTTATTGTAAATTAAATTAAAATTTGTTTTGCGATATTCTTTTCTTCATTTGAAAATGAATTTAATCATAAATATAGTGTTAGGCAATTTTAATATTTTAGGTTAAATACAAATTATAAAACAAAAATTAAATTTAAAATTTTTTTTTGTTGAGAAAAGTTTAGTTTGGTTAGATAGGCGGATACGTGGGCTATCTATATATGGAAATAGATAGCGAAGGCTTGCGTGGGTTTTGAATATGAAGTGGATAATTTACATCTAAGTCCACTTCTTCTCCTTAACTATACTCCTTATTTCGTTTCTTTTTACTTTGTCTTTTACTGTCTTTTCATTTTATGTTTTTTTTTAAGATTGGTATTTTAATGTTTGCTACCGTAATTTTATAGTGGGAGGCTGTTACACTATCTCGAAGGTGACAAGATCTCCACCCAATTTCCCTGAGCACGGCCGGTATGTAAGGTAGCAAGTGTCTCCTAAGAGATAGGGCCAACAGAGCTTTAAGAGCCATCACAAGGCCATTATGCTAGCAAGTGTGAGAAAAGAAATAAAGACAATAACAACACACAGGCAATGACAATGCTAGCTGCAGCAGAAACAAAACAGTTAAATTTAAAAAAATTGGTATGTCGATTGATTGATTCGGGATTTTGAAAATCCCGATCCCGGGATTTTCGGGACTACGGGATATTCCGGGATTTAAATTTTCCTTTATTTATAAAAATTTTATGTTATGTAACTAATTTCTTTTATAGAATAAAGCGTTTTACAATTGTTTAATAGTTGTTAATTAATAAGGCGGTACATTTTATGAATATTGAAACATCCCACTCAGAAATTGCCAGTGGTTCAAAAAATCAAGTACCTGCATACCACTGGGTAACCGCGGTGTTAAAAATAAATGACTGGCAGAACACTCATTTAGGACGCTTTGTCAGCGTTTGCAAAAAGCGTTTTGCCAGTATTTGTTTTACAAAAATTTCTGTGGTTTATAAAAAATAAACACTGGCAATGAAGTGGTTATCCAGTGCTTCCAGTAAAAATTTTGTTTCTCCAGTTCTTTTCCGGCGCTTTTTGAACAGCCGGTCGTTTTGTCTAATAACGTTATCATTTTTAGAATGGGAAAGCAATTTTTTCCGGTACTTGTACCTCCTGTTAAAGTACGTTGCCATCGCTTTCCCGTTTGTATTTTTCTGACTGGGATAATATTTGAAGGCCTGCACTTAGGTAAACTTGCGCCCAGTATTTTGTAAGCAGTTTTTTAAACAGATTCGTTGTGACAACCTTGCCCACTGAATCGTGTAATTACAGCAACAAAGTTATTTAGTTATCGTTATCAAATGTTTACATGGAAGAATTCACACTAACAGTCCCAACCAAAATTAAGTTTCAGGAGTCGAATTTCGCTTGGAAGAATAAACCGGTTAAATAACAAACAAACTTTATTTTTCGCATGAATTACTCAAAAACTTAATAATGTTTACCAAATTTTAAACATTTTCTGCAGAGTCTTTGCAAAGTTTACTAGAATAATCTACTTAATTTCTATTTTTATCAATATCTTGGCATCAATTTCTTTTAAATATGAGAAAATTCAAGGAAAAACGTCGGTAATCTAAAATTGCTCACTTTGTTTATTTGCGTTTATATTAATATTAATAAATAAGAAAATCCCGGGATTTTTGAGAAATAATCCCGGGATTCGGGATTTTGCCAATCCCGAAAATCCCGAGATTTCGGGATATTCTGTTTGGCATCCCTAGTAACAGAGAGATGTTTATACGTTTTAAAGAACATAACGAGTCTATTGCATTAGCCGGCAATAAACACATTAATGCCGTTGGAAAAGGTGATGTATTAATTCACAATAATAATTTTGAGATTTTACTTCAAAACGTTTTGTTCTCTTCCGAGTTGCGGGCAGAGAACGAAGTCGATAAGAAATTGTCGGCGGCGGCTGAAAGTCGACTACAGCCGACGTTTTTGAAGATGTATATTTTTATGTTAATTGATTCGTTTGTACCAAAATCTAACGAAATAATTGGATTTTCATCGTTAATAAATATAGTTAAATAGTTTTCAATATTTTGTTGACACCTGTTTTATACTATTTTTCTTTCTAAAGCCCGGTATTTTGTTCGTACTTTTGCGAAAAAAGCTGTCAAACTACATTTAAAAAAAAATTATTTTTCACTTGCGTGGAATTGTTGCGAAATTGCGGTGGAATTTTTTTCGCATCAATTTAAAAGACAGGACCATTTAAAATGTAGCGAAAAAGTGACATTTGGATTAATTATGATTGTAACTCTTTATAGACCATTAAAAATGTGTGCATGTTAATGTTTTTATTATAGTTTTTGAGCTCCAAACATAACACGAAATTTTTTCGCTCTTTTGAACAAAATACTGGATTACTGCATGTAAAGTTAAAATTTAGCCAACAGTTAAATTAAAATTTTGTATGGAACACAACTACACATGTGTCAGTTAAAGTCTCAGTTAGTTGCTAACGGGACATTGTCAGAATTGGACTAAGTCATGGGTTAATTACAAAAGGTTAGCTACAGTCGGTTCAATTTTTGACTTTTACAAAACACATAAGAAAACAGCAACAATACGGTAACATATTCGTCAAAAAACAACAGTGTAACAAGAAAAGGCATTTGATCATCATATCGGAACAAAATAAACTATAGAGAACTTGACTTTCAAAAAATTTGTAGTTTTCGTATGTTCATGCAAATATTTTTCTTATGGTTACCCTACTCATGATAAAACATTTTTGGCAAGAAATAAATATAAATGTGTCAAAATACGGCTAAGCCGACTTTAACGACTTAACATTTGTAGCCGAAATCCGCCGACTACTTCGGCGGCGGCTGAAACATCAAAAAATAAACCGGCGGCGGCTTCGCCTCGACTCTGAGTCGCTCCACTTCGTTCTCTGGTTGCAGGCAAATTTTATTTCTGTAAATAAAGCTGTTGATTGTGGTTTGTCAGTCAAGTTCGATGCTAACAGCGCGATTATAAGACGACCCGATGGTACTGTTCAGTGATGCCAACTTGGTGCTTTAAGCACTATTAATGGTGCTTTTTGATGACCCAAAACGCCAAAATTTTGCTCATGGTGCCAAAACAAAAAAAAGCACTATAAAAGTGTTTTTTTATTTTTTGGTTAGTGCTTTTAGTTGTTTTTTTAAAACAATTTTTCATATTTGTGTTTTTGCAATTAAATTGTTCTAAAAAAGGTCACTAATTTTTTTAAGTGGAATATTTTATATGGGAACTTTTTTTTAGGTTTTAAGGTCACTGTAGGCAGTGGTACCAGACCAAATGTAAAAAATAAATCGTCAAAATCGTTATCCATTTTATGAGAAATCGTCATCAGTTAAATATCAAAAAGCACTAGTTTTATCTATTTTTTTTATTCGAAATTTAATTTATTTTAACTGCTTGACTATATCGCTGCTCTTAAGATAATTCAAAAGCTTTTATAAATTCGAATTACATATAATTGTATGTTATTTTTTACTTCACCTGTAAAAAGGTAGTATTTATGCCACGATTAGTTACAGATAAAACACCTCATCCTGCGTTATGCGGTTTAAGTTCTCATAAATAATTTATATGGACTTTAAGTTCGTGATTGCGAACTCTGTTTTTAAAACTTTTAGTCATAATTGTTCTATAATTTACAAATAAGCCAAATACAGATTTTCTTCGGCATTTTCAACCGCGATTTTCTAAAAAATGTGACGTGTTGAGACATTTTAATAACATATTTAGAATCAGCTTGTCTAAATCTATAAAAATGTTTTACCAAAGTTTAAAGCCCTGCACAGAATTCATTTTGTAAAGCTGTGTAAATTAAAAATTAACCTAGTTCCAACTTTTGTTTGTTAATTTTTTTCAACAATGAACATATTTTTCCACTCAGACCTGAGAAGTATTGCGAATTACAAAAATGCGATTCGGAAAGAACAATTTGCGGTTTTTTTAAAACCTTTTGTATAGTTTCTTGAATTGGATGGTATTTATAATTAAAGAAAATATACAAACCTTTGTATGTGAACGGTTTATTTCTGTTTTTAGTTTTTAAATTAAAATATACACGTACAATACTTTTTAAAACTTTGTACAAATTTATTTGATGTTTTTATTAAAAAGGCGTAGTGCTTTTTTACGCTTATTTAAGCGAAAAAATAACGCTTTTTACTTTTTTTTGCAAAACATTTGCGCTTTTTACACTCCAAAAGTTGGCAACACTGGTACTGTTATACTAAAAGCAGTGTTGCCATTTCAGTGCTTTTCGGGTATTTTTTGGTGCTTTTTTCCTTCCCATACCCGTTGATTTTTTACAAATACCCGTTTAAAAAAAGCGGGTATTTACAGTGCCTTTTCAGATTTCTGGCAGTGCTTTTAGTACAGTTTATATTTTTGGTATTTGTTCTCGTTTTTTTTAATTTTTATTCAATTTTCTGTCAAAGTTGAAAAAATTATACGAACTATACAAAAAATACATTTTTTCACAATGTTTGTAGTACAATTTTAAATACCAACTTCGTTATATTTAAACTTGAAAATTTTGAAATATTAATTTGGTGCTTTTTTACCCCTTTTTGGTTATTTTTTGAACCCTTTTTACATAATTTTACAAAGCTAAAATGCGTTTTTAAATTCTTGACTTGAATTTTTAAAAAAATTAATATCGTGCTTTTTTACCCCATTTTTGGTAAATTTTTACCCTTTTTACCCGTTTTCTCACGGTGCTTTCCTGACTTCAAGAGTTGGCAACACTGACTAAAAGCTTTACGAAAAAACAATGTGGTGTAATGGTTAGCGCGTTGGATTGTTACACGTGAGGTTACGGGTTCGAGCCCCAATCAAGGCAACATCAATTTATGAAAAATAGTAATATGTATAAGTTTTTTCTATCCCTCATACATATCGCAGCGTCCTCCTTCGGTGTTCCCATAACACTTAACCCCACCGAAGTAAAATAATATAACAGGGCTATGAACTAAAAAGCTTCAACAGAGTTCTCCAACTCACCGTCAGATGGCGCGCAACAACTGTTCTAAAATTCAACATCTCGCGCAATTACAGTGTTGCCATATTTGAAGCCCTTCATCTTTCACCACCTTTCACTTCTTCTCTATCCCCTTTCCAAAGGAAGCAACACGTTAATTAAAAGGAAGAATTGCCTGAGTGTTGCTTCTCTTAAAAAAAAAAAAAAAATATATGTTCGTTGCAGAAGATGAGTGTTTAACAGAAAGACTATGTGCAGCCAGTGTTGCCAGATAGCCAGTTTTAACTGTTTTTTACAGTTTTTTGGGATGCCTAACAGTTTTCCAGTTTCTTCATGTAAAAAAACAGTTTTTTTTAAAATTTATGGATTTTTTACAGTTTTTTCATATTAAATCGGCACATTTGTTTCATTTACAATTTTTTTTATTATTTTTTTAACTAAAACTTAAGAATTAAAATATAAAAGTGCTTATGCATAATAATCTGAATTTGTTTTATGATAAAAAATTTGGTACAAATCGAAACATAAATGGAAAAATTTTTATAACTAATTTCATCAAAAATTAGTACGGAATAAAATTGGCTAAACCACATCTGACACGTCATAGATCCGACGGACATTTCTAGCCGAACTTTTCAGATCACTTCTAATGAAGGATAATTTAGAAATTTATATTTTTTTGAAAAAATTTTTAAAACAATGTCTTATCAAAAAATGCTGAAATTGGAAAAGGTTGACATCTTGGATTCGATGAACTTTTTTTAACTTGAGATTCGTGCCTAGGAGACCAAAATTCTTAAAAAAAAACTTTACTTAGGAAGCTGTGCAAAAAGTCGATTACTATAAATGCCTACTATTTAGGCATAAATTATTGAAATCTCGATATTTTGAAAATTGAGACTCTGGGATAATAATAGTCCGAAGTCCCAGAATTTCTTTTGATTTTTAAAATTTTTTCGAAAAACAGTTTTTCTATAAAGAAACAGTTTTTCTTTACAGTTTTTCTAAAAAAATATATGGTAACACTGTGTGCAGCTAATAATGATATGAATGCTGTGTGCCGTAACATATACGGTCATCTTAATTATAAAAGCTTGTATGATTTGTCGAACAAAAGTATGGTAGAGGGGATGAATGTTAACAATAACAACGCTAACGATCAAGCAAACTGTAAAGGGCGGATTATGGGACTGTAAACGTAAATGTGATGTAACTGTACCGTGCCGTAGCTAAAAAGTACACTTATAGATTATCGTAAACGACATTACTATTTATTTATTTCATGTGGTTTTATATTTTATTCTAAATTTTTCCATTTATTTGTTAATTTTTATTCCTTATTTGTTGTTTGAATCAATTTTCTTTATTCATTTCATATTTTTTCCGACTAAAATCATTCAGCTGTTTCGATGCCGGATAGAAATTTCTGATTTCAACAGAATGATCCGGCAAGTTCGTTTACATTTACATGTTAGTAACCATTCGTATACATTTCTTCTTGTGGTATCGAAACAGCTGATTCGTTACAGATACGTTTACGGTTGGGTAACTCAGCCTTAAGACTTTTATGTTAAGCAAAATATACGTATTGTCGTTTCCCAAAGAGTCTGATACAAAAACAAATGATTTACTGGAAATTGTACACGCTGACGTTTGTGGCCCGTTTAGAGTAAAGTCTGTTGTTGGTGCCACGGGGTTTCCATCAGCTGCTTTTAAAAATGCTTTATGAGCCAAAAAACTTCACGCAAGAAACAGAGGAATAACAGAAGGTATATGAAGAAATTTAACAGCGAATATGAGATAAAATGAAGGAATTCGGGAAAACAAAAAAATAATAAAATCGTTTTTACAACAAAAAACCAAAAGTTAAAAGCAAAAAAAATTTATTTAAATTAATTAATTATTATTTATTACCTTATTAAAGTTGTTTTTGTTAGTGTTTTTATCAGTAATCGCAAAAAACAAAATATTAACTTTTTCACTTTTCTTTTGTTTTTCGGCAAAACTTTACTTTATGGGGCAACCCTAAAAAAAAAAAAAATATGACCCCCTCTGGAATTAAAAAAGAAAATTTTTTTTATATGGTGTTAAGGGGGCCGGGGCCCCCAGGACCCGCTAGGTCCGAAAAATCGAAACACGCCCAAAATGGCAAAGAAAGTTTTCTCACGATTCCCAATATACATTTTGTTTTAAGATCCGGAAAATAGAATTCGGGCTATGTGCATTTTTGTCATTTTAGGTGTTAAAAAATACTATTTTGAAAAATGTACGTAAACTTTTTGATGATAAAAGTGTGGGATTTTTTTTAGGAGAAAGTGAAAATTTAACGAATTTTAGGAGGTTTTTGTATATTATGGGACACAGAGTCGCAGGCGAAAAAAGTTTTAAAAAAATCATTTTTTCATTTTTTGGTACATAGCGTATATAAGTTGGTAAAGTTTGGTAAAAGTTGGTGTTTTTATTTTTTTGTAAAAAATTAAAATTTAATTTTTGTGTATTGTGGGACATAGCGCCGCAGGCGAAAATTATTTTCATTTTTTGGTACATAGCGTACATAAAAAAAAGTTGGTAAAAGTTGGTGTTTTTTTTTGGAAAAAACTAAAATTTTATGAATTTTGGGGGTTTTTTATGTATTGTGGGCAAGCGCCGCACGCGAAAAATTTGTTGAATTTTTTGGTACGTTGTGGTCATGCAAGCTTTGAAGAATTAATTCCTTTTTGAATGAATTCACTACCAATCGAATTCAATTTTCTCTTCAATTGAATAAATTCCTTTTCTTAAGTAATTCACTGAATTCGTTCAACTGAATGCGTTTATCAAACAACAAATTCAAAGAATTAATTCAATTGCAATAGTTCTTTCTATTAAATCAAACGAATTAATTCACCGGTGAACTCGTTCAATTTTATAAATCCAACGGAAAAAAAGTGAATTAATTCCTTACTGAATTAATTCACTACTGAATTCGTTCAATTTCATTTTCGTTCAGTGAATTAAAAAAAAATAAAATAAGTTCACTGAATTGAAAAAAATAAAATAAGTTCACTGAATTTGAATTCAGTGATTCAAAAATAAAGCCTTTTACTATTAAAAATAAAAACTTTACAGATATAGATAAATTTGGAAAAAAATATAACTATATAACTAGTTTGAAAAATTAATAGTTATATTTTTTTCCAAATATATCTATATCTGTAAAGTTTTTATTTTTAATAGTAAAAGTCTTTATTTTTGAATCATGTAGGTTGATAAACAGCATCTGGTTTCTATTTTGTTTATTTTTACTAGCACACGCTGTAAAATTGCTTATCTAAAAATTTTATTTGTACATTATTGTCTTCTTCTACTGAACGGCAGAAAACAGGCTTTGAATTCAGTGAACTTATTTTATTTTTTTTTTTCAATTCAGTGAACTTATTTTATTTTTTTTCAATTCAGTGAACTTATTTTTTTTTTAATTCACTGAACGTAATTTTATTTTTTTTTAATTCACTGAACAAAAATGAAATTGAACGAATTCAGTAGTGAATTAATTCAGTAAGGAATTAATTCACTTTTTTTCCGTTCGATTTATAAAATTGAACGTGTTCACCAGTGAATTAATTCATTTGATTTAATAAAAAGAACTATTGCAATTGAATTAATTCGTAACAAAATAAATCGAACGAAAGCAAATATGAATTAATTCCATTCAATATATGGTGCTTAGTGCATTAATTCATCGAATTTTTAATTCAGAATTGAAAAATTGAATTAAGGAATTAATTCTTCAAAGCTCTGTGGTCATGTTTGAATTCTTAAGAAAATTTCCGTTTATTTGAGTACCCATACTTTATAATTAGTACATTAACGGTGGGTCTCATACTGTAGGTTTAACTTTAACTTAACTAAAAACAAAATAAAATGTCAAAAAAATGTACACAAAACAACAACAAATTTTTGGGTTAACTATTAACCTAAGTTTAAACCTGCAGTATGAGACCCACCGTAAGTGGCTATTTTAGACTCCCGGGGGTCTTAAATGGATCTAGTGGGAGCCACACTTTACGGATCATAAAACCAAATGCATTTTTGAAATCGGGCACTTACCATTTTGGGTGTGTTTCGGTTTTTTGGACCTAGCGGGTGCCAGAGGCCCCGGCCCCTTAACACCATATAGAAAACAATTTTCTTTTTTAATTCCAGAGGGGGTCATTAATTATTATTTATTTCCTTATTAAAGTTGTTTTTGTTACAGTTTTATTCATTAATCGCAAAAAAATATTAACTTTTTCACTTTTCTTTTGTTTTTCTCATTCTTCACTGAAATTAACAGACCAGAGCATCCATACAAATAATTGAGCACGAGTTAACATACGTCTTCGGATGAAAACTCTTTCCTTAAATTCCTCTTTGGCAGTAGAAGATAAAAACGATGTTTTTGTTAATAATCGTAATGATGATATTCAAGATGACGGTGCAGCTGATGTTGACAATGAATGCCAACCTTCTGTGCATAGAGATGAATATGAAGACAGCTTTAATACAGCTGATGATGATGATACTGATTCTGATAATCTTAATGAGAAAGCTGCTGGTCCTGGACGACCTAAAATAATTCGTAGTGGCAAACCAGGTAGGCCAAGAAAACAATATAATGAAAAACAGAATAATGAATTATGTGTTTCTTTGCTTTAAGAAAAAACAACACATGGTCTTTAGTAGATTTACCAAATGAACACAAAGCTATTCCGTGTAGATGGGTGTTTGCGTTAAAGAGAAATGTTAATGGAGCTATAGGGCACGTTTAGTTGCCAAAGGTTGCAATCAAAGATACGGTATTGATTTTAAGGAAACATTTTCTCCAGTGGTCCGTTATTCAACAATATGTTTGTTTTTAGCATTGGCGGTTAAAAATAAAATGCATTTACACCAAATAGATGTAAGCACAGCTTATTTGAATAGTAATCTACAAGATGAAATCTACATGAAACAACCACAGAACTTTGTTCATAAAAATTCACCGGAAAAGGTTCTTCGTTTACATAAAGCAATTTATGGTTTGAAGCAAAGCGGTAAGGAGTGGGAACAGTAAACTCGATAGTGTCTTACGTAAAATGAATTTTGTTTCTTGCAAGAATGAACCCTGTTTATACAAGGCTACGAAGGACGGAAACCTTGTATTAGTAGCTGTCTATGTAGATGACTTACTTATAGGATGTAGTAATAAAGCTGTAGTTCTTGATGTGAAGAAACAACTTTCAGATAAATTTGAAGTAATCGATAAGGGTGTATTAAACCATTTCTTAGGAATGGAAGTAGAACGTGAAGGCGAGACAGGTATGATTAAATTAAGTCAAACTCAATATATTCGTGATGTTTTGAAACAATATGGTATGGATCAGTGTAAACCAGTAGCAGTTCCTTTGGAAGCTGGTTACTAGGTCAATTGTGATGCTGATTGTGAAAAATTTAATCAACAAAAATACCAATCGCTTGTAGGTACACTCATGTATCTAGCAATTTCTACTAGACCGGATACTTTACATTCTGTATCCAAAATGGATCAAAGAAATTCCAATCCACATGTGGAACACATGATGAAACTTAAGCACATACTTAGATACCTTGCTGGTACTAGATTTAAAATTAATTTATAAACCAGATGGTAGTGGCCTAGAAGTATTTTTAGATGCAGACTGGGAAGGAAACGCTTTGGATAGAAAATCCTATACAGGTTTTACGTTTTTCTTTGGTGGTTGCCCAATCTCGTGGGAATCTAGAAAACAAACTTCAGTTGCCCTCAGCAGTACCGAAGCTGAGCACATGGCAGCTTCAGATGCTGCAAAGGAAGCTGTTTATTTAAAACGAATTTTGATAGAAGTCAACGTCTGGAACGGTGGTCCTGTAATTTTGAAAATAGATAATCAGGGTGCACAAAAGTTAGCTGAAAATCCTGTTTATCATAAACGTAGTAAACACATAGACATAAAATTTCATCACATAAGGGAATTGGTCCAAAATCAAGAGGTGAAATTGGTGTATTGTCCCACTTCTGACATGATTGCCGACATCTTCACGAAAAATTTACCAAAGGTTAAACATTGTAATTTCGTTAGTATGATAAAACTTAGTTGAATTTTTTTGAAAAAACATCCACATTGAGGAGGAGTATTGAAATAAAGTGATAGATGGCAACCCTCTTTACAATGTGTATGATGTTGCATTGCCTTTTATCCTAGTTTTCTTTTTTAGTTCGCCGTGAGTCGCCGAGGAAGAAGGTCGTCGTTTGATCCGTGTTAATTTTTTTTTAATAGGAAGCAACGATTGTATTTTTTTGTTTTGCGATACTCTAAAGCGTGTCTCAGCATGCCGTTAGACTGTGGAGTCTAACCATATGCAAACCGTTCGAATTCCGTTGGAGACATAGTCTACGCTTCCATTGCTTACTGCAATGGTTGTTTGTGTGCGCGTGTTCGTCTTTCGGCATTCGTTCATTAATGGAAGTATCGCATATGGCGTCTATACAGACGCCATTTTAAATTTTTGAAATATTGGAAGCAAAGCTTCGGAATTGGTGTTGGCGTTTTAAAAGGCCAGATTACGGGCATAACTCTGATGAGTCAACACTTACGGTGGGTTTCATACAGCAGGTTTAAACTTTAGTTAATAGTTAACTCAAAAATTTGTTGTTGTTTTGTGTACATTTTTTGACATTTTCTTTTGTTTATAGTTAAGTTAAGGTTAAACCTACAGTATGAGACCCACCGTTAGGGTATAATCTAAAATATTATAGTGTAAATATAAATATTTTGAAGACTAAAGCTTTGTCTGCGTAACCGTCCTTCGGCCGTATTTAGGGTT
Source organism: Leucophora obtusa (assembly GCA_949987735.1). Lineage (NCBI taxonomy): Eukaryota > Metazoa > Arthropoda > Insecta > Diptera > Anthomyiidae > Leucophora > Leucophora obtusa. Next base: position 111,965,798 of record OX465299.1, read on the forward strand.
TTTCTCCTATGTGATAGGCAGTTTAGGGGCTTCGCTAAGTAAAGTTTTTCTACATACCCATTTTTTTTTGATGAAACGTCTATATTTTAATACAACATTTTGCATTAGTCCGTAATGGGTTAATGTATATGAAATATATCTATGTCATATGAATAATATTTAAAATACCTTTCCAATACTGTATACAGTTGCGAGCATAAAAAATGCAACGCTACGCTGAATCATCTAAGTATGCTTTGATTTCTTCTAATGGTTTTTTATTTGCGCTTATCTTTTGTTAATATATTCGTTGATGTGTATTTTCATATTTTAAGTCGTTTGATTTGGATTTAATTATGTTAATTAGTTTTTACGAACTTTTTTATGAAACTAGTGCCCATTTTGAGCGACAAAAAAAAAAAATGCAATTTTTATGTATTTTACATTTAATCGATTTTATTTATTAAGAAATTCACCATATTGATTAGATTTTTATTATTTAGTGGAATAGCCATTATTTTTAATAACTTCCTTCATTCGTGACTCCACGAGCGCAACCAATTTTGTGAAGGTATGCCTTGCTACACCTGTTTGGCAACAATTTTGAAATCCCTTAAATTTGAATGCTTTTTCTTTCGTATTTCGAAGTCTAACAATCTCCCATAAGTTCTCTATGGGGTTTAAATCGGGTGAGTGTGCTGGCCAGTGTGAAACTTCCACACCGTTGTTACTTATGGCGTTTTCTTTTCTGGAAAAAAATGTTGCCTTGTTAAAAGGCAACATTTTAAAAATGTTGCCCTCACCCCATTAAAATGTTACATTTTTTCAATCAGAATAGAACACAATAAAATCACTGTTGCATTTTTCTAAACATATGTATGTGTATTGTATACTCGTATGCAATATTGTTTACGCAAACTATTACTAATTGTAGCCTAGCGGTTGTGATGCCTGCCTTTGACATGGGCTGGACGGGTTCAAATTCCAGACAAAGTAAAAAATAAATTTTTTTATGTATTTTCTTTTTCAATTAAAATTTTTTTTTTCATATTTAAAGCAAATTGTATAATTTTTTATTTATTTTTAGCCTAAAAAATTGTTAAATACTAAATAACAGCAAAACTATAAAAATCTAATTAAAATTTTATAAAAACAAAAAAAAAAAAAAACAAAAAAAAAATATTTTGCTCCAACCGGGGTTTGAACCTGCGACCTACTGCATCAGAAGCCATGATAGTACCCCCTAGGCCACCAAGTTGTGAGTTAGCTGGCAAAAAACATTACAGTATATACACATGGCATTGACATAAAGAAAAAAACAGGGCAACACTCTACCCCGTAAATTTTTTGAGGGCGAAAAATGTTGCCTTTTTGCCCTTTATTTAGGCAACATTTTTAGAAAAGAACACCTAGCCCTCTTAGAATGTTACCCTTAATTTAGAAAAGAACACAAAAAAGGCAATTCAAAAGCAAAATGCAAAAAAAAGGCAACATTTTTTTCAGAAAAGAAAACGCCATTAGAAATTGCCTAGCTAAGCGAACGATGTGCTTAAGGACATTGTCGTATTGGAATTTGCTTCCAGCAGCCATTTTTTCCTGCATGTGAGGAAGCATGTGCTCTTGTAGTAACCCTCTGTGTTTATTCTGTCCTCAATTTTGACTTCTGGTCCAACACCATCACGGGAGAATGCACCTCAAAATAAAAATTGAAACAAGTGCGTTATATTTAACACAACGATTTCATACCCCACTGCATAGGGTTGCCAGATCCAGATTCGCAAAAAGCTGGACATTCGGGTTAAAAAAGCTGGATTTTGCAAAAAAAACTGGACATTTTCAAAACATGTTTTAACGAATAAAAAGTTGTCAAGTTTTGTTTTGTATTGATAATTTTTATTTAAAAAATAGTTTTGCACATTGCTAGGAACATAAAGTATTAAAATACAATAAAATTTAAAAAAATTATTCAGTCTTTTAAATATGTATGATTTAAAATAATACACTAAAAAATAAAACTTAAAATTTTAAAATTCAGTCTCTTAAATTTGTGAGAATGAAAACTAAATACTAAAAACAAAAAAAAAAAATAACTAAAATCTTAATAATGAAAAACAACAAACAAAAATTAAAAGAACAAATAGCAATTCAATCTAGTAGTTTATGTTACTAAAGTACTACCCTAACAACTTAAGGTTCGTACAGGTAATTGATATTCATAAATATATATAATTTTTTATATTTTGTTATTAGTTCCGTAAAAATTATTTGATTTAAGAAAGCCTATGTTAAGGGCTCTCTAAAACAGTCAAACCCTTAAAGTAATGTGTTTGCTTTCACGCATACGCAGTTAATTAACCGAATTTTTCATTGAACTAAAAAAATTACCCTTTAAGTTTCGTACTTTCATAGAAATTTAAATATTTTTATTGTTATGCACAAAATAATGATTGTTAAAATTGATAAATGACACTTAACGGCCACTTGTAGAAAAAATTTCCTCAATAGAACCACGGTTCAATGAAAATCGGTAACAAATGAAATTTAACAAATTTCAGTATATAATTGTATTATTAACTTTTTGGTTAAATATAATCGAATTTGTGTTATTTATAATCATTAGGGCAAGGAATTTCATCAAAATATATTTAAGTTAGTTATTTTGCAAACAGACACTGAACTCGAAGATTTCCTATAGGTCAATAAGGTTTTTAAGAATGTCTATTTGAACATTGGAAGATTGGATTGGATTGCAAGGAATTTCATGCACTTAAAAATGGAAAATATGCGCCTAAAATATGCGGTTAAAAAAGACAAATATGCATTAAACATATAAGAAATATGCACTAAAAACTATTATTTTTGCAAAAATAATGCACTTCAAAACCTAAAAATATATTTTAGTTATTTTGCAAACAGACACTGAACTCGAAGATTTCCTATAGGTCAGTAAGGTTTTTAAGAATGTCTATTTTGATTGAATCAAAATATGAAATCATATGAATTTTTTATATATTTTTACAAAATAAAAAATGCTCCTAAAAATGAAAAATATGCATTAAAAAGCACAAAATATGCATTAAAAAGGCACCAAATATGCATTTAAAGTCAAAATATGCAAAAAAAAGCATTTTTGACAAAATATGCAACTACAAATCGATGTGATTTTGTTCTAGATTCGATGGTTCGGATAAATATTTAGTCCATATCAAATTTGGACTATCGAGAAAAAACATGCATTTGCATGAAATTCCTTGCCCTAATAATCATTTACCCTCAACTTTAAAATTTCGACACTAAAAATGACAATGTTAAGCTAAAAACAACAGGCACTTTTTCAAAAGTTATTGTGTTAAATGTACCTACTAATAAGGGTATTTATAACTAAAAATGATTTTGTTTGTTTTTTCGAAAATTTATATTTAGCTGGACAAATTTTATTTTAGCTGGACACTGGACAAGCATTAAAAAGCTGGACAATCCAGGCGAGTCCAGCCCGTCTGGCAACCCTACCACAGCATAAGGGATCCTCCGCTGTGTTTAACGCGCTGTTTCTAGTATCTAGGAGATTACCGTTTATTTGATGGTCTGCGTATGAACTTCAATCCAGCGGATCCAAATAAATTTGATTTTGTTTCGTCATTAAATAAGACCGTTGCCCATTGTTCTTTTGCCCAGTGCCTATGGCGCTTTCCAAAATCGAGACGCTTCTTTGTATTCACTTTACTTATGAAGGGTTTCTTTTCTGGTCGTTTTGCTAACAAGTTTGCTTCCTTTAAGCGTCTATGTGCGGTATGAACTCCAACGGTTGCGCCCAAATGTTCTGAAGTACTGCATAACAAATGCGGCGGTTTTATTGGGGTCGCTCTAACAATAGAGATCATATTTCTGTCCTGCCATTTAATTGTTTTTCGGGGTCTTCCACTTCCTATTTTCCTATGAATATAACCTCGAGCCTAATGCCGAGTTGCTATTCGTGACACGGTGGACTTGTTTCCTTAAAACATAGTTCCGATTTCAAGTACAGGTTTTTTTCCCAAAGCGCTGTAATAATAACAGCATGACTATCACTTGATAGTTCTTTTTTGTAAAAAAATAAGCAATTTAGTTAATTTTGGTTATTCAGTTCAAATTTCGTGAATAAATAAAATTTTTATACTTACCTGATACATATTATTTTTTCGTTGCATTTTTTTTGTTCGCACAAAATAGGCAGTAGTTTCAAAACAAAGTTGTGGAAACTAATTAACATAAATAAATGCAAATTAAACGACTTAAAATATGAAAATACACATCAACGAATATATTAACAAAAGATAAGCGCAAATAAAAAACCATTAGAAGAAATCAAAAAGATGATTTAGCGTAGCGTTGCATTTTTTATGCTCGCAGCTGCATATTGTCCAACCAAAAAGATATGAGCAAGTCGAAATTCAATCTTTGAACCCTTATATTATATTTTGGAGATTTTTTCATTTCCATCTGAACCTGGCATTTTTAACACAAAAAATGGGTAAAATTTATATGGCAGCACATATTTCTGACATTTCTGCACATTAAACCAGTTTCTGTACTTTTAAACCAACTTTCTGCAATTTCATACCAAAATTTCCATTAAATAAGGCAATATTTACTCTTTGGTGGTAAAACGAGTTTGGGACAGCTTGTGAACAAAAAAAAAAAAAGAGTACCAAATGAGTACATAAGAGTAGCATGGAATGAGTATGATAAAATATTGAATGCTACCAATATTTTATGACAATGCCAATTGGTTATAAATTATTTCGACACAATCAATGTGGCTATATCAAGTAATTTGATATTTCTTAAACTAGAACTGAAAAACATCACGCCCAGTAAAACTTGGTTTAATTTTGTTTTGAGATTAACTAAACAGCCCATTGAAATAAGTTTAATTGGCATCCACAAAACTAGGCCTAAGGCGTTTTTTATTTCTTCAGAGGAGGAAGAATCTTAATAAAATCTTCAAAAATTTAGATAAAGCATATATTTAAATATTAAATTTTATTGTGGCAATATTGTTTTTAAGCAACATTACATTACATTCAAAGAAATTTTGTATTTTTAGTTTTGAAGATTTTTAAAATTTGTTTCTACGAAATTAAAAATTTACACTAAGTCATCGATATATAACAGTTTTAGGTTTGCTTGTCGTAACTAATATTTGCAAACAAAAAATTTGCTAGCTTCAGCAGTTCTTTCTGCGAAGTTTTAGTAGCTTTAGCAAAATTATTACAGACCTTTTTCTAGTAGTATAAATGTTTCGATTTAAAAAATTTTTAACCTTAGAATATGAATACTTTTTTTAAATAAATCGAGTTTATATGTCACATTGATATTTAATAAAAAGGGTGTATCTCTTTGTGTTTTTATTGGCAAAACAATAAGGAAACACATTAATTTTGCATTAAACGATTAATTCATTAATTGCCAATTTTCTCGATTAACCGACCCGAATAACCGATTATTCAATTTTAGTGATTTTTCGAATAATGCATTAACCGGTTAACCGCCTACGTCGAATAATTGGAAACAGTACTTATAGTTCAAAAAAGTAAAATTTAATTAAATGAATGTTCCTTTAGTTTGACTCTAGATCATAAATTAATATCACTTTCTGTTTAAATTATTTTTCAAATCAAAGAAAAATTTAAAAAATAATTTAAATAGAAAGTGATATTAATTTATGATCTAGAGTCAAACTAAAGGAACATTCATTTACTTAAAAATAAGAGATTAAGTTTATATTCCCCCAGTAAAATTTAATTTCAATTTTTTTTTTTTCAAAAATGAAAAAAATTATAACATCAAAAACAAGGAAACATAACAAAATTCAGTATTAGATCATATTACACTTATTTCCAATCGGATGTTTAATGTTGTTAAATTACACTGTGCTAGTTGCAAAATCCAACAAAATCCGGGGTGGGTAAACCTAATTCGAGTACGCTGAATCTAGTGGTGCTAGCCGTTTTTCTAGATTAGCTTCTAAAAAAAAAGATATTTGTTCTTGGAAATTATGGTTCTAAGGACCCCAAAAAACGCGATATTTCTAAATTTTCGACCATTTATTTTTACCCGGGTTGTTTGTTATTCTTCTAGTCAACATTGAGTTAAAAATTATCAATATCGGTGCAGCGGTTCAAAAGTTGTGAGTGAAATTTCGAATATAAAATGATACATTTTTATTGCTTTGTTAAATGGTTGTACAATTTATTGAACTTTGTATTTAAATGAAAAATTTGTATGGAGATTTTTAAGGTGTCCACACATTTTCAATCACAACTTTTAAACCGCCGTAGAGTAACAAATAACCTAACTAAAAATTAGTCGTAAACAAACTAAAAGTAATTTTCATATTCAGATATCTTTTTTTTAAGAACTAACCTAGAAAAACGGCTAGCTCCACTGTATTCAGCGTACCCGAATTAGTTTTGCCCACTGGGTGCCCCGCTTACCGGCAATGTCCCCGATTCGTGCACAGTGTTATTAGTGTTGGCCCCAACTAGACAATTAGCAAAAAATACTAGTGTTGATACTTTTTAAAGATTTATTTGTTTATAAGTTGTCAGTGATGTTCAAAATAAATTTACTAATCAGTAGGTTTTATTTATTAATCCAATAATTTAAATAGGTTTATTTCGCAAACAGCTATTTTAATAACTGTTGTCAATTTAGCTATTTTTTCGTCAAATCTAGCGATATTTCAACTCGTTTAGCGGGTAAAATATAGCTATTAGCGAGAAAACTAGCGATTTTTCTTTTTAACAGTCTTGACAATTCCTTAGCATTTTTTTACATTTGTTTCCTTGACAGAATTTTTGAATCATTATTATTCATCGATTTATCGCTAAATTTTTATGAAAAACTTGAAAGTTCGAAAAGTTGTCGATGTATCGATAATTTTTTAAGAAGTTTGAAAAATATAGCTATTTTTGTGAAATTTTTCAACAGAACCTGAAAAGTTCGTGAAATTTAGCGATTTATCGCTTTTTTAAGTTTTTTATAATTTAGATATTTTCTAGTGAATTTTTAGTTTGATTAAGCGATATTTTTAGGAAAGAAGTTGGCAGCAGTATTTTACTAATTCTTACAATTTTTCTGTTTGCGTACATTTTTAGATATTTTTCTTTTTGAGATTAAATTTTGCCTTACTCTCTGTAAATTTGTTACTGAGTAATTTTTACTGGACTTTACTGGAAAAGTATCCAAACACACCTAGTATTAGGAAAAAAATAAAACTAACTATACATTTGATAGCACAATTGCGTAAGTGTACAAAATATTTTTTCTTTATATTTACAGTATAACTAGGGTTTGCATTTCCATTTTGAGAAAAAGACGACGTCAACCTTAATCTAAAAATTACGTATTTGATGAACACTATTTTTTCATCTATGTCATAGGTGAAATAACCCTCACTATGTCATAGTGGGTACAAAGTACCCTACGAGAAATTTTAACAAACTGTCACCGAACTGGCCCCTTTATATGAAATAGACTGGTCACTTTTACATGGCGTTGTCATAGGAGGGGGAAATTGACCCCTTGAGATATGTCACATGACAAATCCCAGGACAGGTCCCTGAACTTTGTTTTTTATGAGAGTTCAGTAACCTGTCCTAGGATTTGTCTTGTGATATGTCACAAGGGGTCAATTTCCCCCTCCTATGACAACGCCATGTAAAAGTGACCAGTCTATTTCATATAAAGGGGCCAGTTCGGTGACAGTTTGTTAAAATTTCCCGTAGGGTAGTGAACACTAACTAGGTTTATTTTCAATAAACAAATCAACTATGGAGAATGTTATTAGCAACGATTTTATAGTTGAAGTGGAATTAATTTTATTTATTTATTTATTAGGTCTACTGATTTATATCTTATAGACTAATGTACAATATTTATTATTTTAAAATAAAAAATATGGGTGCTTACACTAATTAAAAATCTGAAATAAATTTAGTTTGAATTTATCCCTATTTAAATCAAAATCCAATAATGATGAAAAACTATTACAAAGTTTTAAACATCTAGTAATTGGCTCATTATTGCCATAATTTGTCCTGTGAAAATCCTCATAAAAAAGACGTTCATGACGTAAATCACGTGGAGGGACATGTATTTTTACTACATCAGATAACTCTTTACATCTAATATGATTGGATAATATATTATATATAAAACATATTGCATATGAAGATCTACGATCTCTTAAAGATTGTAGGCCGAAATATTTCCGTCTAATGTCATTTTAAAAATAGTTGATGTCAACAAGTACTCATTTGAAAATCATTAATAGAATCCACAAATCCAGCAGTTTTGAGTACATTAGAAAAGAAAATAAGAAGGAATCTTTCATTTTACACTTTTTATTAATATTTTCAAAATTTACAATTTAAATATTTACAATGTTACCCTTTGCAAACCCTCTGAATCCGCCATATTCATTGAATTTTATTTTGGAAGTCCTCCTTTTGGAATCTTTTCTTGAAGGCTTCCTTTCTTTTCAAATTTTTAATCTGTAAACAAATTGTGATTTAATATTAAAACCATTTTAAAAGACGCTAACAACATTTACGCACAATTAAATAAAATTTGTCATTCCGTTGTGTATATATTGTTTTAATTTTGTTTTTTTCTTAATTGCCTTGACAGATATTGTTTGAAATTTCATTTCACAAGTTAATTAAAAAATGTTTTATTTTTTCTTTTTCCATAGTTATTATTGATTATAATAGTGGATTTATTTAAAATTCAAATTGACTATGGATTTTGTTTACTATGCCACTATGTAATATTTTGGGTGCACTAAAAACAAACTCACAAAAACCAAAAAATCATTCTGAACTTTAAATTAGTGGTACATAAATAAACAAACAAAAAACATAACGGTCATTGCATACATTTTCAGGATTGTACATTTCTATAATTTCTTGATACGAATTGTAAAGGGTTTCAGGAATGTTTTTCAACGCTTCCAATTTGAATCAATATATTAGTACCGTATTTCTTCAAATATTCATAAAACTCTTGAAAACTGATATCAAAATTTTATTTGACTCTAATAATATCAGAAATATAACTAGAAATAGTTTCTGGATTAAATTGTTTTTCTGGCGTCCACTTGGCCTTGATTAAAAAAACTTCACAAAAAAGATAACAAATCATTCTGAACTCATATAAGTAGTACCTGAATAAACAAAAAAAAAAAAAAACAACGAATTAAAAAATTTTTGCATACATTTTCGGGAATGTACATTTTTTTTATTTCTTGATACGAATTATCAGAGTTTCATGAATATTTTTCAACGCTTCCCATTTGAATCAACATATTACTGTCGCAATATATAATTTATTTTTACTAGCTAACGCCGTAAAATTGCTTAGTACTCGTATTACAAATTATAAATAAATGCTTTGAATTCAGTGAACGTAATTTTTGTTTTTCAATTAAGTGAACGTATTTTTGATTTTCAATTCAGTGAACGTATCTTTTTTGTAATCTGTGAACGTATTTTTTTTCAATTCAGTGAACGTATTTGTTTTTTAAATTCAGTGAGCATAATTTTTTTTAATACATTGATAATTGATCATTTTATTTTTTTTTAATTGACTGAACGAATTCAGTGAATTCCTTTAAAAAGGAATTAATTCTTCAAAGCTCTGGTTCTGCGTTGGCGTTATGTGCTGGTAAAGCCCCGTTCACATTATCACACAAGTGCTTATACTTTTCTTCACACAAGTATGACAGGAGTATGCTGAAATTGTCTGGTTGTCAAAAAAGTATAAAAGAAAATCTTTTCAGTGTTCAGACTGTTTTCGAAACACACAACAAATGAATTAAAACAGTTGTTTTTTCATCTATTACTACTTTTTCTCACCATTAGTTGTTTTTAATCTTTGTTTACATTTATTTGTGAATAACACAACACTTGTGTTGAGACAAGTGGTAACTTTATGAAATATTTCAAAAAATAAATCTTGTCAAAAATGTGTGACCGCTTTTTAAAATGTGTGCACCCATTTTGACATGTGTGTAACGAACAGTGTTCACACTAAGTATTGTACATTTTTGTTATACAATACATTTCTGACATGTATAACACACTTGTGTAATAATATAAAAGGGGCATAAGCAAAAAAAAAAAACATTTCATAGAAAACATAATTTTTAATAAAAAAATCCCACCAAAACTTGTTATTAGTCGAGTTAATTGAATTTAAGTTTTTTACATAGTTTTTCATAACAAGTAATTCATTAAATAAATTTTCATCATTAAAAGCAATGTTAAATTTTTTTAAAAATTCAACAGTTGGCTCACTGCTGATAAACTTCACATTTTGGCAACCAAAGTAAGTGATGTTAAGTCAATTGAGATAACAGCGAGAAAGTAGCGATGCCAACAATGGAAAAGTTTAGAAGCAATAAAAAAAGTTATTGAGAAAAGTGCAAAAGGTAGGACAACCCCGGACACTTACTTACTGAAAAAGAAGGAGGACTGCCCCGGACGCCCTAAAAAAGGGGACGATGTCCGGGGAAAAGAGGACGGATGGCAACCCGAGTATAACTCGCTTAATACGAACTCGGATAAAACGAATTCTCGGTTAATACGAACTAATTTAGAAGTTCCGAAGTTTTGGCAACAATTTCAATATAAAAAACATCGGTTAATACGAACTGGCTTAAGACGAACACTCGGTTAAAACGAACTGTTTGTGTTGTCCCACCAGAGCTTTGAAGAATTAATTCCTTTTTGAATGAATTCACTACCAATCGAATTCAATTTTCTCTACAATTGAATGAATTCCTTTTCTTAAGTAATTCACCGAATTCGTTCAACTGAATGCGTTTATCAAACAACAAATTCAAAGAATTAATTCAATTACAATAGTTCTTTTTACTAAATCAAATGAATTAATTCACTGGTGAACAGGTTCAATTTTATAAATCGAACGGAAAAAAGTGAATTAATTCCTTACTGAATTAATTCACTACTGAATTCGTTCAATTTCATTTTCGTTCAGTGAATTAAAAAAAATAAAATTACGTTCAGTGAATTAAAAAAAAAACTAATAAGTTCACTGAATTGAAAAAAAAAAAAATAAAATAAGTTCACTGAATTGAAAAAAAAAAAATAAAATAAGTTCACTGAATTCAAAGCCTGTTTTCTGCCGTTCAGTAGAAGAAATCAATAATGTAAAAATAAAACTTTTAAATAAGCAATTTTACAGCGTGTGCTAGTAAAAATGAACAAATTAGAAACCGGATGCTGTTTATCAACCTACATGATACAAAAATAAAGCCTTTTACTATTAAAAATAAAAACTTTACAGATATAGATAAATTTGTAAAAAAATATAACTATATGACTAGTTTGAAAAATTAATAGTTATATTTTTTTTCAAATTTATCTATATCTGTAAAGTTTTTATTTTATCTGTAAAGTTTATTATTTATTTATCTATATCTGTAGTTTTTATTTTTAATAGTAAAAGGCTTTATTTTTGAATCATGTAGGTTGATAAACAGCATCCGGTTTCTAATTTGTTCATTTTTACTAGCACACGCTGTAAAATTGCTTATTTAAAATTTTTATTTGTACATTATTGTTTTCTTCTACTGAACGGCAGAAAACAGGCTTTGAATTCAGTGAACTTATTTTATTTTTTTTCAATTCAGTGAACTTATTAGTTTTTTTTTAATTCACTGAACGTAATTTTATTTTTTTTAATTCACTGAACGAAAATTAAATTGAACGAATTCAGTAGTGAATTAATTCAGTAAGGAATTAATTCACTTTTTTTCCGTTCGATTTATAAAATGTAACGTGTTCACCAGTGAATTAATTCATTTGATTTAATAAAAAGAACTATTGTAATTGAATTAATTCGTTACAAAATAAATCGAACGAATGCAAATATGAATTAATTCCATTCAATATATGTGACAGCGCATAGAGAAAGGGACCTAAAGGTAAAAAATCAATTTTTTTTTTTTGATGTGGACAACATCTGAGCATCGAATGAGACCGATCCCATGCCCTTTTTTTACCCTTAGTTCCCTTTCTATTTTACGCGTCACATATGGTGCTTAGTGAATTAATTCATCGAATTTTTAATTCAGAATTGAAAAATTGAATTAAGGAATTAATTCTTCAAAGCCCTGGGTCCCACAAACAAAATTCTGTATAATTTTCCACTTTTAATACGAACTTTACAAAATTCGACAATTTTTTATATATTTTTTATATTTTCTGACAAATTTTAAACGGAACAGACAGACAGTTTTTCTTAAATATATTGCAAACAAACCAAATGAAAAAATTATAAAATTTTTAAAGTTGTTTCAAGGAAATTTAAATTGCTCGCTTACAACGAACTAATTAATATAGTCCCCCGGAGTTCGTCTTAAGCGAGTTTTACTGTAGTATACAATTTTTTTCTCTACACAATATTAATTTAATTAATAAAAAATATAATTAATAGGGACGCAACACAATTTACAATTATTTCTTATTTGGATATTTTTAATTTTCTGTTTATTTGCTCTGTTTGATTTTCAATTCTAATTCAAACAAAAACAATCCAAACACGATTTTTATTTTTTCAAAAATAATAAAAGTTATTTTGTGATTTTTTTTCTTTATCAAAAAATAATAATTAAGAATATAAATCAAAAGCCATAGAATTATAATTATATATAATTATAATTCTACAATTATAATATCGTGATTATGTCAACTAGTGTTAATACAAGATTGAACAGTGATTTAAAGTGAGTAAATTGTATATTCCAGCAACTTCCGGCATTCAATTTAGGTCAATTTTTAATTTTTATTTTATTATCAAATAAAAAGTTAAGGCTTAATTTTTTTAAAAAAAATCATTCCGTAACTTTTATAAAAAGTTTTAAAATAAAAATCAAAAAACAACAGAAATTTATAGAGTAAAATATAAAAATTGAAAAAATTAAAATCTTTGCCAAACTTTGTGATTTTTTTGTGCAATATGATTTATAAAATATAGTGCATTATTGAAATATTATAATTAAATAAATTTGGGTGGTGACTTTTTAAGAAATATAACAGTTATTTTGGGTCTCTGATAATTAATAAATTATTTTCCAAAATTAAAGATATTCCTTTTTAGCTGGACAAATAGTATTTTAGCTGATAACTGGACAAGACCCAAAATAACTTGAGAATCCAGGCCATTCCAGGTCATCTGGCAACCCTAAATACAACCCTTAAGCTGCCTACACACTAGGGAACATGGTTGAGGGAACAAAAAATATCAAAAAATTTTGTAAACACGAAATGCACGCTCTCAACACGCACACACACACAAACGCACTCACACATTCACAAAAAATGCTCTCTTTTTTTAAGTATGTTCCCTAGTGTGTAGGCAGCTTTATAACACAAGAAAAAATGCAACGATGTCAAATGATTTATGCATTTTTCTTTAATATATATGAAACAAAAGGACGCCTAAATTATAAAAACTTTTTTTATAATTTAGCTATTTGCTACACTCACAAAAGTTTGTCGGTAGAATCTACTGAAAATGGCAGTTAAAACAAAGGTATATGCAGTTAAAAAGGCGACAAATGTATTTACTTTTAAAATAACTATAAATTTTGTTACTTTTAACTGTTGAAAAATAACTAACAAATGCATTAAAAATAACTACACTCAACCAAAAAAGTCTGTAATGGCTACTGAAAATTTTGCTGTTATTACGGGAAATTTAACTGTTTTGAGGCCAGCTGTATTTTTTAATAATTTTAGCAACACATGTCTGCTGATCTGTAGTACAATAAAATTGGTAGCCGCTACTAAATTTTAGTAAAATTTATGTAAAATGCAATTCAAAATCGATTTGCTAAAATCAGTTAAAAAACTTACTAAATATCATAATTTTAGTACAATGAAATTAGTATAAATAATTAGTTGCAGCTACTAAATTTCAGTAAATTCCTGTAAACTGTAATTTAAAATCAATCTGCTGAAATTAGCAAAAAATTGTACTAAAAAATTAAAAAACTGTAAAATCTAAAAAAAATTTTTTTTTCGATTGTAACAAGCGTATAATTACTTCATCGTACTTGAAATTTGGAGTCAAAATTGCAAAGGGTTCTCCAGTTATTGCCGTTTTATGCATTGGAGATGCAATAAAATTTTATGGGTGTTATTTCTAAACTAAGAATATATCAATAGTAACAAATATAAACTAAACAAGAATTGTAAAAAATCAAAAAAAAAAAAATATTTTTAAATTAGTATATTTTCCTGCTAAATTTAGCACTCGGTTTTGAAAAATTAGTAAAATGTTTTGCTGAAATCAGCAGCGAAAATTAGTAAAAAAAATCCGTAATTTGTAATAAGAGAATAGCAAAAATGATTACTAAAAATATAAATTTTACTAATAATCAGTATAAAAATAGTATAGTGCGATTGGAAACTGTTTACAAATTTTTTTACAGACTTTTTTATCTGAGTGTACCAATGTCGTAAAATTGACTGATAAATTTTTACTACAAAAATTTCAAAACAACTGACAAAATCGGCAAAAACTACTGTTTTTACACCCTCCATCCCACTGTGCAGGAGGGTATATATCATTTTGTCATTCCGTTTGTAACTCATCGAAAAAAAAATCTGGGACATAAAAAAATATATATTCTTGATTGTTATCAATAGCGAAACCGATATAGCCGTGTCCGTCTGTCTGTCTGTTGAAATCACGATCACGCTCAAAATAGTTGTGCTAGGGTGTTAATTTTTAGTCAAAATTGTTGTCCAAATTCTTAAGCAGTTTGGTATTGGAAATGGGCATATTTGGTCCAGACGTTTAAAAGTTATGAATGAAAATGTAAAAGCAGCTCTGGAATTTTCCATATTAACATGAAAAAATATATTAACTGTGTGTTGTTGTCGTTACTGAATAAGAAAAAATACATATATACACACCCAGACCTTGAAAGAGATAATTCTTTTTTTGAATTTATATGCATAAAATTAGATTCATTTTATAAATTACTGAATAATTCAGAATGCCTTTAAATCATTGATTGGACATTGAATAAAGTGAGATAAGATTTGTTCCTATTTGTGTTGATTCAATTTTGATTCGATTGAATAATTTGGACTATGTTGGCTTTAGAAGAACCTCACCGATTGATTCTAAATTTTTACTACTGATATAACTCTCTTTTGGGGGCCCGAAGAAATTTTTTTTTCACCGAAAAGCCTGTATGGGGAGTTACTTCGGTTTAAAGTTTAAAAATGAACTTAACTACATTTTCTTCATTTATGATAGGGTTGGAACAATATGTACACCATTGGAGAGGTTATAAAAAAATCTTTAGGATAGCATTTTTTTTGTTGACCCATTATGATTCGCCGTAGGAATTTTAATTTTTTTGTTTTTTTAATGTTTTTATTCCATAAAAAACCTATACAAGAACAAAAATTGTGCTTATAAGTATGTTATCAAGACGAAAAGCTTTCATTTGATATATAGATCAAGTTTTTATCACTTCAAACACCGAAGATATTAGAGGTCAAAATCGTGAGATTTTTTTTCTTTCAAAGTATGGCTAACTTTTGACAAATGAAAAATCTCAATACCGACAATAGATTATTTTAATTTTTATTATTTTATTTATTATTTTTATTTTAAAATATGTTCGATTCCCGATGAGTTAATTCAGTGTAATTGTTGTTTAGAGTCAAAGTTGTATCTTTTGTACCATCTGCAAAAAAATTAGGTTTGACTTCTAATATCTTCGGTGTTTGAAGTGATAAAATTTGAACTACATCTCAAAAGTTTTTAATCTTGAAAATATATTAATAAGTAAAAAATTATGTGGTAGTATACGGTGGTATACGGTTTATTTTAAAAAATCTTAAAAATAAATCTCATTCGCCGGTAATGGGTAAACAAACAAAAAAAAAATGTCGTCCATAAAATATTTTTACTATCTTTCCAATGGTATATATATATTGTTCCAATCCGACTATAAATGACTTAGATATAGCTAAGTCCATTTCCAAACTTTTCACAGAAATAAACTCCCTACAGAGGTCTTTCCGCGGATTTTTTTTTCAAATCAGCTTGAAAAGTACTACATCGGGGTAAAAAAAAATTCACTGAGATCAACTTATTGCAAAATTGAGATTTAAAATACGAATTAAGTAAATATATTTTTAAAGGTCTGCACACATCTATATGAATAACATAAGCAGTGTTGCCACTTTATGGGTAAGGCATGGATGATAGCAATTATTAAATTGTTTAGTTTTTCACTTAAATTTCAATTCAAATGAATGAATTGAGAAAGTTATCAAATTTGTAAATAAAAAAATATATTATACATAAAAAAGAATTTAATTCATAAACTAGCCAATAGATAGGGGGTCCATGAATACAACTTAGCAATTACTTCAAAGCATTGTTGGTAGCAGAAACGGTGCGATTATCGGTGAGGGTAAGTAACGCTATTGTAGATTATTTCGGTTACAGTATTTTAAGGATAATTGTATTTCGATTATTTCGATAACGGTATTTAAGGGTATTGTAATTATTTCGATAATGGTATTTTAAGATAACCGGTATTCAGTTATTTCGGTGCATTCCGCAAATTATTTTTTACAAAAAAAACAAAGTAAAGTAAAATAAATTTATTAACTAAGTGCCCGAGTAAAAATAGTTATATAGGAAATTATATAATATAATATGGACTAATATGTTTATATATAGTCAAGTGTAACACTATATCTTTGCGGATATAATTATGTATAGCTTTGAGTTTTTCAAAAATTTCTTATATGATGTCATATATAGATCAGTATAAATATACATGTCCCCATATATATTTGTATGTACCATAAATATTTACATATGCTATGACAATTTTAATACATCGTCATATATAATTAAAAATGGCTTTATCGGAAAATATATAAAGTTTTATATAGCTCAATGTTAAATTTTTTTCTAAGTTGTTTTAGATATGGGCATTTCCATCATGTCGAACGGGACCGTCGTACACCTTTAAAGTGAAAAAAAGTCAAAATAAAATGGATTTTTATTTTGACAATAGGTTTTACTTATATCTTTTTATTAGCCCTACAATTGGTGCTGAGGTTGATTTTTAGCAATTTTTCGTTTTCAAGATAATTGTAAAAAAACAAGGCATTCGCACGGGACAAAAAGAGAAGTGGTTTTCGCGGCTAATAATTAAAATGCCGATTTCAGCGAAACCTGAAGCAATATTTCAATGTGACTAATTTTACACTGTTGTGCATTGATGTCTTTTAAAAATGGTTGTAATTTTACCCAAAAACGATTCATATTTTTTTTTTAATTTAATTTTATTCACTGTCGCACGTGACATGTCGCACGGGACATTTTTTTCCATCATGAGATTTATGTTGTTTCTGTTGCTCTTTTTACAAAATTATATATAAACAAGCTTAGTAAAAATGTTTTTAAATCGACAGAAGTATGCAAGGTATTTATTTTAATATAATAACCAAAAACAAACTTAAAAGAAATATGTAGTATGAATTAACCCAGCAAAATTGTCGGATGGAAAGAACCCATTGTAGAACAACTTGTACGTGCATGCAACCTGTTATAATTTATGTTCTATCATCGGTGATTTTTGTTTGAGTTTGTCCCAAAAGCAACAGGTTCTTTTCCTCCAAACTAGAACAGGTTACTTTGGAACCGGTTCTAGAACCAGTTATAGAACTGGTTCCGCGACAGTGAAACCTTCCATTTTGACTCCCAGAAATCAGTTCTAGAACCTGTTCCACGTAACCGGTGGTAAAAACACCTGTTCTAGAACAGATTCAGAGGCAACCAGTTCAAAAAACTTTTGCTGGGAAGTATTTAATTATATGAAAATATAAAAAACAATTTTTTTTAGAATAGGCAGTCCTAGCTGCTTTTACTTCTTGACCATGGTGCATGCCATTTTAAAAAAATTTAAAAGTAAGTATTTATATAAATAAAACATTTACATAAGAAAAACAAATTTAAAATTTTTAAATTTCACACTTACGATGTCGCACGTGACCAACTGTGAATAAGTACCAAGATCACAATTCTTCTTATTTTTCAGGTAGGTTTTTTTTATTTTAATTGTATAAAAAATCTCTGTTTGTAATCAATATTTGATGAGCTTTCTGCGTGTACTTTCGACGCACTGATAACAAATGTTGTTTTTCAATGTCGCACGGGACATCGAAATATGCGACAATTCAAATCAAAAATTTACAGTTATTTTCAATTGCATTGTTTATTATGCATTCTTTTATGACTCTTTGTACCTTTAGAAATATTTTAGAAAACAAAAGTCAATGCATAACGTCTCTGTTTAAAAACTTTTATCAAAACAAAATGTGCAATAGAAATATCCAAATAAGAAAAGATGCGCTTGTGCGACTTTGCATTCGAATACCTCGAAATGGGTTATGAATAAATGCGAAATCTTTTTACGTTATTTAAATTTGATTGTTTGCCTATGAAAATATTATAAAACAAAGTGTTTTCAAGAACTTTTAATATTTTAGTCTCGGTGGACCTTTCGGTGGAAATGCCCATATGTTTAAGTATAGCCCAATGTAAAAAAATCTATGTTTTTTTGAGATATATTTATGTATGATTTCAAAATATAAAAGGCGTACTCATTATAACTCCTAAATTCCTTGTAAACCTTGTATAAACACATGCCATATTTTTATGTATGGAATTTGACATTATACTCATAAACATACCAGGTTTACACAGTTACGGGTAGAATACAAGTTTATATGAGAAGGCTTAAAATGCTTGGTTAGAATTATGTACAACTTCTTTTAAATTTTTATTTAAATTTTTAATTCTTAACTTAAGGGTGTTATTTTTCAGTACTTTTTAATAGTTTTTGTTTTGATCTTGAAGTATGAAGCGTTATATAATTATGTCTTTCTACATCAAATTAGATATAATTATATCGGGTCAAAATCCGGATAAGATTCTATATGATTCAATATATTTAGATCTTATCCGATATAATTTTATCCACCATTTTTCGGATCATAGCATATCTCCAATTATATTAAATAAGATATCATTACATATGACATCATATTATTTTTTTTACCCGGGTGTATTTAAAATTTACAATTACGACGTGGAATTACAAAAAGTTTAGACTAAAAAATAATGGTGTTGTAAGGATAATGGGATAATTGTATTTCATTAATTTCGGTACTGGTATTTTAAATGTATCGATATTTAAATCTATAACAGTATTTTAGCGATAGAGCCTACCAACCCTGCCTCAATGTATGTAATTACTTTTGGCTTATGAATGACTTAACATCTAATTCATCCATTGACTTGTAGAAGAGCATGAAATATTAATAAAAATAAAAATTTTTAATTTTGTCTACACTTTTGGGAATTTTGAATCTTGCTTGTGGCAGCACTGAGATTAAGCAAGATTAAACTGAACTATTTACTTGTGGTGGTGGAAAAAATCATACACATTTGTGGATTGACCGAATACAAAATGGGTAATATTTCATACTTGTTTGTACTTAGTAGAATCCCCGAATAAAAACACCAGGATGGAGGGTATCTAAAGACTCGGCACAGCCGAATTTAATCTTTGGTTTGTTAATAAAAAAATATTTTTTTTCTTTCGATTACAAAAAGCCTACCCGAGTAAAAAAAATAATATGATGTCATATGTAATGATATCTATTTTAATATAATTGGAGATATGCTTTGATCCGAAAAATGGTGGATAAAATTATATCGGATAAGTTCTAAATATATTAAATCATATAGAATCTTATCCGAATTTTGACCCGATATAATCATATCTAATTTGATGTAGAAAGACATAATTATACAACGCATTATATTACAGGCTCAAAACAAAAACTATTAAAAACTAGTAAAAAATAACACCCTTAAATTAAGAATTCAAAATTTAAATAAAACTTTAATGTATAAATTCATAAATGTTTTATAAAATTATAGGAGGTTTACAAAACAAATTTTCCATACAAAATTTGTTTCATAAGCCTCCTATAACTTTACAAAGCATTTACGAATTTACACATAAGTATTTAGAAGAAGTTGTACATAATTGTAACCAAGCATTTTAAGTCTTCTAATATAAACTTGTATTCTACCCGTAAACTGTAATCTTGGTATGTTTATGAGTCTAATGTCAAATTCCATACATAAAAAATATGGCTTGTATTTATACAAGGTTTACAAGGAATTTAGGAGTTATAATGAGTACGCCTTTTATATTTTGAAATCGTACATACATAAATATAACTCAGAAAAACATAGCATTTTTTTTAAATGCGCTATACTTAAACATATCTAAAACTTAGAAAAAAATTTAACATTGAGCTATATAAGACTTTATATGTTTACCGATAAAGCCATTTGTAATTATATATGACGCTGTATTAAAATTGTCATAGCATATGTAACTAAATATGGTATATATTAATATATATGGCGACATATATATTTATACTGATCTATATATGACATTATATAAGAAATTTGTGGGAAACTCAAAGCTATACATAATTATATCCACAAAGATATAGTGTCACATTTGACTATATATAAACATATTAGTCCATATTAAATTATATAATTTCCTATATAACTATTTTTACTCGGGTATTAAAAATTCGAAGCAAAAATTCTAAACCGTTCTCCAGTTTTTATGCTTTTATGCATTGGAGATACATACAAACATCCCTACGGGAAATTTTAACAAACTGTCACCGAACTGGCCCCTTTATATGAAACAGACTGGTCACTTTTACATGGCGTTGTCATAGGAGGGGGAAATTGACCCCTTGTGACATGTCACAAGACAAATCCTAGGACAGGTTACTGAACTCTCATAAAAAACAAAGTTCAGAGGTACACAGACCGTTATTGGGCCAACATAGGTCTGTGTACCAAATTTCATCAAAATATCTTAATATTTGCGACCTGCAGCGTATAAACAGTATAATTTTGGTAGGACCCTTATATGGGCACTAGGTCTAAACATGGACCGATGTTCACCAAAATCAATAGGCTGCGTTATTGGGCCAATATAGGTCTGTGTACCAAATTTCATCAAAATGTCTTAATATTTGCGACCTGCAGCGTATAAACAGTATACTTTTGGTAGGACCCTTATATGGGCACTAGGTCTAAACATGGACCGATGTTCACCAAAATCAATAGGCTGCGTTATTGGGCCAATATAGGTCTGTGTACCAAATTTCATCAAAATATCTTAATATTTACGACCTGCAGCGTATAAACAGTATAATTTTGGTAGAACCCTTATATGGGCACTAGGTCTAAACATGGACCGATGTTCACCAAAATCAAACTTGTTGGTCCTTCGGCCAACATAGGTCTGCGTACAAATTTCATCAAAATATCTTAATATTTGCGACCTGTAGTGTGCCCACAAGATTGCATGGACAGACAGACATACGGACGGACGGACAGACGGACATCGTTAAATCGAAATAAAAAAAAATTCTGAGCCGATCGGTATACTATAAGGTGGGTCTACGACCAATATTTTGGTGTTACAAACATCAGCACAAACTTATAATACCCTGACCACATAGTGGTGTAGGGTATAACAAACATTTTTAAAATTCAACAAAATTCAACGAAATTTTTTATTTTTTAAATAACTACCAAAAATAACAGTTTACGGTAAAACTACTGTTTTGGTAGTTGTTTATTATGATATTAAAAATAATTGCTTTAAACAACTGTTCCGGAATTATAGTACTTTCCTTAAGATGTTTTCTTAAATAACAGTCATAAAAGTTGTTTTGCATTTTTCTGTAGAAAAACAACTGTAATTACTGTTAAAATCAACAACTACTGATTACTACACAAACAACTGTCATGTAGTAACTGTCAAACGTTTTTGAGTGTACTAAAACATAGTTAAAATAGTAAATATGACTCCTTTGCATTGGTTCTAGAACTAGTGGCATCATCACTAGTTCCAAGGGTGCTATTGGAGATTATGTAGTTTTCCTGAGAAGGTCTAGAACTAGTAATTTTAGAACGGGTACCAAAAATTTTCTTGGGAAATTAATTATAAAAATAAAAACAAAAAAAAATTAAAAAAAGTATTGGTCTCCTCAGAAGTTGATCTGTTTAGAATTAAACTGTGTCGGTATAACTTTTTATGAACACTTTTAGAGCAATAATGATTTAGAAGCAACACTTAGTTATATTTTGGGCGTTGTTCAGTATTACTTCTAAAAAAGCTGTAAAAATGTAATAACGGATACCTTGGAAGCAATGAAAGAAGTAATTTTTGAAGTTGTTCAGAATTACTTCTAAAAAAGCAATATAAATACACTTACGGATACTTTTAAAGCAATGAAAAAAGTGGTACATATGTAAATCATGACGTCCAATTATTTTTGCTGGGTATATATAAAATTTTTGTTATATTTAACTTAAATTCAGTTGAATGCAAATAACATTCTATCCTGCTGAAATTATTAGATATTTTTGCTGAAAAATTGTTCATTCTTGATTTGAGAAAAAAAAATTTTCATACATAAAAAATCAAAAAAAAAAATTAAAACCAAACTTTTTTCTGAAATTTTTAGCTTTAGGGTAAATTTTCATTTGCAATTAATTAAAATATAGCTAACATTTTGTAATTTTAAGAGATTTTTTCTTGCTGTTTTTATTATACTAATGCCTAGCAAACAGATTTTACTGACCAGGCAGTTTTCAGTTTTATCCGCAGGGAAAATTTTTTGAAGAGCAGATCTATATAAAAAGTTACAATAATTGTTTTTGTTTGCAAAATAAGCCTTAATCTGTTTCACAAAATAAAACATTTTACGGGAAAATAAAAAAAAGTATTTGAAAATTTAGATTTTAGTTAAGTACACTGAATATTTTATAAGTGTCACTTACAGGAATCGGTTTTTTCAAAAAACGAAACAATACCAAATTAAAAAAAATTTATCTTGTAAATCTGAAATTTTTCCATTTGGAAAACAATTTACAGTGCTTAAAGCAATAAACTTTTTATTAACAAACCTGGGAGCAAATTTGTTTGCCGTTTCTTTCTTTTAACGCCATATTTAGATCCCAATCAAATTGTCCCTCTCTATTGTCATATCGTGTACCCATGAGTTTTCTCAACCTAGCACTCCAATATTCCTGTATCTGAAAAATGTGACCCTCTTTTGGTAACCAAAATGTTAGTGTATTTTCTAAACCATCACGTTCACGATATTTCAATCCTTCAATGTTTAGCATCGGTGCCAATTTCTCCAGCCACAAATCATCAGTAACAATTTTCAGTAATGACTTTGTTTTACCCACTAAGTAATGATGGGATGATGCTCTCATCAGGCTATTTCCATATACGTCCATAAACAAATGAGCTTTACTATGTAGATTCAACGAGTCCGGGTTCTCTAATGCAATGCTCAGTAAAGCTATATTTCGCGCCACTATCTCGATACAACCATCAATTATATAAAAGTTCAAAACGGGCTTAATTCCATTCGCTTTGTGGGTATACATTTTAGCCATGGTCTTTATTATATGACGTGGATCATTTGAACCGAATAGCAGGATATTTATTTCAATTTTTGTTTCATTTTTTTGTTTTTGGTTTGGCTCATTTTGCGTGTCACTTGATACTCCTTCCGTTTCTGCACTATGACACTGTTCCTTAACGATATTCAGATATTCTTCGAATAAATCTAAAGCTTCGCTAAAACCCCAAAACATTTTGCAGCAGTATTTCAGTTGTTTTATGATGTTGTGAAAAATATTGACTAATTAAATACCATAGATTTTAAATACCAAAGACTTCAAATAGTTTGTGGCGTTGCTATGGTTTGTTTATAAATACCCTCAAAGAATTTCGTGAGTAAATCAAATCACAACTACTGTTAAACGTGGGTACGCTACATTTTAAATTAAAACAAAAAATAAATAAGGAATAATTTGGGAATGTCACATAACCACCGACAAAATAAGCTTGTTGGATTATTTACTACAAGTTACTACTTTTACTACAGCTGGAAAAATTCAATACATTGTGTTATTGTGTTCGATTACTCGAAATTCTTACTACTTTTCCTACAATTGGAAACTTGTGTTTACTTTTTGTATTGATTTTTTCCAGCTGTAGTAAAAGTAGTAACTTGGAGTAAGTTAACGAACTACTGCTTTTATTACAGCTGGAAAAATTTACCAGCCAACATTTTCATGAGTCTGAAGGAGATTAATCGATAGTAAGTACACCGATAAAATTTCTCAGTTGCTCAGTTGAATAATTCCTCAGTTAAAACAGAACATTTTCAAAGTAACTGAAATAATCGTATTCAGCTATAGTTTCGGTTAAATACAAAATTGTTTCCTAACCCTGTATATACTGTCAAAGTATTCTTAAAAAATAGAAAAAAAATAAAATAAATTTTTCTTCTTTAAAATTTCTTCATATCACCATAGATTTGCCTCAAAAATAAGTTTTTAAATGGAAAAGCCGCACTTTTTTATTGTAGAAAGGAACAATATTTCAATCTACTAAACTCTAATTATATCAAATGAGGACCAAAGTCCTGAAGAGTAAAGGAACGATATTTAAATTAAGTTTTGCATGCTAAGCTGAATCTTGCCAAAAAAGTTGTATTCTTTTAGTTTTAATATCTTTTACATTTGTGTGATTACTGCCAAAATTGTAATTTTTTTAAATTTTAAATAAAATTTATTGGTTAATTATAATTAATTTGCGAATTTCTCAAATTTTGACTAAAGGCTGGTTCACTGTAACTGTTTTATTAGTTATATTTTCAAATCACAGAAATTAGCTAAAGGTAATTGCCAGGGTTCGTAATGGACGCACATGTGCGCACATGCACATGTGCAAAAATTAATGTGCAGACAAAAGATGCACAAGTGCAAATTTTTGTTTATACTTTGCACTTGCACATGTGCATGTGCGAATTTGACTGCATGTGCGAAAATATTTTGCACTTCGCACATCAAAATGTGCAAGTGCAGATACTATTCTCACATGCACATCTCCATGTGCGATGTGCGAATACAAATTCGCACATGCACATGTTCGAGTGCAAGTGCATATGCACGTGCATTAAAAAAACAGCTAACAGTAGAAAATAATCGCTAATATTGTCGAAAATCGCGAATATATAAAAAAAAACGATAATAATTTAAAAAAAATGCAAAAATGGATACAAAATCGCCAAAATTGAAAAAAATCGCCAAAAATTAAAAAAAAAATTGACAAATATAAAAAATCGCCCAATTTAAAAAATCTTTAAAATTTAAAAAAATTGCATAATTTTAAAAAAATTATCAAATTTTAAAAAAATCGACGAAATTTAAAAAAAATGCCAGTATTGGAAAAAATCACAAAAAATCGTCAAAATTTTAAAAATCGTCAAAAATTTTAAAAAATCGGCAAAATTTCAAAAAAATTGCCAAAATCGTTAAAAATTCGAAAAAATCGCAAAATTGAAAAAAATTTTCAAAATTTGAAAAAATTTTATTGTAGATTTTTAGTTGATCTGAAGATGTTTTACAATGAGTGTTATTTTTGTTCGGTTTAAGATCAAATATTACAAATTCTAAATAGAATTTACAATTTTTATTTTTTTTTTTACAACTTATGAAAAAAACTTTCCTAGAACCAATGGTTGACAATTAATGCATTTTCAAGTGACACCGCTCACTATCATCAGATTGTCTTTATGGGGTCCTCTCTAGGCTATAATGTAGATTTTAGTTTTTCGTATATATATAATTTAAAAAAATTGCATAATTTTAAAAAAATTATCAAATTTTAAAAAAATCGACGAAATTTAAAAAAAATGCCAGTATTGGAAAAAATCACAAAAAATCGTCAAAATTTTAAAAATCGTCAAAAATTTTAAAAAATCGGCAAAATTTCAAAAAAATTGCCAAAATCGTTAAAAATTCGAAAAAATCGCAAAATTGAAAAAAATTGTCAAAATTTGAAAAAATTTTATTGTAGATTTTTAGTTGATCTGAAGATGTTTTACAATGAGTGTTATTTTTGTTCGGTTTAAGATCAAATATTACAAATTCTAAATAGAATTTACAATTTTTATTTTTTTTTTTACAACTTATGAAAAAAACTTTCCTAGAACCAATGGTTGACAATTAATGCATTTTCAAGTGACACCGCTCACTATCATCAGATTGTCTTTATGGGGTCCTCTCTAGGCTATAATGTAGATTTTAGTTTTTCGTATATATATGTTCAATTTCAAAGAAATGCATTTTGAGAAGTAAATTCAAACATTTTTACTTATCCATTTTTCAATATTATAACTAACGAAAACCACATGTCTTTAACAAAGCTATTATTTTTCCCTATATTGTAGTTGTGCTTTTTCATTGAAGTTCCTTCAATATGTAAAGCAATGATTCGTGCTTTTTAACATTCAAGCTTTTAATTCTATTTATATAAATTAGAACTAAAGCAAAGAAACTTTTACACGTTTGTTTTATTTTTGTGTATAACATCATATAACATTATAAAAAAAAAAAATTTCCAAAATTTGAAAAAAAGACTAAATTCGAAAACAAAGTCAAAATTTGACAAAATCTTCAAAAATTGAAAAAAATCGCCAAAATTGAAAAAAATCGTCAAAATTTGAAAAAATATCCAAAATTGGAAAAAATCCCAAAAATTGGAAAAAATCCCAATAATTGGGAAAAAAATCGTCAAAATTTGAAAAATCGTCAAAAATTTTAAAAAATCTTCAAAATTTTCCAAAATCGGAAAAATTCCCCGAAATTTAAAAAAAATCGCCAAAAATTAAAAAAAAATCGCCAAAATTGAAAAATCTTCAAAATTTCAAAATAGTCATAAGTTGAAAAAATCGACATAAATTCGCGGATATTTGAAAAAACTGCAAAAATTAAAAAAAGTAAAATTTAGAAAAAATCAAATCAGTCAAAATTAAAAAAAATAATTGAAAATTGCAAAAATGGCAAAACTGTCAGAAATTTGAGATCTTGAAAATCATCAGAATTAGAAATGATGAAAAATTAGATGGTAAAAATTTAAAAATAATCATCAAAAATTCGAAAAAATCGCAAAATTCATTTCTCGCATTTATTCTCTACGAGGCTTAGTTTTCAAAAAGAAAAAACGCAAGTCCAAATCGCTATCATAGAACTTGTGGTGGATTTTCACCTTCGGTGCAGTAATTTTTCCTCTAGCTCTTCTAGTTTTCGAGATATGGACGATTAAAATTTTATTTATGCGATATTCGCACTTATTTTTCCACAGATGACTCACTATGACTTCCGTGTTCCAAAACCGTTGTCCGTTTTCATCTAACTCATTTAGTTTTCGAGATAGGAAGATATTCCAAATAAAAGCCCTTTTCTCCCTACGACGCTTAGTTTTTTAAATCTAGCAATGCAAGTCAAAATCTAGTTTCGCTATCGGGGTATTGGTGGTGAGTTTTGAACTTCGGTACAGTAATTTTTCCTCTAGCTATTCTAGTTTTCGAGATATGGACGACTAAAATTTTATTTAAGCGATTTTCGCACTTATTTTTCCACAGATGACTCACTGCGCGAAATTCTTTTATATATGCTTCATAAGTTACTCTTTCTTTTGGTGGATTCTGTTATTAAGGCACGATATTAGATTAACCCAGCAAAAACTTGGTAATGACTGGTCATTACTCATGCATTACTTAGATCTCATATCTCCTTACCCTTTGAATTACTTTTAAACTGAATGTAATGAGTTACCCATAATTATACGCCACACATTACTAATTCACAATAGCTGAAACAAATAATATATGTTATAAATCATTAAAAACCATAACTATGGCGTAGCCTAGTGATTAGCGTTTTTGCCTTACAGACCTAAGATTCGCTGATCAATTCGTGTCTGCTTCCATTGTTTTGTTTTTTTTTTGTAATTTATATTAAACATCTATTTATAGAAATGTTGATGTTCATTAAGCAGTATTTAATAACAACAAGTTTTGTGAAAAATAGACATACGTTAAGCATTAAAAATCATAGCGATGTCGTAGTGTAATGGTTAGAGTGTTTGCCTGACAACCGTGAGGTACGCTGATCAACTCGTGTCAGCTCCTATTAGTTTTTAAATTTTTATACTTTTTAAATTTATATTCAACATCTATTTATAGAACAGTTGATAAACTACTTACAGGTAACATCAGTGTAATGACTTTCCTCCAATGACATCACCATGTTAATATAAGTAGTTCAGTAATTAAAAGGTAACTAGTGAACACTTAAGATTTCAATACCTAAAACTCATTACATGGTAATGAAAGGTTTTGCTGGGAAGTTTTCAATTTGTCTGAAAATCATAAAAGAAAAATTTAATTTTTTATAGTTACTTACCGTAAAGAGCATTTAATAAGACAGCTATTAATTATAAAATGTTTACGTACACGAACATTGAAATACGATAAGAAATATGACTTTTCACTCGCACTTTCGAGAATCAACTGAATATTTTTACATTGGGTCATAAGAATAAAACTTAGCAATTACTTCGAAGTAATTACTTTGGGCTTAGGAATGGCTTTTAACTCCAAATTTACCAATTGGCTGGTAGAATAGCATGAAATATAAACGAAAATTAAAAAATTAAATTTCTAGTCTAGTCCCAAGCAGACTAGATTTGTGAAGTAATTGCTTAAAAACCCTGTATTTCCCTATATTAGTAATATCCATTTTTTATTCATATGAGCCATTGTTTTTTACGCATTTTTTGGTTCTTGTGTTGTTTTTGTCCCGTTATTTTGCATTTTTTGTTAAGACAGCAAGTTAAAGACATTGTCGCTCATCAATTCGCCAATGTTATATAATACGCGACAAAATAGTGGTGGCTCATTTTTTTGTCATTAATAAAATCTTATTGCAGACAAGTTATAGATAATATCGCTCAGTTAGTCGTTAATTTGAAACACGACAAAATGCATGTAATGATCGCTCATTTTGTCCTCAATAAAATCTTATTTAAGACAAGTTTTTGAATTTGTCGCTCATCTAGTCGTTAATAAGGCTGAAAACACGACATATTATACGATCTTGTCGACGAATTTGTCCTCAACAGTGTAATATACACGACAAATTCTAAAATGTCTTGAAGACATCCTTGACGACAATTTCATGTCAGACTATTTGGCCAAAGGGGTTGGGTGAGTATAATATCCATACTTTCGTGTATGAGTGTTTTATAGGCATGAAAATATAACTATAACACATTAAGTATTTTATTGACATGAAATGTATTGAAAAAAAATAACGGAAAATGATCGAATCAAACAACCAACAAAAAACTGGTGGTTTTGAGAGAAATTTTGAGAAATCGTGATTTAGATAATTGCATTTGCAATTTGTGTGCACATAAAACGCAGATTACTTACAGACATCATAGAGTATACATGTGCGGATTATCAAGAAATTTTAAATATACCTTTAACCCTTTGCAAAAGTTACGAAAAAAGCCAATATCACAAAAAAATTATGCTATTACAACAGCTATTAATCGAAAACAGTGTCGCCCAAACACTTGTTAGGGTGCGTACAAAGTGGCCGATTGTTGCCGAGCCGAGCCGACTGACGCTTATTGCGAGAACTTGTTCATGCGAGAAACAAGTTTGGGCGTGCATAGTGGATGCGAGAATCAGCGCTGATATTTTATCGTTTGTATGAGTGTTTTTTGTGTATTTTCTAAACGAAGATGCACTTTTGTGATAATTTTTATTAAAAAAACCTTTGGAAATTAGAATTTTTCGAAAACTAGAACTACCCCAGGAAAAAAGTGGTTCTAATTTACGAGCGTCTACTGTAATTATGATTTGAGTTTTATTTTGTTGAGACAAAAAACTGACATTGAGTTTTAAAATTTTACTTATTAAGAGAATAAGCACAATACAAATGGAAAAGGAATCTTAAATCGTGACTGAAAAAAAGTGAACAAAATAGCAACGGAAACGGAATCTCACTTTTACAACACAGAACGCATAGAAAGTCAAGTTGGTTATATTTTATATTTTTCTTCTTAACACATTCCAAGGTATTGTTGTTGTTTTAAATTAGTTAGAATAAAAGGCTGTGAAAGTGTTATTGTGTTATTGCTGTTTTTATATATTTTATAAATGTATAAAGTTAAATGTGCATGACGAAATCAACCATGTAATCGTACTATACTTGTACTGTGATTGAAATTGTGTGAAAATCTGGCAACATTAGTAAAATAATCTGAGAGTAAAAACAGGAGAATAATAAATTCCGTTGAGAAAATAAAATAAGTTTTATCTCTCACGGAAATCGTTGCACGATTTTAGTTGTCAAATTGTATGTAAAAAATTGGGACCTATGCATTGTGCTTATACTCTAACGCATTTCTTCAATTATTCTTTAAATTTTTATTACATT
The DNA here is from genome assembly GCA_949987735.1 of Leucophora obtusa. Classification (NCBI taxonomy): domain Eukaryota; kingdom Metazoa; phylum Arthropoda; class Insecta; order Diptera; family Anthomyiidae; genus Leucophora; species Leucophora obtusa. The sequence continues at coordinate 111,996,326 of OX465299.1, forward strand.
TTCTTTTTAAATTTTGTTTTTAAGTTTTTTTTTTAATTTTTTTATAATTGTTATAATTTTATTTAATTTTTATTATTTATTTGAATTTTTATTTTTTTGTTTAATTTTTATTAATTTGGAACTGTTTTCTCGCATTCAATCAGCTTTGCGCTCTGACCAGCTCGGCGCCCACTATGACCTGTTCGCGCTTATTTGTAGTAATTTGTATAGTACCAGTTTTCTCGCATTGGTTCCCGCAATAAGCGTCAGTCGGCTCGGCAACAAGCGGCCACTCAGTACGCACCTTTAGAACGACGAAGATTAATCGGCTATTTACTCGTACACAACCCGAACGACAACGGTGCAATAGTTACCAATGCATTCTCTTTTTTTGTAACATAACTAATACATTCACATTTCTCTTTGTGGGCACCACTGATCTAAAACACCACTTTAAATCACTGTTACACAACGATTAAAAAAATATTTTTTGAAAATATACTCGAAATATACTTAGAGTGCTCAAAGTATATGCGCAATATGTGCATGTCATGTATGATTATATTTATGGAAAGTAACATACTTTACTTCTACTTACAACCAGTCGGTCAGAATGAAATATTGCATGTGTAATAGGGTTTATTCCCGTCTCGGGAATTCCCGTGAATCCCGCCCTTTTTTCAATCCCGTAATCCCGGGAATTTCATGCGGGATTTCCCGGGATTTTTTGTATTATAGAAGTTCTAGCTAGTATATATTGCAATTTCGGAAGCTTTATTTAAATTTAAAGCATTGATTTTTTTGAAATCAATTTAAATAAAAAAAAATATTTAAAATAAAAAATACGATTTAAAATTTAATAAACTGAATTAGTACAATATAAAAAAAAAATATTATTTAGGCCAAATTGTTTTTGAATGTCAGCTGAATTTGGTTTAGTTACCAATAAAAATACTAGTACTTCGGGAAAAAAATGGTTTCTTTAAAACGATGATCTCTGTTCAAGTAACTCCTTTATTTTAATTGTGTTTTTTAAAAATTATTTATTTTTCAAATAATGTATCAGATGCTTTTTCAAATTTTTTTGGATTTTTTATATGTTAATTTAAAATGCAACTATGAAAACCCAGCAAAGAAAAATTATCATTAATGACTCAGAAATTTGCTCCAAAAACAAACATTTTTCCACTTTTTCCTATGAGCCAAGAAAAAGAAACTTATTTATGAGCGCTCCGAAATTGCTGGCTAGGAATTTATTTTTAAAAATTTCTAATCAAAAAATACCAATTGAAGTTAAAAGATTATTTAATATTTTATTTTCTATTTTTATAAAAAGATTTAAGCCAATTTGCCTAAAAATGTGTGTGAATAATACTCCCTTTTAAACTTTTTTATAATTCTAGACGAATTCTTCTAAAAATCTCCATAGAAACAAAATATCTAGAAATAGAAATTTTTGGATTCCATACTTAAGAAATGTTTAAGCAAAAAAAAAATGATCTTAGTTCTGACTATAAAACTGGTCCGACACAAGTTTGCATCCACGAACAATTCGAATATGTCCTAAAAGAAGGGATGAAAATAAAATACCCGTGTCTTTCACTTTGTCTATATTAATTCGTTTATAAACGGTTTATAAACGCGAATTTAATTCAGTTATTTCTAAGAGTTTTTTTTTTAAATTAAGACGGCCTTCCATATAAATATATTACCTCAATATTAATTCGCGATTTAAACTGTTAGATGAATTGATCTAGAAAAAGTGGAAGAATATATTAAGTAGATTTTCTGTAGGTACAACCAAAAAATTAACTTTGTCGGATGGTTTTGTAATAGAAATCGTTAAAATTAGTACAAATTAATAACAAATCATTTATCTTATTTCTGTTAATTTCTTTTTAAGCAACCAAAGTTGTGCTCAAATCTTAGAGTCATAAATGAAACATAATAGACTGTTATTTATGAGTGTATTCAAAATTTTTTCAATGCTCATAAATTACTCAAAAATTTGTCACAAATAACTAAAATTCAAAATTTCCAAGCAATACTCATAATTTGGAGTCTTTTATGAGTCATAAAAGTGCGCTCAAAAGAGGCTTCATCCGTGAAGAAAAACACCCTCATATATCTATGATTTCAGAATGTCTAACGGCTCTTTTATGAGTCTTTTCGGACTCCAATTGTGCACTTGGTACCTTAAAAGTTAAAATAACTAAATAATTATTTAGTTAATCTTTAATAATGTTTTGTCTTTTTAAATAAACAAAAGTCGCATTTAATTCTATTGAAGAAATTTGTTGAAACAAAATGTGTGTTGTTTTCAGCTGGACTTAGCATGTGGTTTTCGATGTTTTGTTTTTTTTGGACTTGACAGAATTGCTTTCCACTGCATAACAACAAGAAAAAACAACGTAACGGCATTTTTTTTTTGGAAACGATGTGTTTTGAGTTACACTAGCATACTACATCAAAAACTCAATTTGCATAAAAATTGGACTTGACAGGTTTGCCGACTAAGCCAACGAAATGTGTAGAATCCAAATAAAAGAAACAGCCTGTAGCACAATGCTTACTCTCCCAAGTGGGAACTCCGATTTAGTAAAAATTGGGCACTTTAAAAAAAGAGGACGTACGTCACTTTGTGATTAAATTTTAAAGTTTTATCTTGTACAATATTTAGACCTGAGCAAAAACTACCTGGTTTTAGGTTCTGGTAATTGCTATAACCCGTAATTGCTTTAACCCTTAAATGAATGTTTTTTACTTTGACTCTAGATCATAAATTAATATTACTTTCTGTTTAAATTATTTTCAAATCAAAGAAAGATGATAAAATTTTTACAAGTAAATTACAAAGAATAAAAATTTTTAAAGAATTCGATAAGACCAGCAAGACAGAATACGCATTTTCGGCTTTCGCTACAAAGCCATCATCAGTGTCTTTCGCCTTGAGTGGGTTAATATTTGATGATTGTCTACTTATGTGACCGTTGACAGCTAATCGAATTTGTTATCAACAACTGAACTTAGACTAACATCAACGAAATTTAACAATGCTATATTTATCCGTTGTTATTATTACTCTTTTTTGCTTTGAACCTTAATTCTTAAGATATCTCAGCTGATTCTATTCAGCTCTGTGTATGATAACCACAGATTTTTGAATTACAACGAACCGTTAAATTTAAATGTATTATATTTAAATTATATTTTTGCACCGTGTCAATGTGTTTAAGATGAATGGGGGGAATGCTTAGTTGATCTCTTATTTAAGTAAATGAATGTTCTTTAGTTTGACTGTAGATCATAAATTAATATCACTTTCTGTTTAAATTATTTTCAAATCAATGAAAGATGATACAATTTTTACAAGTAAATTACAAAGAATAAAATTTTTTTTAAAGAATTCGATAAGACCAGCAAGACAGAATACGCATTTTCGGCTTTCGCTACAAAGCCATCATCAGTGTCTTTCGCCTTGAGTGGGTTAATATTTGATGATTGTCTACTTATGTGACCGTTGACAGCTAATCGAATTTGTTATCAACAACTCAACTTAGACTAACATCAACGAAATTTAACAATGCTATTTTTATCCTTTGTTATTACTCTTTTTTGCTTTGAACCTTAATTCTTAAGATATCTCAGCTGATTATATTCAACTCTGTGTATGATAACCACAGATTTTTAGATTACAACGAACCGCTACAAACTCAATGAGAATTTCTTGTTCTCGTCTAGGAGCGTTACTAAACATTTAAAATATCAAAGAAACAACAAAAACAACATCTAAAAATTTACGACAATTTGCTTTGTCATCTAACTACAGTAGCCGCTCGGTTATATGAATATCCAGTTATGTAAACTTCCAGAATAGTGAACAACAAAATTTAAACACAGGAGGTTCTAAAGAGTGAACACAGCCTATCTGTATTATGTGAACAGCTTTCACGGGAAGATATTCAGACGTGGAATCAATACATTGGTAGCGAAGATATAGATAGCGAAATTGAAGATGATGATCAAGAGCAGTGCATCGTAACAACAGCTGAAATTAGCACAACGGAGGCAATCGAAGCATTCAATAAAGTTAGTGCTTGGAGTGAAAATAATATATCTGATATTAATGATACTTTGGCATTGCGAAATTGCAGGGACAAGGCACTACAGAAATCCCTTGAAGCAAAAAAAAGTACAAAAAAATATAACCGACTACTTTCATGTACATTTATTATTAAAAAACTTATTAAAAGTAAAAACTTAATGTAATAAAAATCATTTGAATTACTTATTTTATATTCTCTCGATTATGTGAACTTCTCCATTTAGTGAACAGGCTCTGTTTGAATTAGTTCATATAACCGAGCGACTACTGTATATACTACTCTGTTGTTTTGACAGATCTATCAATGTAGTGACATCCCTTCATGCATAAACAACAATAGAAAACAATGTTTCCCAAAGTGTCAGTAACATTTGAATTTGCACAAGCACTTGCATATTAGTTTTTTTAAATTTATTTTTATCGGGATATACATCAATTGCATTAAAGAAATTAAACATGCTAAAATCCCAAACGTATTTTACAAATTGTGAAAAATGACTTGTTGAAGGCATGTCCCTATCCGGATTTCATTCTTTGCTAAGGAAATCGTCAGGGGACGACATTTTTAGATTTTCTAGAAATATTTGTTAAGTCAAATTACAAACTCAATGAGAATTTCTTGTTCTCGTCTAGGAGCGTTATTAAACATTTAAAATATCAAAGAAAAAACAAAAACAACAACCTGGCCTACCCGAACCCCATTGGCTAGAAACCTGAAATTTATAATGTGTGCTCCTTGGAGTATGGGCTAATTAATAGACAAGTTTTTTTTTGTAACTTTGGAAAGGAACGTGGTAAAAATGGGGAAAATGGCCACCGTTACCGTCTGCCTCTTTGGCTAGAAACCTAAAACGAGTGTATTTGGAAAAATTAAGAAACAAAATGGGGAATGAGCGGAAATCAAACACTACACAAGCGGGATGAAATTGAAATGAATTATTGAGTGGAATTAAAACTGTGGACAATGGAAATGGAATGGAAGAGGGAACAAAATGGAAGGGAATATGGAACAAAATACAATAGGGAGCGAGATGGCATAGAATCGGGAACAAGTGGAATTAAAACACTACAGTTAAAAAAAGGAATGGAATGGAGCAGGTGCAAAGAAATGCAATGAAAAGAGGAACGACTGATATTGAAACACAAGACAGTGGGAGCGAAATGGAATAAAACTGGGAACCATTGGAATAGGAAAAATAGATAATGGGAGCGAAATGAAATGAAGAACGAAATGGAATCTGGAATGGAACGAAATGAAATGGAACGGGGACCGAGTGAAAATGAAACATTAGGTAACTGAAGGGCATTGGAATGGAATTTGAATGACTCCAACTGCTGGAGTTTGGTACTTGAAATTTCGCATGTGACTACCTTTAACATAGACATACATCCACTGAGGCAGGATTATACATATATATTTTGGGTATTTTTACGGGGAGGAACAAAAATGGGTAAAGAATCCCTTTTAATTACCTGTGCAAATTAAATGAAATTTAGTATTGAACAGTGACGTTCCCTCTAATGTGCGGAGATGTTCTCTGCACACATTAAAAATAATTCACATGTTTGTAAATTTAAAGTTTTTATAAATTTTCCCAGGGTTCTATAATATTTTCGCACATCAGTCACTTACTGTATTTATATTAAGTAGATCGCGTACTGTTGTGATGTATTTTGTATACATACACAGAGCTTTGAAGAATTAATTCCTTAATTCAATTTTTCAATTCTGAATTAAAAATTCGATGAATTAATTCACTAAGCACCATATATTGAATGGAATTAATTCATATTTGCTTCCGTTCGATTTATTTTGTTACGAATTAATTCAATTGCAATAGTTCTTTTTATTAAATCAAATGAATTAATTCACTGGTGAACATGTTCAATTTTATAAATCGAACGGAAAAAAGTGAATTAATTCCTTACTGAATTAATTCACTGCTGAATTCGTTCAATTTCATTTTCATTCAGTGAATTAAAAAAAATAAAAATACGTTCAGTGAATTAAAAAAAAAATAAAATTACGTTCAGTGAATTAAAAAATAAAAATAAAATAAGTTCACTGAATTCAAAGCCTGTTTTCTGCCCTTCAGTAGAAGAAAACAATAATGTACAAATAAAATTTTGAAATAAGCAATTTTATAGCGTGTGCTATTAAAAATAAACAAATTAGAAACCGGATGTTGTTTATCAACCTACACGATTCAAAAATAAAGCCTTTTACTATTAAAAATAAAAACTTTACAAATATAGATAAATTTGAAAAAAAAATATAACTATTAATTTTTCAAACTAGTTATATAGTTATATTTTTTTTCAAAATTTATCTATATCTGTAAAGTTTTTATTTTTAATAGTAAAAGGCTTTATTTTTGAATCATGTAGGTTGATAAACAGCATCCGGTTTCTAATTTGTTCATTTTTACTAGCACACGCTGTAAAATTGCTTATTTAAAATTTTTATTTGTACATTATTGTTTTCTTCAACTGAACGGCAGAAAACAGGCTTTGAATTCAGTGAACTTATTTTATTTTTTTTTAATTCAGGGAACTTATTTTATTTTTTTTCAATTCAGTGAACTTATTATTTTTTTTTAATTTAATGAACGCAATTTTATTTTTTTTAATTCACTGAACGTAATTTTATTTTTTTTTATTCACTGAACGAAAATGAAATTGAACGAATTCAGTAGTGAATTAATTCAGTAAGGAATTAATTCACTTTTTTTCCGTTCGATTTATAAAATTGAACGCGTTTACCGGTGAATTAATTCATTTGATTTAATAAAAAGAACTATTGCAATTGAATTAATTCTTTGAATTTGTTGTTTGATGAGCGCATTCAGTTGAACGAATTCAGTGAATTACTTAAAAAAGGAATTCATTCAATTCTAGACAAAATTGAATTCGATTGGTAGTGATCTGGGTCTACTTTTCATTCAAAAAGGAATTAATTCTTCAAAGCTCTGTACATACACGATGTTCAAGACTACATACACGATGTTCGTACGAAAATAAATGTTATTACTACTGTGAATCATTTGTTCAACAGAATTAATAGCACAGTCCTGCTAGGAAAAAATATTTGTTGAGCAACATAGTTTAAACACCAATATATGTATAGGTCCACTCGATTACTTTTCTCAGTCAAGTTCAGTAAGAATTACTCAGTACAAACTTACAGAGAGTAATACAAGATTTACTCTCAAAATAAAATTTTCCCAAACATGTACGCGAACAGAAAATTTGCAAGTTTGTAGACACAGCTGATTACAACACCAAATATACAAATAAATTTTAACTGGTCGCTATGGAAGAATAGAATTTTTGATGTTAAATCTTAAGCAGACAATTTTTAGAAGGTTTTTTTATCTTTTCCATAATTTATTTTGAAAGTTTTACTGCTTTGAATTTCCAAAAAATAATATAATTGGAAAACAATTTTTTTTATTTACAGTAAACAAACATATGTTTTTTTCTGCTTGCAAATTCTTACTGGCAAAAATTTATCCAGTAAAAATTTGCAAGAAAAAGAAGAAGACTTAGAAACTCTCATCATAGAACTGTCACTTTATTCTCTCTTTTTTCTTTCTGTTTACTTACTGTTTACGAACGCCATCCAGTAAAAATTTGTACAAATTTGTACAAATTATCCAGTAATCGAATGGACCTTATGTTAGAAATGTGCTGAAATTTGTTGCGAACAAATTAATAAAAAAAAATACAATGTTGCAGAGAAAACACGCATATATCCAAAAACATATTGTGCGAAGCAAACAACTGCACATTACTAATAAATAAGCTTGCAAGAAATATTTGTTTTTTGAATCGATTCGTATAAAAATGTATTCATTTTATGAATCAGTGAATAACTTATAGTCATAGTAAGTAAAATCTAAGGAAAAATCTTTTTTTTTTTTATATCTTCTTTTTATTTACAATCTATCCATTTAAGGATAATAAGTAAATCTTATAACAATAAAAATAACATTAATTGTTGAACTCCATTGAGAACAACAATATACATATAATCAAAAAGATAGTATAACTTTTAAACAATATTTACAAACTTGTACATATATTCTTGAGAATAACTGATTAGCTGCGGAACGGCAGCTCCAGGATATGGAACCTTTTAAGTCTTCTTACTTCCTCTGTGTCATCGAGTAGAGCTATAGCTAACGGATTAATATGGTTACTTAACCTTTCTAAATAGTTCTCACTGTATCTTCTGACTTCATCTATAATAAGGAGATCGTCATGAATAGATTTATTTGATATAAACCATGGAGCATTTACAATTGACCTTAGTGTTTTTGACTGATATCTTTGTAAGATTTCAATGTTGGAATTACTGGCTGTTCCCCAAAGCTGTATTCCATATGTTAAGAAAAAATCTGAGTACAAAATATAGGAAATCAAAATAGCAAACAAATTAAGTAGTATTGCCTCATTCCAGAGATGAAATTTTTGCTATTAGTTTGTTATTAATTAATTTAATGTTTTAAAAAATTTTCTTCATTTTACGGAAAAGTAAATGCTAAATAGTTAAGAATTAAATAAAAGGAAATATTTCAAACAAAAATTAACTTCCTAGTTTTTCATCTCTGTTCTATTGTAAAAAACCTAAAAATAACAATTAATTTCAAAATGGAAATCAAACTCAAATGATTCTTTCTGCAAATTAAAAATTGCAATTTCTTTTTAAAGCTTTATTTGAAATTAATAAAATATACTTAAAAACCAAAGAACAGCTTTTGTATTTTGTAACTCGCAATTTTAAATGAAAAAATGTCGTTTGAAGTTCAAAAAATACCAAATTGAAATTAAAGAAATATTATTTCAAATTCAAAAAAAAAACATTTGAAATTAAAAAAAAGGAATAAAAAAACACAAATGAAATTTAAAAAATACAAATTGTTATTCAAAAAATTTGAAATGAAATAAAAAAATACCAATACCGTTTAATATTAAAAAATATCAATTCGAAATCAAAAAACACCATTTGCTATTAAAAAAATACCAATTGAAATTAAAAAAAATATATCAATTAAAAAGCAAAATGAAATTGAAAAATGTCAATTGCAATTCAAAAATACCAAATAAATTAAAAAAGTATAAATTTAAATTCAAAACATAAAAAATTAAATAAAAAAAAATATCAATTGAAATTAAATAAATGTAAACTGAATGTAAACTAAATGACACTTTTTAAAAAAGGTCAAAAAATACCCTTTAATTGCAGGGTTAGAGGGTTAAAATGTTCCACAAAAATGTACCTCGTAGTGTTTTACATAAGTTCGCTGAACATATCCTTTACCTAAAATGGAAGATTCACAAGGTTTCCTATGCCGATTCATAACAAACATTTTCAAAAGAGGGGAAATTTTAATCCCCCAAAAACATAGGGCCAGATGAAAACTTTTAAAATGCGGATAACTTGTATTTTTCTTTGCTCCCTTCTGCCAGAATCAGTTGTCATCAGAACCTTTTTTTCTTTTTTTTGTACAGTGTAATTTATTTTAAAACACATAACAATTTTAAATTTGTGGCCATCATATGTTGAATTTTTAAAATTTGATTTCAGATTCGTAATCTGCTACCCAAAAACTTCCCGTGGTGTAAATTTTAAGTAAAACAAACGACATAAGAAATTTAATGAAAAAATTGTTTGTCGCCATATTGGATCCGCCATTTTGAATTTCAAAAATTTTAATTTCAGATTTTTAATTAGCAAATCCCAGACCTATATAATAGATCATTTTAAGTCCAATATATTAAAAACTAAAAATTAATGGCCGCCATCTTGGATCCGCCATTTTGAATTTTATATTGTATTATTTCAGATTCGTGACCAGCAACAACCAAACCCCCCTTTGTGATATCTTTTAGTCTCATATACTCAATATTCTATTTTTGGCCAAAATTCGGTGTGGTGCAAGAAACCGATGCAGTAAACTTTCCAACTGTATTTCTGAATTTACTCGAATATCTGGGTCTACTTTTATATAAAATGGAATTAAATAAACTTTAAGGCACGCTAACAACGTAGCGGGCTTTGCCCGCTAATACATATGTATGTATATTAGAGTGTCCCTTAAAAATAGATTTGTCATTACACCTCCCAGTTTTATTGGAAATGGTCCCAAATAGAAGAAATCGATTTTTTTTTTGGAAAAATGGCTCATTTTGCAAAAATATTGTATTACTATTAAAAATTTCATCAGATATCATTAACCCACTCTAGCCTGGAATCCAAAATGACCCACAAATTTGATAAAAATGCAAAAACGTGTTTTTTTTAAATTAATTTTAAAGCTTTTTTAAAAATGCCTAATTTGGAGATGTCGATTGCTATTTATACCACATAATAGTTGATATTGAAGAAAAAAAATAAATTGGAAAAATGATAATTCGAGTTTGTGTTTGGAGCGACTGCTTTCCAGGACATTTTACAAAAATTGGTCATTTTTGCAAAAATTTAACAAAATTTGAATGTTTTCATCAAATTTTACACAGTTTTCGGAAAAACATCACTTTAATTTGGTTAGACTATAATTATCTTTACACTTGTTTAAAAAATATTTAACCCTTAGTGGCCTGGGGTTAGAAAAGACCCATGAAATTTAATATTAATTATGACTACGAGATTGTAAAGCCATTAAATTGTTAAAAAAAATCTCAACTGGATAAAAATAAATATTTTACGTAACGTGGTCCACATGGGGTTAATTTTTATACTTTTGGCCAAAAACGGCCCACTAGGAAATTTACAGAATAACACATTTCATAATTTTCGGAAAATTATCACTTTTCACAAAAAAAGACCCACTAGGAAATTTACAGAATAACATTTGTCAGATAATATTATGACAGCTGTTATTCTGTAAATTTCCTATTGGCGCGTTTTTGGCCAAAAGTATAAAAATTAACCCCATATGGATCAAGTTACATAAAATAATTATAATTATCCAGTTGAGATTGTTTTTTTTTTTATCAATTTAATGGCTTTTCAATCTCGTAGTCCTAATAAATACTGAGTTTCATGGGACTTTTCTGACCTAAGGTCACTAAGGGTTAAAGGTTTTTTAAACAAATATAAAGATAATTATAGTCTAACCAAATTTAAGTGATGTTTTTCCGAAAAATGTGTAAAATTTGACGAAAATATTAAAATTTTGTTAAATTTTTGATAAAATGAGCAATTTTTGTAAAATGTCCTGGAAAGCAGTCGCTCCAAACACAAACTCGAATTATCATTTTTCCAATTTATTTTTTTCCCTTTAATATCAACTATTGCATGGTACAAATATCAATCGACATCTCCAAATTAAGCATTTTAAAAAATCTTTAAAATTAATTTAAAAAAAACACGTTTTTGCATTTTTAGAAAATTCGTGGGTCATTTTTGATTCCAGGCAAATGTGGGTTAATGATATCCGATGAAGTCTCAATTCGATATCTGAATAATTTTAACTATACTAAATGAACAAGTAAAATAAAAAGTTAATTTTTTTGAAATTTAGAATTTTGGTAATTTTTTTTCCAAAATGGGCCATTTTCGTCCAACTTTCGGCACGGGTTAACGTTTTCCAAAAAAAAAAAATCGATTTCTTCTATTTGGGACCATTTCCAATAAAACTGGGTTGTGTAATGAACGAAAATCGACAAATCGCTTTTTTAAGGGACAGTCTAATATATATATTAGAGTTTGCATTTCGGTTATAACCGTAACCGAAACCGAGATAGACAGAGAAAATCTAAAGTAGAATGTTTGTATATGTCTGTTTGATCACTTCTGAAATTATTCATATAGAGACAATCTGACAATAAAAATATAAACAATAATACAATTTAATGGAAGATCACTGATGAAGCCTGTCCATGAAAAGGCAGAAACTAGATCTAGTCTGATTTGCAAATTTAATGCGTTTATAACTTTTGAGGAAGGTTTATTCTTCTTCTTAACCTCAAACCTACTAAATCAAAATTTTAGAATTTTTACAAAAAATAAAAATTTCTGCAAAGAATTCACGCATATTTATAAAACCTACCTAAAACATTTTAAAAATTAATGAATTTTTTTTTTTGGTTTTGCGTTTAATATGAAACCGAAATGTTATTATTCTTCAAGCGATGATCAACACTTTAATAACTTGTCTTGCGATATTTGAATAGTTTTGGAATGATGAGAAAAGATTCTACTGATTTCACAAATAACATTAATTGTTTTTAATTTGTTTTGTAGAAAAAATATGAATTTTATTATTAGAAACAAACTTCTTATTTAATATTATTTTATTTAGCAACGGGATCTGATGTTTGTTACACCAAAATATATTGGGCCCACCTTTCAGTGTACCGGTCGACTTAGAACCACTTTTTGGCTCGATATAACGATATTACGATGTCCGTCTGTCCGTACGCCTGTCTGTCTATGTAGCTTTGTGCGCTAGAGGTCGTAAATATTAAGATATTTTGATAAATTACACCGGCTTATATCGACCCAAAGACAATTGCTTTGGATTTTAATAATTTTGCCGTCATTAATTTTAGTAATTAAATAATTTTATGTTAATCAAGTAAGTTAACAATGGTGTATTATGAGTGCGATTAACCGTTAACCGCGATTAACCGCACCAATATTAACCGTAACTGCGGTTAAGCAAAATTGCGGTTAAATGCAAACTCTAATATATATTATGTCCTGTGGTTCCTATTGGGAACAAAGCGCCATTCTTCTTCTTCTTTAAATACTCTTCTCTTCTGTAAATACTCAAACATAATTGCTGCTGGAGACTTTAATTGCAATTTGTTTAACCCTTCTAGGGCTAATTTATTACGTTCTTTGTGTTTGAGGTGTAACTTGGCTGTTTCTCATAATTCAAGACCTACTCATTTTGACTTAGGACATCGGTCCCCATCTTTACTTGATTACTTTTTGGTAAGCAATATTTCAATGGTAACTTACTCTAACACGGTACAGAATCCATCTGTGTCCATCTACGGAACCGGGCGATTCCATGTAACTCAGGATTTAAACCATTTTAATAACAATACATCCAGAAAACAGATTCAGTTCTGATAACCGCATTTGTAGCCAATCGCATGGTTCGGTTGTGGTAGCCGAATTTTTCAGTTGTGGCAACAGAAAACCAAATGAGGCAGGACTAATTTGACTGTGACAACGGAATTTCAGTTGTCTCAAGAATAATTCGGTGGCCACAATCGAAAAATTCCTTTGATGCAACTGAACCATTCGATTGGCAACAAATGGGGTTGTCAGCACCGAATCTGTTTTCTGGGTGTATATAATATTTTTGATGGTATCAGCATTTTCGAGGCAACGAATTTAATCAGGCGAACATCTTAAATTTTAATATTTATACTGCTAATGTGCTTTACTCAATTAAAAACTACCCTAATTTACCCTAATTTTGCTTGTAACTTTCAAGAGTTTTCCAACTCTTTTGATTATAACTTTTTCGGTATAAAAGGAAATCGCCCAAAACCTTTGGTGGATAATAATTATGATGTTAGAAAATCTCCCACTTGTCGAAAAAAATAGGTGCCCGCAATTAGGAACAAATGGTAGTTCTTTAAAATCTGTAACTCTGTTTTTTGAATAAAGAGTAATTTCAGACATTTTTAATTTTTGCGCTTTCAGCCTCAATGCAATTGAACATTTTTTGATACTGACAAGTAAACAAAAAAATTGAGATCAAATTAATAAGTGTGCCTTCAAAAATAAAGAAAATATGACAATAATAATCTCTTCACCTCTATGCGTGAACAATTTGAAATTTGATATTTTTTGAAGGGCACATCCGCAGTTTGAGAAATAATTAGTTTCAGTCCTGCGTGATCGATATATATCGGTGATACTATTATTGTGTGTCAATGCTAAATGGATCGTACTATTAGTTTGGTGTCCAGACCCATTTTATGTTAAATTTTGTAGCTTTTCATAGATTTTTAGAGCTAAAAGTGATGTAGAAACCAAACGGATAATCCGATCGTTTTAGCACTTTCACACAACAATATTAATTGCGATATATATCATATAAGCCAGATTTCAGCCATTAATTCTTTTATCTGTGGATGTGCTAGTCAATTTAAAGTTGGATTTTTAGCGTATTGTATAGCGAAAATTGATGTAAATCCTAAAAATAAAATCCGATCTCTTTAGCACTTTCACATAATGACAGCTATGATAAGACCTACCGTTCCAGATATATTGGACTCCATAATTCTTAAAACTGTGGATGTGCCTTCAATTCGAATTTAACCTTTTAGCGTTTAGCACTTTCAGATAATAATAGTAATGAAGATATGTACCATTCAAGATATAATTGATCCCATAATTCTTTAAACCGTGGATGTGCCATTCAATTTTGTGCTGCAATTTTGAGGAAAATTTATATGGGCAAAATAAAATCAATAGACTTCGTCCTTGGACCGATATAAATCGGTCTACCAAATTTTATCAAAAAATCTTAATATTTGCGACCTGTAGCGTGCGCACAAGAATACATGGAGAGACAGACGGACGGACGGAAAAATTAAAAAAAAACATTACTTATAATCAATAATGGAAATATAGCGCAACTATGCATTTTCGAATAAAACTACCGTGATGATTGAAAACTCTGTGTCATCTTTTTTCATTAAATCGAGGTAAAAGTGTGTAAAAACAACTCAAAAATAGCCAAAAAAGCTTTTGGTAACTTTGACCTGAATTTGCTCAAAAACCAGATGTGCTGGAAAAATTTGGAAACCAAATTCGGACTCAGCACGGAAAAGTTAGATGAAAATGTGTGGTCGCATGCCCGAAAAATCCAAAAATTTTAAAATATTTATCAGCGAAAATGTGTGCGGTTTTTTGTTTATAACTTTTTCAGCACTCAAAAAAATTTATTCACGCGAACAGATTACTTCTTTTTAATGTATTTTAAATAAGTTAATCAAGAAAAAAAATGTGTGCCACTAATTTGAAATTTTTCATTTTTAAAATCTGAAATCGACCTGTTTCGTGCTCCCTTTTTTAATATTGAACGTATTGAGGAATTTATTGAATATAGTGATAGATAGGGATGGGGTAGTTAGATATCTGAATGAATGTGATTTATCTTATATTTATAATACCTCTGATGTTGACCTTAAGTATTCCTTTATTAGCTCCATTTTTGAAGGTTTATATTCCTATGTTCCTGTTGTTAGGAAAAAAGTTTATTGTGGGGATAGCGACTGGATTAACTCAAGAGATATTGTCTTGGTCTCTTAGAGATCTAGCATATTCAGCCTTTCAATCTGATCGTTCATTTTAAAATTGGCGGACTTATTGCCGGCTCCGAAATAGGGCTAAGAATGTTATTAGGAAACATATAAGGAAGCATTTTTCCAAACTATTTGATGGTTTAGACTCTGCTGGGCCATGAAAAGTTTTACGAAGAGCTGGGTGAGTTGGTGATGATGAAGTCGTTTTTAAACATCATGCTGATACTATAAATGATTTTTTTGTTAATACGGGTGCTAGTGGTGATGGATACATAGACTTTAATAATTTGTATAATTCCGATGATTCCTTTTATTTTTGTGTGAGTAGGGTTTTTATTTTCATGGACTTTTTCATTTCCCGGGACAGCGGGATTTTTTTTAGAATTTCCCAGGATCACGGGAATTCCCGCTCGTTAAAAATGATTATATCCGACGTACATATGTTGTACTTAGGGAATGAAAAATCCCGCACTTTTTGATTTCCCGGGAAAGCGGGACATTTATCTTGAATTCCCGGGATCCCGGGATCCCGCAAGGGACATAAATTAGAAAATATTTTATAGTAATTTAAAAATTTTTATTAATAAAATGCCTTAAAGACCTTAAATTTTTATGATCATCAAAAAGCTCAGGTGGTTTTTCTTTGAATTTTCGTAGAGGGAAAGTTTTAGATTTATATTAGAAATTATATAAGCATTGGCGGACTTAGGCCGGTCTGGGGTGGGCTAAGCCCACCTTAGACTACTTTTTGCCCACCCCAGAATTTAAAAAAATCTGTCTATAATTTTTGTTCTATGATTATTTTTTTTTTTAAATATTAGTTAATCCTGTGTTTTTGATTGGGAAAATGTAGTCTAGTTTCCTAGGGAAATAATTTTTTGGAATCTAAGGCTCAGTTTTAACCAAGGTTGGTTACCGAAACGAATAACGGTAAGGGTAACGGTAACGGTATCAGATTTCGTTTGTTTAGGTAACGGTAAAGGTAACGGTATTTAAGACTGTTTCGGTAACGGTATACCGTTATCGAAACACCAATACCGGTACGTACCGGTGTTAAAAATTATGTTAAAAACATATAAAAACAAGTAAAAACATGGCATATTTTTAATTTTAAGTACTGAAAATACAGATTTTAAGCTATAAATTCAATACTGGTAGTTTTAATAACCCTAGTAAAAATGATTTTTATATAATCAGATATGATTTTTATATAATCATTTATGATTTTATACAATTATAACTTGTCGAGTATTGTGAAACAAATATTTTTATATGATTATATCAATAGATGTTTAATTATATAAAATTATATTAACCAGATCCACCATTTTCCGGATCAAATCATGTATGGGTTAATATAATTATATTAAAAATATATTATTTGATCCGAAAAATGGTGGATCTCGTTAATATAATTTTATATAATTAAATATCTTTTGATATAATCATATAAAAATATATGTTTCACAACACTAGACAAGTTATAATTGTATAAAATCACAAATGATTGTATAAAAATCATATATGAATATATAAAAATCATTTTTACTAGGGAAGTAAAATTATTATCTATAAATTTTTTGTAAAAAAAACACTCAAGATTATAAAATAAAAAATAAAAAAATTTTAATTTTTATATAAAATAATAAATACCGGTAAAATACCGGTAACTACCCATAAATGTTTTTAGAGGTATCGATATCGATAACGGTAACGGTATTCAATTTGAAACGGTATTTTAGCGATAATAACCAACCTTGGTTTTAACACCAGAACTAATATCGACTTTTGTCTGGAATATTTCTTAAATTAGAAATGATGTTTAAAAAATTTTACTTAAGTAATATTTTAGAAACAAATCGATCTTAGTTCTGGCTATAAGAGAAAAATTTCTTGGATTTAATAGTTTTTTAAAGGAATAATTATTTAATATTACACTCATAGAAATAAATCTGTAAAAATAGCAGAAAAAGCATCTAAAAATTATGCCAAAGAAAGAGCTGTTTTTTTTTTTTTTTTGCAAAATTCTAGTAAAATAAGAACAGCAAAACTAAAGCTGTTAAATTTGCAAAAATTTAGTTATATTTAAGTTAACTTTTAGTTAATTGAAAATGACAAATTGTATTGTAAAATCTACAGAAAATTTTGCTAAATATTAGTTGACTAAAAATATCAAAAACAAACTGTTATATCTAAAATTTTTTGTTATTTTTACACTCATAGAAAAAAGTTTGTAGAAAAGTTAGTAAAACTGTTGGTACTTCAACTTAACAAATTTTTAGTTAAAATTTAATTTTGAGTTAATTTTTTTGCTACCTCCACATTACTAACTTACAAATTTTTTTGCTATTTTTTTTGCTGAATTTAGTTACTAATTTTTAACAATAAATTTGCTAACTTTACAGTATTTTGCTGAATTTTAGTTACAAATTTTTAACAGAAGATTTGCCAATTTTACAAATTTTTTGTAAATTAAACCACCAATTTTGGAGCGCTTATAAACAGAATGTTAAATGACTCATAAAAATTACTGCATATTTTTAACTCGCCAAAAATAATGCAAAAAGTTTTTAAATAAAGCTAAATTGAAATGGTTGAAAATTTGTCCTACTCATAAAATATCTAAATTATTAAAATTTATGAGAAAAGTTTCTATTTATCGTAATACATTAATTTTCAAAGATCAAGGTTTATTTTGAACGAACCATTTTAATATGAAAATTGTGATTAAAAGTATCTCTGCGGAGCAAGTTGAGTTTACGGGGATGACCCTAATTTTTTCCCCCAATATTGTACTTTTAAAGAATACGATATTTTTAATCGACCACACCTTTTTTCCTGTGGGTGTAGCTTTAGAGGTGAAAATGGAAACTCAAATAAATTCGGAAGTACATATCCGATCAGCAAACAATGAAAATCAAAAGAAGGGTCTCTGAAATACATTTTGTTATGGTTAACATAGTATTGTCTATAAATATTACCACTTTTACAAAAAATCATTCTTGGGAAATTTTCATTGGCATTGAAATATAATTGGCATTACTTTATCTCAATGTCAATGCCAAAAAATTTCATTACCATTCAATGCCAATAAATTTTTTTTCAATTTGCATTGATGAAAACAATGGTAATGAAATGTACACATAATTGAAAAAAAAAGCATTGTAATATAAAAAAATATAAGAAATACGCGAATTTTTAATTTTTTTTCTTAATTTTTTCTTTTATTAAAACATGAAAACATACTTCTTTCATCAATTATTAATGGGCATTTAGGCATTGAACAATGCCAATTAAAAAAATTTCAAAATTGACACATTCAATAAACTGGTCCCAAGTATGTTTTTAAATACACATTTATTTTTTATTTATTAATTTTCATTTCATTTGCTCCTTTTTTACCTTTTTCCAGTCCACTAGTAATCTGCAAAAGATTTGTTGATTTCAGAAAATTTTAGTAAAAATTTTGTAGATTTATTGTATTTAGCAATTTTTTTGCTGATTTCAGCAAGTTAAATTGTGATTTGCAATTAACAAAAATTTAGCTCAAATATTACTAAAATTCTGTAAATTTAACAGTTTAATCTTGGAAAAAATTAAGACTTTGATGTCTGCCTTTAATGTATAACAAACTTTATTATTCAGAGTTACTTGAAGGAATGAATATAATATAAGTAGAAAATAGAAAAAAGAATAAAACTGACAGGTGCGGAGAAAAGAGCGTTACCAGACAATCGAATTTACTTTATTTGATGTGTTGCCAATTCACACTTCCTCTCAACACTTTATTAATACAATTAAATTATTCAATATAAACTCATAGCTTTACAAAACTTTAATGGTCTAATTCATAAACTTTTACAACAGTCTTATTGCAGGATTTTAAGCTAATTTGTGAAAAACAGTATTCATATTTGCTTAATAACGAAAAAAATAATATAGGTTTATAGTCGGTACTCATTAACTTTAAACATTTTATAAAGTTTGGAGTGAGGAAGCCACCATTTAGTTGTTAATTATTTCGTTTTCAGGCATGAAATGATTTATTAACGCCATCCCATCCCTAGAATGTGTGGCTTCCAACAACTTGAATCCATCAAACTGAAAAAAGCTACAACAATTGCGTAGCCAATGAACTTTTTCGAAAAAATTTCCAAAAAAATGTAAAAATAAAATTAAAAAGAAAAACAAAACAATAGTGATGTATAGACTGTCAAAACATTATTCGAAATTCGATTACTTTTGTATGTTTCAAATAATATGTTCTAAAAAATTACTTTTTTACACACATTTCCATTGATTTGCTTTATAAATAAAAAAAAATATTTTTAATGGCTTTTAAATTTATTTTAGCACATCATTAGTTCTCTAATTTGATTAAGTACATTTTCACTTTTGATTACCGAGTCAATCGTTTACTAAATTTGTAGTTCACTGACGACTTATTTGGGAGAAGAGAGAAAATAAACAATAGTGTTGCCATATCAAATCGAAAAATTAATTTGTAGTTAAAATACGAATATGAATCAAGATTTCTAATAACTCTTTATTAAGCGAAATATGTACTTTAACTATAGCAAACTTTAAATACCAAATAAATTTTTTTTATGAATTAGCACATAAATGTTTAAGCTTACATAAATTTGTTGCGGTGGTCCTAGTCTATGGGGGCCCCGAGACACCATTCGCCTGTTTGGCACCCGTTCTAGTGCGCCCCTGCGCGCAATTTGATGGCCAGACGCAAAAAAAAATTTTTGCGTGGCGCCGTCTTAGGGTTAACGATTTTTGGGCACTATTCGGTATGGCCAATCGCCGAGAAAAAGAAAAAAAAACCCCTAAGTGGCCGTGCCCCACACAATTCGTTTTTTTTTTATATTTCATTTGGTAATGGGTTTTTTTGAATTTGGGACGAGCCAATAATATATTTTTTTTTATTATTTCAAATTCCCATCCATTACCGGCTCTCAGGTTGTGATGGGCCACCATTGCATCAGAGGATGGCCAATCCTCGGTGGACACCATCGGCAGCAGGGAAGACACTCAGGTGGCCGAGTATTACCACAGTCAACCCCGGACTCTGCTGAAAATAGAAGGGAAATAAAATAAATTATTAACAAAATGAAAAAAACCATGTGTCGGAACGA
Source organism: Leucophora obtusa (assembly GCA_949987735.1). Classification (NCBI taxonomy): domain Eukaryota; kingdom Metazoa; phylum Arthropoda; class Insecta; order Diptera; family Anthomyiidae; genus Leucophora; species Leucophora obtusa. The sequence continues at coordinate 112,016,834 of OX465299.1, forward strand.
TACCGCCTTACCGCGATGAATATGTATACTGAAGTAGAAGGAAGTTCAGTACGCATTGACCAGGTCCAGGGGAATCTGCAAATGGAAAAAGAATGGTGGAATATTAATGGGAAAATTGGCTGAAAATAGATAGAATTTTAATTAAATATTAGCTTGACAAAAATTACTTACCTTGTTTACCTTTTTACTGAATTTGCTGAATTGTGTACGTAGTTGTATTAAAAGAGTACTATGAGGGTTGGGAGGAAAAAGCAGGGTATGAACTATTTTTGTTAGTGCCAAATTTATAGCAGAACGTTTTTATGAATGAAAATCCGTTGCGTTTTATTTTCAATTTTGAACAGATAAAAATGGTTTGAATCTAGAATTGCAGGAGAATGAACCAAATGAGACAGAATAAATAGAAAAGGATAGCAATCATATAAGTCTTTTAGTAAAATACTAGAAAATATGTAGAAAGGGATAAAGTCATGAGCAAAAATTTAGATATACAGAAAGATTAATTTTTATTTATTGGTATATAGCTAGAACTACATAGTTAAAAATTGGTTCAGCCATCTTTTTGGAGGATTCCTAAGAAAGGCGCGAAGTAAAGTGGTCGTAAGTGCTCTGGTATTAGTATGAAAAAGAAGTTTCCTACAGTAATAAGTAATAAACTAAAGTTAAAAGCCGGTAAAGACATTATATGAAATTGAACAAATTTTTTTTTAACTCTATTAATTGAACGAAAATTATTAAAAAGTGTGTCGGTGTTATTTTTTTTTTAATTACCTAAAGATTTAAAAACAAATTAAGGTCCTGGTTTTTTGGTATATTTTTATAAGGTGAACCACCAACTACATAGCCGTGTAAATTTTCCCTGGGAAATTATACTAAATATTTGGAGAACTTGGAACTGGCTTCCATCTGGAGCAGGGCCAGCCAGTACAGTGACATTTAAAGTGGAGGCCAAACGGTTCAGGGAATCACCCACCAAAGTTCTCCTGAAAAAAAGGATTTGAAGAGCAGATTAAAATTCGATCTTTTTGTGAAGAAGTAAATATTACCAGGTAACCTTTTTTTTGTTTGTTGAAGACACTTAACAACCGGCGTGACTATAGATCAAGGCATACCGTTAATAGAAAGTGGTCAGAAGCGCAGCTGTTCAGAAAAGAAAGGAAGCATAATTAGGAAAATTTTAGTGTCAGTGTTAAGTTAAGTTATGTTATATCAATGCATGTTAATTTAAGTTTACGTATCTAGTTTAGGGACGGACTGAAATATTTACGGACGGTGAAATTGCCCAAAATACCCAAAGATAATAAAATAGTTTTTTGTTTTACTTTCTTTTTTTTGGTTAAGAGTTAATTTCACAATAATAGTGGTAGAAGAATTCAAAGAAAAGGAATATTGAAAGAATTAGTATTCAATTGTAAGGTTTAAGGGAGGTCCTTCAGGCCACTTCAATTTTAGTAAAAATCATATCCATATCCCGGAAATAGGGCAACGATATACCCGCATTATTGTGAATCAGCCGTTGACAAAAAAAAAAGTACGGCCAGTTTTGAATATTGCAAAAATTTTAAGTGTTGGGTATTACGGTGTCAGATCACTGAACGCGTATCAACGCATATCAACGCGTAAATTGACTTTATTATTTTAATTCGTTATATGGCTGTTTTTGTTTGTGTTTTCTATGTGATTATGACATTAGATGGTTAGTGGTCTTTTTATATAACAATGTACTTTATACTTACTAGGACTTACAGATTTTCTTAACATATATATAAACAACAAATTTAAATTTTTATTAGAGAGATTAATTTTATTAGTTAAAAAAAAAAAAAAAATAAGAAGTATCAATAATATTAAATTCATGGTTTTTAAAGTTTTTTTTGCGTCTTTTGGCGTTAACATATTTAAATAGACAATATAACATTTTTATTTTGATGTCCAGAGTTACCATTTTTTTGAATATTCCTGTATTACAGGGCTCGTTGTTTGGTCTTATTGATCTTTCGTTGAATTGACGGTTATATTTTGGAAAACTTTAAAACCTCTAATTATCTAAAAATATAAAATATTAAAGCTAAACAAAAATTGTAGAATAGGTTTTATTAAGGTAGGTTTAGCAAAATTAGGATTTATAATAATAAAATTATGTATTGGAATTAAGAAAATTTAAATAATGTTTGAGTAAATTTATTTGCAGGGGAAGTTAATAAAAGGTAAGTGGTGAAAGTGTGAGCGGAGTAAAGGGGTCATTATATATACGTATGATGGAGATAAGTGACCAAGGATGGGTAGGGCGGCTGGAGGACTACATCTTCCTCCCACTCCAGATGTGTTTTGTAATAGAGTAGAAGTTTTTGTTCGTTTTTGTTTGTAATTGGTATGGTCCTTATGGGCTAGGGTTGAGGGATGGTAACACACCCAGAGAGGTCTGACGGGAGCTAGTCGGCCACATCCCCTAGCGCCACCTAGAGGGTTCATAACAAATTTTTCGTAAATATATCAGACATCATTTCTTCGGTGGGGATATAACCAATGTCGATCACACCTTTGGAATAAACATCGCGAATATGATGGTATCTGAGATCGATATGTTTGCTTCTGGCATGATATGTAGCATTTTTAACCAAACATTGTGCACTGAGATTGTCGCCATACAAAGATAATGGGCCCTCTTCGTTGAAACCTAATTCTCCCAGCAAATTCTTTATATATATTGCTTCTTTAGCTGCTGAAGATAGTGCGATATATTCTGCTTCCGTGCTGCTCAGGGCAACTACATTCTGCTTCTTTGCCTCCCAGGAGAAAACACAATTGGCCTTTACAAAAGCAAAACCTGAATATGACTTTCTGTTGACGGCATCACCACCCCAATCCGCATCAGCATAACCCACTGTTGGTTTACCAGTCCTCTCAAAATTTAATTTAAAGTCAATCGTCTTTTTAAGGTATCGCAATACATGCTTTACGGCGGATAGATGTTCAGTATGTGGATCGGTATTACGCTGGGCAAGCTTACAAACTGACTGCAGGATATCTGGACGTGTTGAAATTGCGAGGTACATTAATGTACCGATAGCTGACTGATAATCAGTAGCATCGACTTTTCTACATTCACTTGCATTACATATTGCCTGAAACCCTACATCTAGTGGTGTCGAAACTTCTTTACAGTCGCTCATTCTGAAATTATACAATAAATTGTTTATATACTGTCGCTGACATACCTTAACCGCACCGGTTTCGCCATCGCGCTCAAATTCCATTCCGAGAAAATGGTTTAGTTGACCTCCATCCACGACATCAAACTCATTGCCTATGGCTGATTTTATACTATTAAGCTCGGCCTTTGATGTGCTCGCAATTATGAGGTCATCCACGTAAACTGCAATTATGTTGACCATGCTATCGTGGTTTCTAATGTACAAACATTGTTCGCTGATACATTGTGTGAACCTAGGGTTGCCACATCGCAAAAGTCTAATAACTTGACACTTCGCAAAAAATAACTTGATTTAAAAAAAAAAAATTGACAATAAAAAAAATTGAATGTGCATATGTGTGCAGTAGGGTCATTCTTAGTACAAAAATTTATAATTTTTGAATACACCATTTTATTAAGATTCATAAAAAAAATTTAGATTTTTTTTTTTTGAATTTTCGGGGACAAATTCGATAGTGCTACCAGCCTTTGAAGTTTGGACATATGGGTTAAATTGACCAAATAAAAAAAAATACGTAAAATTACAAAACTGACGAAAATGATTAATGTTTTATTTTTTTTTTGTAGCATTTATTCCTGTATAATAAGAAGAAAAAGATGAAGTCTGCAAGAAGTCGTTGACATTTTCAAACTTTAGGCCAAAATAATATATAAACTTTCAATAGTTTTCGAATGGTCAATTTGAAATTTTAACATATTTTTTTCTGAAACGTAAAAACCCATAACTTTTTTTATAAATGTATTAAATGGATGATATATAATCAAAATAAAATTGCACTTAAGGTTTTTCTTGTCCCACGTCTACTCACGCACTCAAAACCAAAGATATACCTTTAGCGCCATTTTGTTTTGATAATATATCATAAATTTAATACATTTATGAAAAAAAAGGTTTGGTTTTTTACGTTAAATTTATACGTTAAATTTATGTATTTTTTTTGGCAAAAAATTTGAAAATTTCAACGACTTCCTGCAGACTTCATCTTTCTTTTCTTATTGTTTAGAAATACATGCTACTCAAACAAATTAAAACACTAATAAATTTCATCAGTTTTGTAATTTTACATGTTTTTTTTAACTACTGACACACAAAAATTTAATTTAACTTGACAAAATAAATTTCACCTTGGCACTTGACAAGACTTAAATTAACTTGACAATCAAGGCCATTCAAGGCCATGTGGCAACCCTATGTGAACCCCATATTAATCAAAACGTTGTTTAACCTCACGTTCCAAGCTCGCCCACTTTGTTTTAATCCATAGAGCGATTTCTTTAGTTTTAAAACTTGATTTGGATGCTGATCATCTACGAAACTTTCTGGCTGTACCATGTACACTTCATCATCTAGTTCCGCATTCAAATAAGCGGACGATACATCCATTTGGTGCATGTACAGTTCATGTTCAACGGCTAAAGCCACTAGTAACCGTATATTGGCATACCTCACAACTGGTGAAAAGGTTTCTTTATAATTCACTCCATATTTTTGGCTGCAACCTTTGGCAACTAGACCCGCCTTAAAGGTTTTAACATTTCCATCTTTATGCTTTACATTAAAGACCCATTTACAGCCGATTGGTTTCTGCCCCACGGGTAGTTCAGTCAATTCCCACGTATTGTTTTTTATCAGAGGGCGACTTACTGATCCAGTTTTGATCAATCTTGGACGACCCGGGCCAATTTTTGGTTGCTGTTCTTCAGAGCTGACATCAATATTTTCTATTTCTTTTTCTTCCTGGTGGGTATCAGAGCGGTTGCTCTTTTCTTCAGTTTGCGGTATATTATCGGCTTTAACATTGGCTTCTTGCAGTTCACAATTTTTATTATCTTCAAATTCTGTTCTTTTTAAAAAATCACCAAAAAGGACTGTATGTCGGCCATCTTGTAGCTCTTTCTCACCGCAGTATTTGCCCTCTATGAAAATAACATCACGACTAACATGAACTTTTCTTAAATCTGGTTCATAGAGCCTATATGCCTTCGCCTGTTCACTATATCCGATCATAATCATTTCCTTACCTTTAGGTAAAAATTTTCTATGGTGGGTTTTATCTAAAACAATGGCCTTTGTACCGAACACCTTTAAATGTGCTACAGATGGCTTAAATCCGTTCCACATTTCGAAGGGTGTTTTGTCAACTAACACTTTTGTTGTAGTTCTATTGCGTAAATATACTGAAGTTAATACCGCCTCGGCCCAAAATTTCTCTTCAGGTTTAGCTTGAAGAGAAAGGGCCTGTTAGCCCTTTCGGCCACCCCATTTTGTTGTGGGGTATAGGGTACGGTGAGCTGCCTTTTTATACCATTATCGACTAAATATTTGTTAAAATCATTGTTCACGTATTCTCGGCCGTTATCAGTTCTTAAACATTTTATTTGGTAACCTGTTTGTTTTTCAACAAGTGCTTTGTTTTCTTTAAAAGCATTAAAAACTTGATCTTTTGTTTTAAGGAAAAATACAACAGTGTAGCGAGATTTATCATCGATAAATGCAGCAAAATATCTGGATCCAGCAATAGATGGTATGTTTACTAGTACATTATTTCTAGTAATGATTTAGCTCTAAATTGCGATCTTTCAAAGGGTTTCACCGTAATTTTTGATTTCGAACATGCTTCACACACTGGCTCTTTACCATAATCAAGGTTGCCAACACTTGAACTGAAAAAATGGCTAGATTACGGAGAAAAAATGGCTAGAAATGGCTAAAATTTGAAATAATGCTAAAACTCACTTTTTCTAAAAGAAAAAAGTCTGTAAAAAATTTAGTTAAAACTACTAAAAATTAGTTAAAAACGAGTAAAAAGGTTAAAGTCGGGCATGCCGACTATATAATACCCTACAACAGTCTGGATTTTAAGCAAAATCAATAGGCTTTGTCCTTGGGCCGACATAAGTAGGTCGGTGTACCAAATTTCATCAAAATATCTTAATATTTGCGACCTGTAGAGTGCACACAAGAATGCATAGACGGACGGACGGATATCGTTAAATCGAAATAAAACGTAATTCTGAGTCGATCGGTATACTATAAGGTGGGTCTAGGTCCAATATTTTTTGGTGTTACAAACATCAGCACAAACTTATTATACCCTGACCACGTAGTGGTGTAGGCTATAATGATGCTGCAGAAAAAAGCTGCTAAATTAGCAGATTATTTTTGGTATATATTAGTAATATAGGAACAGCAAAAATAAAACTGTTAAATATACAGGATTTTAGTTATATTTGTGCTAAATTTTTGTTAATGGAAAATAGCAAATTAACCTGCTAAAATCAGCAAAAAATTTTCATAAATAATTAGTAGCCTAAAAAATCACCAAAAAATTTAAAACTTTAGAAGTTTTTTTCGATTTTTTTAAATGCAAATAAGAATTGAGGCTTTTGAAAACAGCAGTTTACAATTTTTTAGCAAATACTTCTGCTGATTTTAGCAAAATAGACTGCTATTTGCATTCTACTAAATTTAGCTTAAAAATAGCAAAAATTTTGTAGATATAAAAGTTTATTTTTGCTATTTTTAGTCTACTAATATTTAGAAAAATTTTCCGCAGATTTTATAATACGGTTTGCTATTTTCAATTAACTAAAAGTTAATTTAAATATAACTAAAATTCTGTAAATTTAACAGTTGAATTTTGCTGTTCTTATTTTACTAGTATTTAGTAAAAAAATTTGCTAATTTTAGCAGTTTTTTCTGCAGCATCATTTTTAACTAATTTTTAGTAACCTTTTCTGCTATTTTTACAGATTTATTTTTATGAGGGTAATTTTAATACAAATCAGTGACAAGAGTTCTAACACGAATTTCATGAAAGTGGCCTCCAAATCTCCAAAATATTTTCATTCAAATTTTACAAAAAACATGATTTTAAATCGAATGTAAAAACTACATGTGCCGTGAACCCAAATAAAAGTTTTAAAAATTGAAAATTTCGTACTAAAATTTTGAAAGTCATAAAAATTCAAGCACTTTTGTATGAAATTAACTGTAAAACATTAAAAGAAAAAATGGCTAGGGCAAAATAAAATGGCTAAATCTTCCGGCTAGATCCAATCTAGCCATTTTTTTATGGCTAGATGAAATTAAAATGGCTAGATCTAGCCGGAAAAAGGCTAAATTGGCAACCTTGACCATAATCTTTTAATTTAAACCCGTATACCACATTGTTTTTTGCCGTCTCTTTTAAACACGCAAAATTTACATGACCATACTTAAGGTGCCAATCCATACAATTGTTTTGCAACTCTAGGCTCATACATTTATTTCGTTCACTTTCGTATATAAATATTCTATTGTTGTTAAACGCTTTCAATATTGAATTATTTTCTTTGTCTTTTATATGCACAAAATTGTCTTTACATATAACAATCTTACCACTTTCTATCATTTTGATTATTGAAATAAAATTTCCTTTAAGCTCTGCCACATGTAAAACGTTTCTTAAAATAATCTTGTTTTTATTATCATTAATTATAACATCACCACGACCAACTGCCTTTAAGTTGTTATCGTTAGGCAAATAAACATATTGGTTGTATTTTTCATATTTTTCGAACAAATCATAATCAAAACAAAAATGTGATGATGCGCTACTATCCACACACCATTGCACATTGTTGTTATTGCTTGCTGATTGCATTGTTGCTAATGATACAAAACAATTAAATTCTTTTCTTTTTTCGTGTTTATCACGTTTATCTTTTATTCTACATTTTGCCGCGAAATGTCCTCTGCGCCCGCAATTATAACATTTTTTGTCATTAGCTGAATTACTGTTTTTGTTGCGGTCATGATCATATTGTTGTCTCTTTTCTTTATGCTGTTGATTATTAAAACTTCCACTGGAACGTGCAATATTCAAAGCCTCAGCACCGTTGTTGTAGTTATTGGCGGTAACTTCTTGTTGCCGCGCACCTTCTTCCAATAACTTAACCTTTAATGTTGCTAATTTAGGTAATGAATCTCTAGACTCCATCGCTATAACGAAACCTTCGTATGTTTTTGGCAAACTGGACAATAATAATATTACAAGCATTTCTTCTGGAACTGTAACTTCTATTTCTGACAGCTGATCTATCAGACTCGAGAAATCATTTATGTGAACATTCATATTACCACCCTCTTGCATCGACAAATAAAGCAGTTTCTTAAATAGCATAATTTTCCTGGCAGGTCCCTTTGGTTGATGAATCTCTCGTAGTCTTTGCCACGCTTCCGATGCTGACACACAGTTTTTGATCTGGTTAAGCTGGTTAGGCTTCACACACAACAAAATTGAAGCCAAAGCTTTTTCATTTCTTGATTCATATAACACAAATGTCGAGGATGCGGGGTCTTCCGGTTTTACCTCACGGCCACATACCATACTCCATAAATCAGTGTGGACCAATATGCTTTTCATTTGGATGCTCCATGTTGAGTAATTGGATTCATCTAGTTTATCAATTTGAAATAATGACGACATGACAAACTCCCTCTTAATTTGCACGACAATAAAAATAATGCGACAAACGCTTTAAAAACAGTTTGCGACACACGCTTAAATATTATTTATTTAACTAACGAACTAACGCGCCTGGGCCCATAACCTCTTCGAAAAAATTAAGACTTTGATGTTTCCCTTTAATGTATAACAAACTTTATTATTCAGAGTTACTTGAAGGAATGAATATAATATAAGTATAAAATAGAAAAAAGAATAAAACTGACAGGTGCGGAGAAAAGAGCGTTACCAGACAATCGAAATTACTTTATTTGATGTGTTGCCAATTCACAGTTTTCATTTTATTAATATTTAGCAAACTGATTCTGCTAATATTAGCAGTTTTTTCTGCAGCATCATTTTTAACTAATTTTTAGTAGCTTTTTCTGCTATTTTTACGGACTTATTTGTATGAGTGTAAGCTAAATTTAGTTGAATGCAAAAAGCAGATAAATTAGCTGAAATATTTACTAAAAAGAATTGTAAAACTGTAGATTTAACAGGTTTATTTTTACTGTTCTTATTTTACTTGTAAAATCTGCTAATTTAACAGTGTCTTCTGCAACATAATTTTTAACTAATTTTCAGTTTCTTTTTTCTGCTATTTTTACAGATTTATTTCTATGAGTATACTATTTTGAGGAAATTTCAATATGTTGTAGAAGCAAAAATTCTACGATGAAAATGTCAGTTTTTGATCATCTCGGTAATTAAGTGGTCAAAATATGGGGTAAGAATGGGTTCGTCAGAAGTGGAAGAAAATATGAGACAGGTTGATCTTAGATTTCTTTTCTCCATCAAATATCAAAATTTTATACTATTCTGAGCATATAGCATTGCTCCACGAGGTTTTCTTCAGAAAAAAGGATGCATTTTATAGAGTTTTCTATACAAAAACATTTGAAAATTTTATCTAAAGGGAGGGTGTTATTTTTAAGTCTTTTTTTGTATGAAAAAATCGCAAGTATAATGTCGAAAGTGTTTTTTAAGATTAAGGGTCTAAAAATGGGCAAATAAACAGCCAAACATAAATGGGGCCCTTGCCCACCCCAGAAAAGTGGTCTAGGTACGCCTATATATATAAGACTAATTATATACAATGTATATTATACATATGTATTTTGGAAAACTGAATAAACTAAAACTAATTTTTAGAATAAAACACTTTTCCGTAAAAAAAAATAAATAAAAAAATTAAGAGAGAAAATAATTTTAGAAAATTGGAAAAATTTTTAAAAATTATGGGAACAAATTCTAACTTACTTGAAAATTTTTAAAAATCAATGGACAAATTTGTCTTTAAATCTGTTGAGTGGTTTTCTTAAGAAATATATTTTTTAAGTGCCTGTTAAAAAAAGGAACTTAAAAAGTTCGATCAAGTATACAAATTAATCAGTGTGTTCGTTTACTCGAAAATCTTACTACTTTTACTACAATTTTATAAGTAAATGAGCAAGCCTAATGTAAGATTTTTACTATTTTCAAAACGTTGGCAAATTTTGCACAAGTAAATTTGAAATAATTAACTTTATTATTTTAAACTGCATTTTTTGAAATACCGGGATTCCTGGTCCAAATTCGCGGGAATGCGGGAATTGAAAAATGCCTAATTTCCCGGGAATCCCGGGACGGGAAATCCCGGGATGCATTCCCTAGTTGTACTTGAAAAACTCGATTTCTATTAAAATAACTTACGACAAAGTTCACCTTTTGGTTGCAGTCATGAGAAAATCTACTTAGTATGTTCTGAAATAAGGGCTTAATATAAAATATCCATATCTTCCACTTTTTGAGATCAGTTCGTTTAACAGTTTAAATAGCCGTCTCTTAGAAATACATTAATTAAATATTAATTTGAGGTTAAACTGTTAACCGAATTCAATCATAAATTCTTTCAGGATATATTGGAATTGTTAATGGGTGCAAACTTGTATGGGACCAGCTTTAGAGTCAGAACTAAGATCGATTTTTTGCTTAAATATGGAATCCAAAAATTTCTATTTCTAGATATTTTGTTTCTATGCAGATTTTCAGAAGTATTCGTCTATTTTTATAAAAAAATTTAAAAGTGAGTATTTTTCACACAAATTTTTAGGCAAATCGTCTAAATCTTTTTATAAAAATATACAATAAATATTATTAAATAGTTTTATAACTTTAATTGGTACTTTTTGAATAGAAATTTTTTATGCCACAACTACTAAAAAAATTATTTAATTTTCATATATAAAAAATACAAAATAATTTGAAAAAGCATCTGATGCATTATTTTAAAAATAATAATAAGCTTTAAGAGCAGCGAGAAGTTTTCAACTCAGTGACGTTCAAAAATATATTTTTTAATATATATTTTAATTATCCTAGAGGATGATTTGCGATGCAAATCGAAATATCGGAAGAAAATTAAAAAATAAAATATTGAAAAATAAAATACTAACCCCAAAATTCATAAACACTGTGCAAAGTTCTAGGAAGTTTGCAAAACGAAATTTTCATACAAAATTTGTTCAATAAGCCTCCTATAATTTTACAAAGCGTTTATGAATTTAGGGGTAAATATTTGGATTTTTATTTTTTTTTTTAAATTTATGACCTGAAGCAAAACAATACTACAAATATAACGACACCAAAGGTCAACAATATTTAATCTAACAAATACATAAAATTTAAAAAATACAACTGAAATAAAGGAATTGCAATTGAAATTTAAATGAAATTATTTGAAGTACTAAAAACTCAAAACACATCAATTGAAAATACGAAAATATTACTACTTTTTTTAATTTTAATGCCGAGTTTTTCTGGAGGTATTTGGAACCAGGGATGGAAAGAAAGCTCGGAGCGAGCCAAAAATATATACATTTTTTTAAAAAGCTCGGAAGCCAAAATTAAAAGAGCTGCTCAAATAAAAAAAGCTCGCAACTAAAAAAGATAAAAAGCTTATAGAAATGAAAAAGCTCGTATACAAAACTGAATAGAGTTTTTTAAATCGAGCAGCTCGTATAAAAAATTTCATAGAGCTTTTTTTAACGAACAGTTCTTTAAAGAAATTTAATTGATTTTTTTGAAATCGAGCCGCTAAAAAAGCTCGCTCCCATTAAAATAAGTTACTTATAATAAAAAACAAAAAAGATAACTTAGTTACACTATATCCAGCAGTATTATAGTCCCTAGATTTTGAATTTTTTTTTTGAAACCCACACGTAAAAAATTACAAAATAATGGCGGAATGTGCAAATATGCTTTGTGGTTCAAAAAATGCAATTTTTCTTTTTTCCCTAGAATCTTTAGTCCCTAGATTATAAATTTTAAAAAACCAATCTTAAGAAATTGCGAAATAATGGCGGAACGCTAAAAAAGACCTTATGGTGCAAAATTTTTATTAAAAACTTAATCAGCAACTTACATTCTGCAAACAAATATATTTATGAAAACATTTTCTTTCTGCAAATTTTTTTTTCGCGATTTCTATTTTTTGCAGCTAGCCGCCAAACTTTGTTTTACGAAGTAGGTATTATAGTCCCTAAATTATAAATTAAAAAAAACGAAACTTAAAAAATTGCAAATAATGGCGGAACGTGAAAAAAGACTTTGTGGTGCAAAAATTTAATTAAAAAACTTAATCAGCGATTTAGATTCTGCAAGCAAATATATTGATGGAAAAATTTTCCCTTTTGCAAATTTTTTTCGCGATTTTATTTTTTGCAACTAGCCGCCAAACTTTATTTTAAGAAGTGGGTATTATAGTTGCAAGATTATAAATTTTAAAAAACCGAACTTAAAAAATTGCAAAATAATGGCGGAACGCGAAAAAATACCTTATGGTGCAAAAATTTAATTAAAAACTTAATCAGCAACTTACATTCTGCAAAAAACTACGAGTATATTGATAAAAAACTTTTCCTTTTTTAAATTTTTTTTCGCGGTTTCTTTTTTTAGCAACTAGCCGCCAAATTTTGTTTTATGAAATGGGTATTATTAGTCCCTAGATTATAAATTAAAAAAAATTAGAAGACTTAATTGGCGATTAACATTCTGCAAACGAATATGTCAATGCAAATAATTTCCTTTTTGCAAAAATTTTTTTTGCAAACAATCACCATATTTTGTATAAAATTTGTGTATTTTAGTCCCTAGCATATCTATTTAGTTAACAATTTTTAACATTTATTTTGAAATTCTATTGGAAATGCTGTATTTAATATCTAAATATTTATGTGCTAATTCATAAAAAAAATTTATTTGGTATTTGAAGCTTGATATAGTTAAAGTAGATATTTCGATTAATAAAGAGTTATTAGAAATCTTGATTCATAATCGTATTTTAACTATAAATTAATTTTTCGATTTGATACTGGCAACACTATTGTTTATTTTCTCTCTTCTCCCAAATAAGTCGTAAGTGATTTACAAATTTAGTAAACGATTGACTCGGTAATCGGAAGTGAAAATGTATTTCCTTAAATTGGAGAACTAATGATGTGCTAAGATAAATTTAAAAGCCATTAAAAATATATTTTTTTTATTTATAAAGCAAATCAATGGAAATGTGTGTAAAAAAGTAATTTTTTTGAACATATTATTCAAAGCATACAAAAGTAATCGAATTTCGAATAATGTTTTGACAGTCTGTACATCACTATTGTTTTGTTTTTCTTTTTAATTTAATTTTTACATTTTTTTTGAAATTTTTTCGAAAATTGTCATTGGCTACGCAATTGTTGTAGTTTTTTTCAGTTTTATGGATGCAAGTTGTTGGAAGCCACACATTCTAGGGATGGCATGGCTTTAATAAATCATTTCATGCCTGAAATCGAAATAATTAACAATTAAATGGTGGCTTCCTCACTCCAAACTTTATAAAAGGTTTAAAGTTAGTGAGTACCAACTATAAACCTTTATTATTTTCTTCATTATTAAGCAAATATGAATACTGTTTTTCACAAATTAGCTTAAAATCCTGCAATAAGACTGTTGTAAAAGTTTATGAATTAGACCATTTATTTTTTTTTGTAAACAAGCCAAAAGAGTTTTCGAATTTACTTGAAAAGAGCTTACGTTTTCATAATACTCGATTTATTTTTTGGAAAAGAGCCTTTTTTTGTGGAGCTCTTTTTCATTTTTTGAGCGTAATCATTGAGCTCGCTTGTTTTAAAAAATTGAGGAAGCTATATTTTTTAACTACTTTCATTTTTATATAAGAGCGAGCAACATTTTTTTAGCTCGTTTTAAAAAAAAGAGCGAGCTTTTTTTTGGGCTCTGCTCTTTTTTTGAAAAGAGCAAGAGCCCGAGCGAGCGAGCTTTTCCATCCCTGTTTGGAACTGAAATACTGATGTTGAAATGTTGTATATACATATGTACATTAGAGTGGTCCAAAAAAACATGAAAGTTGGAATTCGCCTTTTCCACAATGTTGCCCCTATTCCTTAATGTCTGAAAACTCTCTGTGGCAAGTTTCAGCTAAATCCGCTGTTATTTCGAGGTAGCACAAAAAGTTGTCTTTTAAGAATTAGTAATTTATCTCTAGAGTAATTTATACAAAAAGTCGGGTAGACTTTAAATTTAATTATTAACCTGTACGCTATTATTTTTTTTTTTTTTTTTTTTTTTTTCTCTTCAATTCATTTTATTTGCAATCTATTTTATATACATAAGTAAAAATAATAAGCAAATCTTATGATAAATAAAAACTAACTTAAGATATTGAGATCGAATGAGCTCAATACGAAAAAAGGAAACAATTGTATTGTTAATATATATTTACATTTTTCTATTTTCTAAAAGGTAGGTCAAGTACATGAAACCTTTTCAGTCTACGAATTTCATCACTATCATCTAATAAATTTATAGCTAATATATTTGAATGATTGCTTAGTCTATTAAGGTATCTTTCACTGAACTTATTGATCTCTTCTTTAACTTTCAGAATTCCAAGATCTTTGTGTATATTATTATTAGTTACAAACCAAGGGGCATTTGTTATTAATCTTAATGTCTTTGATTGATATCTCTGCAAAATTTCAATATTTGAGTTACTGGCAGTTCCCCAAAGCTGGACACCATATGTCCATATTGGCTTAAGAATTGATTTATACAAGATAACTTTATTTTCTAAGCTTAACTCTGATGTTGGACCTAGTAACCAATACATTTTCTTTGTTTTAATGTTTAAATGATTGCGTTTTTTAGATAAATGTTCTTTCCATGTTAGTCTTCTATCTAAGTAAAGCCCTAAATACTTTACATAATTGCTTGTTGGAATAGAAGAATTATTTAGATAAAGTTGTAATTCCCGGTTTTTTTAAACTTATACAAAAAAAAAAAAAACATATTTTAGTAAAATTTTCGAAATTTTCTGAAAGATGTAATTAAAAATTCAACTTGTTTTTGCCTTGTATGCTTAAATTTCTAAAATCTGATCTTTATTTTAACGAAGATTATGAATCAGCAATCGAAACTTAAAAAAAAATTGTGGTTTATGAATTATTCGAGGTTTTTGAAAATTCAAAAAAACTCAAGTTTTTTGAGATATTTTCCTAATTACCTGTAAACGGTGTTATCGAAAAATGCAATTTGTTATACTTTTGCAATTTACTTACCAAGGTCCTTAATTATATATAACACTGATTTTAATTTTAAAAAGGATAACAGATATCCTTGCAAATTAACTTAAAACTTGACATTTTTTAATATTTCGCTATTATTTAGCTTGCTATAATTTTATTGCTACCAAAAACCCCATCTCACATAATACACTAAAAAAAAAAAGTTAGTATAAAAATTAGTAAAACGGTTTCCAATTTTATTATACTAGTATTATACTAATTTGTAGTATAAAGTTGTTTTTTAGTAAAATAATTTGGTATTCTCATTTTACAAATTACAGAATTTTTTACTAATTTGAGTTGCTAAATCTACAAATTTAATTTTACTAAATTTTGAAACCCGATTAGCTAAAATTAGCAAAAAAAATTACTAATCTTTTTGATTTTGCAAGTTTAAATTTTTTATTTTTTTTTGAAAATATAAACAACCTGATAGAAATTTTTGTTGCAATATGATTACCAGAAATTCAAGTTGTTTTTAAGCGTTTTTTTCCATTTATAATAAAAATTGATTTGTTCTCTAAATTTTTTTGTTGTTTTTTAATGTTTATATTTCCACGTTTTTTTTTTTGCTTTTTTCGAATATTTCTTTGCTATAAATACAAATTAGTTTGCAATTTTTTCAATATGTATTTTTATCATCCATATTCGTACACTCGGTGAAAAAAAGATTTATCATATTGATGAAACTGCTTCATAAATCAATCATCGGCAGTAAATATGATGAAGCGTTTCATAAAGCAGATGATCTTTTTTATACGAAAATTGATGCCAAAACGTCTTTCAAATTAGTTCGTATTAACCGATAATTCGTCTTTAACCAAGTTTAGCTTAAAAGAATTTTACTGTAAATGGTACAATTGTTTTCTATTCTAAAGCTGCCTACACACGAAGGAACATTCGTCACAAAATGCCCTTCGTGTATGGCGACCTATAGAAAATCAAGCATGCTGTACAGCATGCTGGACGGCTGTATGAATTTGATCATGTAGTGTCTAATTTGACAGCTTGTCAAACATGTTGGACGAAAAACAAAAATTTTTTGATTTTTCGGCAGGTTTGACAAACACGCTTTACAGTGTAATGTAAAATATCAACAAACATTAGGGAATTTTACATTTTTAATAAGTTATTTTGTGACAAGAAAGGGATAACGTTAATAAAAAAACTAAAAAATGGAAAAACGGAAGAAAAAAAATTAAATTCAAAGAAAAAAAGTTAAAAAAATAATTTCGTCATTATCATCCGCTGTGTTAATTTTGTGTTTTTGAAGGTACATTTTACAGCATGCTTGACAGTGTATTTGATCGTATAAAGTCCGCTTATGTCAATAGCGGCCTATATACGAGCAAGCATGCTGTCCAGCTTGTTTGACAAACAAAAAATGGTTTTTGGAATACACGGACAAGCATGCTGTAAAACTTTACTTCAGAACCACAAAATCAACACAGCGGATGATAATGACGAAATTATTTTTATTATTTTTTTTCTTGGAATTTCAGTTTTGAATTTCTTTTTTTGCATTTTTTAGTTTATTTTAGGGATGTGCGATTAATCGATTAATCAAACTTCTAGATTAATCAAAATTCTGATTAATCTATTAATCGATTATTCAATAATTTTGATTAATCAAAAATATAATTAATCGATTAATCAGTTATTTCGATTATTCAAAATAATGATTAATTGATTAATCATGATTTTGATTAATCAAATTTATGAATAATTGAATAATATCTTGTTTTTCTCCATTGACGACGCTTTTTAACGCCAGTTCAAAATAGAGACTTTAAATTTAGGAACGGAGTTGGTCAAGTCTGACCAGTGAGCAAACAACCTTTGTTATTCTCTTTATTTGGAGCTATATAAAGTATCGCCACAAAACAAGGCTAAAATTTCCGTATTTTTCTATTTTAAATATTAATTGAAATTATTAAATTTTCGATTAATCAAAATTCAAATTAATCGATTAATCGTAATTCTGATTAATCAAATTTTAAACTAATCAATTAATTGACTAATCAAAGTTCTGATTAATCATACTGTTTGATTAATCGATTAATCGCACATCCCTAGTTTATTTATCAACGTTATCCCTTTCTTGTTACAAAATAACTTATTAAAAATGTAAAATTCTCCAATGTTTGATGATTTTTTTCAATATACGGTAAAGCGTGTTTGTCAAACTTGCCGAAAAATCAAAAAATTTTGTTTTTCGATAACATGCTGCACAAA
Organism: Leucophora obtusa; assembly: GCA_949987735.1. Classification (NCBI taxonomy): domain Eukaryota; kingdom Metazoa; phylum Arthropoda; class Insecta; order Diptera; family Anthomyiidae; genus Leucophora; species Leucophora obtusa. The sequence continues at coordinate 112,034,377 of OX465299.1, forward strand.
CCGTCAAATTAGACATTACATGGTCAAATTCATACAGCCGGCCAGCATGCTGTACAGCATACTTGGAAGTCCATATGGCCGCTAATGTATCGTGTTGACATTCGTGTTATCAAAATTTTTTGATAATTTGTGTTTCCTAACTCAATTTTCCATCGTGTGTATCGATGTTACTGTTTTTGCTGTTTTAGTTCATTAAGAGCAGTCGTACTGGGAGGTGCTTTTGTAATTGCGCATTATGGCGACAATTACAAATAATGAAAACTGCATTAATTTTATAAATGAATATAAAAATTTATAGACAATTAAGAAAAAAATCCTTAAATATAAATTGTAACAAAATATTGACCAGTTTTCCTTTAAACATATATAAAGCTGCCTACACACTAGGGAACATGGTTGAGGGAACAAAAAATATCAAAAAATTTTGTAAACACGAAATGCACGCTCTCAACACGCACACACACACAAACGCACTCACACATTCACAAAAAATGCTCTCTTTTTTTAAGAATGTTCCCTAGTGTGTAGGCAGCTTAATATAAACAACTGTAAATTGCCCGCGTGCTAACCCGGTGTCTTCAAATGCAATAAATTATATGATATGAAATGTCAAAAGCTAAACGTCAAAATGATATCAATTGCAAAGGAGAACACTTGTCCATTTCATGGATAAGAAATATCATAGATTTTTTTTAGAAAAACAACAAATTTTATGAAACATTAATATTTACCGACAAATAATAAAAAAACTAAACACTTTTCCATTCTTTTTTAACAAATTTTTTGTTGTTTTTCTATTACAAAATTAAAATGAAAACTAAAAGTTACATTTGATCTCTGGCATCACTGCAAGAGCCGATTGCATGTCAGCGATATGATGTTTGTATTAATTTTATTGTGCATAGACTAATAGCATCAGAAAATTACAATTTTATTAAAAATTTTAAATTATTAAGAAAAACATTAAATTCTGTAATAAAATTAATAAGAAAGGGATACAAATTTTCTATGACTAAAAAAAAATAACGAAATAAACGATTGAACGAAAAGAACGAATAATGGTGAACGATGTCATATCGTTCAATGAACTGAACCCTTCAAATGAACTAGTTCGTTCATGAACGACACAACTCTAAGCAAGAGGTTTTTCAACAAAAACATTCGGTAGTTTTTTGATAGTTAAAAAAATAAAGTGAATTAAAATAATAACTTGTAAAAATCAATAACAATGGTACATATTGGACCAGTCATCCTGGGGTACTTGCTCCACAACATATGCCCACCGCACCCAGTGGTCCTAATACTCTTCAAACATCATCTTCGACCGGAACAACATCCTCATCTTCAAATAAATCGTCTTTATCCGTAAAACCCAATTATACTTTAAAGTTTACTTTGGCTGGTCATACCAAGGCATTATCAGCTGTTTTCACCCAATGGGAATGGTTGGCGAGATCATTTGAGTACCAGAAGTGGGAAAATAAATAATTTCGAAATCTTATGAATTGACCTGTCTCGGCCGTTCATTTTAATCGTGATGGTTCGTTAATTGCTCTTCTAGCTATATTGGCTTATGTAGTATTTGGGATACAGCCAGTGGTCAGTGTTTGAAGACTTTAATAGATGATGGCAAGTATATATTGGCGGCTACTTTGGATAATACTTTGAAATTATGAGACTATTCAAAAGAAAAATGTTTAAAAACCTGCACTGGACATAAAAATGAAAAATATTGTATTTTTGCAAATTTTTCAGTAACTGGAGGAAATGTTAGTTAAAGGCAAGAATTTTTTTTATCTATAAATTTGTTTTAAATGTTTGTAATATTTTTTTGTGGGTTGTTTCCGGCAGTTAATATGGTTTACATCTGGAATCTACAATCGAAAGAGGTGGTCCAGAAATGACAGGGTCACACCGATACTGTGTTGTATACTGCTTGTCATCCAACAGAGAATACTATTGCTTCGGCGGCTTTGGAAAATGACAAAACCATAAAATTATGGAAAAGCGATACATAATTTTACAATTACATATGGTTATCCCAATATTGGTACCATATGTGAATTGGTATTTAAAAAGGTTTTGGTCGTATCAATGGCAAAAAATCACCCATTATTTGTTTGGAAGATATTATTCATGAGATATTTACAGTGGGTACAAAGGTTCAAGCTGTTAGTGAATTTATGTGTGCATTTTTAGTAAGTTTATTGTCTTTATATTAATTTATATGTAGCAAAAATCAACTTCTATTTTTTTATCTACAGTTTTGTAGCCCACGTGAAGCTTGGAAGAATAAAGTGTCGGTATCCTTTAAGCGTGGAGGCGAATACGGCGATCGTGGTAATGGTATCAATGATTTAATAGCATGCAGTTTATAAATATATTTTTGTAAAAATTTGACACTGTTACTTATAAACTAGAAAGTATTTTAGGGGCTTTGACATATCTTTTTCATATTTATGTAGTTTTTCATTTTAAATATCCGATTGAATGTAAACATGTATGGCTCTGCAATCACATTTTTTTGGAATCAATTTTCCTAAAGACAAGTTATCAACAGCAATCCTTAGCCTGACAACTTATCTAAAAAATATAAATGAATAGAAAAATTTATAAATTTTACTCCTATATTAGTTAATTTGATAATTTCACATTTTAAGTCGTTTAAAACATGTTATTTTTCGCTGTTTTCGCATCAATTTATTAATTAAAGGAAATAGCAATTGCCTACTTTTGTTAACTTTGAAACTCTTAATTTCTAATTATAATCTTTACAGCTGAGTTTCATACTGAAGTCTTTAACTTCACTATTAAACAAAAGAAAATGCCAAGAAATTTGTGTACGAAACAACAAAAAATTATGCATTAATAAAAGTAAACTCAAAAACCTACACGGTGGTTTTCATACTGAAGGTTTTTGAGTTAAGCATTAGTTATTTAATTTGTTATTTCGTATACAATTTTTTACATTTTATATTTCAATATCGTTAAGTTCAAGTTAACTTTAAATATGAAACCGAGCGTAATAGATAAATAATAAAATGTACCTACATTAATTTGGAATAAATGTTGTCATTTTTTTATACTTTTAAAAGTAAATACTTATAAAAATTTGCATTAAATGAATGTGTGACTTTCTTTTAAATACTTATACATATTAATACTCCAAAAAATAATTTAAATGAGAATATCAATTTGATATTGATCTCAAAAGCCTATTATTTAGTACATATATTTATAATAAATCTTTTTATCTTTTTATATACATACATTCAATGTATCATTCATCTAAAAGTTATTTAAATTTTAAAACTTTACTTATAATTAAATCGTATTTAAAATTACATTTCATTTTATAACTAAAAAGAAATAAATTTTACTATTCGTAAGCATTTTTTATGGATTTTATTTTAGATTTTTTGGAAATAAAATACAGTATGCATACTAATATTTAGTATAAGTACTATTTTATTTCCATTTTAAATTTACAGAAATTTTACTAATATATAGTAAAATTACTAATTTTTGCTTCTAAATGAATTTCACTAATATTTAGTAAGAAGTTTGGCTAATTTTAGCAAATTGATTTCCATTATGAATATACTAAAATTATACTAAATTTTAGTAACTATTACAAATTTTTTCCACAACTTTGACTTTACTAATAATTACAGATACATTTTGCTAAAATTAGCTAATCGGTCTGCTGGCCTAATATTAGTTAATTTTTCTGTAATATTACAGTTTTTTCTGTAACTTTTACAGACTTTTTTATTTGAGTGTATGACATTCCACAGATATATATTAATGCAAAATTTTTATATTGGTAAATATAAGAAAACATCCTCATAGAAGTTGATAATTTTTTGTATGAAATTTTCAAATTTCGCGAAATCCGCGACTCCGATTTCAATTTTTAATTAATTAAAAATAATAGAACAAGTACAACCTCGAAACTTCAATTGCGATGTGCTACCTCTAAACAAAACTTTTTTGGTGTTTTTTTGATCAGACCACATTTTTTTTCAAAGTGGCATATTTGTAGGGGTGTGGAGCGTGAAAATTCAAAATTTTTTTTTTTTGGACATCTCTAATGTACATACTCGTATTGCTTTATTTGAACAAAGATCATCATTAAATAAAAGTAAATTTCCGAGGTACGAGTATTTTTGTTGGTATTTAAACTTGATAATGACTAATAAAATTTGTTTTCGGTTTAACTAAACCCAAAAAACTCGGCCTAAATAATATTTTTTTATACCTACTAATTGAGTTTATTAAATTTTAAATCGAATTTTTTTATTTTAAATATTTTTTATTTAAATTATTTTTAAAACAATCAATGTTTTTAATTAAAAAATTTTACAAAATTTTAATATACACACAGAGAATAAATCAGTTGGAAATCATTTGGAATTTCCATCATTTTACCACTATGATATAATTTTAATACCAATTAAATATTATCAATTCCCGAGTAAAAAAGTTTTGATATAATCATATATTATTTTATGTAATTGCATATAGTAACTTATAGTTACATATGGCCACATATGCTTTTAAATTCAAGCAGATATACTTTTATATAGTCATATGTTAGATATTTTTTCCTCAAAGGTTTTAATATGGAGACATATCTGATTTTATATTATTACATATTTGCCTACATATATATGTATTTGCTATATATAAGTACATAAAGTAACATATAAAAGATATAATTACATGTACGTTTATATATAATTTAGTATGACACTACCCGAGTAAAAAAAATTATATATAATCATATGTGGCATATATTACAATATATAATTAGACATGTGGTTATGTATATCCATATATAATTATATATGACGTTTTTTCCGAAAAATTTTCCTTATATTATGCCATATATAATTTCATCTAATTAGATATCGGCCTTCATAATATTAGATATGGCATATATAATTATATATTACATAATATGGTTGATCTTATTGCATATATAGTTATATATAGAACTATATCTTAATATATATGGTGGCATTTTAGCAATATATAATTATATATGGTATCATTTAAACAATATATAATTATATATGGTGACAGTTAAACTAGATATTATCATATATGGTGCCATTTAAACAATATATGGTCATATATGGTACCTCATTAACAAAATCTTTAATTCAGTTCCAGATATGATAATATATGGTACTATATATAGTGCGATATATATTTATATATGGTGTTATTTAAGCTATATATTATCATATATGGTGCCATTCAAACCATATATTATCATATATGGTACCATTTAAACCATATATTATCATATATGTTGCAATTTCAACTATATGCCCATATATAGTACCTGATGAACGACATTTTTAATACAGATGCAGATATGATAATATATGCTACTTTGATATATCGTATCATTTAAACAACCCGAGGAAAAATAGTTACATATAGTCATATATGTGATTAAGTTATATCTGTATAAATATACAGTTTCATCCGAAGAATGGCCCGATATATTTTTATCAATTGTTTATCAATTTTTATCTAAATGTATCAGTTTAGATCTGACCTAATTAAATTATGTGTTAATCAGATGAAATTGTATCACATTTTTGATCTGATACAATTTTATCGGTTTGATCGTAATTGGTTTAATTTTATATAAATAAAATATAATTGTATCCGACATTTACCTTATACAATTGTATCAAAGTTTTAAACTGATATCAGGTTAAAATTGGGATATAACTATATAATTTTGTATACAAATATATCTATTTGGACCTAAACTGATACCATGTAATATAAACCAATAAAATTGTATCAGGTCAAAAATCTGATACAATTTCATCTGATTAACACATAATTTAATCAGGTCAGATCTAAACTGATGCAATTAGATAACAACTGATACAAATAAGAACTGATACAATTTTATCGGGCCATTTTTCGGATCAAATGGTATATGGATGAATCTAAGTTATATATTACCATATAAAGCTCCATATTGGTGCCATTTAAATAATATATTGTCATATATGGTGCCATCATATATGGTAACTCATCAGCAACTACAATATTAACTGTATTTCAGAAGCTATTAATTGTATTTCAGAAATTTTAAATGTATTTTAGAAATTATGGAATGTATTTCAGAAATTTATTAATTGTATTTCAGAAATAATCAAATCTATTTCAGAACTTGTTGATGGTTTAACATAGTTATAGAGAAAAATTTCTAAATTACATTTCATAATTTCTGAAATACAATTGATAACACAGTACAACAGCCAATCTGGGGGGTGAGAAATTCCAAGTCAGGGTGATGGTACTAGGTCAGTATAGTAAAACCCTCAAAGGGTTTGGCGTTCGTATGTGTCATTTTTTTTTATGACCTTTTAAATTTTTTCCTTATCTTGATGTTTTTTCGCTTAGTTGTAACTCGAGAACCACTTGTCCGATTTTGATGAAACAAATTTAGAAAAATTTAGAATTACAATTTCTTTAATCCGTTCATATAACATTTTTCTTTATAATCAACAGTTTTGCCGGTAAAAATAAATTTGTGGAGAAAAAAAAATATTTTTTTGCCTAAAAATTAAAATTTTTGTTTTTAAATTCATAAAAAATTTTAATTTTTAGGCAAAAAAATATTTTTTTTTCTCCACAAATTTATTTTTACCGGCAAAACTGTTGATTATAAAGAAAAATGTTATATGAACGGATTAAAGAAATTGTAATTCTAAATTTTTCTAAATTTGTTTCATCAAAATCGGACAAGTGGTTCTCGAGTTACAACTAAGCGAAGAAACATCAAGATAAGGAAAAAATTTAAAAGGTCATAAAAAAAAATGACACATACGAACGCCAAACCCTTTGAGGGTTTTACTATACTGACCTAGTACCATCACACTGACTTGGAATTTCTCACCCCCCAGAAAATAATCCCAAAAATGTTCCATAGTGTAATTTCTGAAATATAGTTTGACTAGCGGGCGCAGCCCGCTACGTTGTTAGCGTGCCTTAAAGGTTAAGGGGGGGGGGGGGGAGGGCGTAGCTGCGCCCCCCACAATTTTTATTAAATTCGTTTTTTTATTTAAAGCCTTCACCCAGCCACCACAAATAAATAATTCTGCACAACAATGGGTTTAAAATAAATAAATATTTGATCACTTTTGCTCATTAGAGTGGATTGTTAGTAATGAATCCATAATAATTTGAAATATACGTGTCTATGTCAAGATAATTTGGTAAAGTGCGAACTTAGGTAGATAGACCCGTAAGTAGTTTTGTTTATTTGTGTTTTGAATGAAAATAAATAACGTAAAGCAGGGTTGAAAAGCATTTTATAATATTAAAAATAGCGGGCAAAGCTACGTTGTTAGCGTGTCTTAAAGTTTTTTTTTTAATTCCAGTTTATGTAAAGGTAGACCTGGCAATTCAAGTAAATTCACAAATTCAGTTGGAAAATTTACTGCGTCGGTTTCTTCCACCGGTGCTTCGTTACATGAAGTTTAAATATCGGAATATATAAGTTCCATTCCTTTTCTAAGGTTTTTTCTCTTTCAGAAAATTTGTTTAACTTTTTGGAGAGTATGTTTCAATGCTACATAAGTTTCATATTCCGTTGATAGTGTTTGAACAGGTAATTCCCTCTTCCAATCCATTTGCAATGTCTATAATTTCAATTCCACTCGTTCAACGTTTATATCCATTTCATTCCACTTGTGTAGTGTTTCAATCCCACTCGTTTCCTTTTTATTTTCTTAATTTTAGTGTTTTATATACACTTGTTCTTTAAGTTTTAGGTTTCTAGCTAAAGACGCAGACGTTAAGGGGGGGGGGGGCAATTTTCCCCTTTTGAACCACCATTTTTACCACGTTCCTGTCCAAAGTCCTAGAAATGCCTTGTCGATAAGTTAGCCCATACTCCAAGGAAAACATATTATATATTACAGGTTTCTAGCCGAAGGGTTCGGTTAGGCCATCAAGGGGGAGAATTATTCCGTTTTTACCCCTCCCGGTAGGAATTTCCAAAAATTCCGTCTTAGAGGACGTCTGCGTTGGAGGAGGAACCTACTACATACATAATTTTAGGTCTCTATATCCAGCAGTTTGGCCAGGCCGTCAAGGGGGAAGTTTTTTCCCTTTTTACCTCTCCCGGTATGAATTTACAAAAATACCATCTTAGGGGACGTCAACGTTGGAGAAGGAATCCAAATACCGAATTTAAGATCCCTTGTTCCAGCAGTTTGGCCAGGCCGTTAAGGGGGAGACTTTTCCTGTTTTTGACCCTACCTGTAGAAATTTCCAAAAATCTCATCTTAGCGGATGTCTACAATAGAGGAGGAACTTTAATACCAAATTTCAACTTCCTACCTCCAGCGGTTTGGGCAGGCCTTTAAGCGGCACTTTTCGCTTCATTAATCCCCATTTTTGCAATGTCCCTGTCCAAAAAGCACCTTCTCGGTAAGTGAGCACATACTCCAAGTAACATATGTTTTACATTTCAGGTTTCTAGCCAACTTTTACTATTTGTGCCCCTCTCGGTAGGAATTTCCGAAAATCCATCGACAGGGAATTCCAGCTTCCTAGTTCCAGCAGTTTGAGCAGGCTGAGAGGAACTTAAGTACCGAATTTCGGCTTCCTAGTTCCAGCAGTTTGGACAGGTCGTTAACGGGCAACTTTCCCTTTTTGAGCCCCCATTTTATAACGACCCTGTCCAAAATTCAAAAAAGTATCTTGCTAATAAGTTAGCCCTCACTCCAGGGACCCACATTTTAAGCTTCAGGTTTCTAGCCGAAGGGGTTTTTACCGGCCCCCAAGGTGAGGCTTTTCTTCTTTTTGCCCCTCCCTTTAGGAATTTACAAAAATTCCATCTTCGCGGCTATCTGCGATGGATGAGGAACATTCATACCAAATTTCAACTGCATTGCCTAAGCGGTTTGGGCAGGCCGTTAGTGGGGACATTTTTCCCTTTCAACCACCATTTTTACTATGTTCCTGTTCCAAAATAGAAAAATTACGTTGCCGGTGAGTTAGTCCTACTCCAAGGAATACATATTTAAAATTTTAGGTTGGCCAAAAGGGATTGGGCAAGCCGTGAGGAGGAGACTTTTACCTTATTTCCCCTCCCGATAGGAATTTCAAAAATTCCGTCTAAGCGGACGCCTACACAGAAGGAGGAACTCACATACCGAGTTCCCTTTTGGGATATCCTGTAGGGAATTCCAAAAATACAAACTTAGTCGATGTCTACTACAGTGGAGGAACCTTTATACCAAATTTCAACTTCTTACCTCCAGTGGTTTGGGCAGGCACTTTTCCAATTTGTGAGACTGTTTATGGGGAGACTTTTCCCCTTTTTGCCCGTTCCGGTTGGAATTTCCAAAAATCCGGTCTTAGCGCACGTCTATGCCGAATATCAAGAAACCTTGTTTTAGTGGAGATATCCGTGGGGGGAGGAAAAAAAGTAGTTTTTTTGAAATTATATACTATTTTAAATGGTACTTTTTGGAAAAACGAAATTTTTTGGAAAAAGATACTTTGTTTTTACAAAGTACTTTATTTGTACTTTTTTTGGAAAAGGTATTTTTTTTTAAAAAGGTGTTTTTTTTTTTTTTGGAAAAATGTATGTTTTTTGGAAAAAGGTACTTTTTTGGAAAAGGTACTTTTTTTAGAAAAGGTACTTTTTTTTAGAAAAGGTACTTTTTTTTGAAAAAGGTATTTTTTTGAAAAAATGTATGTTTTTTGGGAAAAGGAACATTTTTTTAGAAAAAGGTACTTTTTTTGGAAAAAGGTACTTTTTTTGGAAAAGGTACTTTTTTTGAAAAAGTTATTTTTTTGGAAAAATGTATGTTTTTTGGGAAACGGTACTTTTTTTTAAAAAGGTACATTTTTTTAGAAAAAGGTACATTTTTTGGAAAAAGGTACTTTTTTTAAAAAAGGTACTTTTTTTGGAAAAAGGTACTTTTTTTTGGAAAAAGGTACTTTTTTCGGAAAAAGGTACTTTTTTTGGAAAAAGGTACTTTTTTTGGAAAAGGTACTTTTTTTGGAAAAAGGTACTTTTTTTGGAAAAAGGTACTTTTTTTGGAAAAAGGTACTTTTTTCGGAAAAAGGTACTTTTTTTTGGAAAAAGGTATTTTTTTTGGAAAAAGGTATTTTTTTTGAAAAAACGTACTTTTTTTGAAAAAGGTACTTTTTTTTTGGAAAAGGGTACTTTTTTTTGGAAAAATGTACTTTTTTTGGAAAAAGGTACTTTTTTTGGAAAAAGGTACTTTTTTTGGAAAAAGGTACTTTTTTTGGAATAAGGTACTTTTTTTGGAATAAGGTACTTTTTTTGGAAAAAGGTACTTTTTTTTGGAAAAAGGTACTTTTTTCGGAAAAAGGTACTTTTTTTGGAAAAAGGTACTTTTTTTGGAAAAGGTACTTTTTTTGGAAAAAGGTACTTTTTTTGGAAAAAGGTACTTTTTTTGGAAAAAGGAATTTTTTTTGGAAAAAGGTACTTTTTTTGGAAAAAGGTACTTTTTTTGGAAAGAGGTACTTTTTTTGGAATAAGGTACTTTTTTTGGAAAAAGGTACTTTTTTTTTGGAAAAAGGTACTTTTTTTTTGGAAAAAGGTACTTTTTTCGGAAAAAGGTACTTTTTTTGGAAAAAGGTACTTTTTTTGGAAAAAGGTACTTTTTTTGGAAAAAGGTACTTTTTTTTGAAAAAGGTACTTTTTTTGGAAAAAGGTACTTTTTTTTGAAAAAGGTACTTTTTTTGGAAAAAGGTACTTTTTTGGGAAAATGGTACTTTTTTTGGGAAAAGGTACTTTTTTTGGGAAAATGTACTTTTTTGGAAAAAGGTACTTTTTTTGTCCCCTTTTTGCCCCTCCCGATAAGAATTTCCAAAAATGCCGTCTCAACGGACGTCTACACCGGTCGAGGAATCTACATACCAAATTTCAACTTCATAGCTCCAGCAGTTTGAGCAGGCCCTCAAGGGGGAGACTTTTTCCCCTTTTTGCCCGTCCCTGTAAAAATTTCCAAAACTCCCGTCTTGGCGGATGTCTACGATAGTGGAGGAACCTTTATACCAAATTTCAACTTCCTACCTCCAGCGGTTTGGGCAGGCCGTCAAGGGGGGCCTTTTTCCCCCAATTTTTACAACGTCCCTGTCCAAAATTCTAGAAAGTACTTTCCAGAAAAGTTAGCCCCTACTCCAAGGAACACATATCTTAAATTTCAGCTTTCTAGCCAAAGGGGTTTTGGCAGGCCGTCAAGGGGGACACTTTCCCCCTTTTTGCCCGTTCCGGTAGGAATTTCCAAAAATCCCGTCTTAGTGGACGTCTACCCCGAAAGAGGAACCTACATACCAAATTTCAACTTCCTAGCTTCAGCGGTTTGGGCTGGGCGATGTTGAGTCAGTCAGTCAGTCAGTCAGTCACGTTATTCTTTTATATATAGAGATAATTTCTGAAATACAATTGTGAATTTCGGAAATACAATTAATAATTTCTGAAATACAATTGATAAAACTGAAATTCAATTGACTAGTTCTGAAATACAATTCATAAATCTGAAAAATAATTGATAAGTTCTGAAATACAATTGATAAAACTGAAATTCAATTGATTATTTCTGAAATACAATTGATAAATCTTAAAAACAATTGATACAATTGGAAATGGTGTAGAGCGTTAAAAATATGTAAATAAAATTATTTTTAAAAAAAAATTCAATTTAATAAAAAAAATATAATTTTATAAAAACATTTATAGACAATAAAATTATAACTTTATAAAAAGAAATTCTTTTGAATGGGGGAAATGTTTTTAGTTGATCTGTTATTTTTAAGTAAATAAATGCTATTTTAGTTTGACTCAAGATCATAAATTAATATCACTTTCTGTTTAAATTATTTTCAAATCAAAGAAAGATGATACAATTTTTACAAGTAAATTACAAAGAATAAAAATTATTGAAAAAATTTCGATAAGACCAGCAAGGAGAATGCGCATTTTTATAAAAAAAAAAATGCATAGCCGTGAGAGGTATCGAACTCGAGACCTTCTGAGTTTAAACCTTATTTTAACAAAATATTGTAATTTTTATAAAATCAGTGCTCTTCCAGTGTATTATTTTTTGAACTATTGTCAATATCTGTCTGGGATCTTATTTAATCCCAAATAAATGGAGATCTTACGTAGTACCCAAATATAATGCGGGATCTAATTTTAGCTGTCATTTTTCTGGATAGTTTTAGATGTCAATCTCCAAATATATTGCTGTTTCTAATTCGATCTGCAATTTATGGGATAAATTAAGATCCTACCAAATCCCCAAATATATCACTGGATTTAATTCGATGTGCAATTTATCGGAAAAGTTAAGATCTTACGCAATCCCGAAGTATATTACTGGATCTAATTTTATCTGTAATTTTTTGGATAAATTTAGATCTTACTTAATCCCCAAATATATTGCTGGATCTAATTTGATCTGCCAATTTTCTATTCAATTTATATCCAAGTTTATCCACAAATATATTGCTGGATCTAATTCGATCTGCCATTTTTCAGATAAATTTAGATCTAAGTTAATCCACAAATATATTGCTGGATCTAATTTGATCTCCCATTTTTCAGATCAATTTATATCTAAGTTTATCCACAAATATATTGCTGGATCTAATTCGATGTGCCATTTTTTGGATCAAATTAGATCTAAGTTTATCCCCAAATATATAGCTAAATCTAATTCGATCTGCCACTTTTTCGGATCAAATTAGATATACGTTCATCCACAAATATATTGCGGGATCTAATTTAATCTGCCAAAATTGAGATCAAATTAGATCTAAGTTTATCCCCAAATATATAGCTGGATCTAATTGGATCCGCCATTTTTCGGATCAAATTAGATCTAAAAATATCCGCAAATATATAGCTGGATCCGCCAATTTTCGGATCAAAATAGATCTAGGTTTATCCCCAAAGATATCACTGGACCTCCCAATTTTGAGATATAACTTGATCTTAGTTTATCCCCATATATACAATGGGATATAATACTATATGATTGGATACACCCAATTTTGAGATCTAATTGGATCAGCTAGATATTACAGCAGATCTTAAACAATATCAAATTGGATATAATTAGATATTGCGCGAGATCAATTTTTTTTACTCGGGTATACATAATAATATAAAACTATGTGGATCCAAATAAGAAATATTTTATAATTTGTGTTAGTTATGATTATATATTGACGAATATGAACCCATATATAACTTAGACATATATCATCCCACATAGGCAATTTTTTCAAAGCGATTTTATATACAAATATATAAGGTCCATATAAAACCGTATTGTATTATATTTGGTTCCATGTTATCAATGATTTTGAACTAGTTTCAGAATTAGTAATTACTAGGGATTGGCGCGTGACACGAAATGTTCGTGAGTCACGTTATTCACACGTGATCGTGAGTAATAATTACTATACTTAAGTGATTCGTGCGTGAGCGTGAGTAAAAATAACCCGTGCATGATTCGTGTGTGAGTTTATTTTTTGCATCATATGTTTTTAGTAATTTTTACTGTTTTGCGTGAGAATTTTCTGATTGTAAGTTTTTAATATACTCATGTGTGCTGAGTAAGAAACGAAATGCTCTTGCGTTAGAAATTTGTTTTTTTTTTGTTTTTTTTTTTTGAGCATGAGTCAAAAATGGCTTACGCGCCGCACCCATAACATTTTTTTTTATTTTTTTTTTTTTTTATTTATTTATTTATTTATTTATTTATTTTGTTGTTCCACACACAAGACTTAAAGTCTTATATTGCAGTGAAGAACTGATTATTCGTTAAATAAAGTTTTTATAATTTAATAACTTAAGAAGTAATTATGAAGAAAAAAATAAAGTAATCAAACATACATATATATAATATGGTACCTATGCATAATAATTCCAAAACCTTGTAACACGTTTTTAAAATGAAAAATTCGATTTATAAGCCATTTATAAGTTCAAAAAGTTGTCTATGTTTATAATAGCAAAGGCACAAATAATAATAATAATAAAAATAAAAAAAATAATAATTGTTTTTTGTTTTTTGACTTACAATTAAAAACTAACAATTTGAAAAATTATAAACATAATACAAAAGAAAATAATTTAATTTAATCAAATACGTTTGAAAAATAGGTAATTATGGTTTTTTTGAACCGCAGTGCGTTACTTAAGATTTGATAACAATAAGGAATTGAGTTCCAGAGATGGATGGCATTGATATAGAATTGCCAAGTTGATATAAGGCTTTTATATTTAAATGCTTTCAGTCTTTTACCCCTACAAATAGGGTCTGAAAAAATTAGTTTCTCATAAAGATGTACAGGTTGATGCAAATAAATGATTTTATGTAAGAAAGTCAAAATTCGAGTTTTCAGTAAATCATTGAGACTGAGGCCATATAATTTTTTGGAAAACGCAGAAACTCGTGCACGTCTTTTTAAACCATATACATAGCGAACGATATTATTGAAACGACGTTTAATTTATTTTCACTTATTGAGTCACAACTGGCAAAGAGTTCACACCCGTACAACAAAATTGGAATAAGGTAAGTTTTAGCAAGCAGTATTCTAATTTTTAATGGTGTACAGTGTTGGGTTCGCCAGAGTGTTCTTATCATGGAGAAAGTTCGACCACATGCATATTTAATATGATCAGACCAGGTAAGGGTATTATTAAAAAAGATTCCTAGATTCTTAGCGGTTCTTACAATTTCAATACGTTGATTATTTATTGAAATGTTGGGAATAATTCTTTTCTTCGCTAATCGTTTTTGTATAATAAGACACTTAGATTTTTTAGGGTTAATCCCCAGACCATTAGCCGTTGCCCACACATGAATGCGATCAAGTTCCAAATTCAAAGTTCTTACACACTGATCAAGCATGGTTTCATTGCAACTAATGTAAAGTTGAACATCATCAGCATACATTCTAACTTTACAGTATGTTAGAATATCCGGGAGATCATTAGAGTATAATGAGAACAAGAGCGGGCCTAATATAGATCCTTGCGGAACGCCTCTTGTAACAGCTAGTGACACAGATTTTCCGGTTGAGGTTTTAACGTACTGATATCTGTTACTAATGGCGTTTTCTTTTCTGAAAAAAATGTTGCCTTTTTTCTGCCCTTTTTTTACAAAATGCCTTTTTTTGTATAGTAATAAAAGGTAAACATAGACAAATTTGTTATCAAAATAAAGGTATTTCAGATATCAATCTAACCGTGTATAAAATATGTCTAATTATTCCCTAATTTTCGTGCAATTTAACAAAATGTCACATTTTCCTATATTTTGGTGTTTTGTTAAATAAGTTGAATATTGTTGGACATTTTTGAAGCATAGTTAAATAGGTCTTTGAAATACCTTTAATTTTATACCTAATATGCCTATATTTACTTATTATTTCTATGCACAAAAATACATTTTTTAAATAAAGGGCAGAAAAAAGGCAACACTTTTTTCAGAAAAGAAAACGGCATAAGATAAGACGACAAAAGACGTGTTGCAGTTGAAGAAAAATTTAACATATTTTGTAATTTGTAGCATAAGATGCCGTGGTTGACAGTATCGAAAGCTTTCGAATGATCTAATAGAATTAAAAAAGTTACTTTACTTTAATTTCGGATGAATTCCATCTACTCCAACAGCATTAGATTTTATCGATAAGAAACTTGATAAAACGTCACACTCAGTTATGCCAGTAAAGAAGAACCTATTGTTTTCTGTAAAATCATAAATTGGGTGTATGTTTCTATAATAGTTACAGCCGACTCCGTTATTCGGAGTGGTGATATCTCAGTGTTCACGGACGGTTCGAAGACGGACATGGGGACAGGGTCGGGAGTTTACTCCGGCGAACTGGACCTTCGAATCACCATACGACTCTCGGGTGATTGCAGCGTGTTCCAGGCGGAAGTGTATGCAATTGACGTGGCCGCACGGATGATAATGGAACGGGATTTGGATCCATCGTCCATTAGCATCTTTGCGGACAGTCTTGCTGCTTTGAAAGCCCTGGAATCCGATGCTATCAGATCGGGGTGTGTGCGGCACTGTATTGAATCCCTCGACCGTATTCGTCGGCACTCGGTAAGGCTGGCGTGGGTCCCTGGACACGCTGGGATTGCGGGGAACGAGCGGGCTGACGAGTGTGCGAGGAATGGCTCTGAGTCGGTTGAGGACCCTATACAGACGGAGGTCCTGGTTCCTCTGGTGGAGCTATTCGGTGTGATAGGGGATATATCGGATAGGGAGACGAGGGCAAGGTGGACAACCTTGACCAATTGTAGGATATCTCGGACCCTATGGCCACTGCCAGATCCGGGGAGGACAAAGATTCTTCTTGGATTTGGCAAGCGGACGGTTGGGATGCTTGTAGGGGTTCTAACGGGACACTGCGCGATAGGCCGAATGGCTGCGCGTTGGGGTTACGCCCAGGCGGACTACTGCAGGGGCTGTGGGGACGAGGAGGAGGAGGAGACAGTGCATCATCTGCTTTGTGAATGTCCGGGACTGAAGGAACGGCGACTCAGATATCTGGGGTGCAGGTTCTTCGACGACCTGGACAGTCTACGCGATGTTTCTCTGTCTGGTCTTGCGAACTTTTTAAGGGGATCGGGATGGTTCTAGATTTCTCGGGTCGTGGTATTTCTTTCCATGTGGGGAAAACTAAGGGAATCACAATGGGCCCTATGGCCTCCGAGTGAACTCGCCGTTCTGGCGGGCTCCCATTCAACCTAACCTAACCTAATAGTTACAATCAGCTTCTACCATTGGTATATTTAAAAAAGTTTTATTTGCAATGTCGGCATCAATTGGACAAGGATCTTGCGTACCAGATTTGCCAATTCCAATTTCGCGAATCGTCTGCCATGTCTTCTTGGATCCTAAAGCATTCGAGAATTTTTCGGCATAGAATTCAGATTTGGCCTTTTTTATCAGCTTATTCGTTTCTTTTTTTACGATATTCTTCTTGTAGCTGTGTAGTTTTAAAACGTTTCCACCTAGAAAATGCAAAATCTCTTCGATACATTGATTCTTTAATGGTGGAAGAAAACCAGGATTTTTTCTTTTGGCTAACAATTTTAGTTTTTAAAGGTACTGTTTGATTAAACAGATAACTTATGTTCTCCTCTATAAATAAAAGCTGATCATCCACTGCGATAATGTGGTTTAAATAATCCCAGTCTATTTTAAAAAACTCCTCTTCCAGGGCCACGAAGTCGATATTCTTAAAGTCACAGTAAGTGATAAATTGTTCGGTTGCCAACAATTCAAATTTATATGTCATGAAAATAAGATCGTGTCTTGAAAAGCATGAAGCTGAAAGTTGGTCATAAAGTTGGATATTTGACTGATTACTAACCAAAAACAGATCCAATAGTGTACTATTTGTCGCAGTAAAGTGCGTAGGTATATTTGTATTTGGTATAAAAAGTCCGAGTGAAACCATATTATCAGAAAGACCACTATCTACCAATAAATTAGAATTAAAATCACCCGCTATTATGACATCTTCATATAAAACCGTAAAAGTCTCCAGAGTTTTAATGAAGCGATTAGTCGGTATATTTCTATTTGGCCTATATACGCTTCCCACAAGTAACTTCTTTCCTAAACTATTAATCTCAATAAAAAGGTACTCTACAAAGTTTTGCGGAAGTGATTCCTCCAAACTATCAGCATCTTTGGAGGAGTTGTATTCGAGTCAAACCCAGTTTCAGAAACGCATATGAAATCCATACCAGAATTTTAAAATATATATTTGAATTCGTCAATTTTGCCCTGTAAACTTTGCGCATTTATATGACAGATTTTAATACCTGATCTCTGTTTAGCCAAGATATTAACCATACTAGCAATTCCATCTCTAGAACGAATTCCATTGTTATTGGTCATTAAAAAAAACAATTAAATATATAAATGTAAACGCACCAACACTGAAGCTTTAATACGAAATTCTCTATACTATAACGTACACTTGACTGATTTCTTATATCTTGGTTGTATATCCTATTAATTAATCCTATTAACTTTAAAATTTCAGTGTTGTTAACTTTATTTTAAAATTACTTAATTAAAAGAAAATTTTTTTCATGTTTATTGCACTGTCATGATAAATCTGGATAAAAGTAATGGAAGATTTATCGAAATTATAAGATCTCCAACAGGCCTGGGATTAATCATTACATTTTGTAATTAATTACACATGCAATTACACAATTACATGTAATTGTAATTGAAAAAAAAAACTCATCTACAATTACATATTATTTGTAATTGCAATTCAAAATAGAACAATTACAAGTAATTGAAAATTTTTTTTATTTAAAAAAGTAATTTTTGTATGTATATTGTTAGATATGGTCCTATATAATATGATAAAAAGTATAAGGTTAATATTTAGATATAATTGTATCAAACTATGTCCACTTTTATAACATTTTATATAATTTTATACAAAAAGATATAATTTGATGTAATTGGATGAGGACAAAATTCGGATACAATTGTATCGAATTGCATAAAATTGTATCAAATTGTACCAAATTGTATACAATTCGATACAATATGATACAATAAGACGTTCTCATTTTTCGGATATAATTATATCTAATTACATAAAATATTATATATAATTAAATATAACTTCATATGGCTCCATATCATTTTTTTTACTTGGGTTGTGATAATAAAAATTTATTAATATGAGAATAATAAGAGAAAATTAGAAAGTGCAACTGATTAAATATTATTTTGTATACAAAATTCGGGCTTTCCAACCAAATAGTTCTAAAATAAAATGTTTTAAATCTATTCGATAGTGCCAATTACTTAAATAATTCTTATTAAAGCACTTTCTGCCATTACCTAGCTATTGCAATTAAAACTTGATTATAATAACTAAACTGCCATATATTTAAGGTTTTAGTTCTTTACTAGCAATTTTATATTGAATGTTGGCAACGTTAACCAATTTTAATAACACCCCGAGTAAAAAAAATTGATCTCGCGCAATATCTAATTATATCCAATTTGATATTGTTTAAGATCTGCTGTAATATCTAGCTGATCCAATTAGATCTCAAAATTGGGTGTATCCAATCATATCGTATTAGATCCCATTGTATATATGAGGGATAAACTAAGATCAAGTTATATCTCAAAATTGGGAGGTCCAGTGATATCTTTGGGGATAAACCTAGATCTATTTTGATCCGAAAATTGGCGGATCCAGCTATATATTTGCGGATATTTTTAGATCTAATTTGATCCAAAAAATGGCGGATCCAATTAGATCCAGCTATATATTTGGGGATAAACTTAGATCTAATTTGATCTCAATTTTGGCAGATCAAATTAGATCCCGCAATATATTTGTGGATAAACGTATATCTAATTTGATCCGAAAAAGTGGCAGATCGAATTAGATGTAGCTATATATTTGGGGATAAACTTAGATCTAATTTGATCCAAAAAATGGCACATCGAATTAGATCCAGCAATATATTTGTGGATAAACTTAGATCTAATTTGATCCGAAAAAGTGGCAGATCGAATTAGATCCAGCAATATATTTAGGGATAAATATAGATCTAATTTGATCTCAATTTTGGCAGATCTAATTAGATCTAGCAATATATTTGTGGATAAACTTAGATCTAATTTGATCCGAAGAATGGAAGATCGAATTAGATCCAGCAATATATTTGGGGATTAAGTAAGATCTAAATTTATCCAAAAAATTACAGATAAAATTAGATCCAGTAATATACTTCGGGATTGCGTAAGATCTTAACTTTTCCGATAAATTGCAGATCGAATTAAATCCAGTGATATATTTGGGGATTTGGTAGGATCTTAATTTATCCCATAAATTGCAGATCGAATTAGAAACAGCAATATATTTGGAGATTGACATCTAGAACTATCCAGAAAAATGACAGCTAAAATTAGATCCCGCATTATATTTGGGTACTACGAAAGATCTCCATTTATTTGGGATTAAATAAGATCCCAGACAGATATTGACAATAGTTCAAAAAATAATACAGTGGAAGATCACTGATTTTATAAAAATTAAAATATTTTGTTAAAATAAGGTTTAAAATCAGAAGATCTCGAGTTCGATACCTTTCACGGCTATGCATTTTTTTTATAAAAATGCGCATTCTCCTTGCTGGTCTTATCGAAATTTTTTCAATAATTTTTATTCTTTGTAATTTACTTGTAAAAATTGTATCATCTTTCTGTGATTTGAAAATAATTTAAACAGAAAGTGATATTAATTTATGATCTTGAGTCAAACTAAAATAACATTCATTTACTTAAAAATAACAGATCAACTAAAAACATTTCCCCCATTCAAAAGAATTTCTTTTTATAAAATTATAATTTTATTTTCTGTAAATGTTTTTATAAAATATTTTTTTTATTAAATGGATTTTTTTTTAAAAAATAATTTTATTTACATATTTTTAACGCTCTACACCATTTCCAATTGTATCAATTGTTTTTAAAATTTATCAATTGTATTTCAGAAATAATCAATTGAATTTCCGTTTTATCAATTGTATTTCAGAACTTATCAATTATTTTTCAGATTTATGAATTGTATTTCAGAACTAGTCAATTGAATTTCAGTTTTATCAATTGTATTTCAGAAATTATTAATTGTATTTCCGAAATTCACAACTGTATTTCAGAAATTATCAAACTGTATTTCAGAAATTATCAATTGTATTTCAGAAATTATGAAATGTAATTTAGAAATTTTTCTCTATTAACTATGATAAACCATCAACAAGTTCTGAAATAGATTTGATTATTTCTGAAATACAATTAATAAATTTCTGAAATACATTCCATAATTTCTAAAATACATTTAAAATTTCTGAAATACATTTAATAGCTTCTGAAATACAGTTAATATGGTAGTTGCTGATGAGTTACCATATATGATGGCACCATATATGACAATATATTGTTTAAATGGCACCAATATGGAGCTTTATATGGTAATATATAACTTAGATTCATCCATATACCATTTGATCCGAAAAATGGCCCGATAAAATTGTATCAGTTCTTATTTGTATCAGTTATTATCTAATTGCATCAGTTTAGATCTGACCTGATTAAATTATGTGTTAATCAGATGAAATTGTATCAGATTTTTGACCTGATACAATTTTATTGGTTTATATTACATGGTATCAGTTTAGGTCCAAATAGATATATTTGTATACAAAATTATATAGTTATATCCCAATTTTGACCTGATATCAGTTTAAAACTTTGATACAATTGTATAAGGTAAATGTCGGATACAATTATATTTTATTTATGTAAAACTGAACCAATTACGATCAAACCGATAGAATTGTATCAGGTCAAAAATCTGATACAATTTCATCTGATTAACACATAATTTAATCAGGTCAGATCTAAACTGTTACATTTAGATAAAAATTGATAAACAATTGATAAAAATATATCGGGCCATTCTTCGGATGAAACTATATATTTATACAGATATAACTTAATCACATATATGACTATATGTAACTATTTTTCCTCGGGTTGTTTAAATGATACGATATATCAAAGTATATGGTACTATATATGGTAGCATATATTATCATATCTGCATCTGTATTAAAAATGTCGTTCATCAGGTACCATATATGAGCATATATTGTTGAAATGGCACCATAAATGACAATATATGGTTTAAATGGCACCAAATATGATAATATATGGTTTGAATGGCACCATATATGATAATATATGGTTTGAATGGCACCATATATGATAATATATAGCTTAAATAACACCATATATAAATATATATCGCACTATATATAGTACCATATATTATCATATCTGGAACTGAATTAAAGATTTTGTTTATGAGGTACCATATATGACCATATATTGTTTAAATGGCACCATATATGATAATATCTAGTTTAACTGTCACCATATATAATTATATATTGTTTAAATGATACCATATATAATTATATATTGCTAAAATGCCACCATATATATTAAGATATAGTTCTATATATAACTATATATGCAATAAGATCAACCATGTTATGTAATATATAATTATATATGCCATATCTAATATTATGAAGGCCGATATCTAATTAGATGAAATTATATATAGCATAATATAAGGAAAAATTTTCGGAAAAAACGTCATATATAATTATATATGGATATACATAACCACATGTCTAATTATATATTGTAATATATGCCACATATGATTATATATAATTTTTTTTACTCGGGACATCATAAGTATCTTACTAGATTTTCAGTTATAACAACCAAAATAAAATTTGTTGAAACAACATTTGTGACCACAACTGATAAAAAGTACAACTTTAAACAATTTTGGAAATTGTAACTCCCGTACGTTCCCAAAGATACCGAAATTTACCCAAAAGCGTTCCCGTACTCGAGAATTGGGTAAATGAGAGCGCTAATGAGAGTGTATTAGTGCTTCTCTTTTTATCAAAATTTACCCAGACTTTTTCTTCGGGTAAACTTTGGTAAAACAGCTGATGCAAATATAAACAAAAAACAATTGTGAAATTAAATTAAAAATTGTAATTTAATAAAGAAATAAGCAAAAGAAACTTGGTTTTTTGTTAAAATTAATTGAATAAAATCAAAAACAACTTTTAAATGCGAATAAATACCCTACGGGAAATTTTAACAAACTGTCACCGAACTGGCTCCTTTATATGAAATAGACTGGTCACTTTTACATGGCGTTGTCATAAGAGGGGAAAATTGACCCCTTGTGACATGTCACAAGACAAAACCCAGGACAGGTCCCTGAACTTTGTTTTTTATTAACGTGTCCTAGGAAATGTCTTGTGACATGTCACAAGGGGTCAATTTCCCCCTCCTATGACAACGCCATGTAAAAGTGACCAGTCTATTTCATATAAAGGAGCCAGTTCGGTGACAGTTTGTTAAAATTTCCCGTAGGGTATGTATATTTGTGCCGATTTGCAAACTGAAATTATACGTATTTTCACATCAGTGCTGGGATTTTGGCACAATCTAAGATTGATTGGTACAATGGCACAACCGATACTATTTTGGCACATTTTGGTTATCTACAAAATTTAATATAAAATGAGTTTAAAAAATAACAATTCTTTAATTTTTAGTTTCTAAGCATTTATTGGTATTAAAATACCTTTTCGAATAAAGCAAAACTAAAAAATGGCATCGAAGATATTACTGAATAAAGCACCGTAAGTTGTTTTTCACGTGAAAAAATTTCTCTCAGACTTTAAATGCTTTAAATTGCAATTTAAGTTAAAAAAAATTAACAATATTTTAATTTTATAACAAAGCCACAATCACAATTAACACAAAATGACATTTTTTTAATAGAAAAAAAATAGTCTTGTGCATTAAATTTGCGTGAAAACTAAGTTTGCACAATTTTCACGTGAAACTCATTGTCGTGAAAAATATTTTTTTTTTATATGGAGTATAACAGTTTTTTCACGTGAAAACTGAACAACTTACGGTGCTTAATCCATAGAATTTGAAAAATTCAAATGCTATAAATTTATATCAGAGCTTCGAAAGAATTAATTTAAGTTTAATTCATGAAAAAATTAATTCAGTTTTAGAAAATGTTTATATGTATGCCATTCCGTGCAACCATTCCTAAAGAATTCATTCATTGGCTGCATTCCCAAATCTTTAATAAGAATTGGATGAATTTAATTTATCATTTACCTTTTAATTGAAAAAAAATTTTAATTCATTCAAATATAATTAAGTCCATAAGAATTCAAGATAGAATTAATTCCATAAGAATGCATTTACAAAATGAAAGTTGAAAACACGGGTTCTAAGTGAAAATTGAGTTTTGGCACAATAAAGGCCCATTTGGCACATTTTATTCACACACTTGGCACAAAACAAAATTCTTCAAGTCCCATCACTGTTTAACATTATTCTTTGAAATAAGTTTTTGGGCTAGAAAAGTGGTTTTTTGCGTTCCTGTACTATTGGGTAATTTTATCATTTTGTGAGAGGATTTTGTGCTTAATCTCATTTTACCGAACTTTACCCAAAAAGTAAAGAAACACACTTATTGGTTATTCTAAAAACATAAACTTTCAAACATCAATAAAAACAAAAAATAAGAATTCGTAATTTAAAAAATTTTTATAAAATAAAACAAACACGGTTAATATTAAAATTGAAATCAATAATCAAGCTGAATTATTTTCTAAAATTTTCTTTTGTTGGTAGATGTGCACTGATCATCCAAGTTACGACAAACGAACATCACAGGATGAAAATCGCAATGGAATATTAAATTTATGACTTCAAAAATAAAAAAGTTTGAGCACTTTTACCACTGCTTTTGCACGACGATTCTGAAAAAAATTGGAAATATGCAAACATATTTATTTAAATATCAAAGGTTTTATTCATGTTACAATTTTTATATATCCCAATTATTGAAATAAAATAAAAAAAATAATTGATGTATCTAATTCGGTATTAATTCATTAATAAAGACGGTTGTATCTACCGAAAATGAAAATTCGGTTGGGTTTACCAATATAATGTTATATAATTCAGTAGGTATAACTAAAAATTTGGTATTCTCAATGAAATAATGTAAGAACTGCAACCAACGAGGATAAAGGCTAAAGAGTTCCCATACGAAAAAAGTGTACTCTTTGGTTCCCTTAAAATTTATATGGATTGGGATTATGTTAATTCCCGTGAAGAATAAGAGAACAAAAGGAAAACCGAAAAAGTTAACAGGGCACTGTTTTTATTCTTTCTTACGATTATTGATTAAAGCGGTAACAAAAACAACTTTAAGAGTGAACTAAATAATACTTAAATAATCAATTTTATTTATTTTTTTTATTGTTTTTAATGATGTTTTTTGCTTGTAAACCCGTTTTTATTAAATTTATTGTTTTCGTGACGTCGTTCATTTTCTCTCGTTCGCTGTGAAATTTCTTCAAATTCTTTGTGTTTTTCTTCTCATTCGTGTGTGAAATTTTTAAGAATTCTTAAAACACTTTAATGGATACCCGCTGCTGCAACCGAATAATGTTATAGTACATGTAACTATCAAAATTCGGTTGGTGACAAATTCGGTTACCACAACGAATCTGTTTTCTGTGTGTACTAGGTAAAACTTCTGTAAAAGAGTAAAAAAATCCCGGGAAATCCCGCACAAAAGGGATAGTAAAGTTTTGCCTTCTCAAAGCGCTGTAATAATAGCAGCACGGCTATCACTTGATAGTTGTATTTTGTAAAGAATAAGCAATTAAGTTAATTTTGCTTAATTCAGTACAAATTTCGTGAATAAATACAATTTTTATACTTACCTGATACATATTATTGTTTCGTTGCATTTTTTTTCGCACAAAATAGGCACTTGTTTCAAAAAAAGTTTGTAAAAACTAATTCACATAAATAAATGCAAATCAAACGACTTAAAATATGAAAATACACATCAACGAATATATTAACAAAAGATAAGCGCAAATAAAAAACCATTAGAAGAAATAAAAGCATACTTAGGTGGTTTAGCGTAGCGTTGCATTTTTTATGCTCGCAACTGTATATTGTCATACTTAAATGGTAGATCTCAATTTGTAGTGGTCAATGGTATTGAATTCAGCATTCTTTCGCTTTTTTCTGGAGTTCCTCAGGATTCTGTTTTGGGGCCTCTTTTGTTTATTCTATATATAAATGATCTTCCTGAGGTAACTAACACTACACACAGAAAAGAAATCAGTTAGAATTCCATTAGAACTAACATGATTTTTCTACCACAACATAATTTTTATTGCAATTTAATAATATCAACTGTGCTAGAAATATATAAGCACCAATTACTAAAAATTGGAAATTGTAACTAAAAAATTATAGCTTTTGAAATTTCATACACTCTAATAAATTTTTGTTGAAATCTACTCTATTAAAAGGAGGTAACTTGATACCTACTATAAATTGGGCAAAAATAGGCATTGTGTTTAAAATTAAAATATATAGACACATTGTGTTTAAAAATAATTAATTAATAATTAATCACAATAATTAATTAATAATTAATTTCGTTAGCGTTTTTCTAAGAATAACTCTTTCTGAAGTTGTTTAAATTGCCATATTTTAAGAGTATAACAATAGCCTGTTCAAAGCGCTTTGAACTGATTGTGATATTTAGGGATATTGCTTATAGATGTTATAACAAGGATATTGCTTAAAAATATTATTATGAACCCCATCGTTGTTGCCACCGACTTCGATAAAAACCATAAATATGACACTATGTAATATTTTTGGAATTGGCAAAAAAGGAATTCGCAAACAAATACATCTTATTTATTAGGAGCCTTATTACTTTTACGGAGCGGATGTTGATGTCGAATTTATATCAGAAAAATCCGATAGAGTTGATGACAAAAAATTTTACTTTTTTGGCTGTATTGAATAAAATTTGAATCTTCATGTACTTATCTGCGAAAAAATGTATATTAGTGATTATAAAATACAAATTTTAATTCATTTAATTGCAGCCTTTAATATACTTACTTATTTAATTTCAGCACTTTAATTATCACCTAAATTGTAAGAAGCGTTTAAATGCCCTGATTTCAATAATTTCTTTACGAGATATTTTCTTTTTGCTTGATAATATTTTGACATTGTGTCAGTTATTATTTAAATAAATTACAATTAAACACTTTTGTGCTAATTCATAAACAAAATTTATTTGGTATTTAAATCTTGCTATAGTTAAAGTACATATTTCGCTTAATAAGGAGTTATTAGAAATCTTGATTCATAATCGTATTTTAGCTATAAATTAATTTTTCGATTTGATACTGGCAACACTACTGTTAATTTTCTCTCTTCTCCCAAATAAGTCGTAAGTGATTTACAAATTTAGTAAACGATTGACTCGGTAATCGGAAGTGAAAACTTTATTTCCTTAAATTAGAGAACTAATGCTGTGCTAAGATAAATTTAAAAGCCATTAAAAATATTTTTTTTTTTATAAAGCAAATCAACGGAAATGTGTGTAAAAAAGTAATTTTTTAGAACATATTATTCAAAGCATACAAAAGTAATCGAATTTCGAATAATGTTTTGACAGTCTACACATAACTATTGTTTTGTTTTTCTTTTTAGTTTTATTTTTACATTTTTTGGAAATTTTTTCGAAAAAGGTCATTGGCTACGCAATTGTTGTAGTTTTTTTTTTCAGTTTGATGGATGCAAGTTGTTGGAAGCCACACATTCTAGGGATGGGATGGCTTTAATAAATCATTTCATGCCTGAAAATGAAATAATTAGCAATTAAATGGTGGCTTCCTCACTCCAAACTTTATAAAAGGTTTAAAGTTAGTGAGTACCAACTATAAACCTTTATTATTTTCTTCATTAATAAGTAAATATGAATACTGTTTTTCACAAATTAGCTTAAAATCCTGCAATAAGACTGTTGTAAAAGTTTATGAATTAGACCATTTATGTCTAATACGAAACTTTAGGCACAATGTGTTTAATTATAAAAATAAAATGCTTACAAGTTTTGAAACATGTTTATCAACATACAAAATACTATATTTTGTGTTTAGTTTTGCAGACAAAACTGCTTACATAAGCCTTTTAAACATTTTTTGCATGAATTCAAGCACAGTGTTTTATTTCACATGAAATTTTACATACTTTATAGTAGTAATATTAAAAGTACTTTTTAGAGTGTAAATAAATTCGATAATGACAACTATTTAAAATACCTAAGGTAGCACATCTTTACCATTAACTAGCAATGGCAATTATGTATCGGTCATACCTTACAAAACAGGTTTATTAACTCCCTACTAAAATTTAAGTACTACACCTTTTGCAACTGTAATTCAGAAAATATCAATTGAAATTCAGAATTTCCATTTGAAATTCAGAAAATATCAATTGAAATTCAGAATTTCCACTTGAAATTCAGAAAAGATCAATTGAAATTCAGAATTTCCATTTGAAATTCAGAAAATATCAATTGAAATTCAGAAAATATCATTTGAAATTCAGAATATATCAATTGAAATTCAGAAAATATCAATTGAATTCAGAAATCGTCATTTGAAATTCAGAAAATATCAATTGAAATTCATAAATCGTCATTTGAAATTCAGAAAATGTCAATTGAATTTCAGAAATCGTCATTTGAAATTCAGAAAATATCAATTGAAATTCCGAAAATATCATTTGAAATTTAGAAAAGATCAATTGAAATTCAGAATTTCCATTCGAAATTCAGAAAATATCATTTGAAATTCAGAAAATATCAATTGAAATTCAGAAAATATCATTTGAAATTCAGAATATATCAATTGAAATTCAGAAAATATGATTTGAAATTCAGAAAATATCAATTGAAATTCAGAAAATATCAATTGAAATTCATAAATCGTCATTTGAAATTCAGAAAATGTCAATTGAATTTCAGAAATCGGCATTTGAAATTCAGAAAATATCAATTGAAATTCAGAAAAAATCATTTGAAATTCAGACAATATCAATTGAAATTCAGAAACCGTCATTTGAAATTCAGAAAATATCATTTGAAATTCAGAAAATATCATTTGAAATTCAGAAAATGTCAATTGAAATTCAGAAAATATCATTTGAAATTCAGAAAATATCATTTGAAATTCAGAAAATATCAATTGATATTCAGAAAACATCCCCTATAAACATTTTCACTGGAATTCAAGTTGAAATCAAGTTCAATTCCAGCCCTGTTTTCCAGTTTCAAGGCTTGAATTCAACTTTTATTACATTTTATTTCAATAGCATACTCCAGCAAAAGGGAAATAAAAATTCAAGTTTGAAATATTTTTGTTAAAAACACAAGTGCTAGAATTTGAAATATACTTTACTTCAAGCAAAATTTAAAGCACTTGAATTTGAAAAACCTATGTGCTTATTGGGATCAATTGAAATTCAGAAAATATCAATTGAAATTCAGAAATCGTCATTTGAAATTCAGAAAATATCAATTGAAATTCGGAAAATATCATTTGAAATTCGGAAAATATCAATTGAAATTCAGAAAATATCATTTGAAATTCAGAAAATATCAATTGAAATTCAGAAAACATCAATTAAAATTCATAAAAATTTTTTCGATAAAAAACTTTAAGCCTTAAATCAATCCTGCAATAAAACAAACAGAAAAATTCAGATTACAGTCCCTATAAACAATTTCACTGGAATTCAAGTTGAAATAAAGTTCAATTCCAGCCCTGTTTTCCAGTTTCAAGGCTTGAATAAAACTTTTATTACATTTTATTTCAATAGCATACTCCACCAAAACGGAAACAAAAATTCAAGTTTGAAATATTTTTGTAAAATAAACAAGTGCTAGAATTTGAAATCTACTTTAATTCAAGCACAATTTAAAGCACTTGAATTTTTAAAACCTATGTTCTTATTGGGGTATTTTTTACATTAAAAATCTCTAAAACTGAGAATTTTCCTATAGAAATCGCTTTAGTTATAAGTTCATATTTTTCTAAAGAAAAACCTTTGTATTCTAAGGACCCCTTCTTGGAATTTGGAATGTGTTGAAAAAAATTATCCCAGAATCTTTGTATTTCTTTCGTAAATTTAATTTATTTTGTAATTGTTGTGTTTGTGTTAATTTTTGTAAGATTTATATATTATCCCCTAAATTCATAAACTCTTTGTAAAATTATAGGAGGTTTATTGAACAAATTTTGTATGAAAACGAATAAAAAGATTAAAGTCGGGCATGCCGACTATACAATACCCTACACCAGTCTGGTGTATTGTTTGGATCCGAAATTCGAATGGGTTAAAATGGGGCTTGTGTCAAAATTTTATATAATGTGAGTCAGCGCACCAAATTTCATTAAAATATCTTAATATTTGCGACCTGCAGTTTGTAACCAAGCCAATTTTGGGGGGACCCTTATATGGGCACTAGTTCTAAACATGGACCGATGTTCACCAAAATCAATAGGCTTCGTCCTTGGGCCAACATAGGTCTATGTACCAAATTTCATCAAAATATCCTAATATTTGCGACCTGCAGCGTATAAACAATATAATTTTGGTGGGACCCTTATATGGGCACTAGGTCTAAACATGGACCGATGTCCACCAAAATCAATAGGCTGCGTTATTGGGCCAACATAGGTCTGTGTAGTAAATTTCATCAAAATATCTTAATATTTACGACCTGCAGCGTATAAACAGTATAATTTTGGTAGGACCCTTTTATGGGCACTAGGTCTAAACATGGACCGATATTCACCAAAATCAATAGGCTACGTTATTGGGCTAATATAGGTCTGTGTACCAAATTTCGTCAAAACATCTTAATATTTACGACCTGCAGCGTATAAACAATATAATTTTTGTAGGACCCTTATATGGGCACTAGGTCTAAACATGGACCGATGTTCACCAATATCAAACTTGTTCGTCCTTGGGCCAACATACAGTATTGTTCGAAACCTAAGCAACTTCTCCTAATAAAGTAATGAATGTCTTATCAATTCTTTTTAAATTGATTTATAAAAAATAACACTTTTAATTTTTATTATGTTATGTGCCTACATTCTAATAATAACAAAAAAAATTTAATTCCATTTCCTTGCCAGTAAAAAAAAAACAAAAACGAAATTGACTCCATATATTATTGTTCGAAACTTAAGCAACTATTTTGTTGTTGTATTTTTTTGCAACAAATGAACAAAAATTTTGTAACGTTTATTTAATTCCCGTTTAGTTTGACACAGAAAATTAAAATTTTTTTTGTTTCTGTAGATTTAAGGCTTCATTAGTCTAATCGTAAAGTAAAAAAACGTATCTGTAATCAATTAAATGTGTTAAAATAATATAGAAATATACTTTTATCTTTTTTCTATGCATTGAAACTGTTGTCAAGTAAAATCGTAAAAAAGTTCTGTTGAAAATAGAAATTTTCTATTTTATTACTTGATATTTAATTCTATGCACAAGAAAAAGATAAAAAATACAATATTTTTATTTTTTATACTCTTTTTATTCATTATGAGAATGATACGTTACTTTTTTACGATACTTACAAACTAATTTGGGCTTTAGAATCAATTACTTAGAAGTGCAGCTATGGCGCGTACACGTTACGGAACCGATTTTAAGCTCAAAATGTTTGAACAATTTAATAAGGGCCAATCGCAAGTCTCTATAGCTAACAAATTAAGCATTAACAAATAAATAGTTTCGCTACTAATTAAAAAGTACAAAGCTACTGGAATAGTAGAGAAAGCCAATACTAGAAGGCAACCTCGAAAAACTTTACATCGAACAGATTGAAAATTGTCCGATTAATTAAGAAAAAAACCCTTTATTTCTTCCAAAGATGTTGTGAGTGAGCTTAATATCAATATTAGTTCGAGCAGTGTGAGAAAACGATCATTGGAAAATAATTTGAGAAGCTTCATGCCATCTAAGAAACCTATACTGATAAAGAAACATTTAAAAAAGAGGTTTGCCTAAATGATTTTGCAACGTATTCGTTAATTTTCATTAGTTTTATGAAATTTAAGGTTGGATTTTGCAAAAGCTCACACAAATTGGGCTGTGGGGAAATGGAAAATAGTTTTATTCAGCGACGAGTCTAAATTTAACCTGTTAAATTCAGATGAAGTATGCCACGTTCGAAGACCGAAGGGAAAACGATTACATCCGCGTTATTGTAAAGGAACAATAAAGCATTAGGGGCGGAAATGTAATAGTGTGGACCTGCTTTTCGACGAGTGGAGTTGGCTTTTTGTTGAAATAGAAATAAAAATGGATCGCTTTGTTTATATACACCCACTTCGATGGGTGTTTCAGCGTAATAATGACCCAAACTCTCGTCAAAGTGGGTCAGAGAATGCTTACCTGTTAATGGGATTCAATTATTGGATTGACCAGCTCAATCTTCAGACTTGACTCCCATAGAAAACCTATTCGGCATTTTGAAGCGCAGGGTCGGAACTCACCGTTTTAGTTATAAACGGGAGCTGATAAATTGCTTAAAATCAGAGGTGGAATCAATACCAACCACAACACTATCAAATCTAATAGATTCTATGGCAAAACGATGTGCGGAGGTCATATGCAAGAAAGGGTATCGTAGGAAGTACTGAAAGTTGCTTAAGTTTCGAACAATAATATATGGAGTTAATTTTGTTTTTGTTTTTTTTTATTGCCAAGGAAATGGAATTAAATTTTTGTTGTTATTATTAGATGGTAGGTACATAATGTAATAAAAATTAAAAGTGTTATCTCTATATATAAAAGAATAACGTGACTGACTGACTGATTGACTGACTGACTCAACATCGCCCAGCCCAAACCGCTGAAGCTAGGAAGTTGAAATTTTGTATGTAGGTTCCTCTTTCGGCGCAGACGTCCGCTAAGACGGGATTTTTGGAAATTCCTACCGGAACGGGCAAAAAGGGGAAAAGTCTCCCCATTGGCGGCCTGCCAAAACCCCTTTGGCTAGAAAGCTGAAATTTAAGATATGTGTTCCTTGGAGTATGGGCTAACTTTTCTGGAAAGTACTTTCAGGATTTTTGGACAGGGACGTTGTAAAAAGGGGGGTTAAAAAGGGGAAAAAGGCCCCCCTTGACGGCCTGCCCCAACCGCTGGAGGTAGGAAGTTGAAATTTGGTATAAAGGTTCCTCCACTATCGTAGACATCCACCAAGACGGGAGTTTTGGAAATTTTTACAGGGACGGGCAAAAAGGGGAAAAAGTCTCCCCTTGACGGCCTGCTCAAACTGCTGGAGCTATGAAGTTGAAATTTGGTATGTAGGTTCCTCGACCGGTGTAGACGTCCGTTGAGACGGCATTTTTGGAAATTCTTATCGGGAGGGGCAAAAAGGGGACAAAAAAAGTACCTTTTTCCAAAAAAGTACCTTTTCCCAAAAAAAGTACCATTTCCAAAAAAAGTACCTTTTTCCAAAAAAAGTACCTTTATCCAAAAAAGTACCTTTTTCCAAAAAAAGTACCTTTTTCCAAAAAAAGTACCTTTTTCCAAAAAAAGTACCTTTTTCCAAAAAAGTACCTTTTTCCAAAAAAAGTACCTTTTTCCAAAAAAAAAGTATCTTTTTCAACAAAAAGTACCTTTTTCCAAAAAAGTACCTTTTTCCAAAAAAGTACCTTTTTACAAAAAAAGTACCTTTTTACAAAAAAAGTACCTTTTCCCAAAAAAAAAATACCTTTTTCCAAAAAAAGTACCTTTTTCCAAAAACAGTACGTTTTTCCAAAAAAAGTACCTTATTCCAAAAAAAGTACCTTTTTCCAAAAAAAATTCCTTTTTCCAAAAAAGTACCTTTTCCAAAAAAAAGTACCTTTTTAAAAAAAAGTACCTTTCCCCAAAAAATGTACCTTTTTCTAAAAAAATGTACCTTTTCCAAAAAAAAGTACCTTTTCCAAAAAAAGTAACTTTTCCCAAAAAACATACATTTTTCCAAAAAAATACCTTTTTCAAAAAAAGTACCTTTTCCAAAAAAAAGTACCTTTTCCCAAAAAAAGTACCTTTTTCTAAAAAAATTTTTCTTTTCCCAAAAAACATACATTTTTACAAAAAAATACCTTTTTCAAATAAAGTACCTTTTCCAAAAAAAAGTACCTTTTCCCAAAAAAAGTACCTTTTTCTAAAAAAATGTTCCTTTTCCAAAAGAAGTACCTTTTCCAAAAAAAAGTACCTTTTTCCAAAAAACATACATTTTTCCAAAAAAAATACATTTTCCCAAAAAAATACCTTTTTAAAAAAAATACCTTTTCTAAAAAAAGTACAAATAAAGTACTTTGTAAAAACAAAGTATCTTTTTCCTAAAAATTTCGTTTTTCCAAAAAGTACCATTTAAAATAATATATGTATAATTTCAAAAAAACTACTTTTTTCCTCCCCCCACGGATATCTCCACTAAAACAAGGTTTCTTGATATTCGGCATAGACGTGCGCTAAGACGAGATTTTTGGAAATTCCTACCGGAACGGGCAAAAAGGGGAAAAGCCTCCCAATAAACAGTCTCACAAATTGGAAAAGTGCCTGCCCAAACCCCTGGAGGTAAGAAGTTGAAATTTGGTATAAAGGTTCCTCCACTGTAGTAGACATCGACTAATTCCCTATAGGATATCCCAAAAGCAAATTCGGAATGTGAGTTCTTCCTTCTGTGTAGGCGTCCGCTTAGACGGAATTTTTGAAATTCCTATCGGGAGGGGAAATAAGGGGAAAAGTCTCCTCCTTGACGGCCTGCCCAATCCCTTTTGGCCAACCTAAAATTTTAAATATGTATTCCTTGGAGTAGGACTAACTCCCCGGTAAAGTAATTTTTCTATTTTGGAACAGGAACATAGTAAAAATGGTGGTTGAAAGGGAAAAATGTCCCCACTAACGGCCTGCCCAAACCGCTTAGGCAATGCAGTTGAAATTTGGTATGAATGTTCCTCATCCATCGCAGATAGCCGCGAAGACGGAATTTTTGTAAATTCCTAAAGGGAGGGGCAAAAAGAAGAAAAGCCTCACCTTGGGGGCCGGTAAAAACCCCTTCGGCTAGAAACCTGAAGCTTAAAATGTGGGTCCCTGGAGTAAGGGCTAACTTATTAGAAAGATACTTTTTTGAATTTTGGACAGGGTCGTTATAAAATGGAGGCTCAAAAAGGGAAAGTGGCCCCTTAACCACCTGTCCAAACTGCTGGAACTAGGAAGCTGAAATTCAGTACTTAGGTTCCTCTTCCAGCCTAATTCCAACCGGGAGGAACAAAAAAAAAGAAAAAGTGTCCCCCTTGACAGCCTGCTCAAATTGCTGGAACTAGGAAGCTGAAATTCCCTGTCGATGGATTTTCGGAAATTCCTACCCAGAGGGGCACAAATAGTAAAAGTTGGCTAGAAACCTGAAATGTAAAACATATGTTACTTGGAGTATGGGCTCACTTACCGGGAAGGTGCTTTTTGGACAGGGACATTGCAAAAATGGGGATTAATGAAGCGAAAAGTGCCGCTTAAAGGCCTGCCCAAACCGCTGGAGGTAGGAAGTTGAAATTTGGTATTAAAGTTCCTCCTCTATTGTAGACATCCGCTAAGATGAGATTTTTGGAAATTTCCACAGGTAGGGTCAAAAACAGCAAAAGTCTACCCCTTAACGGCCTGGCCAAACTGCTGGATCTAGGGAGCTTAAATTCGGTATTTGGGTTCCTTCTCCAACGTAGACGTCCCCTAAGACGGTATTTTTGGAAATTCATACCGGGAGGGGTAAAAAGGGAAAAAACTTCCCCCTTGATAGCCTGGCCAAACTGCTGGATATAGAGACCTAAAATTATGTATGTAGTAGGTTCCTCCTCCAACGCAGACGTCCGCTAAGACGGAATTTTTGGAAATTCCTACCGGGAGGGGTAAAAACGGAATAATTCTCTCCCTTGATGGCCTAACCGAACCCTTCGGCTAGAAACCTGTAATATATAATATGTTTTCCTTGGAGTAAGGGCTAACTTATCGACAAGGCATCTCTAGGACTTTGGACAGGAACGTGGTAAAAATGGTGGTTCAAAAGGGAAAAATTACCCCACCTCTTAACGTCTGCGTCTTTAGCTAGAAACCTAAAACTTAAAGAACAAGTGTATATGAAAATTAAGAAACTAAATAGGAAACGAGTGGAATTGAAACACTACACAAGTGGAACGAAATGGATATAAACGTTGAACGAGTGGAATTGAAATTATAGACAATGCAAATGGATTGGAAGAGGGAATTACCTGTTCAAACACTATCCACGGAATATGAAACTTATGTAGCATTGAAACATACTCTCGAGAAAGTTAAACAAATTTTCTAAAAGAGAAAAAACCTTAGAAAAGGAATGGAACTTATATATTCCGATATTTAAACTTCATGTAACGAAGCACCGGTGGAAGAAACCGACGCAGTAAATTTTCCAACTGAATTTGTGAATTTACTTGAATTGCCAGGTCTACCTTTACATAAACTGGAATTAAAAAAAAAACTTTAAGGCACGCTAACAACCCTGCTTTACGTTATTTATTTTCATTCAAAACACAAATGAACAAAACTACTTACGGGTCTATCTACCTAAGTTCGCACTTTACCAAATTATCTTAACATACACAAGTATATTGCAATTTATTATGGATTCATTACTAACAATCCACTTTCATGAGAAAAAGTGATCAAATATTTATTTATTTTAAACCCATTGTTGTGCAGAATTATTTATTTGTGGTGACTGGGTGAAGGCTTTTACTATATAAAAACTGTACTTTAAATAAAAAGCGAATTTAAAAAAAATTGTCGGGGGGGGGGTCACGCTAACAACGTAGCGGGCTGCGCCCGCTAGTTTTGTATAAACCAATTTAAAAAAAATATGTAGGACTTTGATTACTTTATTAGGAAAAGTTGCTTAGGTTTCGAACAATACTGTAGGTCTGCGTACCAAATTTCATCAAAATATCTTAATATTTGCGACCTGTAGAGTGCGCACAAGATTGCATGGACAGACAGACAGACGGACGGACGGACCGACGGACATCGTTAAATCGAAATAAAAAAAAATTTTGAGCCGATCGGTATACTATAAGGTGGTTCGACGACCAATATTTTTTGGTGTTACAAACATCAGCACAAACTTATAATACCCTGACCACATAGTGGTGTAGGGTATAAAAACGAGTAAAAAGGTTAAAGTCGGGCATGCCGACTATACAATACCCTACACCAGTCTGGTGTATTGTTTGGATCCGAAATTCGAATGGGTTAAAATGGGGCTTGTGTCAAAATTTTCTATAATGTGAGTCAGCGCACCAAATTTCATTAAAATATCTTAATATTTGCGACCTGCAGTTTGTGACCAAGCCAATTTTGGGGGGACCCTTATATGGGCACTAGTTCTAAACATGGACCGATGTTCACCAAAATCAATAGGCTTCGTCCTTGGGCCAACATAGGTCTATGTACCAAATTACATCACAATATCTTAATATTTGCGACCTGCAGCGTATAAACAGTATAATTTTGGTAGGACCATTATATGGGCACTAGGTCTAAACATGGACCGATGTTCACCAACATCAATAGGCTGTGTTATTGGGCCAATATAGGTCTGTGTACCAAATTTCATCAAAATATCTTAATATTTACGACCTGCAGCGTATAAACAGTATAATTTTGGTAGGACCCTTGTATGGGCACTAGGTCTAGACATGGACCGATGTTCACCAAAATCAATAGGCTGCGTTATTGGGCCAATATAGGACTGTGTACCAAATTTCATCAAAATATCTTAATATTTGCGACCTGCAGCGTATAAACAGTATAATTTTGGTAGGACCCTTATATGGGCACTAGGTCTAAACATGGACCGATGTTCACCAAAATCAATAGGCTGCGTTATTGGGCCAATATAGGTCTGAGTAGCAAATTTCATCAAAATATCTTAATATTTACGACCTGCAGCATATAAACAGTATAATTTTGGTAGGACCCTTATATGGGCACTAGGTCTAAACATGGACCGATGTTCACCAAAATCAATAGGCTGCGTTATTGGGCCAATATAGGTCTGTGTACCAAATTTCATCAAAATATCTTAATATTTGCGACCTGCAGCGTATAAACAGTATAATTTTGGTAGGACCCTTATATGGGCACTAGGTCTAAACATGGACCGATGTTCACCAAAATCAATAGGCTGCGTTATTGGGCCAATATAGGTCTGTGTACCAAATTTCATCAAAATATCTTAATATTTGCGACCTGCACCGTATAAACAGTATAATTTTGGTAGGACCCTTATATGGGCACTAGGTCTAAACATGGACCGATGTTCACCAAAATAAATAGGCTGCGTTATTGGGCCAATGTAGGTCTGTGTACCAAATTTCATCAAAATATCTTAATATTTACGACCTGCAGCGTATAAACAGTATAATTTTGGTAGGACC
Organism: Leucophora obtusa; assembly: GCA_949987735.1. Taxonomy (NCBI): domain Eukaryota; kingdom Metazoa; phylum Arthropoda; class Insecta; order Diptera; family Anthomyiidae; genus Leucophora; species Leucophora obtusa. Next base: position 112,072,493 of record OX465299.1, read on the forward strand.
CTTATATGGGCACTAGGTCTAAACATGGACCGATATTCACCAAAATCAATAGGCTACGTTATTGGGCTCACATAGGTCTGTGTACCAAATTTCGTCAAAATATCTTAATATTTACGACCTGCAGCGTATAAACAATATAATTTTGGTAGGACCCTTATATGGGCACTAGGTCTAAACATGGACCGATGTTCACCAAAATCAAACTTGTTCGTCCTTGGGCCAACGGAGGTCTGCGTACCAAATTTCATCAAAATATCTTAATATTTGCGACCTGTAGAGTGCGCACAAGATTGCATGGACAGACAGACGGAAGGACGGACGGACAGACGGACATCGTTAAATCGAAATAAAAAAAAAATTCTGAGCCGATCGGTATACTATAAGGTGGGTCTACGACCAATATTTTTTGGTGTTACAAACATCAGCACAAACTTATAATACCCTGACCACATAGTGGTGTAGGGTATAATGACGTTTTGTAAACCTGCTATAGCTTTACAAAGCATTTATGAATTTAGGGGTATGTTTATAAAATAAAAATTTTAAAAATAAAGGAAACAGTTAACTCGGTTCCCAGTGTAGAAACGGTAATGACATATCATTATTTTTTGGACTACCAGTAATGACACCCACTTACCTTCTGCATTGTTTTAAAGCATATAATAATGAGTTACTGATAATGACTTATTATTATCATCACTTCAAATAGAAAATAATTTTCTAAATTTTTTTAAAATTTTTTAAAATCTATCTTTAGACTCAATATTTTTTAAACACTGGTAAGGATATATGTAACCACCCTGCAAACATTTGGAAGATATCTTCCAAGAAGATATCTAATCGATATCTTCTATTTTTCATTTGAATGAAAATAATCAAGTAGTATTTTGAAATTGTCTTCCTTTTATCATTTGTATTCCTTTTTTTGTCATAATTTTTATACCCTACACCACTATGTGGTCAGGGTATTATAAGTTTGTGCTGATGTTTGTAACACCAAAAAATATTGGTCTTAGACCCACCTTATAGTATACCGATCGGCTCAGAATTTTTTTTTATTTCGATTTAACGATGTCCGTCTGTCTGTCCGTCCGTCCGTCTGTCTGTCTGTCCATGCAATCTTGTGCGCACTCTACAGGTCGCAAATATTAAGATATTTTGATGAAATTTGGTACACAGGCCTATGTTGGCCCAATAACGCAGCCTATTGAATTTGGTGAACATCGGTCCATGTTTAGACCTAGTGCCCATGTAAGGGTCCCACCAAAATTATATTGTTTATACGCTGCAGGTCGCAAATATTAAGATATTTTGATGAAATTTGGTACATAGACCTATGTTGGCCCAAGGACGAAGCCTATTGATTTTGGTGAACATCGGTCTATGTTTAGAACTAGTGCCCATATAAGGGTCCCCCCAAAATTGGCTTGGTTACAAACTGAAGGTCGCAAATATTAAGATATTTTAATGAAATTTGGTGCGCTGACTCACATTTGAACAAGCCTCATTTTAACCCATTCGAATTTCGGATCCAAACATTAGTTGGCTTTTAACCAGACTGGTGTAGGGTATTGTATAGTCGGCATGCCCGACTTTAACCTTTTTACTCGTTTTATGATAATATTGCGGCAATATCACCTTTTTATCATCTGGAAGAAAACACAATTCGTTTAAAATTTTTGAAAATGTTGGAAAAAATAATAAAAAAATTTGTACAAAACACAATTATAAGAAATATGGGAAACAAATTCGTTGAAAAATTAAGATTTAGTGCCCGCAGAAAACCGGGTATGATGGCAACAAGATAATTAATGTTCTTCTCAATGGATTATGTATGCAGATATTCTTTTTCAGAGTTAAATTTAATAATGAACATTAAAAATTGTTTAGTTTATTTCGAGGAGTTAATTTAGCGATATCACCTTTTTATCTTCCAGGTGATAAATTAGCGATATCGCCGAGTTATCATTCAGAAGAATCGCCTTCGCATTGCTTGGGAGTATCGCTATAGAGAGGACATTACTCCCGAAAGGGGATCTTCCGAAATAAGAATATGATTATTGTCGCAATACAGTTTTTCTTCCAGGCGATACGGTTGCGGGCACATATTTTTTGATTTTTTGTATGGTGGCGAGTAAGCTTACTTGTGTGCAGCAGGTCAGTTATGTTTTTATCTATTAAATATTACATGTCGATATAGCTCAGATGGTAAAGCTATTGACTGGCAATCTGTAGACCCAGGTTCAATTCCCGTACCAGCAAATTTTATTTAAAAAAAAAATACAATAAAAAATATTTTTTTTAATATAATTTATTTTTTTGAAAATCTATTTTTAGACTCATTATTTTTGTCAGTACTGGTAAGCACATAGGTAACGATATATTTTTTGATTTTTCTTATAATGGTGTGTAACCATAACTTATTATTTTTCGCGACATCGCCATATAAAGGTTATAACCAGGGCAAGTTTTTTTTTTGGCATTTGCCATTAAATGCCATTTTTTCACTTATTTTGTAAAAATGCCATTTTTACAAATCCTTGCCAGAAAAAGCCATTTTGTCTATTTTTTAGAGTTTTCATTAAAAAAGTGCTATAAAATTCAGTAAAATAATTTTTGGACAAAATTAACAAAAAAAAAACGATATTTTTTTAATATTTAATAAAATTCCAGATTTTTATAAAATCATACTAATACAGTAGTTTTGATTTAACTGCCTTTTTTCTAAGTGTACATTTGCTATAACTGCACAAAATTTTGGTTTCGGTTCTGTTTTACAAAATTATGTACGCAATTGTCTTCTTTAAGTGCACTTTTTGTATCGGCGCATTTAAGAAAACTGCCTTTTATTTTTGGCAGTTTTACACTATTTTCATAAAAAAGATCACCGTTAGCTGCCTCTTGTGTTTTGCTTTGTTTTTCAATTCTGGGAAAAAAGAACACACATACAATAAATGTGTTGTCAACTTTTTTTGAGACAAAAATATCCTACTTAGTCGTTTTTTAACCATAAAAATCTCAAGATCTGGTGCAAAGCACAAAGCTGTTATCATTAGCTTCATTTGTTTTGTTTATTTTAAGTCTGCATATTAAGGCAGGTAAACAATTTGACTTAGCTGCGTTTTTGGCTTACCTGCTCAAAAATTCTTGCAAAAGTTGGTTGTGCAGCTAAGTCAAAATTACTGTATACGGCGAATGCACTTTAGCAGTTCAACGGTAAATTCCTTCACTATTGGAATAAGCGTGCCATTTTTGCGTTTTTGTGTCAATTTTACTATTTTTTCGTGCCATTTTGCCTGCCAATTTCAACTTTTTTTGTGCCATTTTAAACTTGCCCAGGTAATAACAAAAGTAACTAGTTACCATTACCAAGTATGTCGTTACATAACCACATATCTGGTAATGATTTTCTACACTGGGTTGTAACTCCTAAAAAAATTTGGTCGGATCTACTGAATTCGATCGGGTGGTAGGATAGCGATTCGGTTGGAACAACATTTTTAATTTTACTATTATGGGAGGTATAATTGTAAATACTGATAGCTACAACCGAATAATGTGCTAGTACATGTGACTACTAAAACTCGGTTGGCAACAAATTCGGTAGTCACAACGAATCCGTTCTGTGTGAGTAGAGTCTGTAAAACATTTTTATTTGCTGATAATGTGTTCTTATTGTTTCAAGGTAACCGTAGGTATTCTGAAGTTCTTGTAAGTAATATAAATTCCTGCCTTGATCGCGTTTTGCAATGGTCTACTGATAACTCCTTAACTATCAATTCATCAAAATCTAGGGCAATGCAATTTGGACCTACTAATCGTTTTTACTTTTATTTAAACATCCCAGTGTAGAAACGGTAATGACATATCATTATTTTTTGGACTACCAGTAATGACATAGACTTACCTTCAGCATTATTTTAAAACATATAATAATGAGTTACTGATAATGACTTATTTTTATCATTATTTCAAATAGGAAATAATTTTCTGGATTTTTTTTTAAATTTTTTTAAATCTGTTTTTAGACTCAATATTTTTTAATCACTGGTAAGGATATATGTATATATATTTTGATTTTTTGTATGTTGGCGAGTAAGCTTACTTGTGTGCAGAAGGTCAATTATGTCTTTATCTATTAAATATTACATGTCGATATATGTAGCTCAGATGGTAGAGCTATTGACTGGCAATCTGTAGACCCAGGTTCGATTCCCGCACCAGCAGATTTTATTAAAAAAAAAATACTATTTTTATTTATTTAATTGATTCCATTTCCTGTACAACAAGACTGAGTCTTATATTTATAGTACAGGAGCGTATTACGTTACAAAAAAAATTATTTTCATATTATTAATTAATTATAAATTATTAACATAACAAACTTATTACAAATATAACAATATTGATAATCATAAAGAGAAAAAAATAAAAATTATTTGAAAAAATTAAATAAAAATGTTTTGAAACTATTAGCATTGCTATTTACTTGTTGACTTAGTGGAAGATTATTCCAAAGAATAAAAAATATTTTGTTTTACATAATTATTTTTTTTGAAAATCTATTTTTAGACTCATTGTTTTTGATTTTTCGTATAACTCATTATTTTTCGCGACATCGCCATAAAAATCTAATAAGAAATGTAATAACAAAAGTAACTAGTTACCATTAGCAATTATGTAGTTACATAACCACATATCTGGTAATGATTTTCTACAATGGGATTTTTTGGGAAATGATGAAATACAATTTGTTAGTCATCACAGGTGTTTGGGTATTGTGCTTGACAGTAAACTGTCGTTTAAACACCACATTTATCAATTATCAGGCAGAGTATGGGGATCCCTTCGTAGAACTTTTCATCCCAGTGTAGAAAATCATTACCAGATTTGTGGTTATGTAACTACATACTTGGTAATGTTAACTACTTACTTTTGTTATTACATTTCTTATTACCTTTATATGGCGATGTCGCGAAAAATAATGAGCTATGGTTACACACCAGCATACGAAAAATAAAAAATATATCCTTACCTATGTGCTTATCAGTACTGACAAAAATAATGAGTCTAAAAATAGATTTTCAAAAAAATAAATTATATAAAAAAATATTTTTTTTTTTGTATTTTTTTTTTAAATAAAATTTGCTGGTGCGGGAATCGAACCTGGGTCTACAGATTGCCAGCCAATACCTCTACCATCTGAGCTATATCGACATGTAATATTTAATAGATAAAAACATAATTGACCTGCTGCAAACAAGTAAGCTTACTCATACATAAAATCAAAAAATATGTGGTTACATATATCCTTACCAGTGTTTAAAAAATATTGAGTCTAAAAATAGATTTCAAAATTTTTTTAATAAAATCTAGAAAATTAACTTCTATTTGAAATAATTATAAAAATAAGTCATTATCAGTAACTCATTATTATATGTTTTAAAATAATGCAGAAGGTAAGTGGGTGTCATTACTGGTAGTCAAAAAAATAATGATATGTCATTACCATTTCTACACTGGGATTCTAATATTTTTCTACCTCATCGTATAAAACTTAGATTAGTGAATGCACTGTTAATGTCACTTGTGTTGTATGTTGTATGTCAATTGAGATATTTTATGGTACCATTGGAGTATATATTACTCGATTGAAACGCATTGTCGATACTATTGCCCGATTTGTATATAATGTGCCACGTCGTGATCACATTTGTGAATATGTGACACCCCAGCAAACAATTCGTTCCGTTTATGTAGCGTTTTCGGGTCGTCATAAACGGAATATAACTCCGTTTTCTGGATATACGGATCAGGAAGCGGAACTTAAGGAACTTCGGAACTGATTCGAATCCGTCGAATTGGTTTTTTGCCAAATAGCTAAATTGTGATTATTTTAACGTGTACAGAAAAAAGCAAAAAAACCTATAAACTATGAATTATACATTTATTGTCGCCAAAATGAATTTTATTGCGAGAATACCACTTTAATGTGCTAATTCATAAAAAAAATGTATTTGGTCTTTGAAGCTTGCTATAGTTAAAGTGCACATTTCGTTTAATAAATAGTTATTAGAAATCTTGATTCATAATCGTACTTTCACTATAAATTAATTTTTCGATTTCATACTGGCAACACTATTGTTTATTTGCTCTCTTCTCCCAAATAAGTCGTAAGTGATGAGCAAATTTAGTAAACGATTGACTCGGTAATCGGAAGCAGTGTTGCCATATAGCCAGTTTTAACTGTTTTTTACAGTTTTTTGGGATGCCTAACATTTTTCCATTTTTTTCTTGTAAAAAACAGTTTTTTTAAAATCATGCATTTTTTTACAGTTTTTTCATATTAAATCGGCACTTTGTTTCATTTACAATTTTTTTTTTTTAACTAATATTTAAGAATTATGCTTATGCAAAATAATTTGAAAGCCTTATAACACGTTTATAAAATGAAATTTGTATAAAATATTTGTTTTATAAGCCATTTATAAACTTAGAAAGTGATTATGCATATGACACAAAAATTAAAATAAAACTTTAAATATTGTAAAAAATTAGGTACAAATCGAAACATAAATTTGAAATTGGCATATGCTTACTGGAAAAACGAAACATTTTTATAACAAATTTCATAAAAAATTAGCATGGAATAAAATTGGCTAAACTATATCTGACACGTCATAGATCCGACGGACATTTGTTAGCCGAACTTTTCAGATCATTTCTAAATGAAGGATAATTTAGAAATTTATATGTTTTTTAAAACAATAGGTGTGTTTGGGTACTTTTCCAGTAAAGTCCAGTAAAAATTACTCAGTAACAAATTTACAGAGAGTAAGGCAAAATTTACTCTCAAAAAGAAAAATATCTAAAAATGTACGCAAACAGAAAAATTGTAAGAATTAGTAAAATACTGCTGCCAACTTCTCTCCTAAAAATATCGCTAAATCAAACTAAAAAATCACTAGAAAATATCTAAATTATAAAAAAAATAAAAAAGCGATAATTCTCCAAATTTCACGAAATTTTTAGGTTCTGTTGAAAAACTTCACAAAAATAGCTATATTTTTCAAACTTCTTAAAACTTTCTTAAAAAACTATCGATACATCGCCAAACTTTTCGAACTTTTTTGTTTTCCATAAAAATTTAGCGATAAATCGCTGAATAATAATGATTCAAAAATTCTGTCAAGGAAATAAATGTAAAAAATGCTAAGAAAATGTCAAGACCGCCTTAAAAAGAAAAATCGCTAGTTTTCCCGCTAATAGCTAAATTATCTTTTATCCCGCTAAATAGTTGAAATATCGCTAGATTTGCAGAAAAAATAGCTAAATTGGCAACAGTTATTAAAATAGCTGATTGCGAAATAAACCAATTCAAATTATTGGATTAATAAATAAAACCTAATAAAATGATCACTTACTTACTCCTTCCATCGTAAATAAGCTTATATTTAAATATATTTTATTTTTACAAAAAATTATTGCAAAATTATTTAGACAAATGTTTTGTTTCTTCAATCATATGTTTTAAATCATATGTTTTTTTTTCTTACAAATTCTTACTAGCAAAAATTCATCCAGTAAAAACTTGTAAGTTCTCTGGTATTGAACTGTCACTTTACCCTCTATTTTTCCTCTCTCCTTACTGAGTAATTGTGTAAACAAACACCTTCCAGTAAAAACTTGTACAAATTTGTACGAATTTGTACAAATTTTCGGGTACGCAAACACACTTAATGTATAATCAACAAAGGCCGAAATTGATTTTTTATTTTTTAAGTAAATATTTGCTAATTCGGGATAACAATTTACTACTATTTTTTCAATTATGATCAAGGACAATTCTAAAAAACGTAATTTTTTTACGGGATTTTTACACACCGTCAAACAATTCCCGACATAACAATACTCAATCTAATGAAAGGTAATTTTATGTGAAATGCAAATCCATATAGATTATTTTGAAATACAATATTGGCGAGTAAAGTATTCTATCCTAAGTCAGGGTTTAATAGAAAAAGATTGACATCTCGGAAGGGTGATTCGATGAACTTTTTAACTTCAGATTCGGGCCTAGGAGACCAAAATTCTTAAAAAAATTTTTATTAGAAGGCTGTGCAAAAAGTCGTTTACTATAAATACCAAACGCAAATCAATTATTCAAATCTCGATATTTAGAAAATTGGGACCCTGGGATAATATTTTAGTCCCAGGATACTTAGAGATCCCATAATTTCTTCTGATTTTTACATTTTTTTCGAAAAACATTTTTTATATACAAAAACAGTTTTTTTTTACAGTTTTTCTAAAAAAATATATGGTAACACTGATCGGAAGTGAATTTTTTTTTCTTAAATCAGAAAACTAATGATGTGCTAAAATAAATTCAAAAGCTATTAAAAACATTTTTTTATTTATATACCAAATCAATGTAAATGTGTGCAAAAAATCAATTTTTTAGAAGATATTATTCGAAGCATACAAAAAGTAAACGAATGTCGAATAATGTTTTGATAGTCTGTGCATCACTAAGTTTTGTTTTTCTTTTTAATTTAATTTTTCAATTTTTTTTGTAAATTTTTTCGAAAAATGTTATTAGCTATCCAATTGGTGTAGCTTTTTTAAGTTTGATGGATGAAGGTTATTGGAATCCACACATTCTAGGGAAAGGAAGGCTTTAATAAATCATTTAATGTATATTTAAATAAATTTTTGAATATTACACTTTTTATAAAAAATACGTGTGTTTTTGATTTTTCAGAAACATACTAAGCAAAACCAAATTTTTCCTATAAGAGGTTAATCACAACTGGGTCGATTGTCGACCGACGACAGCAAAAGTCGTCACGATTAATTTAAATTCAGCGACAATCGACCGACGACATTTGTTGACGTTTAGAAAAAAAGGAAAGCAAAACAAGAATATGGTTGTATTTGTTTCACCACAATTCTTCACCAATTCAATTGGTCTTTCACTAATTCTTGTTGTTTTATATTTTATTGTATTTAATTTTGCTTTTTTGCCGTAAATTTCAATTATATTTCTTCTGTCAAAAAAATAAATTTTTTGTAAACAAAGTAGGAATTTTTCCAGCTCTAATACGAATTTCTAACAACTCTGTTCTAATGGCAATCTTTAATTAGTTAAAAATATGGCAACAATTTGACAAATATTTTAAGTGTGTATTAGTGTGTCGTCACGAAAATAGAATAGATTCTATTCCGGCGACAAATCGCCGGACGACATGGAGACATTTTGGTTCCCATACAAAATATATGAAAAAGCAACTCTCGTTGTCGTTGTCGACCCAGTTCTGATTAATCTCTAACTGTTTAAAAAATCTGTGCTAAACTATAAGAACATTTTGTACAGAAGGGGCCCCAATGCCCAAAAATTCAGTTTTGTGCATCAAGTGGGTTTTTTTTTTATTAAAAAACCGGTATGTTGCCAAGTGGATACACCAGGGCTGGCAAAACTATGACACGCGTGTCAGTAGTGGCAGGCGAGTGGATTTTAGGCGGCACGCGACGTTTTGCTGGATATTTTCAAAAAATGTAAACTATTAGAAGACCAGCAAAAAATTCAGTTAAATGTTAAATTTCGCCCCAAAAATTATGGCGAAATTTTTCATACAGCTTGTAAATCATCTTCTAAAATTATTAAAACTCTGTATTGCCACAATTTTTTGTTTAAAGAAATATGGTTAATACAGAACTCGCAAATTTGATTATCAGAAAATTCTGTCTAAAATTCCAGATTGAAAGAAGTTTAAATGTTTTGATGAGAAAATGACTAATAATCGCAGAAATAAAAAGTACCAGAAAATTGCACAAAAATGGAAAACAACTTGTAATAAATAATAATAAATAATAAACTTCATAATGAAATAAGCCCCTTTGTTGGAATTTGAAATTGGGTTTTGATCGTGTTTCTCAGAGTCATTTCATCTGAAATAGATATTTCTCTGTTCAAATCCATAACATGCGCTTTTTATTCATTATTATGATGATAAAAATCGCACGATTTATTTTAACAAAATCAAATTTTTGCCCGAAGCACATTTTTAAACTAGTTTTTTACGTACTTAAATATTCAATGGCGCCCAAAAGTTTTACTTTTTTTTAACAAAATTAAATAACCACCAAAAATGGAATAACCCCCCAAACAAAATGAAATGGCAACAATTTCCAAACTGTTGTAATTTTATTTCATTAGGGATTTTTTCATAATGAAATAATCTCAATATTCAAAGATTAAATAAACCCTCAAAAATTAAATAACCATCAAACATTTTTTCGTCATTTCTTGGATGATATTTAGTTTTTCCCTTTGGGGGTTATTTCACGGGGCTATCCGTGAAATAAAAGAATTTTAATTTTAAAAGAATTTTCCAAATTTTATAAATTTTTAAAAAAGGAGTTTTAAAAGACAACTAAAATTAAGGTGGCACGCTAGAAATCTTTAGAAAAAAAATTTTTCCGTTTCTGGCACGCAGCGAAAAAAGTCTTGCCACCCATGGGCTACACCATGCATTTAAGGGTTACTTGCATCATTAACTATTTGCTTGTTATTTTAGTTATTATTTAATTTTAATAATTATTTTCGTTAGAAAAACAAAATTCATTGAAATAACGCAGCACTTGGATGCAGAATAAGGGGATAAAAATTGTGTAAGTACTATTATTTTAATAAATGTTTTTGCACTACAATCAAATTTTAAAACGTAAGTCCTTTGAACAAAAACGGTCATACATATGTATAAAAATATTAAAAATAAAAAAACAATACTTAAAATGTTCTAACAACATATGTTATGTGTAATGTGTAGTTTTTTATGTAATTCGTTAATATCTTCGTTATAGCTAATTAATCTTTTTTTGTGGTACACTTCTATAAAATATCTTAATGTATTTTTAAGACGCTTGACTTTGAATGACAGTCATTGATACTTGACTTTCTTTTTCTTACACTCAAAAAAATAAGTTAGTAGAAAAATTAGTAAAACGTCTTGTATATCAAGTGTACTAATTTTTAGCAATTTTTTTTGCTGAAATTCCGTTTTCAGCAAAAATTTTAGTTATATTTTTTTAGCACTAAACTAATTTTGAGCTAATGTTTTACTAATTTATTTTGCTACAAAAAGTGTGCTGACAGCCGCATTCATAGCGTGGACGACAACCAGATAGACAAGATGTAGATGTCGCAGCTAGTCTGGAAACGGAAATGACAAAAAAAGAAAAACAACTCTACACATATTCTATATTTAAATTTTCAGCAAATAAATTAACCAAAATAAAATTTCGCTACAAGTTTTTTGAGTTTTTTTCAGTCTACTAATATTCAGCAAAAATTTTAGTGATTTGAGCAAGGACTTTTTTCATTTGCAGTCGACTAAGTGTTAGCAAAACTTTTGCTGAAGATTACTATTTTTTTGGTAAAAATCAGCTCGCTGATTTTCAGCAAACCTTTTGCTGAAATTACCAACTTTTTTGCAAGCACGCTCCTGACTAAAAATTTGCTGTCACAGCAACATTTTTTGCTGACTTTACTGACTTTTGTTTTGAGTGTAGGCATTGATTATGTTACCACTAATTTAGACCGTTTTATTGACACCTTTGTCAAACTTTTTTTCTTGCTTTAAAATCCTTTGTGGCTGGGGAGCCAATTAGATTTAGTTATACCAATTAGATTTATCTATTTAGTATGTAAATTAGACCACTCAAATTTCAAAAAGTATTTTTTTGTTTGCTCCACCGGCAGTTTCTGATAGATTGGACATAAAAAATAATACGTGTACAAAAATTGCATCTCTCGGGCTCATACAGGCCAGTCAGTTTGAACTTTTGACCCTAAAAATGAACTAAAAACACTTCAAAGATTTTTTGAGCTATAACTTATAAATTTGACGTTTTTCGCAAAAATACTTATAAGTGTTGTTATGCAGAATAAAAGGGCAAACACTTTCTTCGTACTAATTTTTGGCCTAAGTGTTACTTATCGTGGTGTTTTAAGCGGATAAAGTAAAAGTTTCTGTTAAGAATTTATTTTAAACGGCCCTCGTTAAAATTTGTACAGAACCAGTGAGGATCGGTTTTAATTTTTTTGTAGAGTAAGATATGTTGTTTTTATAAACCAATTACATTTGGAACATATATCTGTTATTCCACGAAATCCAAAATCGGTCTGAAGTACCGATTTATTATATGTTGTACACTCTAATAAAAATTCATGTAACTTTACCCCATTTATAGTAGGTATTTTTTCTCCTACTATAATTTCAGTAAAAAAACATTTTCGTGCCTAAATTCAATTACTTACATACATTGTGTGTACATTAATTAGGCATAAAGTATGTAATGATACCTATTTATGTGCTTAAAAAATGTTTAGGAACATACGAATTTCATGTAATATTACAGAGTTTGTGCTTAAAATAACATTCAAAATATGTAGAGATACAGATAAAATGCTTATAACCACACGTAATATATGTATATATACATTCTTGGTGCTTTATATTAAACAACGCAAATGATTCCCCACTTCCATTTAAAGGATTTAAAAACAATAAATGTATTTTTGAAGGATATTTTATTAGAAAGTAATATAAGTTAATTAAATAAAATAATAAGCTGTATTTTCGCTCAAACCTATCAACGTTATGTATTTATAGCAAATCTACCTTGAAGAGATTAAAGTATAGAAATTATAAACAGTTATCGTTTATAATAGTTGCGGTATAATCGCATGCCAGCAGAACTTTTTAGAATGTAAAGCAAAGAAGTTATGTTAGATGTGTAAACGTTGAGTTTTCAACATTGATAATTATCCACAACGTTGATAATTATTCACGTTAAGTTAACGTGCATACGAAAAGTAATGTATTAGTTTTCGCTTCACGTTTTTGTGTACTTTGAGTTTTGTTTTCTGAGTTAACGGATATAGTTAAATCGAAAATACAGCTAATTACGTATAGTAACATTAAAAATAAAATCATATCATTTAACAACTATTTAAAAAAAATTTTAAATTTATTTTGAAGAATGTCAATCGCTGATTGTGTGTTTTAGTTAATTTTTTCTACCATAAAGCCTTTTTCCGCGTTCCGCGATTATTTTACGATTTTTTAAGTGCGGTTTTTTTAATTCATAATTTAGGGACTATAATACTAATTTCGTACAACAAAATTTGTTGCTTAGTTTGAAAAAAAAAGAAAAAAAATCGCGAAAAATAAAATTTGTAAAAAGGAAAAATTTAGCATAATTATATTTGTATGTAGAATGTTAATCGCTGATTGAGTTTTTTTTAATTAATTTTTTGTACCATAAAGTCTTTTCGCATTCCCCCATTATTTTGCAATTTTTTAAATGTGGTTCTTTTAAATTCATAATCTATAGACTATAATACATATTTCATACAACAAAGTTTGGTGGCCAGTTGCAAAAAAAGCAAAACTTTGGCTCTTTCCATCCCTGGAAAAAGTAAATTAAAAGGGTTAATCAGCGATTTACATTATACAAAGGAATATATTGATGAAAGAATATACCTTTTTACAAAATTTTTTCGCAACCTTTTTTTACTAACCAATTAATCCTTGGAATAAGATATGGGTATTATAGACCCTAGATTACAAATTTTAAAAACCGCACTTAAAAAATTGCAAAATAATAGCCTACCGCGAAAAAAGACTTTCTTAAAAAATTACTAAAAAACTCTACAGTGATGCAAAAACTTTTCTTTTTGGAAAAGTGTTTTTAGCGATTTTTTTTGCAAACTAAACACATGAAATTGGTATTAGAGTCCCAAAATTATTGCAAAATTTCAAGGTAATAAAAAATAAAATCAGAAATTAAGATTCTGCAAACGAATAAAATTATGCAAAAATTTTCCTTTGTAGAAAAGTTTCTTCGCAAATTGGTTTTTGCAACTATCCACCTCATTTTGATTAGTCAGCGATTAACATTCTGCAAAAATTTTCCTTTTTTTGAAAAATGTTGTAAACTGGCCAGTATTTCGAAAACTAAATGAGATAGAGCAAAACGGACAGAACTGTTTAATTGGCTCATATTAAAAGCAGCTTCTTTTATACACGCTCCGAGTTTTTTTTTACCAAAAAGAGCAAAATTTTGGCTCCTGCCAACTAGAAGATATTCCGCTAATGAAAAGGCCCACGAGCGAACACTCTATCTAAAATGTAAAAGAAGACTGTTAAAAGCAAATTTTGTATACATTCTCTTATTACATCTACCAAACCAGCAAATGTCATAAACGTTTTTTTTTAATTTTTGAACACTGCTCCAAATTTTACACGGGCATTTAGCCATATTTGAGGTTTATATTTTTTTTCTTGAACACAGTCAGTCTCTTTTAGCTGATTTTGTGGTAATTACGTTTCAAATATTTAGATGAACAAATTTTGTATGTATTTTAGAAATAACATTTTGACAATTTTACCATTACTTCTTTAAAGTAAGTACGATTACATACTTTGTGCCTAAAATAAATTTTACATACAATATATGTAAATATAAAGTGATAATGCTTATTCTAATAGAAACATGTTTACCAATATGCAAAATACTATACTTTTTATGTAACTTTATTCACAAGAAAGCGTAAATAAATTTTTGAAACACTTTGTGCTTAAATTTACGCATTTCCTGTAATTTTACATGAAAATTTACATATTTTATAGTAGTAATTTTACAAGCATTTTTTAGAGTGTACACTAGACCGACTCACGAAAAAAAGTAAGAAAAACAATGCCCCCTCAAAATAAACCTTGGTTTGTTATAAGATGATTCCCAAAATATTTCGGGTCTAGCCATGAGATCTCACGAGCTGGACCATTTTTAAAAAAGGTATTTTTTTTAGTTTTTGTAAGAAATTTGCATCTTAGCTGAAGACAACATACTCAATATGGGTATCAATATGAAAGGTTTTTTTTTATAGGCGCGTCCAGCGGTATATATAACATATTCAAGCATATCCTGGCATGTCCTATTTTCAAGGATATTCTATAAAAAACTAATTGTAGACTCTTTTGTACGGAGATATTTGTGACTAAAGTGCCAAACTTACATATCATAATCTATAGACGATTTAAATGAACACGTATTTCAGATTTTTTTGAAATTCGCGATTTTACGCGTTTTATCAGAAATTCAATATGGTGGAAACAATATTGAATTTCAATTCATCGATGAGTGAATATAGTTTAGAATTTTGCAAATTTTTTACGGTGCTCTGGACCAAATTTTGATAAATATTTTGAGCTACCCCAATTCAATAAAAAAATTTTATGAAATCTTTTGTAGGTTTATTACACAGCACAACACTAAAAATGCTTCGGGCATGCGACTTATCAATTCTGATAGATTTTAGTATGAATATCACGAATGTCTTATTTATTCATATATCTGACTAAACCACGAATAATTCTAAATATGGTTTAAAAGTATAGACTTTGGGGTTTTGCACACATACCAACTTATTTTGATTAGGTAAAGGATCTAGGATCTAATTGTAATTTAAATGAAAACTTTACTTATTTTCTTATTTTGAAAATATAGCAAAATCCCTTAATCGGATTTGCAAAATCCCTTAATCATGTGCAAACACATGACGTAAACTCAAATTCCACTAAATTCATTTTATCAAAAAAATCACAACTTTCATCAACATGTTCCAAAAATTCAATCTGAAACACAAATTTTATCGCCCTTACTATCTAAGTATTAAAAATGTATATTTTTGTTCATTTAAAATTTTGGATGGCAGTATGCTTTGACTTGGTTTATTTTTGGAGCATTATGATTGGTTAATTTATTTTCAACCCATCAAAATGTTTGAAAATATAAATATATTTGTAGGGTTTTCATACACAAACTGTAAGTTTAGAAATAAAATCAATTAAATTTAAAATACTCTTTTATAGTACTTCTTTGAACATACATATTTCAAAATCGTCTTTTTCATGAATTTGCAATTCAATTATCTAAAACTTTGATTAGAAAATATATGTGTTATATATTTCAATGGTTTTATCTGAGTTTTCAATTTAAGATTAATCACAGACTGCTTAATTTTTAGGTACCCGACTAAAAAAGTTTTCATATAATCTTATATGATTTGATATAATAATAAATGTTTATATGCGTGGCTTTATATAACCATATACATTAACACTTTGCTTTTATAAATATGTTTGATATGACATTATATATAATCATGAAAAAGAAGCGAGTGAATATTTAAATAATATTTGACTCCACAATACAATAACTCCAAAAATCATCTGTTTTTAGAGTAATTTGAAATTCTTCAGTGATGAGGGCTCATAATTTGGTGTCAGAGAAAACACTTGATTTTTGTGTTTCTTGGTGCCATTTCAGTACTTTGCAAAGAATTAAATATATCAGAGTCATCATTTGGGTGCCAGGAAAGCACTTTAATTTTTTTATTTTGGAGTTGGGAAAGCATTTGATTTTTATGTTTCTGGGTGCTTTCTCAGTTCTTTGTAAAGCATTGGCACCACCGTGGGACGGTGTTATCATTTGGGCGTTGGGAAATCACTGTTAACAAGCACTAATACCACCCATTTCGGTGCTTTGTCAGTGCTGGCCCCTTTGTAATTTTCTACCTGGGCAATCTTATATCAAAATATATAACAAAGTTAATAGAAAATTGTATTAATTTTATATGTGAATATATCTGACATGATATCTAATTATACAAAATTTTATAAAGTTTAATTAAACTATAAAAATTAAAAAAGAAACTCATAAATTGTGGATCTGGATCATCCTGAAGATGCTTCACAATGGAGTAGCGAAATATCGAAAATAAAAAACTTTTTATATTTAAAAAACAAACCTTAAGCTCAAGGAAATTGTGAAGTTTATAATTGAATTTAACATATATTTTTCAAATAATTTGCAAAATACTCTTTATTAAAATAAAAATAATTGTAGAGAAATAAAAAAGAAAAATTTTGTTTTTTCATTGTGGAATTAAAGGTCGAAATAATTATTTTTACTTTTAAATTTAAAAATAAAAATTAGACAAACATATGTTGAAATAAATATGGTTTAAGTTCATTTATTTTTCCGTGTAAAAAAAAAATTAATTGTGGAAGTTAATTTTTTCATTTTATAAGAAAGACATATTTTATAAGAAAGACCAAAACTCTAACCTAGAAAAAGTTGTTCCGACAAATTTTTGTCAATTTTTATTTTGTCAGCTATTTCCAAGTTTATTAGGAAAAATTTTTCTAAACATTAAGCATTAGTATTTAATACGAATGAAATAAGTGATCTCAACAATATGTAATAAAATTTTCTTTGAAAATCTTCATCACATTATATGTATTTATATATTCGGATCAAATTAGATATGGACGTATATATGGGTTTATATATGGTGATATATGATTATATAACATCTTTTTTAGTCGGGTATTAAAAATATCAATCTTTTTCAGTTTTAGTCAATTTTTATTTAAAATTAAAACATAAAGTGCGAAATTTTTTTGATAAATTAAGTAACACGAGATGTTTACTAATGGTATAAATTAAAAAAATTTATATTCTTTTCATCGCAGATTAATTATTAACGAAATCGTAAAAAGGGAAATTTCAACTTCCCGATTTTGGTCTCGCTTTCGTGGAATAACAGATACATATTCCAAATGTGATTGGTTTATAAAAACAACATATCTTGCTCTACAAAAAAATTAAAACCGATCCTCACTGGCTCTGTCCAAATTTTAACGAGGGCCGTTTAAAATGGATTCTTAACACAAATTTTTACTTTATCCGCTTAAAACGCCACGATAAGTAACACTTAGGCCAAAAATTAGTATGAGTAAAGTGTTTGTCCTTTTATTCTGCATAACAACACTTATATAGTATTTTTTCGAAAAACGTCAAATTTAGAAGTTATAGCGCAAAAAATCTTTGAAGTGTTTTTAGTTCATTTTTAGGGTCAAAAGTTCAAACTGACTGGCCTGTTTGCCACGGAGAAATCCAATTTTTACACATATATTATTTTTTGCACCCAATCTACCGGAAACTGCCGGTGGAGCAAACAAAAAAAAAACATTTTTGAAAATCCCATACATTTCATGGGTGGTCTAATGTAAATATATTTTTTTAAATTGATTATTCTGCTTTCATTCAATGAAAAACAGAACTTGTTCGAACTTTGTTCACAAATTAGTGAGGGCAGATATTATTCAGCCTCTAGTTCGATGTTTTTATTATTTTTTATTTTTTTAAAAACCGTGCATCCCTAGTAAAAATGATTTTTATATATTCATATATGATTTTTATACAATCATTTATGATTTTATACAATTATAACTTGTCGAGTATTGCGAAACATATATTTTTATATGATTATATCAAAAGATATTTAATTATATAAAATTATATTAACCAGATCCACCATTTTTCGGATCAAATAATATATTTTCTATATAATTATATTAACCCATACATGATTTGATCCGGAAAATGGTGGATCTGGTTAATATAATTTTATATAATTAAATATCTTTTGAGATAATCATAAAAAATATATGTTTTACAATACTCGACAAGTTATAATTGTATGAAATCATAAATGATTGTATAAAAATCATATATTATTATATAAAAATCATTTTTACTAGGGATATTAGTTTTAAAAATTTTGTTCTTGCAAACAAGATCAGCGCAAGATCATAACCATAATTTTAATGTAAATAATTTTTTTAATGCAAATAACTCAGGTTTATGATAGTTTTTGGTTGCACTTGAAAATGCATTAATTGTTCGAAAGTTTTTTCATAAGTTTTTTTTCTCTATTTGTTGTAAAATAAATTGTGAATTCTATTTGAAATTTGTCATATTTGATTTTAAACCGACCAAAAAAAAAAAATAACAAGTTTGAGCTAACTTAGAGTTACAGATGTCAAATTCCATACAAATTTAAATTTTTTAACTTTTAGTTTGTGTTAACTTTATGTTATTTGTTTATTGTTAATGGGGGTCATTGTAACAATATTCAGACCAACTTAAATCTGCGGTAAAATTTTTGGATTTTTCAAAAATTTCCGGTTTTTCAAAAATTTATTGATTTTAATAAATTTTATCAATTTTTATATTGATTTTCATTAAATTTTTAAAAAAAATTTATATTAAATGAATGTTATTTTAGTTTGACTAAAGATCATAAATTAATATCACTTTCTGTTTAAATTATTTTCAAATCAAAGAAAGATGATACAATTTTTACAAGTAAATTACAAAGAATAAAAACTATTGAAAGAATTCGATAAGACCAGCAAGGCAGAATGCGCCTTTTCGGCTTTCGCTACAAAGCCATCATCAGCCTTTGAGTGGGTTAATATTTTGATATTCGTCTACTTAAACAGAAAGTGATATTAATTTATGATCTTGAGTCAAACTAAAATAACATTCATTTACTTAAAATAACAGATCAACTAAAACATTTCCCCCATTCAAAATTTTATATTTTTAAAAAATGTTTTAAAAATTCTTTAGATTTCTTAAGATGTATCGATTTTTATAAAAATGTATAGATTTTAATAAAATTGATAAATTTTCTTAAATTTTCCGTTTTAGAAAAAAATTTTAAAGTCTACAATTGTTTTTCAAAATTTGATTTTTATAAAATTCATAGATTTTTTATATGGGTGAAATCAAAAAATGTGATAAATTTTTGGGCCAAATTTGTGAGAAGCAAAAAGTGTTAATATTTCGGTTTTTTCTTAATGGAATCAGTAAGTTTAGTCATTATAAATCTAATTGCAAAAAATCTCTTCTACAAGTTGTCGCAATAACTTTTTTTGCACAATTTTAATTTTTTTTGTTGTAACGGAGTTTACATTTCTGCAAGCAAAAGATATAACAAAAAAAAAATTGCGTACGAATTTTCTTCAATTTATTAGTTTTTCGTATTTGGGTTTTCAACTTGCTTCCCAATGATATATAATTTGTGTTTATCAAATTGGCGGTTTCGCGAATAAAAATACAATTCATTCCGCGAAAAATTTTTTTATTTTTTTTTTAATTTTATATTTTTGGTCCTTTTAAATGCTTTTCAAAAATATAAAATTTTTTAAAATCCAAACAGCGGTTGCGCAGTTACAAAATAATATATTAAAAACATAACATTTCACGATCAAAAAATTCTTAAATTGTGTGAAACAAATTTAATTTGTCAAACTAATGTCAGTAATGACTCGAAATATCAATTCAAAACCAATGAAATGCACAATCAATCGTTTTTCGCTCCAGCAGCTTAGGTTAAAAAACTGATAACTTTTTTTGATTTGACGCAAAATTATTAGTTGAATCGTCTTTTGACGCAGAAATATTAGTTGAATCACCTCTGTTTATGGTTATTTTAAAATATTTTAAATATTTATCTACATTTATTTGAATGAAACCTGAGCAAACAATTGTGGTTACGGAGTTTACAGTTACGGAGTTTACATTTGGTTACTTTTTTCATTTTCTTTCAGAAACGCTTTGTCAGAATTTTTTTTCCGAAACAAAATCGCATGATGCCTACAAGGTGAATCCAAATATGACATTGTTTTTCTTACTCGTTAAATAGTTTGGTGTAAAAATTAGGAACGGAGTTGACAACATTTTTTCAAATCTTATTAAAGACATCCTTTTTCATCTCGAGAATGTTACATGCTGCAGAAAAGCTTCAAGTCTGTTATACTGGATGATTACTTACAGTCCAACGATCATTTGAGTATAAATAACATTATACTTTTCGCAACATAAATAATAGATAACTCCAAAATTCTGGTATATGCATTTTTATCAAAAATTATAACGAAAAATCGTTACAGAATTGAAGTCGTGATAGCTAAGACACACGAAAAAGTTTGTAAAATCTATTAATTTTTGTTAAAAACGGCACTTTTCCTCTTCATAAAAATTCTTACAGTTAGTGTTTAGCTTTATTGGTTATTAAAATATAAGCTATTAAAGTTAAAAAACCTTACGAGTTACTTGTTACGGAGTTTACATTTGGCCTATAATATTGGTCACAAATTTTATGTATTAACCAAAAATTGGTCAAATTGTTATAAATTTTGTAAAACAGGTGACAATGCTCTGATATGTATCGAAATATGTAACTCAAATGTAATCCATGCATTAGAAATTCGGTGGTTACACGGTTTTTATCACATTTTTTGATATCACCCATATATAATTTTAGCATTTATATTAGCATTTATATATTTTTTTTTATATTTTTAAGTATATTGTGCTAAAAAGAACCAAAAACCTGCCTTTTATTAAAAAGTATTAACACCCGGTCGGACCGGGTAGACCGTAAAGACCGGTTTTAAAACCCGATTCTGACCATAGCCTTTACATCTAATACATAACCGCTTCTATTCTACACCCTTGTGAACTCCACTGAATTATTCACATTTCACAAAGGAAAACAATGTTTCATAAATTGATGGAAATTAAGCACTTCATGGAAAATATCATAAATTTTAATGTAATGGTTTATAATAAAAATGTATTACAAGCGTAACTTCAAAGCAGCAAGCATTTGAAGAAATATATGCAAATGGATGTATTGTATGTATGTGCATTCATACGCACATATGTATTCTTGACATACACGTGATCTTGAAAACAAGCGTAAAAAGTGCTAATAACTAAACCAAGGTTGGTTACCGTTATCGTTATAATACCGTTATCGCTAAAATACCGTTTCAAACTGAATACCGTTACCGTTGCCAATACCTCTAAAAAATTCCAAATACCGTTATCGTTACCGATACCATTATTTGTATTAGAAGTTACACTGAACCAAAAACATCGGTGAAATCAACTAAAATCCACATTAAATTGATGAATGGGTGATCACTATACAACTAACAAAACCTATCCGTCAATTTAACACATTGTTTAGTACATTTCTATTTTGACGTTTAACTATTTTATGTGATGTTAGCTTTACAAAATATCGTCAAACGTATTAACAAAAATTAGTTATGTTAACAATTATATTTAATCAAATATAATAATTATTTTGTTATTTTACCAATGCAGTTTATTCAATTCAACAATGCATATTATTTAATTCATTTATATTTTATCGCTTCATTATTAATTTTTAGACTTACATTTCATTATTTTTTATATTTTATCAATTTCAAATTATAAATATACGTCTTTGTTATAGTGAAGTCGATAAAATAAAAAAAAATAATGAAATACGATTATAAAATTTAAATTATAATATAACACCTACTCAACACTCTTTATTTAAAACACATGAAATATTTTATGGATAAAAACATATGAATTAATTTATTTAAATTAATAATTCAAATACATTTTATATAATTCACATAAATAATATAAAAATTAATGACAGAAATTAAAATTTACAATTTAGTTGAAAACGTTTAAAATTACATAAATTTATTTAAATTAAAATTAATAAATATTCACTTAACAAGTCACTGAATTTGTTCAAAATTTTTTATTCAATTTTTCCGGGGGGTTTTTTTTTTGTTTACTGGGGAAGCTTACAAAATTTAAAAAAAACTCGTTATTTTAAGAAAAGTGTGCTCCTTTACTTTTTGTGTAAAGTTCAATAAAATGAGAGTAATCATAAAATAAAAGACAAAATTATCCAAAAGTACGGGAACGCACAAAATCACTTTTCTAACCCAAAACTATTTAGAAGAAAAAAAAAAAAAATTAAAATGCGTATAGTTTTAGTCTGAAAAATCGCACAGAAACACAGATTTTTTGCATTTAAAAGTTTTTTTGACTTCGTTCAGTTAATTTTTAAATATATAAGTTTTATTTTGTGTATTTCTTTGCTTAATTAAAATTTAGAATTTTTTACAATGGTGTTATTTGTTTATCATTGCACCAGCTGTCCCTTTTACAATTTTTATACCCTACACCACTATGTGGTCAGGGTATTATAAGTTTGTGCTGATGTTTGTAACACCAAAAAATATTGGTCGTAGACCCACCTTATAGTATACCGATCGGCTCAGAATTTTTTTTTATTTCGATTTAACGATGTCCGTCTGTCCGTCCGTCCGTCCGTCTGTCTGCCCATGCAATCTTGTGCGCACTCTACAGGTCGCAAATATTAAGATATTTTAATGAAATTTGGTACGCAGACCTATGTTGGCCCAAGGACGAACAAGTTTGATTTTGGTGAACATCGGTCCATGTTTAGACCTAGTGCCCATATAAGGGTCCCACCAAAATTATATTGTTTATACGCTGCAGGTCGTAAATATTAAGATATTTTGACGAAATTTGGTACACAGACCTATGCTAGCCCAAGGACGAAGCCTATTGATTTTGGTGAACATCGGTCCATGTTTAGACCTAGTGCCCATATAAGGGTCCTACCAAAATTATACTGTTTATACGCTGCAGGTCGTAAATATTAAGATATTTTGATGAAATTTGGTACACAGACCTATATTGGCCCAATAACGCAGCCTATTGATTTTGGTGAATATCGGTCCATGTTTAGACCTAGTGCCCATATCAGGGTCCTACCAAAATTATACTGTTTATACGCTGCAGGTCGCAAATATTAAGATATTTTGATGAAATTTGGTACACAGACCTATGTTGGCCCAATAACGCAGCCTATTGATTTTGGTGAACATCGGTCCATGTTTAGACCTAGTGCCCATACAAGGGTCCCACCAAAATTATATGGTTTATACGCTGCAGGTCGCAAATATTAAGATATTTTGATGAAATTTGGTACATAGACCTATGTTGGCCCAAGGACGAAGCCTATTGATTTTGGTGAACATCGGTCCATGTTTAGACCTAGTACCCATATAAGGGTCCCCCCAAAATTGGCTTGGTCACAAACTGCAGGTCGCAAATATTAAGATATTTTAATGAAATTTGGTGCGCTGACTCACATTATAGAAAATTTTGACACAAGCCCCATTTTAACCCATTCGAATTTCGGATCCAAACAATACAGCAGACTGGTGTAGGGTATTGTATAGTCGGCATGCCCGACTTTAACCTTTTTACTCGTTTTAATAGTGAAAAGAGAAGTTAATAGTAGACAGAGGCAGAAAATTTTATAAAATTATCTGTAAGAACCCAAAAATATCTGTAAGGACCTAAAGGTTTTTAAAACTTGTTTAATATTACAACTAAGAGTGGCTAATAACCATAAAGGAAAACTTAATTTCTAACGCATTTTCTAAGTTCTAAACTAACCCAGCAAAACCTTCTATTACCAGGTAAAGGGAAATGTAATAAGAAACTAAAAATTGTAACTACTTACACTTTGGTCGCATAACACATTATTTTAACATGGGAGTGTCATTGGGGGTAAATGGTTGCCTAAATCGTACCGGTAAAGGCTAAAATAAGTGATTACGAAGGAAGTACTGAAATAAGTTGTTACTTGTAATATTAAATTCACTGGTTAGCTAAAATAAGTACATACTTGTGTGGAGTGAAATAAGTCGTTACACATTACTACTAATTTCATTGGTTACAAATAGGGAATAAAATGAGACCCCGAGTAAAAAAGTTTATATATAATTATATATTATTTTATATGGACATATATGGACCCATATAAAATTATATATAATTATATTTGACATTGATTATTTGCAAATTGGTTTATATGGTGCCATATAAAATTATATATAATTATATATGGTCCAATATATAATTATATATATTTATGTATGGTACTCTATAAACATTTTTTTATTCGATTTTCGATATCTGTAATGAACAAAATTGAAACTTAAGTATTGAAAAATGACACAAGATGACAAAATCATAAAAAAAAATCTTTAAAGAGTTAAGGACAATTGACACGTATACTATCCCTATCTAATATTTCCCAGTATTGGGGATATAAATTGTCAAATTTTTGTGAATTCCCTTTGGAAAATGATATTTCAAACCCTCAATACGGGGAAATAATAGATATGGATGGACAGAAATGGATAGCGTGTGAATCAAGGTTTATGATCATCGGTTCCACAAATCAATAATTTTATAGCACAGCATATATGTAAAACAGTAGGGCCAATTAATGTATTATATTTATGAGTGAATTTATAAATTTTCACCAAGTTTCATCAAGATCTGAGAGTTTATGTACTAAAACCAGAGATGGGCGAAAATCATTACCATTACATTTTCATTGTCATTACTTTATGCAATGGTAATGAAATTTGATTTTCATTTATTCTCAATCACACTGTTTTTCAGAGCTGGATTATGTAACTTTAGCATAAAACAATAAAAGTTCCAGTGCTCTTATGGCTTATGCGAATGAATTTAAAGACACGAATAATTAAAAGACTCAAACTTTACTTTACGGCATTTTAAAAATTTCTATACATTAGGTTTTTGTGTCATGAAGTCTCAAAAATGACCATGAACACAATTTTTATAGACTTTGTCCTCATTTTTAAAATGAAAATTGACATGATGAAACATTTTGGAGTCCATGTTTGAATTTAGTTATTTAAAAACGCTTAGTCGTAAAATTTTTTGTTATTGTTCCAAAATTTTTGGCACAGTTAATAAAAATGAAAAAATATTTGTGATCTGCAGAAAATTGTTTAAAAATATAACCCAAGTAAAAAAGTTTTGATATAGTCATATATTATCATATAAAATTTTTTATAATTATATAAAATTTTACGAAATTATATCCTAAATATATAACTATATCTTGTTATATATTGCACAATATATAGTGCAATATATTACAATATCCAATTATATATAGACCGATATATAGTTACATATGCCTCATATGATTATGTATAATTGTATCGAATTATATACCATTATATCTAGTTGGATATGATTATATTATATTTGATAAATTTGGATGAGGACAAAATCCGGATAAAATTGTATCAAACCATATCTTATTCCATCAAATTAGATCTAATTGTGTCAAATTAGATCTAATATGATCATAATACGATCTAATTTGATACAATTAGATGTTCTCATTTTTCGGATATTATTATATATAATATCAAAAGACATATAATGTTTTTTAGTAGGGAAATTATTTAATTTGAAAAAATACAAAATATAATTATATATGACTCCATATATAATTTTATATGGCCCCATATCAATTTTTTTAATCGGGACGTTACCAGTAATGACTTTGTTTAAAAGTACACCGATCCGAGCGATGTAATTAGATACAAAATTTTTATTAAATCGTACTTTCGCATAATAAGTACCCAAGTAAAAAAGTTTTGATATAGTCATATATTATCATATAAAATTTTTTATAATTATATATTGGGACATATATACCAAGATATAATTATATAAAATTTTACGAAATTATATCCTAAATATATAATTATATCTTGTTATATATTGCACAATATATAGTGCAACATATTACAATATCCAATTATATATAGACCGATATATAGTTACATATGCCTCATATGATTGTGTATAATTGTATCGAATTATATACCATTATATCTAGTTGGATATGATTATATTATATTTGATACATTTGGATGAGGACAAAATCCGGATAAAATTGTATCAAACCATATCTTATTCCATCAAATTAGATCTAGTTGTGTCAAATTAGATCTAATATGATCATAATACGATCTAATTTGATACAATTAGATGTTCTCATTTTTCGGATATTATTATATATAATATCAAAAGACATATAATTTTTTTTAGTAGGGTAGTTATAATATAATACGAATAACTTATTTATTTTACCCTTATTAATAAGTTATTATTAAACACAATATCGGTAATATATTATTTTAAAAACTCCAAATAAATAGTGATATATCCCCATATCGGTAACTCATTATTTCATACCTCCCACATAAGTATTGATGTATCACAATATTAGTAACGTATTACTTTAGGTTTCTAAGTAAAACCAAGGGTAAAGGGGTACCCATTGCGAGGCAATGCGTTGAAAAGGTCAAACCCATTACCAAGGTTTTGCTGGGAAGTTATATATTTCAAGTGTAATTTCTTTCTAGGCGATTTCAATTTTCAAAAATTTCAGTTTTTTGCCAATATTTAAAATTTTCTGCAATCCGTTTGCGATATGGAGTATATTGTTTTAACCATTTCCTGCCAAGCATGGATTCCGTGCGAATTTTCTGACAAAACTTCGTAGAAGGATAGGTAGACCACAGCTTTGAAGAATTAATTCCTTTTTGAATGAATTCACTACCAATCGAATTCAATTTTCTCTAGAATTGAATGAATTCCTTTTCTTAAGTAATTCACTGAATTCATTCAACTGAATGCGTTCATCAAACAACAAATTCAAAGAATTAATTCAATTGCAATAGTTCTTTTTATTAAATCAAATGAATTAATTCACCGGTGAACGCGTTCAATTTTATAAATCGAACGGAAAAAAAGTGAATTAATTCCTTACTGAATTAATTCAATTTCATTTTCATTCAGTGAATTAAAAAAAATAAAATTACGTTTTAATTAACTGAATGAAAATGAAATTGAACGAATGCAGTAGTGAATTAATTCAGTAAGGAATTAATTCACTTTTTTTCTGTTCGATTTATAAAATTGAACGTGTTAACCAGTGAATTAATTCATATGATTTAATAAAAATAACTATTGCAATTGAATTAATTTGTAACAAAATAAATCGAACGAAAGCAAATATGAATTAATTCCATTCAATATATGGTGCTTAGTGAATTAATTCATCGAATTTTTAATTCAGAATTGAAAAATTGAATTAAGGAATTAATTCTTCAAAGCTCTGAGGTAGACGTGTCTTTAGAGATACAATATGTTGGTAAAAAAAATGGATTAAACAATTTAAATACTGTATCTCATGGTTTTGTTACTTGATTTTAATAGTGAAATTATATTTTAATAATTTTTGGACAAATTTTTAATTTATTTGTGAGGATTCGTTATTCGATATTAGTTTTAAAAACTCCCAGCAAAAAAAACTTGGATGTAATGCTTTACAAACTACTTATTTCACTGTTTCACAAGTATCTGTTAGTGTATTTTTACTGCATTTTTAGAAGCTAATCTAAACAACATTAACAAATCACTTCCTTCATTGCTTCTAAAGTATCCGTTGTTATATTTTTACTGCTTTTTTTAGAATTACTTCTGAACAACATCAGAAAAAAACACTGAAGTATTGCTTCTAAAGAGTAATTGCTCTAAAAGTGATCGTAAAAAGTGATTTTCGTATCATTTGGCATTTCCAAACAGAGGATCATGGGTTCGATTCCCAGCGGGACCAGCATTATTTTTATTTATTTTCCCATTTTTTTCTTATTCTATTAATTTTTTTTAATAGTTATAATTAATTTGTTTAAATTCAATATTTTTTTATTTTTAAAAATATGTATATATATAAAAAAATGGTGAGAATTTCCTTTTTATGCACCTGTAAAAATAGTACTGAAAACAATATTGAATTGGAGTGCACCTTTTACACTTGTTTAATAAGTACTTTTATTGAAGAGAATAAGAAACAATATTTCGCAGTAACAAAGTGGTGTTTTTATGCCACTCAACTTTCATATCAAAGAATAGCTCAGCGGTAGAGCTCTAGACTAGCAATCGTGAGGTCGCGAGTTCGATACCCGATGGCGGCAATAAAAAATTTTGTAAAATAATTTTTTTTGGGAAGAATGTTGAAATTGGAGTACTCCTCTCCTATGACAACTCAATTTTAAAATCATTAGTGTTTATGTTAAAAAAGAAGTACACTGAACCAAAAGTCGTAAGTGAAACATAAAAATTTGGTACTTTTTGATGAAACGAATTGTTAAAACAATATATTTTTTATTCAAATTAATGTGTGTTTTTTTTAAATCAACTACTTTCTTTTTAAATGAACATACTTATTTCCGTCAATAATTCTCTACAAAACGATTGTTGTTTTGATAATTTTTTGTCCATTTAATTTGTTAACTCTTAAAAATTTTGTAAAGAGGCAGTAACGTAAATTTGATATAATTTTTCTTCAATTTGAAAAAAAAAGTATTAAATCTGTGGAAAAAGGTTTAGTGGTGTTAGTTTTGTCGCGTGATTACTTGTGCTATCATGTATATTTGTAATTGTCGGAAATATCAATAAAGTGTTTTTGTTTTTCAAAGTATAGATAACCAACAAATTCAGTGACTTGAAGTGAATTGCTAATTGAAGATTTATTAATTTTAATTTAAATAAATTTATATAATTTTGAACGTTCTCAATTAAATCGTACATTTAAATTTCTGTCATTAATTTTGATATTATCTATCTTTTTGTTTAAGGCAAACTATTAATGAAAGTTATATAATGTATTTGAATTATTAATTTAATTAAATGTTTGTTACCGCTACCATAAAAATCAATAACCTTTTGTTTATTACTTTTTTTTAATATTTTAGGCAAAAAATATTTTTTTCTTCATACATTTATTTTTACCGGCAAAACTGTTGAGTATATAGAAAAACGTTATATGAACAGATTAAAGGAATTGTAATTTTTAATTTTTTTAAAATTGTTTGAGCAAAATCGGACTAGTGGTTCTCGAGTTATGTCAAAAAAAGACCACCAAAGGTCAAATCGATATATCTCGATTCCTAGACGTGACCCAGCGAAACGCCGGGACACGTATAACTTCTTTTTTACCGATATAACTTTCCCCGGTAGTTTGAACCCTTCCCGATCACTGACCCCTACCATTTGTCTCACAGTGTAATAAATCGATAAAAAATTAATTAATTAAATAAAATGCATTGTTGAATTTAATAAAATGCATTGGTAAAACAACAAAACCATTATGCAATTTAATTAAATATAATTGTTAAGACAACTAATTTTTGTTAATATATTTGACGATATTTAGTCAAAATAATACCACATCAAATAGTTAAACTTCAAAATATAAATCTACTAAACAATGCCTTAAATTGATGGACAGGTTTTGTTAGTTGTATAGTGATCACCTATTCATCAATTTAATATGGATTTTAGTTGATTTCACAGCTGTTTTTGGTTCAGTGTATGTGCATATGTACATCTAGATCATCAATTATAGTGCTTTTTCTACTGCTTCTGCATCTCTTTTTTTGCTGGGGTTTTATTACAATTTTATACAATAGATTATCGGAAAGGTTAAATATTAAAAGTAAATTACAACACTATTATTTTGATTTCCAATGGAGTGCTCCATTCCAATATGATCTTAGACTTATTTCAAAGCGCAACAATAATTTCAAGCCCGATGGTTCCAACGCAAAATAAAAGTAAAATTCCGGAGGACTTTGCAAATATCTGTGGCGCGAAAGCCCAAAAATGTTGCACATTTTTAGAGTTAGGAACTCTCTCGTGTTCACGAATAAGTTAAATTTCAACTGTTTTTTTCGGTTCTTTTATTTAGTTCGGAATTATCAAACAAACCACTGACATAATATAATCTTATACTCCCGATCAAAAAACATTATATCTAGCATATGTAGTCATATCTCATTTGATATAGATCGACATATGATCTTACCCAAGTTCATCTCAAAATTGGAGTATCCAGTAATATCCAATCAGATCCCTCAAATATATTACAGGATTAAATTAGATCCAAATAGATCTCAAAATTGGGAGATCCAATAATATCCAATACATAATATGGAATTAAGATCCTGATAGATCCCAAAATATCCCATGGGATTAATTTACATCCAATTAGATGCAAACGGATAAGCTAATTTTGGCAGATCGAATTGGATAATTTGAGATCAATATTTATCCTATGATATATTTCTAATTATTTAAATTTAAAAAAAATTTTAAAAATAACACAAAAAATTGAAAAAAACATTTATTATTTAAAAAATATTTATTTCATTAAAAAAAAACAAAAAAAAAATGCCGTCGGCAGGATTTGAACCCAGGTTGCTGGCGTTGTAGTCGGCCACTTAACTCACTCAGCCAAACACTACTATACAACATGACTGACTATATGAGACAACATTGTTCGTGTTACTGAGTTATATATAAATAAGTAAATTTATATACATATATAGATGACTTAGAAAAAATAAATTAATAACATTCTTTCAAAAAAACAAAAATTAAAAGACCTTAAATTTTTCCACTGACGGAATTTTTTTGGTGAATAGGATAAAAAAAATCTAAATATCAACAGTCTGTATTTGCGAAATTAATAATGGGATAAGAGCAATATACATGTTATTTAAAAGGTAATATAAATGTATTTTAAATAAGGTATATAAGCTTAGCAATCCTTTGGAAAAATACTCTTATCCAACACTTTTTCACAAATTGTTTTGTTTGTATTAAAAGTAGGAGCGGCCCTATGCTCCTTGCAGGAGTAAAAGGAACAAATATATAAAAGTAGGAGTACAAAAATCAAAATATTGGCAAAATTGTATGTACAAATATTACAAAAATATCATTTCGCTCTGGAAGAAATCAAATTCAGAACTATATATTACGATATCTAATTATATATTTAAAATACTATTAATTGAAAACAAAATTTGCTGTTGATACAAAATGGTTTAACCTTTTTAAGATCTGTAAAAAAAATATTTATAAGTAAATCAAGTTGAGTTAAAAAAAAAGTAAAAAAAAAAAAATTTTTTTGTGCCCGAGCTGGGATTCGATAATAGTACCTCAGTCACATATATAACTATGTGTGGGGTTATATATGACAATATATAATAACATATTAAAATATTATTAATTCCAAGTTGCAGTAAACATAAATTTCAGGTGCTGTTGGCAGTAAATGGGTTAATTTTTTTAAGATATGTAAAAAGAATATTTACATGTAAATTAAATTGAGTTAAAAAAGTAAAAAAAAATTTTTTTTTGTGCCCGAGCTGGGATTCGGTAGTAGGGCCTCTCACGTAATATGTGACTATATATAATTATATATTAAACACATAGAAAATATAATAATAATAATACGTGGGACCATATATAATTATATCTAAAATTATATTGTTAATCTTGCACCATATATGGAATCATATATAATCATATCTTATATCATTTAATGTAATATTTAATCATATATAAAAATATCTTACATCATACAACCAAAAAATTTTTATAACAGGACATATATTCCTATATCACAAAATATATGGCTTATATGCCACCATATGTGATCATATATTATGTTATATACAAGGTTGGTTACCAAAACGAATAACGGTAAGGGTAACGGTATCAGATTTCGTTTGTTTAGGTAACGGTAACGGTAAAGGTAACTGTATTTAAGAATGTTTCGGTAACGGTATACCATTATCGAAACAGCAATACGTACTGGTATTAAAAATTATGTTACAAACATATAAAAACAAGTAAAAACATGCCATATTTTTAATTTTAAGTACTGAAAATACAGATTTTAAGCTATAAATTCAATACTGGTAGTTTTAATAAGTAAAATTATTATCTATAAATAAAAAAATTGTAATTTTTCTATAAAATAATAAATACCGGTAAAATACCCATAAAAATAACGGTATCGGTAACGATAACGGTATTTAGAAATTTTTTAGAGGTATCGATAACGATAACGGTATTCAATTTGAAACGGTATTTTAGCGATAACGGTATTATAACGATAACGGTAACCAACCTTGGTTATATATGATCTTTTATAATTATATATGACAACAGATCTGTCATATCTCATTATGTATAACATATATGGTTGATATCTAATGTTATAAAATACAATTTATAAAAATATATGGTTATATAAGGTACCACATAAGAAACATATTCATGACAAAATATATACTCACATATTATAAGATAAAACAAGATATTACTATATACGACTATATATAAATTTTTTGATCGGGCTGATAAAAAAAATCCTGAAAAAATTGCAAAAACAGGTACTCAAAATTAGTTAAAAGGGGCCCTGCACAGAAAGCTTTTGAAATTAGTAAATCATTTTTGCTAAATATTAGTAAGATAAGTACAGCAAAAATGCAACTGCTTTAGTAATATTTGAGTTAAATTTCGTTTAATTGAATTGCAAATTTACCTTGCTAATATTGGCTAAAAAAATATTGTTGAATATTAGTAGAAAAAAGCAGTAAAGAAATTGTTATATATTCGAAAATTAATTTATGTATAAATTTAATTGATTGAATACAAATAATGAACTCTCCTGCTACAATAAACAGAAATATTTGCTAGAATATAGTAGACGGCTTTCTGCAGTGTAGATTTTATTCGCATTAAGAAAATAAAAAAAAATTTAATTCTTTGTGATGGTTTAGTCGACTAATATCCAGTAAATTTTTTTCTGATTTTAGAAGGGTAAATTGTCATTCTCAATTAATTAAAATATAGCTGATATTTTGTAAATTTAACAGATTTTTTCTTGCTATCTTTATAATGTTTAGCAAACAGATTCTGCTTGATTCAGATGTTTTTTCAGCAAACATTTTTGAAGACTAGTAAATGAATG
The DNA here is from genome assembly GCA_949987735.1 of Leucophora obtusa. NCBI lineage: Eukaryota > Metazoa > Arthropoda > Insecta > Diptera > Anthomyiidae > Leucophora > Leucophora obtusa. Next base: position 112,106,040 of record OX465299.1, read on the forward strand.
TTTTTTTTTTTTTTTTTTTTTTTTTTTTAGTTTGACTCTAGATCATAAATTAATATCACTTTCTGTTTAAATTATTTTTCAAATCAAAGAAAGATGATACAATTTTTACAAGTAAATTACAAAGAATAAAAATATATTTGAAAGAATTATTTTAGTGTATGATCAACTGAAAAAATTTCTCGAATGAACGAGTGAACTAGAAGAACACACTAGGTCAAAAATAAAATTGATTGAAATGAACTGTGAACTATAATGCCAAATTCTAGTAATTTTTATTCCGATTGTTTGTTTGTACGAAATGTTGATGATGATGATGCCCCCTACTTATGATAGTGCATTATGTTAGAATTATGAAAATAGAATAAATTTAGCCAATTTTTAACACCAAACTGCTAATAACAAACAATATGAATAAAAAGCAACTGATAGTGCGTCTTTATGACGAAAACGTGATTAAAACAGACACATTTTTCAAGAGGCCATCAAATTAAAAACCGAGCTAGATTTGCAAAACACTTTGAGGGTGCTGTCCGCAATGATCATTTTGCAGGATCTTCTAAAACCGCAGAATATATATAAAAAAAAATTTACAGTCACTTCCAGAATAAATTTCTTGTTTCTCCTAAAGTACGCTTTTTCAGAGACAGTTAATAATTTTAATTAAAAAAAAAAAATTATGAAAATCCAACATTCCAACCGAATTCGTTCGGTTGCAGGAACCGAATCAATTCGGTTGGCAAAAAATTCGGTTTCCACAACGGAATTGTTCTGAGAGTGTAGGGTGGAAAAATTGTAAAATGTCGAATTATGCCAAATTATCACCCTATAGTAACAGCTTGTGCCTGCAAGCAGGAAACCTGCAATTTTTAAGGAAAACCGAAGATTAATTTATCAATTTTATGTTTATATGACGAAATTTTATGTTTTTATAATAAATATGTCGAAAACTAATTTCAAAAGAAGACATTTTCCCGATGTTGATTCGTCTGAGGGTGAAGCGAACAATTCATTTAAATCGCCAAATTAAGTATTTTTTTTTCTTGCAATTTAGAAATTTTAAATATATATTTTTTCTCTTTAACCCTCTAACCGGCAAGCCCGCCTCCAGGCGGGGTATATTAAATTGACTAGAAATGCGCCAAAAGGGTATTTTATAATAAGAAATTATGCTTTTTCAACAGAAAACAAAATTTGTAAAATTTTTTGTGAAGAATTTTTTTGTATACAATGCACGGTTTGGAAGCGAGAAAGTGTCAAAGATAAAATTTCGTAAAATTTCAAAAATTAAATATTTTAAAACAACCAAAAGTTTCAAAAATCTTAAAAACATATTTAAATTGACTAAAACAATTGATAGCGACCATGAAGTAAGATTGGAGCTTAAGCTATTCAAAAAGTTCCTTACTTTGGTCCAAGGACGCACAGGATTCCATAAGGATACCTTTAAAGGACATCACCTTAACTTCAAAACGAATGGACGGATTTTTCTGAAATTTGGTAAAGAGAATATATTTGGTATAGGTAGCAAAACTTATAAGTTTGAATAATATATATTGAAGTTTTGGTGCGTTTTCGCTCAATTTCGCATTTTTCGAAAGACGAAAATCGCTACAACTTCTTAAGTAACAGCACAAAAAATGTAATTTTTTTATTGTAATTACATCTTGGTAAGAGAAATAATTTGTGCCTAAACCTAGTAATTTTTATGCGCTAGTTTTCGAGATTCACCCTTAAACTATTTTGGCCCATATCGCCTAAAGTAGGCAACGAAAAAAAATTTTGTAGAAGAACTTATTGTTTATTTTTCGTGAGAAACACATAGTATAAATTTCATTGCAAAAAAGCCTAGGCCGGTTAGAGGGTTAAAATGGATAATTTAAATTATTTTAATAGCTTAAAATCATATAATGAAACTTTTTCTAAAATAAATGCTCATTTTTTCAATTTGGTTTCTGTAAACGTTAGAAGTGTTTCGTCGTTAACAAAGTTCAATAAATTTAAACAGCTTTTAAGTCAATTATACAAAACTTCCCGATTTAATTGCTGTTCAAGAAACTTGGTTTAGCAATACATGCGTTAATTTATACTCAATTCCGGGTTATCGTGCTATTCACTGTTGTCGTGGAGATGGATATGGCGGGACCTCTGTGTATTTAGCCAATGATTTAAGTTATAAAGTGTTGACTAGTCGTAGCAGAAATTTTTTGGAATTAATAATGATAGAATTGCCAAGTATAAGAATAAACAATAAAACTTTGTGCGTGATTTCACTGTATAGATCACAAAAATATACTTTTGAACAGTTTTACGATGAGTTGGAAAATATTCTTCAGGAAATTGCAAGTGGTCCATTTTTAATACTGGGTGATTTTAATGTATATTTTATATCCAACAACAATAACAGCCGATTTTTAAGAGATTTAATTAGTGAATACGACTTGGGTTTGTGTCATATCCTTGTTACCAGGCCGGCGAGCAAAACTTCTATTGATTGTGTTATTGCTAATATAATTGAGCAAACGTCTGTATATTCTTCGGAAACTAAAATATGAGATCACAACCTCATAAGTTGTAATTTAAAAAAACAACAGACATCGTAACGAAAATGTTACAAATACTTGGATTTCTTTATTTGAGCTGAAAAGAAAACTATTAAAGGCCAGAAGCAAAAACAGAAATGATCGATTTATTTCAGAGCGGCTGAAAAGAATCAGTAAAATAATCAAAATAAGTAACAGGAATCTAATGAACAACTATTATATACGAAATTTACAACATTTTGATGGTGATGTTAAAAAACTTGGAGATTTCTTAATAATGAACTAGGCAGATGTAGTCAAACGACACAACTCTCTTCAGATAATGATAGCCCAGTGACAAACGAGATAGATAAAGCAACGGCTTTTAACAATTACTTTTTTAACACAATTGAAAGTTTACGGAATAATATACCACGTTATCCAGGTGATAATATTAATAACTTGAGGACGTTAATACCGTTAATAACAAGATTTAATCTGATAAATGTAGATAAAACTGATGTGGACAATATTTTATACGAAATACCCATAAACAAAAGTTCAGGATACGATAAAATATCACCAAAAATGATTTTATGCAGGAAAAGTAAATTGGCTGAAATTATAAGCGCATTATTTAACAGTATGATTGACTGTGGTGAATACCCAGATGTCTTAAAAATACATAAAATTGTACCTATACCAAAAGGTATAGGGCCAGTTATTGACAAAGTATTGGAAAAAATTATATTTAATATACTATCCGACTATTTGAATAGAAACAAGGTCAATTTGGTTTTTGCAAAGGACCTGGATCAGAAGAAGCTGTTGTCAATGTTGTTGATTATGTTTGTAGTGGTTTTGATGCTGGCTTCAATGGAGTAGCTGCAGTAGTTTTTGATTTATCTAAAGCCTTTGATTTAGTTGATCACGAAATCTTGTTAAAGAAGTTGCAGATTATTGGGGTGTCAAACAACTCCGTTGTATTGCTAAAATATTATTTGTCATGTAGGAAGCAATTCGTGCAGGTTGGTGAGGCTAAAAGTCATTTTCTACCGGTGAAATGTGGAGTACCTCAAGGTAGTGTCCTCGGTCCACTTTTATTTAAAATATTTATTAATGATATACAAAATATTACATTATGTTTTATGTACCATTATAAACATACGCTTGTACTGCAAACTCAAGTAGAATATGATGCTGCAATGTTGTCTGAATACGCTAGACTCAACAAGCTTATTTTAAAGACTATTAAAACAAAGTTTATTAGGTTTAAGCCGCATGTTTTAAGAGGTGTCAATCCATGACATTGCATATCGACGGTTTTCCAGTTACAGAATCTAATTCTGTTAAATATCTAGGTATGAATTTAAGTAGCAATTTGCAATGGGATTGTCATATTGATTCAATAAAATCTAAAATATCATCGGCTACTGGAGTTTTATATAAATTTAAAAGCAAGTTCAACTGCCAAGAAAAGTTGTTGATTTACCAAAGTTTTATTCACAGCCATTTGTCGTACCTTCCTATAATATATGGATGCAAAAATAATACATCTTTGAAATCTCTTCAATCCACACAAAATAAAGTTTTTCATTTTTTTTCATTTCATTTTCATTTATTTTGATTTCCTATACAACAAGACATATAATAATCTTATGATTAAAGTATAGGAGAAGCAGTAGTAAGAAGCCACAATGTTTAACAATAGTATAATTAATAATATAAATATATAAAATTGGTTTAATGAAATTGAATAAGAATAACACAAAAATAGTTATAAAATATAAAATCATAGATGTAAAAAACAAAATAACAATTATAAATTAAAAACGAGTAAAAAGGTTAAAGTCGGGCATGTCGACTATATAATACCCTACACCAGTCTGGTTAAAAGCCAACTAATGTTTGGATCCGAAATTCGAATGGGTTAAAATGGGGCTTGTGTCAAAATTTTATATAATGTGAGTCAGCGCACCAAATTTCATTAAAATATCTTAATATTTGCGAGCTGCAGTTTGTAACCAAGCCAATTTTGGTAGGACCCTTATATGGGTACCAGGTCTAAACATGGACCGATGTTCACCAAAATCAATAGGCTGCGTTATTGGGACAATGTAGGTCTGTGTACCAAATTTCATCAAAATATATTAATATTTGCGACCTGCAGCGTATAAACAGTATAATTTTGGTAGGACCCTTATATGGGCACTAGGTCTAAACATGGACCGATGTTCACCAAAAGCAATAAGCTGCGTTATTGGGCCAACATAGGTCTGTGTACCAAATTTCATCAAAATATCTTAATATTTGAGACCTGCAGCGTATAAACAATATAATTATGGGGGGACCCTTATATGGGCACTAGGTTTAAACATAGACCGGTGTTAACCAAAATCAATAGGCTTCATCCTTGGGCTGACATAGGTCGGTGTACCAAATTTCATCAAAATATCTTAATATTTGCGACCTGCAGAGTATAAACATTATAATTTTGGTAGGACCCTTATATGGGCACTAGGTCTAAACATGGACCGATGTTCACCAAAATCAATAGGCTGCGTTATTGGGCCAATATAGGTCTGTGTACCAAATTTCATCAAATATCTTAGTATTTGCGACCTGCAGCGTATAAACAGTATAATTTTGGTAGGACCCTTATATGGGCACTAGGTCTAAACATGGACCGATTTTAACCAAAATCAATAGGCGTCGTCCCTGGGCCGACATAAGTCGGTCTACCAAGTTTCATCAAAATATCTTAATATTTGCGACCTGCAGAGAGCGCACAAGAATGCATGGACAGACAGACAGACGGACGGACAGACGGACATCGTTAAATCGAAATAAAAAGAAATTCTGAGCCGATCGGTATACTATAAGGTGGGTCTAGGACCAATATTTTTTGGTGTTACAAACATCAGCACAAACTTATAATACCCTGACCACATAGTGGTGTAGGGTATAATTAACTGATAAAAAGCAATAATAAATAAATAAAAAAAATAAATCAATAATTTAATGTACGGTAATAATTTTAAAATTTTAAATTAGCATATTTTTAAATTAACATATTTTAAGGTTTTATATTCTCATTATATGGCCTAGCTATAAAAATTAAAAAGGGCCCTTTTAAAATGCATGGCGTTGCCTATAAATTGAATGTTCGGAGTTAGAGAGTTCCAAAGACTTATTGCATGGATATAAAGCTAGTTTTTAATTTGCACAGAAGATATCACACCGTGGATCTTTTTAGATGTCATGCGATAAATATTCTTCCTGTAAGGGGATTATACAAAATGCAACTTATAAACTTTGTTTTTAAAGCGATTAGAGGAATTGGAAATTCTTCGTTGCAATTACAACAGAATTTTCAAATAAGTAATCGAAATACAAGACATGGACATGATCTTTCGACAACAAGGTGCCGTCTTAAGTTAACAAGACAACGTATCCGTTTTGCTGGCCCTAATGAGTTTAATAATTTACCAAGTGCATTAAAAGATATTTTGATATTTTCAACGTTCAAAAAAGAACTAAAACTATTTTTATTAAGCAACCTCGAAATACTTCTTTCGTAATTTTTAATGTTTTTAAGCAGTAATTAAATATTTTTAAAATATATTAATTTCTTTAAATAATGAATTAACACTAGTTGCCTATTAGCCTCTCTAATACCAATATTTGGTGCTGAGGCTCTAAATAAACATTGTATAACTTTTTATTGAAAATAAAGAAATTATAAAAAAAAACTATTAGTAGTAACAATAAAAAATAGCCACTTATCAATTAAAAGTTGCGAAAAAAATTTCTGTTTCCTATTTGCAGTCACATTTTATAAATTTTTTCTCAGTAAAAGAGAGGATTGCATTATATTTATTTTCTAACCTCTTTGATTATGCCTAGCACCAGTGGGTATCTATACAACTCTTGCTCTGTTAACCTTTACTCTTTATTTTTGTTCGTGAAGTCGGGAAAGAAAACTAAAACATGTTGGTAAACATTGTAAAAAAATGAGAGTTTGAGTGTTTTTTTTACACATTTCCCTATATAAAAAGCATTGAGGTTGAGTGAGTTTTTTTAGATTTTTAAGAGAATTTTCAGATCTTTAAGAGGATTTAAGACATTCCAATGTTGCCTCAACATTCAAAAAATTCCCGTGCCAACAAACATTTGTCAATAGTGTCAATTTTGAGTTTTTTAAAACTAATACTGATAGTTAATATAGTTTTATTTTTTAAAATAATAGTTTATTTTAACAAAAACAATATACATTTAAATTAACAAGAACGGTGAAAATGAATTATATATTATTTGTATAATAAAATAAATTATTTACAAAATTTTCAAATAACATTAACAAAAATTATTAAAAACATAAGTTGAATTATATTATTTGTATAATAAAATAAATTATTTAAAATTTTTTAAAATAATATTACCAAAAACTATTAAAAACAGTAGTTGAACAAAATTTACTACACTCATTAAAAAACCCCTAAATGGAAACTCAAACTTGACAACATTGATCAAAGAATTTTTTTTAAAAGAAAAAAACGAAAAAATGTTTCTCAAAATGCTCTTCCAACTCATTTTTTCTCTTAACAACATTATCAACATGTTTTCTTAGCCTTTCCCAAGTTCGCCACACAACAACAAAATTTGGTGAGGACGGTAGTTTCTCTATAGGTTTATACTTGTTGCTAGCACACATAACAGTTCAAGATTTTTACAAAAAAACCCATAAAAAACAGTTTCTATGGCCACCAAAAAGCTTAGAAAAATTTTGAGAAAGCAGTTTTCGCAATTGGATTTAGAGTCTATTTTATTTATGAAAACTTAAGAAACTTGGACATTTGGTATTTGATTTCAACAAAAAATAAATATTTTTTATTACATTTTTTAAAAATGTTGTTGCTTTCGAGGTATTTTGTTAGGTTTCAAAATTTGTCAAATCATTTCGGGGGGGGGGGGCTCGAGCCCCCAAGCCCTCCCCCCTATCTACGTGCCTGGTTCAGTGTACCGGCATTTTACCGGTATTTATTAGTTCATACAAAAAATGTTAATTTTTTAGCTATTTTATTTTATAATCTTGAGTTTTTTTTATTATAGAAACTAATTTAACTTATTAAAACTACCAGCATTGAATTTAAGGGTTATAATCTGTATTTTGAACATTTAAAATTTTTACTGTTTTTTTTGTATTTTTAACGCAATTTATAATGCCGGCATGTACCGGTATTGCTATTTCGATAACGGTATACCGTTACCGAAACAGCTTTAAATACCGTTACCCTTACCGTTACCGAAACAAACAAAATTTGATACCGTTACCCTTACCGTTATTCGTTTCGGTAACCAACCTTGAACTAAACACATCGCTTTGATTTATTCGCGGAATATTTGAAAAGCTGAGCCAAAATATTGTTAAAGAAAACATTACATATTTATCAACAGCACATAACAATCTCTTGAACCAAAGAACAGGGATGCGAAAGTTGATAGGATCGTACTGTTTTGATTCTATTTGATCCAAAAAAGTACCGTAGTACTCCCGGGTCGCATTTGATACTCTTGCATCATCATAACTACTCAAGGCTTAGAAAAGTGCAAATAACTGAGCTTCATTACATCATGTGCAAATCAAGATCGTTAATACCCTCCGTATTTACTTTTTTCCTCTATTGTCAGTTTCTTTATTTGCTCATCAAATCTAGCTATTTTTTAATGCATTTAGCTTGATAAAATAAGATATTGCTATTATTATGTGTTTCGTAAAATTTAGGTGCGGTTAGTCTATAAGGATTTTTATATATCTATTGACTTAATAAATATAATAATAATAACACTGTGAAACAAATGGTAGGGGTCAGTGATCGGGAAGGGTTCAAACTACCGGGAAAGTTATATCGGTAAAAAAGAAGTTATACGTGTCCCGGCGTTTCGCTGGGTCACCCCTAGGAATCGAGATATATCGATTTGACCTTTGGTGGTCTTTTTTTGACATAACTCGAGGACCACTAGTCCGATTTTGCTCAAACAATTTTAAAAAAATTAAAAATTACAATTCCTTTAATCTGTTCATATAACGTTTTTCTATATACTCAACAGTTTTGCCGATAAAAATAAATGTATGAAGAAAAAAATATGTTTTGCCTAAAATATTAAAAAAAAGTAATAAACAAAAGTTATTGATTTTTATGGTAGCGGTAACAAACATTTATTTTTACCGGCAAAACTGTTGAGTATATAGAAAAACGTTATATGAACAGATTAAAGGAATTGTAATTTTTAATTTTTTTAAAATTGTTTGAGCAAAATCGAACTAGTGGTTCTCGAGTTATGTCAAAAAAAAAAGATATATCTCGATTCCTAGGGGTGACCCAGTAAAACGCAGGGACACGTATAACTTGTTTTTGACCGATATAACATTTCCCGTTGGTTTCATCCCATCCCGATTTAGACTGTCGCATAGTGTAATCGGGAGTTCTATCGATTTTTACAAGTCCTTCAAATGTTTTAACGCCAAATTTTAAGAAAAACTTGATGTGTCTGAAAATTTTAGCTATTTTTCACTTATTTGTCAACACTATATATATTTATAATTTTTTAATCTTTTCTTTTCATAAAAAACTGTTCAAAGCCAAGGAATACAGCCCAAATCAGGCAGTATAATATTGTATTTAGACTGGGCAAAAACTAGTAGTTTTTGGCCATTTTTAGGTTTTGAGCCGAAAACTACAAAATTAATTTAGTTTTTCCATACAATTTTCATACAAACTAAAAACCAGGTTCTACCTTGGTTTTGCCAAAAACCAAATAAAAATATCTGAAATGTACATTTTTGATACACCCGGTATCATTTATAATTAATTTTCGATACACCCTGTTACAACGAATATAGAAGTAAAGCAAGTGTCAAAAAAATATTTTTTAATTTTTTAAGAATATTTCTGTTTTAGTTTGAAATTGTGTGTTGTTATTAATTGTTAAATGTATTAATAATTTTTTTACATTAATTTAACAATAAAAAAATAAAGAAAAGTGTGTAATAAAAAAGTGATGTAACAAAGAAAAACTAAATAACCAGTGTAAATGTCTTGGCTTTTGTAATTTAGTTTTGTATAAAAACCTGGTGGTTTTTGCTCAGTCTAAATTCAGTATAAGAAACAAGACATAAGATAGATGACATCAACTTTATGTCATCTATCGCACAAGAAAATACATTGATGAAACTGATTATTTCCTCAATTAAATTTTCTAAAGCAAAAATTCCTATAAAGTTAAAAGGCAGTGTTAATCCCCATATAATATTACGTGGATATGAGAAGGAGCTATATACCTTCCCCGCCAATCACAATCGCCACAAATTAAAATGAAAAACACAATATTGAATAGAACAATTCAAATAAAAATACAAAAATAATCTCAAACCGTCAGAAAATAAACCCTATGTGATGAGGGCCCCAAACCCCAACCACAATCAAGATACCAACCGTATCAGTAAGCAGCGGCAGTAACACCAAACTGCCTATCCCGTGAAATCAGTCCAATAACCCCACACCCCCGCCATAACCCAATCCACTCAGCGGATTCTACACTCAAAAAATTTCATCAGCCACATCCCCGTAACACAATACATCCAAAGCCAAGAAATAAAGCCCAACTCAGGCAGCATAAGAAACAAAATTAAAAATCAAAATGCCAAAAATCAGCACTCCAAAAAATTCCACAAAACACACGAAATCCCTCACTGCAAAAACCAATGAATGCATGTCACCAATAAATTGACAAAATTAAATTAATTCCTAAAAACCGTCAATAAAATATGATCAACACATCCACAGTACCTGAGAGAGATACCTACCGAAACGTGGATTTCCCATCAACTTTATGTCATCTATCGCACAAGAAAATCCATTGATGAAACTGATTATTTCCTCAATTAAATTTTCTAAAGCAAAAATTCCTATAAAGTTAATAGGCAGTGTTAATCCCCACCTAATATTACGTGGAGATGAGAAGGAGACATCTCCGAAATATTAATGGGTCCTACGATATCCCTAGTGACACACCATCGTCCGTACCTATGTTACACGGATGTCCACACTAAAACATAATTTTGTAGTAGTACTAATATCTCCTAAACCCCATATAAGGATGAATGACTAAGAATATGCCACAAAAGTGATAGGAGTGCCCAAAACATATTCCCACTATTATCCAGGTTGGTCAAATGTTGACAGAGATCCCTCTAACCCATGTCTACATATCCATCAAGGGTTCAGATCAACTCATACACTCAGCCCCTGGTTTCAAGCAGAGAACGTTTTTACTGTTTATATGCGACGTTCTGTTTCCCATAATTGACATATATCCAAAGACGAATATCTAACTCAAAGGCGGTGTTGCTATCAGTCCCATACAGGCACGTTTGTACTGGTAGCGGCCTACCTTCTGGTCCAGACAAATACGGTTTAATTTTCCAATGTTTCAATAGGGAATGTTCCAATGCGAAAAAAGTTGCATAGAGAGAGCTTTCTGGATAAAATTTCAATGAACTTACTTTATGCAATAATTCATCAACATCATGCGGATAGTTCATTAAAAACATGCAGATAACTCACTCAATGTGTCATTGCAGACCCCTGCGTACACCTAAAGGGCCTAGAGACGATTCCATACTTGGGTCATCGAAGATCTATTTACCCTACCGGTCCGCCGGTCCGGTAATTCTAAGGAAACACAAAACAGAGGAAAAGAGCGCTAAAATATCAAATTTATCGGTTCCACCATCCATCGCAACACCTCACTAACCAAAAGAAAACACACAAAAATCAACAAGAGAAACAAAAATCGAAAAAACCCACCACCCGTACAATAATATAGCCGTGTAGACACTTGGGCAATGTTTTCACCCAAATACAAAATACAAATTGTGTAAAAAAGCCCCTTAATAAACCGATTCAATTTTGTTTCGCCCTACAAAAATTGTATGTACCTACTAGGGTTTTTCTTTTCCCGGACTTTTTCATTTCCCTTGACAGCGTGATTTTTTTCTGAATTTCCCGGGATCCCGGGAATTCCCGCTCGTTAGAAAATAAATAAATCCGACATATGTTGTACTTGAAAAACTCGATTTCTATTAAAACACCGCCCGACAAAGTTCATCTTTTGGTTGTACCCATGATAAAATCGACTTAATATATCCTGAAAGGAGGGCTAAATATAAAATATGCATGACTTCCACTTTTTCTAGATCAATTCGTTTAACAGTTTAAATCGCGAATTACTATTTAGGTAATATATTTATATGGAAGGCCGTCTTAATTTTAAAGTGAAATATATTAACTAAATATTAATTCTCGGTTGGAACGGTTAAACGAATTGATATATTAAATTAAAAAAAGTGAAAGACACGGGTATTTTAATTTCTTCTCTTCTTTCAGGATATATTGGAATTCTTAATGGGTGCAAACTTGTCTCGAACCAGTTTTATAGTTAGAACTAAGATAGATTTTTTGCTGAAGTATTTCTTAAATATGGAATCCAAAACTTTGTATTTGTAAAGATTTTGTTTATATGCAGATTTACAGAAGTATTTGTATAGAATTATTTTATAAAAAAGTTGAAAAGTGAGTATTCTTCACACAAATTATTAGGCAAATTCTCTTGAATATTTTTAACTAGAATATTATTAAATAATATTTTATTCATCTTAACACACTAGATATAGTGAAAAATATAATTTAATACGTATACCTAATTGTTTACTATCAACATTACTATCAACATTTTTATGTTTTAGGCTAAAAAATAATTAGAATATGCATGTAAAATTAACGATCCATTGTCGTTCATAAATCTGTGCTTCATAAGTTGTCGATCAGAGTTGAATTCCATAGGAAGCAGCTGGATAAAAATAACGTTGTTAGAATTTCATTGATGTTAGTCTAATTGAGTAGTTTCAATTTGCTTATTTGTTTCAATTCAATATAAATAGATCATCGTCAACTATTAACATGTAAATGCAAAGAATATTTAGGATGGGTTTGTGGCAGGACCCGAAAATACGTATTCAATCCGGTATCTTTTGAATAGAAATTTTTAATGCCACAACTATTTAAAAAGAAATTATTTAATTTCCATAGTTGCATTTTAAATTAATATATAAAGAAATCCAAAAAAATTTGAAAAGCATCTGCATAATATATAAAAAATACAATTGAAATAAAGGAATAGAAGTTGAAATTTAAATAAAATTATTTGAATTGAAAAAACCTCGAAATACTCAATTGAAAATACGAAAATATTACTAATTTTTTAATGCCTAGTTTTTCTGGAGGTATTTGGAACTGAGACACAGATGTTGAAGTGCAGAGCAAAGATCACCATTTTAAAGACAAAATAATTTCTGAAGTTCGAGTATTTGTTTTCGGTTTAAATTAACCAAATTCAACTGACATCCAAAAACAATTTGGCATAAATAATATTTTTTTATACTAATTCAGTTTATTAAATTTTAAATCGCAGTTTTTGATTTCAAATATTTCTTAATTAAATAAATTTCAAATCCATGCTTTAAATTTAAATTTTCTAGCTTCCAAAATTACAATATATAATAGCTAAAACTTCTGTAAAAGAATAAAAAAATCCCGGGAAATCCCGCACAAAATTCCCGGGATTGCGGGATTGAAAAAAGGGCGGGATTCCCGGGAATCCCGTCCCGGGAATTCCCGGGACATAAACCCTAGTACCTACGCATTTTTCATTTATGCAGTATAATGGGAGTGAAAAAATATGAACCAAATATAGGTATTTTTTAAAATAAAAGTCCGCGTTTAATCGATATTCATCACGCGTAATTCGAAAATACGAAAAAAAACAAAAAGTTTATTGATTTAAAAAATCACATTTATTACTCGAAAGCGTCTTTTTGAGGTAAAATCCTATAGAAATGCTGAAGTGTGTTTTTTATTTTTTTATGTGCTATATCGAGGTGTAGTTTTATTTTTTAAGTTTCTTTATTTAAAGCATAATTTAAATTAAGAAAAAATATATGCAATAAAAATCGTTAAATATGCACTTAAAAGAAAAATATACAAAATAATTAGGTCAAAATCTTTTTTGGGCTACTAATTACAAACATGCATTTTCATGAAATTTGCTGCACTGCTTTATTCGAGTTATATCGAAATTGCGATAACAAGCATAAATCGAGGGGTTATGTATTTTGTTATTTATTAAACTTTAGTAATTCCTGACCTCTTCTACCTTGCAGTGTAGAGGTTATTAATTAAAAGGGGCAACAAAAATTTTTAGTACTATAGTACTATATATACTATACTATATAGCTATTGTTGTCGAAAAAGTATTCCTCAAACAGTTTTTTGATACCGAAATAAAAATCTTATTTCCCATCCCTGCCAAAGACTATTTAACTACACCGAAAAAATTTCTCTGGTGAAATGCCCCTTACTGAGCTTCAGTTAATTAATTTAATTGAATTAACTAATTTCATTTTGAAAATTTAATTTAACTCAGCCATTAAAAAGAAAATTCCAAATTAATAGCTAATATCTGATTCAATATTTTAAAATAATAAACGCATTTCTATACTGTTTTTGTTTACATTGCAGTGATTTGCAGAGTGAGATAGAAATAATAAGAAATTGTATGACACATTTTTTGTATATATCTGTTCCTGTTTAAGAAACATGTGATCCCACTTAATAATTATTAAGTTAATATCAAACATTGGTGAATACCATTAATGTTGTTTACTTTCATTAATAAAAGAATATCATATTACACTTTGAATTGATTGCAATTATTTTGAGTCACTTTAGTTTGATTGGTCAATTTAATGTAAATTTTGTTTTTTAGTATATTAAGTTACATTAAGAATTATTTGTTGACTCAACATTATTATTGTATAAATACCGCAATAAAAAGTTGAATTATTCGTCAGTAAAAAAAATAATTTTGTTCTCAATTTATTGATCGCCTTACCTTCAAGTTACAAGTGCTTGAAGGTTAGAAACAAAAAACAAATTAGTACAGTTCAAATTTATGTGTTTGAATTGATTATTACTAATGGCGTTTTCTTTTCTGTAAAAAAATGTTGCCTTGTTAAAAGGCAACATTTTAAAAATGTTGCCCTCACCCCATTAAAATGTTACATTTTTCCTATCAGAATAGAACACAATAAAATCACTGTTGCATTTTTCTAAAAATATGTATGTGTATTGTATACTCGTATGCAATATTGTTACCGCAAATTATTACTAATTGTAGCCTAGTGGTTGTGATGCCTGCCTTTGACATGGGCTGGACGGGTTCAAATTCCAGACAAAGTAAAAAATAAATTTTTTTATGTATTTGCTTTTTTCAATTAAATTTTTTTTTTCATATTTAAAGCAAATTGTATAATTTTTTATTTATTTTTAGCCTAAAAAATTGTTAAATACTAAATAACAGCAAAACTATAAAAATCTAATTAAAATTTTATAAAAACAAAAAAAAAAAACCAAAAAAAATATTGTGCTCCAACCGGGGTTTGAACCTGCGACCTACGGCATCAGAAGCCATGATAGTACCCCCTAGGCCACCAAGTTGCGAGTTAGCTGGCAAAAAATATTACAGTATATACACATGGCGTTGACATAAAGAAAAAAACAGGGCAACACTCTACCCCATAAATTTTTTGAGGGCGTAAAATGTTGCACTTTTGCCCTTTATTTAGGCAACATTTTTAGAAAAGAACACCTAGCCCTCTTAGAATGTTACCCTTAATTTAGAAAAGAACACAAAAAAGGCAATTCAAAAGCAAAATGCAAAAAAAAGGCAAAATTTTTTTCAGAAAAGAAAACGCCATAATTCACAAAACATTTTGGTGTCCCCCGACTTTAACCATCATTGAATTTCAAGTTCCCCCCACGTGGTAAGGGCTTGAAGATTATTCATAGGTGAAAACTCGCAGCCTACACAGCAAACATTGGTGTTCAGAGGAGATACACAACACGTTATCTACCCAGCGATTCGTTGTATTCAGTGGAGGCAAATCAATAGGCACCACATATCATTTTGTGATATCGCAGCCTACCCAGCAAACATTGGTCTTCAGGGGAGATACTCAACACAATATCTACCCAGCGATTCCTTGTATTCAGTGGAGGCAAACAATAGGCACGGTAGCATTGGTGACCGAATCATCAGTTACTGGATCTTTGACTTTAACCATCATTGAATTTCAAGTTCGCCCCACCAGTGGTAAGGGCTTGAAGAATAGGTGGAAACTAGCAGCCTACCCAGCAAACATTGGTGTTCAGAGGAGATACTCAACACGATATCTACCCAGTGATTCCTTATTTTCAGTGGAAGCTACAACAGGCACCACATTCATTGGTGACCAAATCATCAATTACAACGGGCATCACAACAGTGTTGCCAATAAATTCATCAATTCCGGTTGGAAACAACAGGCACCATAACATTGGTGACCAAATCATCAGTTACTAAATATTAATCAACACATCAGACCGAACAACAGGCGGTTCCTGATCATACACAACGGCAACGGCAAATGTATTATTGGATACCCTATAGAAAACAGGCGAGACAATTCAATCTGTGGTCCGAAACTTTAAAAAGGATTCTGCGGATAGGAAAACAACCGAAGAATACTTTGAGGAGCGTATACGACGACTATCGGAAGCCTGGAATGAACTTGGGGCCAAGGATACAGAATTGCGCATGCTTAACGATGTTGAAACGCTGAAAAACGAGCATGAATATTTTACGGCGGACTATTACTCCAAAATTAGTGAGTTAACAGACTCATACATAAAGCTATTCACAACAGAGGCTAATCGTCTAATGGCATTATCCCAACAAAAGCTACCGGCAACTAAAAGCACTGGTGCCGCATCATTGGCTCAGCAGAAGTCCAATAAAGACCAAGGCTTGATTCGGAGGCACAAGCTAGGATGACAGCTTTAAGCAGGTTCTTAAATATATTAACCACTACCGGTGAAATACAACCACGTCCATTCTACGACGTCAAACTGGCAACTATCAACAAGCTTTGGGGCCAGATCCAGGAATTGTACGATAATATATGCGAGAACTTTGACGATCTATTAATTTCTGGTTTTGATATCGACGAATTTTATGAATTTAGCAGGAAAAAATAGATTTGCTACTTGGAGCAGAGTTCTATTACAAACTAACCAAAAATGGGACGATAAACCTTGCTGATGATCTCCCAACCCTACAAAATACAGTCCTAGGATGGATTGTAGGGGGTGCAATAGGGAAAAATCCAATTCCTAACTCATTATGTTCACTCACATGTATAATATTTGGAGAGTCCACTTCATTTGAAGAATCTATAGAACATCTTTGAAAACTAGACGAGATTGAAAGCAGCAAAAATGCTCTTTCACCATCAGAAAAACAATGTGAATCACATTTCACCCAACATGTGCATACCAACATAGACGGCCGCTTCATAGTCAGTTTACCTTTCCGTGAAGCCCCAACAGCTTTAGGAGAATCCCATACAATGGCATAGAACAGGTTTATGGCATTGGAGCGTCAACTAATAAAAATGAAGACATTCGAATTCAATATATAAAATTCATGCAAGAGTACGAGCAACTAGGACACATGCAAAAGGTCAATATTGATACAGTGCTAGATCCTAAATCCCCACCATAGTGTGTTGAAACCTGATAGCACTACAACGAAATTAGGAGTAGTGTTTGAGCGGCACCTTATCTCGCTACAAGATGTTTCAGGAAAATCGCTGATGAAAACGCTATAAATTATCCGTATGGTGCTAACATGCTTAAAAATAATTTCTACGTTAATAACGTCCTTGGAGGTTCCGATAGTCTTAACATTGCACTTGAGACACAACGGGAACTTATAACGATTCTGAAAATGCATGGGTTCAATCTGAAAAAGTGGTGCGCTAATCATCCACAATTATTGAAGAATATTCCACCCGGTGATCTGGAGGTGGATTTAGACTTCAACAGTAACAACCCTAACTCTGTAAAAACGTTAGGATTGTTATGGCTGCCTAGGACAGATCATTTATGCGTCAAGGTAAATATGAATAACCCACAGATTGTCTCAAAACGTACCGCAAATTCAGATTTGGCCAAATTATTTGATCCTCTTGGACTACTAGCACCTGCAGTGATCAAGGCAAAGATGTTCATTCAACAGTTATGGCAATTGAAGTTAGACTGGGATGCACCATTACCCGAGGACCTTCATGTAATATGGACTAAATTCAAAAATGATTTGGACAGTTTGAACAACCTCAAGGTACTTCGACACATCTTTAAGGGGCAACTTCCAACAAAAACAGAGCTGCATATATTTTCAGATGCTTCTGAAAAGGCTTTTGGTGGAGTTGCCTATATGCGAGCGACTCTTAAGGATGGAAGAGTCATTGTAGAATTACTTTGTGCCAAGACAGAAGTTGCACCACTAAAGCAGCAGACGCTACCTCGACTGGAGTTATGTGCTGCAGTTATGGCTGCTCAACTTGTGCACAGAATAAAAACGGATCTCCAGATTAAAAATCAGCCTGTGTTTTTGTGGACTGACTCCAAAATAGTTTTATCCTGGATAAACGCTCAATCTTCCTGGTATCATTCGGTTGTGGCTAATCGAATATCCAAAATTCAATCATTAACGTTGCCCGATCAATGGCGCCACGTCAGGTCAAAGGACAACCCGGCTGATATATTATCCATGAAATTTATGGTTTTATGGACCACTGTTTCTCCACGGACGAGAAGAAATGTGTCCACCCAAGTTCTCGCGACAACTCCAAATTCCCAATGTCATCGAGAGAAAAAAGACAATTGTAGTTTCAGCAGTCAATGTTTCTAACGACGATTTTATATACAAGATTTCGCATAAAAATTCCTTCGGAACTTTGCAGCGGATATTGGGATATACTCTCAGATTCATCAGAAATTCGAGGAAGAAAAAGGAAGATCGTCTACCTTATAGATCTTTAACTCCGGCTGAACTGGACGATGCACTGTTCTTAATTATAAGAACCATTCAAACGTCAGACTTTTCTCCAGAAATCAAACAGCTTCGGAAAAATAAAGAAATCGACAAGAAAAGTTATATTATAAGTTTATCCCCATTCCTAGATGAATCAGTTTGGCGACGACAAGAGCCTTCCTTATTATTATACGACGCGCAACATCCAATGCTGATTCCATATAATGATCCTCTAATAAAACTTTTATTTACAATGATTCATGAGGAAAATAAACATTGTGGACCACAGGCACTATTGAACATAATACGACAACGATTTTGGCCAATAAGAGGCAAAATTATGGCACGTTCAACGGTTCAAAAATGCATTAGATGTACCAGGGCACGACCACTACTAGGTCAACAAATTATGGGCAATCTTCCACAAACTAGAGTTACTCCAGCACGACCTTTTATCAACGCTGGTGTAGATTATTGCGGACCCTTTTGGATTCACTACAAGAATAGAGGCAAATGGCCAACAAAGGCTTATATAGCCATATTCTGTTGTTTTTTCACAAAAGCCGTTCATCTAGAACTAGTGTCTGATTTGTCAACAGATGCCTTCATCGGCGCCTTAAAACGATTTATAGGCTGTCGAGGTCGGTGTCAGAATATTTACTCTGACAACGTCACCAATTTTATCGGGGCAAGGAATCAGCTATCAGAACTAGCCAATAGCATTTATTCAAGCGAGGCTCGGGAGTCAATTATCTCCACTTCCAGCTCAAAGGGGATATATTTTCATTTCATTCCACCGAGAGCACCACATTTTGGAGGTTTGTGGGAAGCAGCTGTAAAATCTGCGAAAAATCTTCTACTTTGGAGTGTCGCGAATGCATCATTAACACACGAAGAATTGGAGACAGTCGTGGTGGAAATTGAGGCAATACTAAATTCTCGTCCACTAACACCCATGACAGTCCCATGACAATTTGAATCTAATATGGTAACTTGTGTGGAAAGACGTACTTCAAAAAAGCTCTGATTAAATTACCTTTTTTAGTGGAACAAACGAAAAAATAAAATCCTAAACAAGAAAAGCTTAAACTTTAAACAATAAGCTGTGCTTTAAATATAAAAATAACATCAAATTATATACACAAAAGATTATTTAATTTTATAAATCTAAACCTGATAAACAAATTAGAAAACAATTACAAATAAACTATATGAAAAGAACTTGAAAACATTTAGATAAAGTGCAATAATTACGCTCATTTATTTAATTACGTTCTTGTGTTTTTTTTAAATAGTGTTGTTCTCGAATGTAAAGTAATGCTCTATTGAGAAAAATAATATCTCTGTATTAAATAATAATAACTAAAAGCTTTTTGTGTGGATCATATCGTCTGTGGAACTTAAGTATTTGACCGTTGAGTTTGAAAACAACACAGTTGTGCAAAATTATAGCATCTGCTTTGAAAATTAAAAACAATCATAATGTCGGAAAATACTCAACAACAAAATGAAAACACCCCAATACCCCCATCTCAAAAAAGACCACGTATTGAAGATACACCTACCTCTTCTTTTAATAGAGACAAAATACTTCAACTCACATACAAAAAAATATTGTTAAACTTTTTTCAATTAAAACGATTTGTTAAATTATTTCAAAAGGTGTCAATTAAAAATTAATCCAATAGATTAAATAATTGCTCAAAACTGCAATTTGCTTGACATTTTTTTTTATTTTATCGCTCAAAAGCATCTCATAAAAAAAGAGAAAAACATCAACATATTGTTGTTGTTTTTCGTTTGTTTTATTTATGTGGTTGCTTTTATAAATGTTTATGTATTAGTAACAGATATTTTAAATTAATTTTTATAAAATTTTATAAATTCTCGTTAAGTTTATTATTTTATTTAGCTAAATATTATAATTTTGCAATATTAAATCTGAATATTCATTTATTCCAAAACATTATTAGAAACTAATAATGTCATTTTTGAAATTTTGTTTAACTAAAGTATTAATTTTAAAAAAAATCGGAAAAAATAAATTAAAAATTATTTTACATAAAAATATATTTTATTTATAGTAGTGTTGTTTTTTCAAACGCGTCGTATAGACCAAATACAATTAATATTGTCATTAATATGTATTTTTATTAATTCTAATTTAGTAGGTTTGAGGTTAAGAAGAAGAATAAACCTTCCTCAAAAGATATAAACACATTAAATTTGCAAATCAGACTAGATCTAGTTTCTGCCTTTTTATGGACAGGCTTCATCAGTGATCTTCCATTAAAATGTTTATATTTTTATTGTCAGATTGTGAATAATTTCAGAAGTGATCAAACAGACATATACAAACATTCTACTTCAGATTTTCTGTTAATCTTCTTATTTCCTCCGTTTTAAACAAAAACAAACTATTTTTGTAATTTTCAAAAAAAATTTGACAGGTCCTTATGCCTCAGAAAAAAGAAGAAAACTAATTTCTGTGAGAGAATCATTCATATAAGCATAAATAAATCTATCAAATGAATGAAAATTGCATGCAGGTTTTATTTTAATAAAATTCAATGTTATTAAATTCAAGCTAAAAATAAAGAAATATATTTTTTTATAGTTGGCATGACAATTACCACTTTATCCAGCTGATTAGAGTCTTATTTAGAATTTATACAATATTGATCAATTTTTAATCCAATCGATTAATTTTTAATCAAATGCATATATGTTATTTAGAAGGTATACAATATTGATAAATTTTTAATCAAATGAATTAATTTTTAATCAAATACATATAAAAAACCAATAAAACCTAAATCAAATGTATCACTCTTTTATTGAAAATTTATTCAATTAAAGAGCTACAAATTTTTAATTGAATGGACAATTTTTGTGATTGGAGGAATTTCAACGATAAAATTTATTGAATATGCGGTTTTTATGATTGAATTTAGTTTTTATTTTTTTGTGTGCATAGACCAAAAATTTGTGAAACAAAACGAGTTATTGATGATCAAAATAGAAGAATGCGTAACTAAAAGTTTAAATGAGTTTATGAAAAAAATTGAACTAAAAGTGAACGACTTAGTTAACAACCTGAGTGAACTTAATGATAGAGTTAACAAAATTGAAATGTCCGTTCCTGCAATAAATGTTATGCAACAAGAGCTCGAAAATCTAAAAATGAAAATTGCCCATCAAGAAAATATCAATGTCTCGTGTAATCTTTGTTTATATAATGTTCCATACAATGACAATGAAAACTTATATGATGTTTTTTCAAATTTATGCAATTTGTTAAACATTCAGCCACCAAATATAAAATCAATTCAACGTCTGAGAAACAACAACAAAAACAAGAATATTAACGCTGAAGCTATAATACTTGTTAAACTTTTTTCTTCTCAAGACAAAAATTTTATGCTACGTAGTATATCCAAACACAAACGTGATAACAAGTCTCATTTGCCATCGACTATTTTTGGATCTAAATCTGGGACATATTTCTTTGTGAATGAAGATCTCACAACTGATAATTACAAAATTTTACAAGCAGCTCTAAAACTACGAAAAGATGGAATCTTACCAACTGCTTTTACATTGCGCTGGTACGTATATGTAAAGCCGTTTAATGAAGACCGACCTATGCGGATTGATTACATAAAACAATTAAATGATTTTTTTCGTTCAGTGATAATTATAATTGATGTGCCACACTATTTAAATATCATACTCATTTCTTATCAACTTGTTATTTACTTTATTTTTAATATTTTACCTATGTGCGCGATTTAATTAAAAACAACGTACAGATTGAATGTTTGTAAGACACTGAAACTCTTTATTTAAAAATAATGCTTAATAACTAAAAATCCTTAAAACTAAACTTACAACTGAACTACTTACTACAACACTTAGTAGAAAAACCTTAAAACTAAACTAGACTGCCTTCAGGGAGACAGTGTTATTTAAAGGTGTATGTTTGTAAAAAGAGCTGAACTCATAAAACATTTCCAAGTATTAATCCATTTGTAATTAGCATGGTAATAAAATTGTATTATCAGTATTTACTACACATGCGTATGGTTCCTAAACACACAACGTTTTTTCCTCTTAATTGCCATTAGGAAATTCCCACAACCCTTATCTCAAGCATACACATTTAAAATTCATGTTCATACTTGAACATTTTGCGGGCGGCGAATAACAAGCATACCCGCCCTATTTGTCAAAATGCACTTCCTTATAAAATAAATTACTGCTATTACAATACCAATACTCACTATAATTAATGATAAATGGCCAGTTGCATGATGAAAGTTTAGTCCCTTTAAATGGACGTCCGTTGCCTTAAGATATTTGATCTCTTCTTTTAGTGCAACAATTTCAGCTGAGTGGTCAATTACCATAGACCCCAAAGGTTTAATAAACTGACTTGTGTTGTAACTAATTTCATTAATTAGGTAGGTTCCGAAGCTTCCTTCTATCGATTCACTTCTATCAGAGCTAGCGGGTAAAATTGTTTTTCCCTCTTGACCAGAGCAGCCAGAGCTTAACTTTAATACACCCTGCTTTGGAAGTTTAATCAATTCTTGCTTCTTTACCCCACAGTATACATGCAGAGTAGAATTAGCATTAATTTTGAAAAGCCACGTCTGTTTATTGCTTAGCTTTACCCATGTGTGCTTGTTGGTTACTTCTATAAAATGACAATTTACATCTTTGTGTGGCTTCAGCGGCGCCATTTCACATTCGTTGTTGCTAGCATCTTCCCAGGCCCAACCACCTTCGCACAAAAATTGTCGGTCATTAATTTCCTTGCAGCTATGAAACTCTATATCGGACATCAGATGATACACGTCTGCGTCATAGCTGTACACCAAATAGGGATTTGGAATTGATGCCACAACTACGTTTGATATTTGTTGAACTGGTATGGCAACAACCTTAAACACATTTGACGACCTCGAAGATATCAATGGAATGCTAGTTTTTATTACCAGCCTGTCATCTAGAACAACGGCTTTTGCTGTCATAATTTTTAGTACCGTCGGCAGCTGGTTTCCCTTTGACCCTGGAAGCCTCATATTTTCCGGTAACCACTCTTTTATCTTGGTTACTTCATGGCTCAGCTGATCCGGCTTCAATAAATCGGGACTAACTTTTCCATGGTTTATATCCATTAAAAGTCGAATAATCTGGGAATGCGTTTTCTCCACTTCTTCTAACTGAGCTTCTATTTGCCTAGCAATAGCAAAAAACTTGATCGATTCTTTGTACATAAACATCTTTTCTTGAACCATAAGAGTGATGTTGTCGATTCTCGTTTGACGTTTCACCGTAGACGTTTGCTTTCTTACTAAATCTTTTATATTATATTGATTCTCCAAAAGGTTTCTCATATCACGTTCTAGATCCTGGCGATCGTCATTATCCATTAAACCAAATAATAAGTGGTAAAACGAACCGATGAAATTTATACCACGTTTTTGGCGAGACTTTCGGTTTAAAGCAAATAGTTGATTCGTGCTTTGAACTATTTCAATACGCTCTTTCATGTGAGATAGCGTACTATTGCACTGCTCTTTAAATTACCCAATTCTACTGCATACTGTTTTGCTTTTATAAGTTAAATTAGCTACTTGATCCAGTGAGCTAATATAGGTTTCCAAGTCATAGTATATCACTAGATTCCAACTTGATGCGCTTACGTCGATTGTACCAAGATTATCTAAGTAAATTGCAGTCTTCTCGTTAAATGTAGTTACTTCAGTTTTTGTTGTTTTGTTAGCAGAAGCCACATTTCCAAACAGCATCATTAACATTACCAGCATTATTTTGGACAGGCTCCCATCATACTTCTTGGCCGTATTTTGTGATCCACTCAAATATGTAATCGACCGCTGCACATCGATCTCTGGCTCTTGTACCTACTCCAGCGGGCAAATTTTCGCTATTGATCGTTTCATAACTCCTTGCTGTACTTTCATAGTAACCACTCTAATTTTTCCATCTTTACCAGCATGCGTGTTGATGACTCTTCCTAAGGGCCATCTTGCTGGGGAAGTATTTTCATCCTTGATTAATACCAGTTGATCTTTACTTATATTCGGCATAGAATGCTTCCACTTTCTTCTTTGTTGTAGAGTAGTTAGATACTCTTCTTTCCACTGCTTCCAAAAATCTCGTTTCATTTTCTGCAACAGCTTCCACCTATTTAGCGAACTAACTGCATCAATATTATTACATTCGTCTGGTAAGTCCAGCAATGGTCTTCCCACCAAGAAATGGCCCGGAGTTAATTACATGACAATTCACATAATGGACGCGAATTCAGAACACCTTCCACCTGGGCTAATAACGTGGACATCTCTTCAAATGTTAACTTAGCTTCACCGACCACACGCCGCAGATGATGCTTCACCGATTTTACCGCAGCCTCCCATATTCCAAAGTGAGGAGCTCCTGGGGGAATAAAGTGCCATTTTATATTTTCAGCAGCTAAAACTCCCGCTATTGAAGAGTTGTTTTTAAGCGCTTCTATGTATTCTTTTTCTATCTTCCTGGCTGCACCCACGAAATTAGTTCCGTTATCGGAATATATATGCGCACTCTTTCCTCTTCTGGCAAAAAATCTTCTAAGAGCTGCCATAAATGCTTCTGTTGACAGCTCGCTTACTGCTTCCAGATGAACAGCTTTGGACGCCATACAAACAAATACGGCAATATAACCTTTAAATGATCTTTGGCCTCTCCCTCTGGATACCCGCATTTGAATGGGTCCAGCATAGTCCACTCCAACATGTGTGAACGGATGAGTAACCGCTATTCTATTTTGGGAAGATCTCCCATTATCTGCGTCATCACTTGCTGTCGATAGCTTTGACACCTTACACAGCTTCGTATTTGCTTCTTTTTACAGTTCTTGGCACCAATAATCCAAAACATTCTTCTTGTAACCGACTCCATTAGCTTTGCACCACCATGCAACGTTATAGAATGGACCCAGTTTAGCATCAGATCCGTAAACCGACAGCTTCTCAATAAAATTGGATGTTTTCTGTTAAAGGATAAATCTGAATTAGACAATCTACCTCCTACCCGCAGTATCATTTTTTCGTCTAGGAAAGGATTGAGGCTGCAAACTTTGCTTTTTGTTGCTATTTCCTTTTTATTTTTCAGCCAGTTGATGTCCTCAGAGAATAATCTTAATTGGACGTTTCTAACTAGCAACGTCCTTGCATTAGTAATTTCATCTGTTGATAGATATTCAGGACATTCATTTCTTCTTAGCTTGTTTATGAACTTTAAGACATAAGCTACCACTCTTATTAATTTGTTATAGCCTGATATTTTCACTATCAAATCATCTAAGAAATTAGGACTTTGATTTAGTGTTGTAACCGCAGTAAATGTTGTTGTAATAACCTGTTTAGGCCATTCATTTTCACTCTTTTTTAGCCATGTAGGGCCGTTCCACCACAACGAATTTCCAACTAAATTTTCGGGAATCATTCCCCGTGAAGCAGCATCCGCTGGGTTATCTTTTGTTTTTACATGATTCCACCTTGCTGTTGGAATCAGTTCTTTGATTTCGGCTACTCTCGTTCTTATGAATTTATCTTTTGTCTTTTCCTTATTTATTACCCATGAGAGGGCAATTGCAATTTGACAAATAGGGCGGGTATGCTTGTTATTCGCCGCCAGCAAAATGTTCAAGTATGAACATGAATTTTAAATGTGTATGCTTGAGATAAGGGTTGTGGGAATTTCCTAATGGCAATTAAGAGGAAAAAACGTTGTGTGTTTAGGAACCATACGCATGTGTAGTAAATACTGATAATACAATTTTATTACCATGCTAATTACAAATGGATTAATACTTGGAAATGTTTTATGAGTTCAGCTCTTTTTATTAAGTTTCTTGCAATGAATGGATTCGCATCTTCAAGTGATACACCCATTGCTGTCAAAGCTTGTAGACATTCAGTTGTTGTATCTAACAACTTCTTTATACTAGCCACGTCTTGGCTATTTATGCTTGGTTGATCGAATAACTTATCTACTATTGTTGAAAACAGCAATCTTCTATTGTCAAATCTATTCTTAAGTATTGTCCAAGCCGCTTTATAATTTTCATCCGTTACCTTCAGATGATGAATCATAAGGCCTGCATCTCCTTTCACAATAGTTTTCAATCTGTATAGCTTTTCCACATCAGGTAGAGGCTTTGCATCCACCATCTGTAGAAACAAGTCATGGAATGCTGGCCACTCATTTATAACGCCAGTAAAAATTGGAATTTTCACACGTTCCAATTCTGTCTGTGATGTACCAGCTAAATTTTTCCTCTGATCAGCCTTCAATGCCATCTTTTCAATCAAGGCATCATATTCGTGCCGTACTGAAATGTAGTCATCGTGAATATCGTCATATTCAGGATCTTCTATCAAAACGTCATACATCTTTTTCAAATCCTGAAACTCCCTCGTTATCACCTGTCTTCTTACTTCGATTACCGATTCTGACAATGATTCTAGAGTTTCATTTATTTTGTCTAATTTGCCTTCGAGCTCGGTTTGTAGCAAATAGAACCGCTTCTTCTTCCTGTCCACGGTACTGGTGATTTTTTCACCCTCATTTTCCTCCTTTTTGGAGTATTCAATACTTAAAGCCCCTTCCACCTTAGCCTTCGCTGCACTTCTAAATGAATTCAGAATTTCATTGAGCTCACTATATAGCTCTTCTGTCTCTGCATACAGCGATTGTAACTCTGCATTTTCCGAATTTTCCGGAAGTAGGCTGGCATGGATTTTTTTAAATGCGGTCCACGCCTCCTCTATCGATGCACCATATGATGTCACCTTTTCACTTCGGATTTCTTGGACATCAATTTTCGGTCCAATAAAATAAAAATAATGCTTAATAACTAAATGTTTGTTACCGCTACCATAAAAATCAATAACCTTTTGTTTATTACTTTTTTTAATATTTTAGGCAAAAAATATTTTTTTCTTCATACATTTATTTTTACCGGCAAAACTGTTGAGTATATAGAAAAACGTTATATAAACAGATTAAAGGAATTGTAATTTTTAATTTTTTTAAAATTGTTTGAGCAAAATCGGACTAGTGGTTCTCGAGTTATGTCAAAAAAAAGATATATCTCGATTCCTAGGGGTGACACAGCGAAACGCCGGGACACGTATAACTTGTTTTTGACCGATATAACATTTCCCGTTAGTTTCATCCCATCCCGATTTTGACTGTCGCATAGTGGTATTACTTTATGATCAGCTATCAGCCCCGGTTTTCTCAAAACACGATATTTTGTTTTTCATATATGATACCCATGTGAATCGTCAGGACACCTATATTACTTATCGAGATTTTCGCAATATCGATTGTTCACTGTTAAATCAACACATCGAGAACATTTATTGGAATTTAATTTACACCTTTGTACAAATCGATGAGCAATTAAATTTTTTTCAAAACAATGTTAACAAAGTGTTTGACTTGTGTGTTCCCATAAGAACATAAAATTATTAAGGGTGGTCAGCAACCATGGTTTAATTCCCAAATAAAAACATTGATCGAAAAACGTAATGCTGCATACAATAGATGGAAAAAATTTAAGACCCCTGAACTTGAAAATATTTTTAAATATGCTAGAAAGGAAGTTGTCAGATGCATAAATAAAGCGAAATCATCTTTTTATAAAAGAAAATTCGAGTCCGCAATTGACAATAAGTCTAAGTGGAGAGAAATCCGTAATATTGGCATTGGTCAGAAATGTTTTTCGGCTGCTAATCAAGATAGTGATGTAGACAATTTGAACAGAAAATTTGCAGATACCAATTTTTGTTTGTCAACAACAACTTTTTACGATGATTTTTGTTATATTCCTGTTGAAAACAGATTTTACTTTCGATATGTTGAACAATCCGAAGTACTAGAAAGTATTTTCGCAGTTAAATCTAACGCTGTTGGTATGGATGAACTAAATCCTACTTTTTTAAAGGCTATAATCCCTAAACTCTTGCCATACCTTACATTCACTAAATCCACATTTCCGGATGGATGGAAATTATCGAAAATAGTTCCAATTCCTGAAACTAATAATGAATTTCGGCCTATAGCCATTCTTCCGTTTTTGTCAAAAGTTATGGAAAATCTTATATTTGTGCAAATGAATGAATACTTGACACAAAATAACTTACTATTTGATAAACAATCTGGCTTTACAAAGAGTAAAAGCTGTATTACAGCACTAGCGGACGTCATTGAGGACATCAGATTGGATATTGACCTTGATATGGTGTCATTTCTGATACTTTTGGACCACAGCAAAGCCTTTGACACAGTTAACCATTCAATTCTTGTAAAAAAACTCGAAAAGCTTTATCACTTTTCTAATAACTCTTGTAATCTAATAGCATCGTATCTTAATAATAGATCTCAAATTGTGCATATGAATGGCAAAACTTCAAATACCCTAAACGTAATCAGGGGAGTTCCACAAAGGTCAATACTCGGGCCTCTTTTATTCTGCATATACATCAATGATCTGCCCGATGATGTACAGATGTATGCAAGTTGTAAAATCTCTAATATTCGTATCTGTGCTGTTAATATTAATAAAGATTTAAATCGAATAAATAACTGGGCCATTGATAATGAACTATGCCTCAATCCTTCGAAGACAAAATGTATTGTTATCTCCAAACGCAGCAACATACTGATCTCGCTATAAAAATTAACAACACTGCCGTCGAATTCGTAAACACTTCGACTAATCTTGGAATTACGTTTAATAGCCAACTAACCTGGTCAAATCACATCAACTCGGCCATTGGTAAAGTCTGTGGCATGTTACAAAACCTATGGGCTGTTCAGGAATCAACACCTTTGAAAATACGATTACTCTTGGCTAAATCTTACTTGATTCCAGTACTATTTTATGGTTGCGAACTCTTTGCTGACTTCGATAGTGCTGACTACACTAAACTGAAAGTCGCCTATAATAATATCGCTAGATACATATTTAATAAGAGAAGACGTGATCGAATATCGGAGTTTTCGTACCAAATTTTTAATATGAGTTTCGAAAATCTACTAAAATATAGGAGACTAGTGTTACTACACAAAATCATTATTGATAAACAGCCCAACTATCTTTACAGTCGGTTAAAATTTGCCAGATCACCTAGGGGCAAGAAAATAACTACAAAAAAGTTTGAGTACCTCTTTTCTAAACGACAGTTCCTCATTTCTACCATACGTCTTTGGAACAAACTCCCAAATCATATTCAAATTATAAGCAACGCAAATACATTTAAAAAGGAGTTATGTAGCTTTCTTCAATAATTTTCTTTTAAACGTCATAAATTATAGCTCCATACCATACATGGGACTAATTAATTAGGTGGACTAATTAATTGATGATTTCATTACCATTGCATTGATATCAATTGTAATGAAATTATTTTCATTACCATTTTTTTAATTAATGGTAATGATTCTAAAATGTAATTTCATTGATTAGTGACAATGATTTTAAATTTCATTACCATTGATAATGAATAAATTAAAAAAAATAATTGCCATTGACAGAAAAACATTAAAATGGAGTAAAACTCGCTGAAATCGAAGATGGAATATGCTCATTCAGGCTCATGCTCATTTGAAATTAAATATTACTTTCCATTCCATTGTTATTTGTGTCCAGGTAAAGTTTAACGGAATGGAATGGATCCACCTTAAAATATTATATTTTATAACTTCCCCGGCCAAACCCGTTGTTCGTTTTCATTTGTCTGAATTTTTTTGTAAACAAATGGTTTTTAATCAATTGTAATTAGTTTTTTTATACATTAGTGTAATTTCATTACCATTAGTAATGATTTTTCTAATGAAAAATATTTCATTACCATTAAATGGTAATGAAATTTTTTTCATTGTCATTAGTATGAACTAATGGTAATGAAATTTCAATGGTAATGAAAAATTCCCATGTATGCTCCATGCATTATCATTTTTTTTAAATTTTATTTTATCGGGATATACATTAATTGCATTTATTTATTTTATTTATTTTTATTTATTTATTTTGCAAGACCAATGTGTCTTATTACAGTATAGAATTATAAATTTGTAATTTACAGTTTTTCGATATAAATAATATAAAAAAAAATAATTAATAACTTAATGCTAGAAAGATCAGACAATTTAATTTGACACAAAATACAAGTTTAAGAATAATAATAATATTAATAATAATAAAATTTTACAAATTTGATTTTCAAAAAAAAATAGTTATTATTAAAGATTATCCAACCAATCAAAATATTCAAAATAATCAAATTGAGAAAAAATCAATAATGCTTTTCTTGAAATTTTGTGCGTTACTTATAATTTGTATGTTGTATGGGATTGAATTCCAAAGACGGATTGCATTTATGAAGAACTGCCAGCTGGAGATAAAGACGTTTGAGCGGAGTAATTCTTTTACCTCTATAGGAATTGGAAAAAGTTAGACGTTTATATAAATGTTCAGGTTCCTTAGTGTAAATCACCTTATGTAGAAATATTAAGACTCTAGTTTTAAGTAAGTAGGGGTGCAATGTTGTGTTGACCATAGTGTTCTTAGCATCGAAAAAGTTCGACCGCATGCATAGTTAATATGGTCAGACCATGTTAGGGTGTTGTTGAAAAAAATTCAAAGATTTTTGGCTGATTTTACAGTTACTATACGTTCATTATTTAACCTTAAGTCAGGTAAGAAAATAGTTTTACTCAATCGTGATTTAATAACAAGGCATTTGATTTCCTTGGATTTATGCTAAGGCCATTTGCCGTAGCCCAGTTATTAACGAGCTGTAGTTCCTCATTCAAAGTTTGGATACATTGTTGAATCATTAGTGCATCGCAGCTGATGTAAAGCTGTATGTCGTCAGCGTACATTCTTACTTTACAGTACTGGAGTTGTTTTGGAAGATCATTCGCATAAAGAGATAACAGAAGAGGGCCTACAATTGATCCTTGTGGAACACCTCTTCTAACTGCTAGTAATTTAGATCTGACTGAAATATTTTGGACAAACTGATACCTATTATTAAGATAGGTCGATATCAAATGTGTGGAAGTAGTAGAAAAGTTAAACATATTATTAAGCTTATAGCATAATATATTGTGGTCAACTGTGTCAAAAGCCTTCGAGTGATCTAAGAGTATTAAAAAGTTTGTCTTCCTTGCATCAATCTCTTTCCCTTTGTCTTCCGCGACATCTACCAGTGCGGTAATGCAGCTATGTTTTCTTCGAAAACCAGACTGACAATCAGTTAAGAGATTGTGTTTGTTAAGGAAAAGTGACATTTAGTTGTGAATTATTCTTTCAAAAGCTTTTAATAAAAATGGTAGAATTGCAATAGGCCTATACTCAGATTTATTTTTAGGTATTGGTATAATTTTAGAAATTTTCCATTTGTCAGGATAACAGCTTGTGGTTATGATCCTATTGAATATATGTGTAATGAAAGGCACAATTTGGGGGAGAAGAATTTTGATAAATTTAGGATGAAATTCGTCTGCTCCAACAGCATTTGATTTGATGGACATACAACTTCCCAAAACATCAATTTCACTTACACAATCAAAACTAAATTGGTTAATTGATGGATCAACATGATTATTAATATAATTGTTGTAAAAGGAATTAAATATGCTAAGATCCCAAACGTATTTAACAAATTGTAAAAAATAATCCGTTGTAGGCATGTCCCTATCCGGATTTCATTCTTGCCTAAGGAAATCGTCAGGGGACGACGTTTTAGAATTTCTGGAAATATTTGTTAAGTTAAATTACAAACTGAATGAGAATTTCTTGTTCTCGTCTAGGAGCGTTATTAAACATTTAAAATATCAAAGAAAAAACAAAAACAACAACAGAAAATTTTCCACAATTTGCTTTGTCATCTTCCAATGTACTACTCTGTTGTTTTGACAGATCTAGTAATGTAGTGACATCCATTCATGTAGAAACAACAATAGAAAACAATGTTTTCTAAAATGTCAGTAACATTTAAATTTGCACAAGCACTTGCATATTCGGTTTTTTAATATTATTTTATCGGGATATACATTAATTGCATTAAAGGAATTAAATATACTAAGATCTCAAACGTATTTAACAAATTGTAAAAAATAATCCGTTGTAGGCATGTCCCTATCCCTATCATTTTTATTTGTTGTATTTTTAATTTTTTTCCTTAAACCAATTAATCAGTACCCTATAAAAAATGTATATATGGATTTTATCAAAATACTTTTGATTAATAAGTGGGAGTAAAATTCATTTTATTTACGCGGGTAAGGATTATTTAAAATTTGTGTGCCTGAATGATTTTATGTAGACTAATTTCTTTCTTGTTACGCATTATGGCTCCAAAATGTAAGGCTGAAATTTAAAGCCAAATAATAGTCTTTAATATCAGCATTACGTTTCAATGTCTAATGGAGCCATAATACGTTACAAGAAAGAAATTAGTCTAAATAAAATCATTGAGGCACACAAATTTTAAATATTTTTCACTCGCGTGAGTACAATTTATTTTACTTATTTTGATAAAACTCATATATAAATTTTTTAAAGGGGATAACATTATCTACCTGGACAGCTTCTTTTAAAAAATGTGTTTACATTTTTCTGAATTTAAATTGATGTTTTCTGAATTTCAATTGATATTTTCTGAATTTCAAATGATATTTTCTGAATTTCAATTGATATTTTCTGAATTTCAAATGATATTTTTCGAATTTCAATTGATATTTTCTGAATTTCAAATGACGATTTCTGAATTTCAATTGATATTTTCTGAATTTTAATTGATATTTTCTGAATTTCAATTGATGTTTTCTGAATATCAATCGATATTTTCTGAATTTCAAATGATGTTTTCTGAATTTCAATTGATATTTTCTGAATTTCAAATGGAAAATCTGAATCTAAATTGATGTTTTCTGAATTATAATTGCAAAAGGTGTAGTGGAGCAGTCTTATTTTCTTTTTTTATTCTGTGTACTAAAAGTATAAAGTTACAAGTTTATCATACACTCAAGAAAATAAGTTAGTAGAAAAATTAGTAAAACGTCTTGTATATCAAGTGTACTAGTTTTCATCAATTTTTTTGCTGAAATTCCGTTTTCAGCTAAAATTTTAGTTATATTTTTTTTAGCACTAAACTAATTTTGAACTAATGTTTTACTAATTTATTTTGCTGCAAAAATTGTGCTGATAACCGCATTCATAGCGTGGACGACAACCAGATAAACAAGATGTAGATGTCGCAGCTTGTCTGGAAACGGAAATGACAAAAAAAGAAAAACAACTCTACACATATTCTATATTTAAATTTTCAGCAAATTAATTAACTAAATTAAAATTTCGCTACAAGTTTTTTGAGTTTTTTTCAGTCTACTAATATTCAGCAAAAAGTTTAGTGATTTTAGCAAGGATTTTTTTCATTTGCAGTCGACTAAGTGTTAGCAAAACTTTTGCTGAAGATTACTATTTTTTTGGTAAAAATCAGCTCGCTGATTTTCAGCAAACCTTTTGCTGAAATTACCAACTTTTTTGCAATCACGCTCCTGACTAAAAATTTGCTGACACAGCAACATTTTTTGCTGACTTTACTGACTTTTTTTTTTGAGTGTATATTTTTAGGTATTTACTAATTGGAATAGTATCTGTAACATTAT
Organism: Leucophora obtusa; assembly: GCA_949987735.1. NCBI lineage: Eukaryota > Metazoa > Arthropoda > Insecta > Diptera > Anthomyiidae > Leucophora > Leucophora obtusa. Next base: position 112,140,353 of record OX465299.1, read on the forward strand.
ATAGGCATGTTTATGATCCCATTGGAAACCATAAACGGATTATAGTTAATTATGACGAACTGAAACAGCAGAAATCCAAGATTGGTTTATGCTGCTACCGCAACCAAATTTATCGAATGAATTTATTTTCATTGTAATAGGTTGTGCATTAGAGTGGTCCAAAAAAAAAAAAGTTGGAATTTTCACACTCCACAACCCTACAAATATGCCACTTTGAAAAAAAATGTAGTCTGATCAAAAAAATCACCAAAAAAGTTTTGTTTAGAGGTAGCACATCGCAATTGAAGTTTCGAGGTTGTACTTGTTCTATTATTTTTAATTACTTAAAAATAATGGAAAAAATGAGAAAAATTAAATATAATTATTATGATCGCGACATATCAAATCTAATATATTCTTAGGTGTACATTACGAATATGAAATCAAAATTGAAATCGGAGTCGCGGATTTCGCGAAATTTGAAAATTTCATACAAAAAAGGACCAACTTCGATCAGGATGTTTCCTTATATTTACCAATCTGAAAATTTCGTTTTTGCATTAATATATATCTGCTAAATGTCCTATTATGTGGGATAGGGTTTTTGGTAGCAATAAAATTATAGCAATCTAAATAATAGCGAAATATTAAAAAATGTCAAATTTTAACTTAATTTGCAAGGATATCTGTTATCCTTTTTAAAATTAAAATCAGTGTTATATATAATGAAGGTCCTTGGTAAGTAAATTGCAAAAGTATAACAAATTGCATTTTTCGATAACACCGTTTACAGGTAATTGGGAGTTTTTTTGAATTTTCAAAAACCGCGAATAATTCATAAACCATTTTTTTTAAGTTTCGATTGCTGATTCATAATCTGCGTTAAAATAAAGATCAGATTTGAGAAATTTGCGCATACAAGGCAAAAACAAGTTGAATTTTTAATTACATCTTTTCGGAAAATTTCGAAAAATTGACTAAAATATGTATTTTTTTGTATAAATTTAAAAAAAACCGCGAATTACTTAAAAGTTACTTAATTTTTTTAAGTTTTGATTTCAAATTCCTTATATTCACATTAATTAAGACCAGATTTAAAAAAAATTTTTAAATAATAGCGTAAAGGTTAAGAAATAATTAAATTTAAAGTCAACCCTTCTTTTTGTATAAATTACTCTAGAGATAAATTACTAATTCTTAAAAGACAACTTTTTGTGCTACTTCTAAATAACAGCGGATTTAGCTGAAACTTGGCACAGAGAGTTTTTAGACATTAAGGAATAGGGGCAACATTGTGGAGATCGCGAATTCCAACTTTCATGTTTTTTGTGCATGCAAATAGGAAACTACCAGAAATAATTGAAGAGTTTTATGCTTACACCCAGAAAACAGATTTGGTGCTGACAACCCCATTTGTTGCCAATCGAATGGTTCAGTTGCATTAAATGAATTTTTCGGTTTTGGCTACCGAATTATTCTTGATACAACTGAAATTCTGTTGCCATAGTCAAATTAGTCCTGTCTCAATTGCTTTTCTGTTGCCACAACTGAAAAATTCGGCTACCACAACCGAACCATGCGATTGGCTACAAATGCGGTTATCAGAACTGAATCTGTTTTCTGGGTGTACATTATTATATGTAAATATGACGAAAAATATCAGTAGCATAGATTACATAGAAATCTTACTCCTTGACATTCGCCGTCAGTGGACGTATCTCATGAGAATGTGTTGGACATACGTCCTATACGTACACAAAAAATATTTAAATGTATGTAAAATAATGTGTTTCTTGAAGTTAAACCGAAAACGAATTTTGTCGGGCATTGCCTAGCTTATTGACAAAAATTTTCCGGATAAACTTCTCTTTTGTAATTTATTTCTTTATTGAAATAAAACAAAACAAACCACATTTTAAAAAACAGTATTCGAGTTACAAACTAAATTAATGTTGAAAATATTATAAATTGATAATGATTAAAATGCCTTAGTGTGTCTGCGTATCATTATTGAATTGCATAAAAATTTTCATCCATCGTTTAAGAATGAGGTAATGTGAAATTTTGAAGTTGTTAATATCAAATACTAATCTGCTTTCTTTTGTTAAGGTTCAACAATTTTCGGCTTTGGTTAAGAAGATTTACACGAACTACCGAATTACATCAATAAAATATTTCAGCCTGCACAGCAAATTCGTATTAAAGATCTAAAGTAAAAGAATTAAATTTAGAGCAATTTTTTTCTGAAACATATGCCATTAAATGTATTCATGTCAAAAATTCTACAGATTCTGTAACATATTTCCAATTATATGGTAAAAAGGATAACTCAACCATAATTAAATAACAGATTTTTACATATATTCCTTAATTTTATGTGTTCCATGCTATCGTTAAGAGTATTACAAGAATTACCCATTATAGTTGTGCTTATGTATCAAAATGCCGTTCACCAAGAATTACATGAGTTTATACCTCTAATAATGACAACGATTAATATTCTTGCAAATAAAATTATATTTAATTTTTGGTAAAAACTTTTATTGAATTTATTTAGTAAATTTTTTTGCTATTTTCAGCAGTTTTATTTCAATTTTCATTTTGCAGAAATGTTACTAATATTTAGTAAAATTTACAAATTTCTTCTATAAAATTAATTTTACTAATATTTAGTATGAAATTTGGCTGATTTTAGCAAATCGGTTTTCATTATGAGTTTACTAAAATTTTAGTAACTATTACAAATTTTACCTTCTACTTTCACTTTACTAATTATTACAGACACGTTTTGCTAAAATTAGCTAAACGGTCTGCAGGCCTAATATTAGTTAATTTTTGCTGTAATATTACACTTTTTTTCTGTAACTTTTTTTTTTTCTCTTAATAATAAAAGTGTGCTCAGTGGGGCTCGATATAATAATATTGCAATCAGTGTTGCCGTTTTGGTTATTTTTTTTCCAATATTGAAATATCAACTTTTTTTTCATTTTGGTAACTTTTTTGCCCATCAAAAATATAAATTTTTTTTCTGTGTTTTTTGATTTATGTTCGCTTATGCTTGAATAGGTATTCTTGAATTTAGAGAATTTCAAGATTATTGTAGTGTAGAGCTTGTTTTTTATTCCTCTCATAAATTATTAATATAATAAATAAATAATTTAAATCGGAAAAATGCGCCTTCCACATGTTTATGGCCAATTGAAATTAAATTTTAAATTAGTTCTGAGCAATTTTACCAAAAGTAATTACGTTAAAAGTTTAATTTCATTAAAAACGCTTAATTTATTTGATGAAATTAATTGATGTAATTAATTAAATGTAGAAAATATTTTTATTGGCCGTAAAGCTGAACTATGTTTGAATGAAAGTAACTTGTCCAACTTAAAAAAATATAAAATTAAAAAAAATATACATTCTTTTTATATAGAAATTTAAAAAATCTCAAAATGCTTTGAATTTTCGAGAAAAGATTTAATAATATAATGCAATCAAAAGAATTGTGCAAGAACCAAAATCATTCCCACCATGTGTGGTCTGCCAAAGAGATGTTTTAACCTTATCTAGTGTCTTGACACGCAATAAAATGATAGCAAGCAATTGTTAAAATTATTTCGTCTCAAGGGAAGACAATCAACTTCAATTTTATTGTAATATCATGATATCGCTGAGAAACAAGCGGCTCTTGGAATGATGCCTGCCATCAAATGTCACTTTTCATTTTAATTTTGTAATAAAAAAAATAACACAAAATTTAGTACACAAGAATGGGAATGAGTTTAGTTATTTATTATTTGTAGATAAAGATTAATGTTTGATAAAATTTTGTGTTTTTCGACGAAAAATCTATGATATTTCTTAGCCATGAAATGGTCAAGTGTTCTCCACCACTTTGCAATTGATATCATTTTGACGTTTCTCTGCAATCGTTTTGACATTTCATATCATATAATTTATTGCATTTGAAGACAGCGAGTCATAGAATATGATGAATTTGACCTCAAACTAATTTGTTGATTTCTATTTGGAATGAAATTTAATTTAAGTTTTTTAGTTATTAACCGTAGGTGTCATACTGAAGGTTTTAGAGTTAACGAATAGTTAACCCAAAAATTTGTTGTTGTTTCGTATACAATTTTTTGACATTTTCTTTTATTTAATGTTAAAGTTAAACCTATAGTATGAAACCCACCGTAGTAAGTATTTAATATGTAAAAGAATTTTATTTTTGTTTTGTTTTTTGTTAACTCTAAAATACAAATTTTGTTAATAATTAAATTCAAATAAAAAATATTTATTTCAATATATTTAAATAAAAACTAAAAAACTTTAAATTTTGGTTATTTTTTTTCTAATTTTTTTTTAAATATTTTGGTTACAAAAAATTTTTGTTTGTGGCAACACTGATTGCAATCTCTACTGGCACTGATGATCGTTCTTTAAATGAAATAATTCGTGTTGATGGTAGTGAGAGCAATAACATACAAATGAACAGAAAATCTCTGGCTTTTGTTACGAATGTATTGCCGTCGCCTATTGCTAGTCTTAATGGTAAAGCTGCCCTACGGGAAATTTTAACAAACTGTCACCGAACTGGCCCCTTTATATGAAATAGACTGATCACTTTTACATGGCGTTGTCATAGGAGGGGGAAATTGACCCCTTGTGACATGTCACAAGACAAATCCCAGGACAGGTCCCTGAACTTTGTTTTTTATGAGAGTTCAGTTTTTTCCGTCACGATTTAAGATTCCTTTTCCATTTGTATTGTGCTTATTCTCTTATTCGTATATACTTCGCCGAAGGACGAAGTATAGTAAAACTACAACTGGGTTCGGGTTAACTCGGGAACACGAGGAGACGTAAATAAGAAGTGTTAAAATTTCTAAGTAACTCACGAGAATAGTAAGCAGGTGAGTCGGGTTATTTGGGGGAAACGAGGGAATATGGTAAATACGATTGGTAAATAGTTCTAAGTAACTCACGAGAATAGTAAGCAGGTGAGTCGGGTTATTTCGGGGAAACGAGGGAATATGGTAAATACGATTAGTAAATATTTCTAAGTACCTCACGAGAATAGTAAGCAGGTGAGTCGGGTTAATTCGGGGAAACGAGGGAATATGGTAAATGCGATTAGGAAATAGTTCTAAGTAACTCACGAGAATAGTAAGCAGGTGGTCGGGTTATTTCGGTAACTCCGACCTTGTTGGCTTATTCGTGTATACTTCGCCGAAGGACGAAGTATAGTAAAACTCCAACTGAGTTCGGGTTAACTCCGGAACACGAGGAGAAGTAAATACGATTAGTAGATATTTCTAAGTAAAGGCTTCATTAGTTTAATCGTAAAGTAAAACAACGTACACTAAAAAAAAACAGTTAGTATAAAAATTAGTAAAACGGTTTCCAATTTTATTATACTAGTATTATACTACTTTTTAGTATAAAGTTGTTTTTTAGTAAAATAATTTGGTATTCTCATTTTACAAATTACAGAATTTTTTACTAATTTGAGTTGCTAAATCTACAAATTTAATTTTACTAAATTTTGAAACCCGATTAGCTAAAATTAGCAAAAAAATTACTAATCTTTTTTATTTTGGAAGTTTAAAAATTTTTTTTTTGAAAATATACATAACCTGATAGAAATTTTTGATGCAATATGATTACCAGAAAGACCAAGTTGTTTTTAAGCGTTTTTTTCCATTTATAATAAAAATAGATTTGTTCTCTAAATTTTGTTGTTGTTTTTTAATGTTTATATTTCCACGTTTTTTTTTGCTTTTTTCGAATATTTCTTTGCTATAATATAAATAAAATTACCCAGGTAGAAATTGCCGACGTTACAACAAAAGTTGTACTGGGAGAGCACTGTTTTTACGAAATGCCGGTACTACTTAAAACGTGCTTTGCCAGTTTTGTTTTCTGAAAATTTATTAAAATTAACAATTTTACGTATTTTTACATCTATTACACAATTATTTATGTAAGAGAGACATCGCCATTCTTTTCTTGTGAAGTTTCGAAAGAATACATTTGAAGAAATTCCATCAGGTCTCAAGACATTGCCAAAAAAAAATAAAAATAAAAAAAATCTGTGATGTACACTAAAGGGCTGAACGATTCATCTTAAATGAGATTTCAAGACACATGATAGCCTACAAGCCATAACAAGTTGTGTGGTTTTACTTTTTATAACGATTGAATCAGTACAAACAACAAAAAAAAACACGATCGCAAAAAAGCATATGGATAGTGAGACGAATGCCATCATGAATCGTTTATCACGAATGACAACAGTACATTACCACATCATATTATTGTGAACTTAAGCAACCAACACAATATCAACACCATCGTTTTAGTGTTACCGAAAACTTATGTATAACAGTGTTGCCAGTTTGGGGGATTTATCCCCAAATTGGGAATTGTATCTTCAATGGGGATAAAAACTTCCGTTTGTAGAACTGGGGATTTATTGGGGATGATACGAACTTTTAGGGGATCATTTGGGGATAAAATATATTATTGCTTTTTCATATTTTTATGAATTTAATCCTGATAATTCTAAATATTTATATTTTTTGAATGATTTTTAGCTACAAAAATTTGAGTCTGGCAAGGTAATGTTCGTAGAAACTATAATTCCTCTTGGTGAAAATTCGAATTCGTTTTGGTTCTAAAATTTTTAAAGTTATTTAAATTTAATAAGAGTTATAAGAAGTTCTTCTTAAATTAAATGTACACTGAACCAAAAGTCGTAAGTGAAATCAACATAAAAATTTTGTTACTTTTTGATAAAACGAATTGTTAAAACAATATATTTTTTATTCAAATTAATGTGTGTTTTTTTTAAATCAACTACTTTTTTTTTAAATGAACATACTTATTTCCGTCAATAATTCTCTACAAAACAATTGTTGTTTTGATAATTTTTTTGTCCATTTTTTAACAAAATTTAATTTGTTAACTCTAAAAAATTTTGTAAAAAGGCTGCAACGTAAATTTGATATAATTTTTCTTCAATTTGAAAAAAGAATATTAAATCTGTGGAAAAAAGTTTAGTGAGGTTAGTTTTGTCGCGTCATTACTCGTGCTAGCATGTGTATTTGTAATTGTCGGAAATATCAATAAATTGACATTAAGTGTTTTTGTTTTTAAAAGAATAGATAATTAACAAATTCAGTGATTTAAAGTGAATTGCTAATTGAAGATTTATTAATTTTAATTCAATTAAATCGTACATTAAAATTTCTGTCATTAATTTTGATATTATTATCTATCTTTTTGTTATTTTGTTTAAGGCAAACTATTAATGAAAGCTATATAATGTATTTGAATTATTAATTTAAATAAAGTTATATGTTTTCGTATATAAAATCGTACTTGTGTTTTAAATAAAGAGTTTTTTAGTATATGCTATATTATAATTTCAATTTTATATTTCATTATTTTTTATATTTTATCAAATTCATTATAAAAAAGATATTGTATGTATATTGCGTAAAAAAATTTTAAATTGGTGAAATATAAAAATAATGAAATATAAGTCTAAAAATTAATAATAAATCGATAAAAAATTAATTAATTAAATAAAATGCATTGTTGAATTTAATACAATGCATTGGAAAAACAACAAAATCATTATGCAATTTAATTAAATATAATTGTTAAGACAACTAATTTTTGTTAATACATTTGACGATATTTTGTCAAAATAATACCACATAAAATAGTTAAACGTCAAAATATAAATCTACTAAACAATGCGTTAAATTGATGGACAGGTTTTGTTAGTTGTATAGTGATCACCCATTCATCAATTTAATATGGATTTTAGTTGATTTCACAGCTGTTTTTGGTTCAGTGTATACTTTACAAGTTACTCAATTGTCAAAAGTTAATCCATCTGCTGAAATGCTAAAACTTTTTAATGCAGTACCATACACAACAAAATGTCTGTTATTTATTAAATGTCTGTTTATTATTAAATATTTAAAATGAAAAATTTTGGTTCAAATTTTCTTTGCTGTTATTTAAATTTATTTGTTCTTTTTTATAATTTGTTGTAAGCACAAATTTATTGAGTCTGAGTGTACAACTTACCGCAAAAAATAAACGAATATGGTATTTTTCCACTAATTTTTCGAAAAAATTAACGAAAACAAATTTTTATATAAAATAAAAGTTGGGAATTTTTTGGGATGGCAAATTAAAAATTGGGGATAAGGTATGAAAAGACTGGCAACACTGATGTATGTAACCGAAATACGTACCTACTCTGTTGAAAGTAGGGTTTTTCTTTTCCCGGACTTTTTCATTTCCCGGGACAGCGGGATTTTTTTCTGAATTTCCCGGGATCCCGGGAATTCCCGCTCGTTACAAAACAAATAAATCCGACATATGTTGTACTTGAAAAACTCGATTTCTATTAAAACACCGTCCGACAAAGTTCATCTTTTGGTTGTACCCATGATAAAATCTACTTAATATATTCTAAAAGGTGGGCTAAATATAAAATATTCATGACTTCCACTTTTTCTAGATCAATTCGTTTAATAGTTTAAATCGCGAATTACGAATTTAGATAATATATTTATATGGAATGCGGTCTTAATTTTAAAATGAAGTATATAAACTAAATATTAATTCGCGGTTGAAACGGTTAAACGAATTGATATAGAAAAAGTGAAAGACACGGGTATTTTAATTTCTTCCCTTGTTTCAGGATATATTGGAATTGTTTATGAGTGCAGACTTGTGTCGGACCAGTTTTATAGTCAGAACTAAGATAGATTTTTTGCTTAAGTATTTCTTAAATATGGAATCCAAAAATTTGTATTTCTAAAGATTACGTTTCTGTGCAAATTTTTAGAAGTATTCGTATAGAATTATTTTATAAAAAAGTTTAAAAGTATTTTTCAAACAAATTATTACGCAAATTCTCTTAAAGATTTTTATAAAAATCGAACTACATAGAATATTATTAAATAATATTTTATTCATCTTAAAACACTAGATATAGTGAAAAATATAATTTAATACGTATCAACATGGATTTATGTTTATTATCAACATGGATTTATGTTGTAGGTTAAAAAATAATTAGAATATGCATTTAGAATTAACGGTTGGTTGTCGTTCATAAATCTGTGCTTCATAAGTTGTCGATCAGAGTTGAATTCCAAGCAGCTGGATAAAAATAACATTGTTAGAATTTCGTTGATGTTAGTCTAATTGAGTTGTTTCAATTTGCTTATTTGTTTCAATTTGTTTATTTGTTTCAATTCAATAAATAGTTCATCATCAATTATTAACCCATTAAAGCATAGAATATTGAGGATGGGTTTGTAGCAGGATCCGAAAATACGTATTCTATCCTGCTGGCCTTATCGAATTTTATAAATTTGTATTCTATGTATGTAATTTACTTTTAAAAATTTTATCATCTCTCTTTTAATTTCAAAATATTTTAAACGAAAATGTGATAATATTTGATCTCAAATTTAACGAAAAACATTCATTAAATAGTTCCTTAACTTTAATTGGTAACTTTTGAATAGAAATTTTCTATCCGCAACTATTTAAAAAGAAATTATTTAATTTGGATAGTTGTATTTTAAATTAACTTATAAAGAAATCCAAAATAATTTGAAAAAGCATCTGCATAATATTTAAAAAATACAATTGAAATAAAGGAATAGCAGTTGATATTTAAATAAACTTATTTGAAGTGAAAAAACCTCAAAATACTCAATTGAAAATACGAAAATATTCCTAACTTTTAAATGCCTGATGTTTTCGGAGGTATTTGGAACTGAGATACTGATGTTGAATATATTGCTTTATTTGAACAAAGATCACCATTTTAAAGAAACAAAATTTTTCTGAAGTTCGATTATTTGTTTTCGGTTTAACTTAACCAAATTCAACTTACATCCAAAACCAATTTAGCCTAAATTATATGTTTTCTTATACTAATTCAGTTTATTAAATTTTAAATCGCATTTTTTAATATCAAATATTTCTGGTTTAAATTAATTTCAAATCAATGCTTTAAATTTATTTAGCTTCAAAAATTGCAATATTTAATAGCTAAAACTTCTGTAAAAGAATAAAAAAAAAAATCCCGGGAAATCCCGCACAAAATTCCCGGGATTGAAAAAAGGGCGGGATTCCCGGGACGGGATTCCCGGGACATAAACCCTAGTTGAAAGCTATCATGCTAATGAATGGAGTATTTTTTTTTTTTTTTGTTATGCTTTTAGTTGCGAGTTTTGTTTTCATTCGTGTTGTGTAGGTATGAAAAGCCGATTATGATCGGCCAATGGTATAATGAAAAAATTAAAATCGACAAATGTCTACCCCCAAAAAATTCTTTAGTTGATCGTAATGAATATTTCAACTATTTAATATGTGAAATACTCTAATGATACCAAAAAAAAGCTCTAAAGCGACGAATACATTAAGGAACATTGAGTAGGGTTTTTAGCAAACTCTACTACGTATTGGTTTTATTATATTATTTATTTTTAATTTTATTTTTCAATATTGTTTAATTATACCACCGATTTTTTTTAAATGTTTTTTTTTTTTGGAATGAATTTGGTAAATTTTATTTTATAGAATTTCGTTAGGTTATTTTAAGGGTATCGGTATTTTAAGTTATATCGTTAGTGGTATTTTAGGGTTAAAAATAGTTCGTTGAAAGGGTTTCGAATCGAATCGTTAACGGTATTTTACGGTTAGTGTTTCCCAACCAAGTTAAAAATTTTAAAATAAGAATTAATATAAATTTTTTTTTGTTTTTATAATTTATTATGCTTTAAGTTGCAATAAGTGGCGTTCCAACGATAATAGAAGACGTAGAACAATTCTGTTATCTTGGTAGCACAGTTTCCAAAAATGGAGGTGCAGATAACGACGTCATAGCACGTATAAATAAGGCCCGTCACGCATATCACAAGTTAAGGAAAGTATGGTCCAATCGGAATATATCCCAGCGAACAAAATTAAGAATTTTCAACACCAGTGTTAAACCTGTTCTCCTATATGGTTCTGAAACCTGGAAAGTCACAGACTTCATATGCAGAAAACTTCAGGTATTCATCAACAAATGCCTGAGACGAATCTGTAGCATATTTTGGCCTCAAACTATTTCCAACGAAGATTTATTGGGAAGGACAAACACCGATCCAATAATTATGGAAATAAAACGCCGAAAGTGGCGGTGGATAGGCCATACGTTGCGCAAACCTGACAACGATATTGCAAAAACGGTCTTTGAATGGAACCCTCAAGGCTCAAGGCGTCCAGGAAGACCTTTTACAACGTGGATAAGATCTATTCATGCTGAACATCGATCTAGGGGAACATGGCAGCAGATCAAACTATTGGCGCATGATAGGCAACGATGGACTGATTTTGTTTCCGCCCTATGCTCCGACTAGGAGCTATAAATATCTAGCATAAGTATTATATTTAATATTCGTTTTACATATAATTTCAAATGCTAAATATTTATTAAAGGAATAAAAAAAAAAATGCTTTAATAACATTATTAATTTATTTTTTTACTAACTTTTTTATATAATAATATAAAAATTGTAAAACAAACATTGAATTGAAAATAAAGAACAACTAACTAACTGCTAACTTTTTTATCTGCGTGTACTTTTTTACTTTTTCGTTTTATAAAACCTACATATTATAACACAATACACCATCGCACCATAGCATTCATTGCGATACTTAAACACTAGTTCAAAGTACTAATTGCTATGTTATGGTAGCGAACAATCGTGTGTCACAACAATCACTTATTGTTTTTATCGTTGCCATGTTTAATATTTAAGCTCGCTTACGTTTTGATTTGTTTTCTAGTCGTAACAGGGTGGTTTAAATCGTAATGCATACACACTAGCACCATGTGATTTAATGACTACAACAAACCGATTGCACTCATGCAGCCCTTTAATGTACACTAAGAGGACAGTAAATTATAATAATACCAAAAAAATAAAATCCCAAGACTGCGCCAACGTTGGGAGATAACTACGGCCAAGCGTTTATTGGTGTTATCATTTCGACAACATGGCAGTACAGTGAAAGTTAAAAATCGGACGCATTGCCAGTACATGTACTACCGCCTCCAATACCGGGCCAACATTGTGCCGTTTGCATTTTTCTACCTGGGTAGTTTTGCAATTTTTTCAATATGTATTTTTTCATCCATATTCGTACACTCGGTGAAAAAAAGAGTTATCATATTGATGAAGCTGCTTCATAAATCGTTCATCGGCAATAAATATGACGAAGCGTTTCATAAAGCGGATGATGTTTTTCATACGAAAATTGATGCTAAAACGTCTTTCAAATTAGTTCGTATTAACCGATAATTCGTCTTAACCAAGTTTAGCTTAAAAGAATTTTACTGTAAATCGTGCAATTGTTTTCTATTCTAAAGCTATCTACACATGAAGGAACATTCGTCACAAAATGCCCTTCGTGTATAGCGACCTATAGAAAATCAAGCATGCTGTACAGCATGCTGGACGGCTGTATGAATTTGATCATGTAGTGTCTAATTTAACAGCTTGTCAAACATGTTGGACGAAAAACAAAATTTTTTGATTTTTCGGCAGGTTTGACAAACACGCTTTACAGTGTAATGGAAAAATTCATCAAACATTAGGGAATTTTACATTTTTAATTAGTTTTTTTGTAACAAAAAAAGGGATAACGTTAATAAATAAACAAAAAAATGCAAAAACATAAAAAATTAAATTAAAAAAAAATTAATAACAATAATTTCGTCATTATCATCCGCTGTGTTAATTTTGTGTTTTTGAAGGTACATTTTACAGCATGCTTGACCATGTATCCCAAAAACCATTTTTTGTTTGTCAAACAAGCTGGACAGCATACTTGATCGTATAAAGGCCGCCTATGTCAATAACACTATTGACATAAGCGGCGAGAATTATGGGACATAAATGTGATAGCTAAAAAAAATTACACTAAAAAAACAGCAGCATATGGAACGCTAACAATTAACAAATTAATTAATTTGATTTTCTTCCGCCAATATTTCATGTGATCAGTTCTACAAACAAACAAAAATGATGTTTCGTTTGACGTTTTGTTGTCGTGTGTGCATCGTCTGTATAAAATATGAAAAAAAGTAGAAACACATGTTCTGTCACGAATGTTCCCCAGTGTGTAGGCAGCTTAATGGTGAACGATGTCGTATCGTTCAATGAACTGAACCGTTCAAATGAACTAGTTCGTTCTTGAACGACACAACTCTAAACACGAGGTTTTTCTAACAAAAACAATCGGTAGTGTTTTGATAGTTAAAAAAATAAAGTGAATTAAAATAATAAGTTGTAAAAATCAATAAAAATGGTACATATTGGACCAGTACATGGTGGTCATCCTGGGGTACATGCTCCACAACCTATGCCCACTACACCCAGTGGTCCTATTACTCTTCAAACATCATCTTCGACCGGAACAACATCCTTATCTTCAAATAAATCGTCTTTATCCGTTATACCCAATTATACTTTAAAGTTTACTATGGCTGGTCAGTTCATGTGAGTACCAGAAGTGGGAAAAGAAATAATTTCGAAATTTTATGAATTGACCTGTCTCTGCCGTTCATTTCAATCGTGATGATTCGTTAATTGTCTCTTCTATCTATGATGGCTTGTCGTATTTGGGATACAGCCAGTGGTCAGTGTTTGGAATCTACAATCGAAAGAGGTGGTCCAGAAATTACAGGGTCACACCGACACTGTGTTGTATACTGCTTGTCATCCAACAGAGAATATTATTGCTTTGGAAAATGACAAAACCATAAAATTATGGAAAAGCGATACATAATTTTACAATTACATATGGTTATCCCAATATTGGTAATATACGCGAATTGGTATTTAAAAAGGTTTTGCTCGTATCAATGGCAAAAAATCACCCATTATTTGTTTGGAAGATATTATTCATGAGATATTTACAGTGGGTACAAATGTTCAAGCTGTTAGTGAATTTATGTGTGGATTTTTAGTAAGTTTATTGTCTTTATATTTAAAGGACTCACGATGGGTATTGCAAACGATGGAAACGTTGCAAATGATTGCAAAAAAACAACGATTGCATCAACACAACAACAAAATGTATGTATTTGCAATTTGCTTTATTTTTCTTCATTTGCAATAAAAAAAACCTTTAGCAAAAATCACTTTACATATCAGCCGCCATATTATGATTTATAAAATAACTAGCGGGCGCAGCCCGCTACGTTGTTAGCGTGCCTTAAAGGTTAAGGGGGGGGGCTTCGCCCTCCCCCCCGGGGGGCTGCGCCCCCCACAATTTTTATTAAATTCGTTTTTTATTTAAAGTTTTTTTATTTAAAGCCTTCACCCAGCCACCACAAATAAATAATTAATCATAACAATGGGTTTAAAATAAATAAATATTTGATCACTTTTTCTCATGAAAGTGGTTTGTTAGTAATGAATCCATAATAATTTGCAATATACGTGTGTATGTCAAGATAATTTGGTAAAGTGCGAACTTAGGAAAATAGACCCGTAAGTAGTTTTATTCATTTGTGTTTTAAATGAAAATAAAAAACGTAAAGCAGGGTTGGCAAGCGATTTATAATATTAAAGATAGCGGTCGCAGCCCGCTACGTTGTTGGCGTGCCTTAAGGTTTAGGGCACTCCATTCATTTGCATTGTCTATAATTTCAATTCCACTCGTTCAACGTTTATATCCATTTCATTCCACTTGTGTAGTGTTTCAATCCCACTCGTTTCCTATTTAGTTTCTTAATTTTAGTGTTTCATATACACTTGTTCTTTAAGTTTTAGGTTTCTAGCTAAAGACGCAGACGTTAAGGGGGGGGGGGGCAATTTTCCCCTTTTGAACCACCATTTTTACCACGTTTCTGTCCAAAGTCCTAGAAATACCTTGCCGATAAGTTAGCCCATACTCCAAGGAAAACATATTATATATTACAGGTTTCTAGCCGAAGGGTTCGGTTAGGCCATCAAGGGGGAGAATTATTCCGTTTTTACCCCTCCCGGTAGGAATTTCCAAAAATGCCGTCTTAGAGGACGTCTGCGTTGGAGGAGGAACCTACTACATACATAATTTTAGGTCTCTATATCCAGCAGTTTGGCCAGGCCGTCAAGGGGGAAGTTTTTTCCCTTTTTACCCCTCCCGGTATGAATTTCCAAAAATACCATCTTAGGGGACGTCAACGTTGGAGAAGGAACCCAATTTAAGATCCCTTGTTCCAGCAGTTTGGCCAGGCCGTTAAGGGGGAGACTTTTCCTGTTTTTGACCCTACCTGTAGAAATTTCCAAAAATCTCATATTAGCGGATGTCTACAATAGAGGAGGAACTTTAATACCAAATTTCAACTTCCTACCTCCAGCGGTTTGGGCAGGCCTTTAAGCGGCACTTTTCGCTTCATTAATCCCATTAAAAGCACCTTCCCGGTAAGTGAGCCCATACTCCAAGTAACATATGTTTTACATTTCAGGTTTCCAGCCAACTTTTACTATTTGTGCCCCTCTCGGTAGGAGTTTCCGAAAATCCATCGACAGGGAATTTCAGCTTCCTAGTTCCAGCAGTTTGAGCAGGCTGTCAAGGGGGACACTTTTTCTTTTTTTGTCCCTCCCGGTTGGAATTAGGCTGGAAGAGAAACCTAAGTACCGAATTTCAGCTTCCTAGTTCCAGCAGTTTGGACAGGTCGTTAAGGGGCAACTTTCCCTTTTTGAGCCCCCATTTTATAACGACCCTGTTCAAAATTCAAAAAAGTATCTTTCTAATAAGTTAGCCCTTACTCCAGGGACCCACATTTTAAGCTTCAGGTTTCTAGCCGAAGGGGTTTTTACCGGCCCCCAAGGTGAGGCTTTTCTTCTTTTTGCCCCTCCCTTTAGGAATTTACAAAAATTCCATCTTCGCGGCTATCTGCGATGGATGAGGAACATTCATACCAAATTTCAACTGCATTGCCTTAGCGGTTTGGGCAGGCCGTTAGTGGGGACATTTTTCCCTTTCAACCACCATTTTTACTATGTTCCTGTTCCAAAATAGAAAAATTACGTTGCCGGTGAGTTAGTCCTACTCCAAGGAATACATATTTATAATTTTAGGTTGGCCAAAAGGGATTGGGCAAGCCGTCAGGAGGAGACTTTTACCTTATTTCCCCTCCCGATAGGAATTTCAAAAATTCCGTCTAAGCGGACGCCTACACAGAAGGAGGAACTCACATACCGACTTTCCTTTTGGGATATCCTGTAGGGAATTCCAAAAATACAAACTTAGTCGATGTCTACTACAGTGGAGGAACCTTTATACCAAATTTCAACTTCTTACCTCCAGTGGTTTTGGCAGGCACTTTTCCAATTTGTGAGACTGTTTATGGGGAGACTTTTCCCCTTTTTGCCCGTTCCGGTATGAATTTCCAAAAATCCCGTCTTAGCGCACGTCTATGCCGAATATCAAGAAACCTTGTTTAGTGGAGATATCCGTGGGGGGAGGAAAAAAATTAGTTTTTTTGAAATTATATATTATTTTAAATGGTACTTTTTGGAAAAACGAAATTTTTTGGAAAAAGATACTTTGGTTTTACAAAGTACTTTATTTGTACTTTTTTTGGAAAAGGTATTTTTTTTTAAAAAGGTGTTTTTTTTGGAAAAATGTATGTTTTTTGGAAAAAGGTATTTTTTTGGAAAAGGTACTTCTTTTGGAAAAGGAAAATTTTTTTAGAAAAAGGTACTTTTTTTTGGAAAAGGTACTTTTTTTGAAAATAGGTACTTTTTTGAAAAAATGCATGTTTTTTGGGAAAAGGAAAATTTTTTTAGAAAAAGGTACTTTTTTTGGGAAAAGGTACTTTTTTTTGGAAAAGGTACTTTTTTTGAAAAAGTTATTTTTTTGGAAAAATGTATGTTTTTTGGGAAAAGGTACTTTTTTTGGAAAAGATTTTTTTTTGGAAAAAGGTACTTTTTTTGGAAAAAGGTACTTTTTTGGAAAAAGGTACTTTTTTTGAAAAAAGGTACTTTTTTTTGGAAAAAGGTACTTTTTTTGGAAAAAGGTACTTTTTTTGGAAAAAGGTACTTTTTTTGGAAAAAGGTACTTTTTTTGGAAAAAGGTACTTTTTTTTGGAAAAAGGTACTTTTTTCGGAAAAAGGTACTTTTTTTTGGAAAAGGCTACTTTTTTTGGAAAAAGGTACTTTTTTTGGAAAAAGGTACTTTTTTGGAAAAAGGTACTTTTTTTGGAAAAAGGTACTTTTTTTGGAAAAAGGTACTTTTTTTGGAAAAAGGTACTTTTTTTGGAATAAGGTACTTTTTTTGGAAAAAGGTACTTTTTTTTGGAAAAAGGTACTTTTTTCGGAAAAAGGTACTTTTTTCGGAAAAAGGTACTTTTTTTGGAAAAAGGTACTTTTTTTGGAAAAAGGTACTTTTTTTTGGAAAAAGGTACTTTTTTTTGAAAAAGGTACTTTTTTTGGGAAAAAGGTACTTTTTTTGGGAAAAAGGTACTTTTTTTGGGAAAAAGGTACTTTTTTTGGGAAAAGGTACTTTTTTTGGGAAAAGGTACTTTTTTGGAAAAAGGTACTTTTTTTGTCCCCTTTTTGCCCCTCCCGATAAGAATTTCCAAAAATGCCGTCTCAACGGACGTCTACACCGGTCGAGGAACCTACATACCAAATTTCAACTTCATAGCTCCAGCAGTTTGAGCAGGCCGTCAAGGGGGAGACTTTTTCCCCTTTTTGCCCGTCCCTGTAAAAGCCCGCTACGTTGTTAGCGTGTCTTAAAGTTTTTTTTTTAATTCCAGTTTATGTAAAGGTAGACCTGGCAATTCAAGTAAATTCACAAATTCAGTTGGAAAATTTACTGCGTCGGTTTCTTCCACAGGTGCTTCGTTACATGAAGTTTAAATATCGGAATATATAAGTTCCATTCCTTTTCTAAGGTTTTTTCTCTTTTAGAAAATTTGTTTAACTTTTTGGAGAGTATGTTTCAATGCTACATAAGTTTCATATTCCGTGGATAGTGTTTGAACAGGTAATTCCCTCTTCCAATCCATTTGCATTGTCTATAATTTCAATTCCACTCGTTCAACGTTTACATCCATTTCATTCCACTTGTGTAGTGTTTCAATTCCACTCGTTTCCTATTTAGTTTCTTAATTTTAGTGTTTCATATACACTTGTTCTTTAAGTTTTAGGTTTCTAGCTAAAGACGCAGACGTTAAGGGGGGGGGGGCAATTTTCCCCTTTTGAACCACCATTTTTACCACGTTCCTGTCCAAAGTCCTAGAAATACCTTGCCGATAAGTTAGCCCATACTCCAAGGAAAACATATTATATATTACAGGTTTCTAGCCGAAGGGTTCGGTTAGGCCATCAAGGGGGAGAATTATTCCGTTTTTACCCCTCCCGGTAGGAATTTCCAAAAATGCCGTCTTAGAGGACGTCTGCGTTGGAGGAGGAACCTACTACATACATAATTTTAGGTCTCTATATCCAGCAGTTTGGCCAGGCCGTCAAGGGGGAAGTTTTTTCCCTTTTTACCCCTCCCGGTATGAATTTCCAAAAATACCATCTTAGGGGACGTCAACGTTGGAGAAGGAACCCAATTTAAGATCCCTTGTTCCAGCAGTTTGGCCAGGCCGTTAAGGGGGAGACTTTTCCTGTTTTTGACCCTACCTGTAGAAATTTCCAAAAATCTCATATTAGCGGATGTCTACAATAGAGGAGGAACTTTAATACCAAATTTCAACTTCCTACCTCCAGCGGTTTGGGCAGGCCTTTAAGCGGCACTTTTCGCTTCATTAATCCCATTAAAAGCACCTTCCCGGTAAGTGAGCCCATACTCCAAGTAACATATGTTTTACATTTCAGGTTTCCAGCCAACTTTTACTATTTGTGCCCCTCTCGGTAGGAGTTTCCGAAAATCCATCGACAGGGAATTTCAGCTTCCTAGTTCCAGCAGTTTGAGCAGGCTGTCAAGGGGGACACTTTTTCTTTTTTTGTCCCTCCCGGTTGGAATTAGGCTGGAAGAGAAACCTAAGTACCGAATTTCAGCTTCCTAGTTCCAGCAGTTTGGACAGGTCGTTAAGGGGCAACTTTCCCTTTTTGAGCCCCCATTTTATAACGACCCTGTTCAAAATTCAAAAAAGTATCTTTCTAATAAGTTAGCCCTTACTCCAGGGACCCACATTTTAAGCTTCAGGTTTCTAGCCGAAGGGGTTTTTACCGGCCCCCAAGGTGAGGCTTTTCTTCTTTTTGCCCCTCACTTTAGGAATTTGCAAAAATTCCATCTTCGCGGCTATCTGCGATGGATGAGGAACATTCATACCAAATTTCAACTGCATTGCCTAAGCGGTTTGGGCAGGCCGTTAGTGGGGACATTTTTCCCTTTTAACCACCATTTTTACTATGTTCCTGTTCCAAAATAGAAAAATTACGTTGCCGGTGAGTTAGTCCTACTCCAATTCAAAAATTCCGTCTAAGCGGACGCCTACACAGAAGGAGGAACTCACATACCGAGTTTCCTTTTGGGATATCCTGTAGGGAATTCCAAAAATACAAACTTAGTCGATGTCTACTATAGTGGTGGAACCTTTATACCAAATTTCAACTTCTTACCTCCAGTGGTTTGGGCAGGCACTTTTCCAATTTGTGAGACTGTTTATGGGGAGACTTTTCCCCTTTTTGCCCGTTCCGGTAGGAATTTCCAAAAATCCCGTCTTAGCGTACGTCTATGCCGAATATTAAGAAACCTTGTTTTAGTGGAGATATCCGTGGGGGGAGGAAAAAAAGTAGTTTTTTTGAAATTATATATTATTTTAAATGGTACTTTTTGGAAAAACGAAATTTTTTGGAAAAAGATACTTTGTTTTTACAAAGTACTTTATTTGTACTTTTTTTGGAAAAAGTATTTTTTTTAAAAAGGTGTTTTTTGTTGGAAAAATGTATGTTTTTTGGAAAAAGGTACTTTTTTGGAAAAGGTACTTCTTATGGTACTTTTTTTTTGGGGAAAAGGTACTTTTTTTTAGAAAAGGTACTTTTTTTTGAAAAAGGTATTTTTTTGAAAAAATGTATGTTTTTTGGGAAACGGTACTTTTTTTTAAAAAGGTACATTTTTTTAGAAAAAGGTACTTTTTTTGGAAAAAGGTACTGTTTTTGGAAAAAGGTACTTTTTTTGGAAAAAGGTACTTTTTTTGGAAAAAGGTACTTTTTTTGGAATAAGGTACTTTTTTTGGAAAAAGGTACTTTTTTTTGGAAAAAGGTACTTTTTTCGGAAAAAGGTACTTTTTTTGGAAAAAGGTACTTTTTTTGGAAAAGGTACTTTTTTTGGAAAAAGGTACTTTTTTTGGAAAAAGGTACTTTTTTTGGAAAAAGGTACTTTTTTTGGAAAAAGGTACTTTTTTTGGAAAAAGGTACTTTTTTTGGAAAAAGGTACTTTTTTTGGAAAAAGGTACTTTTTTTGGAAAAAGGAGTTTTTTTTGGAAAAAGGAACTTTTTTTGGAAAAAGGTACTTTTTTTGGAAAGAGGTACTTTTTTTGGAATAAGGTACTTTTTTTGGAAAAAGGTACTTTTTTTTTGGAAAAAGGTACTTTTTTCGGAAAAAGGTACATTTTTTGGAAAAAGGTACTTTTTTTGGAAAAAGGTACTTTCTTTGGAAAAAGGTACTTTTTTTGGAAAAAGGTACGTTTTTTTTTAAAAAGGTACTTTTTTTGGAAAAAGGTACTTTTTTGGGAAAATGGTACTTTTTTTGGGAAAAGGTACTTTTTTTGGGAAAAGGTACTTTTTTGGAAAAAGGTACTTTTTTTGTCCCCTTTTTGCCCCTCCCGATAAGAATTTCCAAAAATGCCGTCTCAACGGACGTCTACACCGGTCGAGGAATCTACATACCAAATTTCAACTTCATAGCTCTAGCAGTTTGAGCAGGCCCTCAAGGGGGAGACTTTTTCCCCTTTTTGCCCGTCCCTGTAAAAATTTCCAAAACTCCCGTCTTGGCGGATGTCTACGATAGTGGAGGAACCTTTATACCAAATTTCAACTTCCTACCTCCAGCGGTTTGGGCAGGCCGTCAAGGGGGGCCTTTTTCCCCCCATTTTTACAACGTCCCTGTCCAAAATTCTAGAAAGTACTTTCCACAAAAGTTAGCCCCTACTCCAAGGAACACATATCTTAAATTTTAGCTTTCTAGCCAAAGGGGTTTTGGCAGGCCGTCAAGGGGGACACTTTCCCCCTTTTTGCCCGTTCCGGTAGGAATTTCCAAAAATCCCGTCTTAGTGGACGTCTACCCCGAAAGAGGAACCTACATACCAAATTTCAACTTCCTAGCTTCAGCGGTTTGGGCTGGGCGATGTTGAGTCAGTCAGTCAGTCAGTCAGTCACGTTATTCTTTTATATATAGAGATATATTAAATAAAAAAATTGTTTGTGATTTTTTATTAACATAAATTTTTTTTTTTATTTTTTATTTTATTATTATTTTTATGATTCACAAATTTTCTCAAAAATTCGATTTATTTTTATTTTTGACGTAAACAAAATCACTGTTGCCAATTTAGCTATTTTCTCGTCAAATCTAGCGTTATTTTACCATTTTCAGCTATTTTCTGGTGATTTTTTAGTTTGATTTAGCGATATTTTTAGGAAAAAAGTTAGCAGCAGTGAACAAAATAGCTCATAAAGCAAATATGCAATTGATCTTAAAAAAGACGCTCACGATATGTTACAATTTGCATAGCAAATTAGCAAATTGCAAATATGCACATGTACCATCGTGAATACCCTTACTAATTTATATGTAGCAAAAATTAACTTCTATTTTGTTATCTACAGTTTTGTAGCCCACGTGAAGCTTAAATAAAGAAAGAATAAAGTGTCGGTATTCTTTAAGCGTAGAGGCGAATACGGCGATCGTGGTAATGGTATCAATGATTTAATAGCACGCAGTTTATAAATATATTTTTGTAAAATTTGACACTGTTACTTATAAACTAGAAAGTATTTTAGAGGCTTTGACATGTGTTTTTCATATTTATGTTGTTTTTTCATTTTAAATATCCGATTGAATGTAAACATGTATGACTCTTCAATCACATATTTTTGGAATCAATTTTCCTAAAGACAAGTTATCAACAGCAATCCTTAGCCTGACAACTTATCTAAAAAATATAAATGAAGAGAATAATTTATAAATTTGACTCCTATGTTAGTTAATTTGATAATTTCACGTTTTAAGTCGTTTAAAACATGTTATTTTTCGCTGTTTTCGTATCAATTTATTAATTAAAGGAAATAACAATTGCCTACTTTTGTTTAATTTGAAACTCTTAATTTCTAATTATAATCTTTACAGCTGACTTTCATACTGAAGACTTTAACTTCACTATTAAACAAAAGAAAATGTCAAGAAATTTGTGTACGAAACAACAAAAAATTATGGATTAACTAAAAGTAAACTCAAATACTACACGGTGGTTTTCATACTGAAGGTTTTTGAGTTAACCATTAGTTATTTAATTTGTTATTTCGTATATACTTTTTGACATTTTATCTTTCAATATCGTTAAGTTCAAGTTAACTTTAAACACGAAACAAAGCGCAATAGATAAATAATGAAATGTACCTACATACATTAATTTGGAATAAATGTGGGCATTTTTTTAATACTTTTTAAAGTGAATACTTATAAAAATTTCCATCAAATGAATGTGTGACTTTCTTTTAAATACTTATATATATTAATACTCCAAAAATTAATTTAAATGTGAATATCAATTTGATATTGATCTCAAAATCCTATTATATAGTACATATATTAATAATAAATCTTTTTATATACATACTTTAAATGTATCATTCATATAAAAGTTATTTAAATTTTAACCCCTAAATTCATAAACGCTTTGTAAAATTATAGGAGGTTTATTGAACAAATTTTGTATGAAGATGACGTTTTGTAAACCTGCTATAACTTTACAAATCATTTATGAATTGAGGGGTAAAACTTTTACTTATAATTAAATCGTATTTAAAATTACATTTTACTATTCGTAAGCACTTTTTATGGATTTCATTTTAGATTTTTTGGAAATAAAATACAGTATGCATACTAATATTTAGTATAAGTACTATTTTATTTCCATTTTAAATTTACAGAAATTTTACTAATATATAGTAAAATTACTAATTTTTGCTTCTAACTGAATTTCACTAATATTTAGTAAGAAATTAGGCTAATTTTAGCAAATTGATTTCCATTATGAATATACTAAAATTATACTAAATTTTAGTAACTATTACAAATTTTTTCCACAACTTTGACTTTACTAATAATTACAGACACATTTTGCTAAAATTAGCTAATCGGACTGCTGGCCTAATATTAGTTAATTTTTCTGTAATATTACAGTTTTTTCTGTAACTTTTACAGACTTTTTTATTTGAGTGTATCTGTAATCAATTCAATGTGTTAAAATAATATAGAAATATAGTTTTATCTTTTTTCTATGCATTGAAACTGTTGTCAAGTAAAATCGTAAAAAAGTTCTGTTGAAAATAGAAATTTTCTATTTTATTACTTGACATTTAATTCTATGCACAAGAAAAAGATAAAAAATGCAATATTTTGATTTTTTATACTCTTTTTATTCATTATGAGAATGATACGTTACTTTTTTTACGATACTTCCAAACTAATTTGGGCTTAACTCCCGAGAATAGTAAGCAGGTGAGTCGGGTTATTTCGTAACATGTTAACTACGATTAGTGACTCACGAGAATAGTAGGCAGGTGAGTCGGGTTAATTTGGGAACTGTAATCGGGCTGGGTTAAGGCTTCATTAGTCTAATCGTAAAGTAAAAAAACGTATCTGTAATCAATTCAATGTGTTAAAATAATATAGAAATATATTTTTATCTTTTTTCTATGCATTGAAACTGTTGTTAAGTAAAATCGTAAAAAAGTTCTGTTGAAAATAGAAATTTTCTATTTTATTACTTGACATTTAATTCTATGCACAAGAAAAAGATAAAAAATACAATATTTTTATTTTTTATACTGTTCTTATTCATTATGAGAATGATACGTTACTTTTTTTACGATACTTCCAAACTAATTTGGGCTTTATTCTTGTATACTTCGGCCGCGGGACGAAGTATAGTAAAACTCCAACTGGATTCAAGCTCCCCTTAGGCCATACAACTTTTCCATTATAAGTAATAGGTTTTACTAACCTAATAAGAATTACTAGAATATTTGCCCATTCAAGTGAAAATATATTGTTAGTTAGGGGTATCAGCATTTCCATTAGGTATATGAATAAGTAGGTTATTTGTAACGGCACGTTACAAGTTTTATACTAATTTTTAGTTTAAAGTTGTTTTTTAGTAAAATAGTTTGGTATTCTCATTTTACAAATTACAGGATTTTTTACTAATTTGAGTTGCTAATTCTACAAATTTAATTTTTCTAACATTAAAGGAATTAAATATGCTAAAATCCCAAACGTATTTAACAAATTGTGAAAAATAATCCGTTGTAGGCATGTCTTTATCCGGATTTCATTCTTTCCTAAGGAAATCGTCAGGGGACGACGTTTTTAGAATTTCTGGAAATATTTGTTAAGTTAAATTACAAACTCAATGAGAATTTTTTGTTCTCGTCTAGAATTTTGTACTCTGTTGTTTTGACAGATCTAGCAATGTATTGACATCCATTCATGTAGAAACAACAATAGAAAACAATGTTTTCTAAAGTGTCCGTAACATTTAAATTTGCACAAGCACTTGCATATTAGTTTTTTATTTTATCGGGATATACATTAATTGCATTAAAGGAATTAAATATGAAACCCGATTAGCTAAAATTTGCAAAAAAAATTACTAATCTTTTTTATTTTAAAGGTTAAAATTTGTTTGTTTTATTTTTTGCAACAATACACAACCCGATGGTTAGATTTCCCCTTAAAAATTTTTTTTTTACTCATAAAAATTGTTTTGTTCTCTAATTTTTTTGTTTTTTAACGGTTATATTTTCAACGGTTTTTTTTGCTGTTTTCCAATATTTCTAAATACAATTTAGCTTTGCCATTTTTTCAATATGTATTTTTATTTGATCATATTTGGTTATACATATTCGTACACCCAGGGAAAAAAGAATTATCATATTGATCAAACTGTTTCATAAATCGTTAAATAACAATGTTCTCAACACACTACATTTTTAAAACCTACATTAATTTTATTTAACTGTTAGCATGAAATAAATCATAATACAGTAAAACTCGCTTAAGACGAACTCCGGGGGACTATATTAATTAGTTCGTTGTAAGCGAGGTTCGTATTAGAGATGGGCACGTGAGCAGAATTTTGCGTGATTCGCATGAGTCACGCGTGAGTGTGAGTAAAACCTTAATTTACTCACATGAACGTGAGTGAGTGTGAGTAGATTAAAAATGTTCGCGATTGAGTGTGCGTGAGTGAGTAATTTTATTAATATTTTCAGTAATTTTAGGTATTTTTAATACAAAATAAATGGCAAAAATTCATACTCGTCTAGGGTTTCCCGGGAAACAGGAATGAAAATCGAAAAGTATCAGTTTTTGGCAACAATTTTTTTTATTTTTGATTTGTTTTATCAATATAGAAATCGTTTTATTAAGAACGTCAATTTTAAGTATGAAGGAATGGAAATATTTTAATTAATGAATTTTGATTTAAATGTCTACTTTTTTAAGACATTTAGTTCTCTTATCAAGTCATAAAAATCTATGATATACCTCCTGACAACTTACTATAGGTCATATCAAGTTTCAGGCTAAAATATAATTTGCCAAGTTAAAAATACTTTTACGAATTTTAAGAAATCGCATTCTGCCAAAATCCATATTTTTGCTTTTAGTATCAACTTAAAGCGTTAAAAAATTTGTAATATTTCCCTTCGCTTTTCATTTTAAAAGATTCGTTGGACCCACATTTGAATGTTTGTGAGGGGAACATCGGCATTATAGAGTTTCAAAAAGCTCTACCATCCGTAATTTTTTAAAGTTATACTCAAGTTTATTAGGTTATTAAAAGTGTTTTAAAAACTAAAATAAATTATTTTATTTTTTCAGAATTTATAGCTTATGAAGTTAATTTTTTTAAGTCAAGTTATTTCTTCTCGAATATTAAGGTTTTTTTTTCAATTTATCGCTTGCCAATGTCATTGGAAAGCTCCATTAATTTTCTAAATTATCCTTCTATGCTTAAGGCCTCTAAAAGCGGTCTTCGGATCTAAAATAAATATCTGGCTAAATAATAATTTTTATAAAATCAATTATGTCAATAGAAAACATAATATACTTCTTTTGTTGTACAACATACGATTTTGAAGAGAGACCTAGCATAACCTTAGCAATGGGTGCTCATTACTAGTACCTAAATAATAAGCAGTAGAATTATTGTCTACTATATATAATTCAGTGTCAAAACTCATTATTTTTACTCGACAAGGTCGTTTTTGTTAGTATTTGTCTACATATATTCGCTGCATTACAAAAAGATAAAAAAATTTCATTACCATTATATAAGAGTAATTGTAATGAAAAAATGTGCATTACTTTTGTTAATATTAATTTTCCACAATGTTAAATATTTTTCTGTTTTCGTAATTTTTCATTTGATATTTTGGTATGCCATATATATGATATCCTTCCCTACACTTAAAATAATACGTCAGCAGAAAAATCTGCCAAACGGGTTTGGAATCGATTTGACTAATTTTTAACAAATTTTTAATTGAAACACTGATTTCAACAAGGATTTAAATTATCTTCATTTAACACAATACTAAAAATTCTCAGTAATTTTAAGTATAAATTTTCAAAACTATTTATAACTAATTTTTAAGAACCTATTCGTTAAATTTTACACAATTTATTATAAAATATAATTTTATGTTTCTGTGATTACCCGGTAGATGGCGCCACCAGTGTATCTGAAGTTTTAAAGATGATGCTATTTCTTTCCTTCCCGATTTTTTTAAATGGACTAATATAAAAAACTAAGAGAGATAGAGCAAATTCGACGAATAGCCCCTTGCTACGTAATAGCCCCGTGAAAATTTTATTTCTATCCAAAAATGGCCCTTGGTAGGGTCATCGGCCCTTAGAAATTTAAAAAAATTCCAATTAATAAAATGGTGTATATCGCGAAAACTAATCGAGATAGAGAAAAACGGACAAAATGTTTGCTCCTTTGGAGTAGCCTTAGATGATATGGACCAGGTTTGCTAATTTTTTACTTAAATTTAGATTTGTTAAATTTAACAAAAATATGTTAAAATCAACAAATTTTATATTAAGCCAAAAAACGGGAATAAATTTTTTGAAAGTAACAAATTCTTCTGTTCAGCCAACAGACATATTATTTTGACAGACAGACATATTATTATTATTTCATAAAAAAATGCCGATTATAATCTATTTTGGCATAAAAAGGGGTTTGCATTTTTCGCAAAACTGGTATCAAAAGTTGTGTAACAATAATCTTGCTGTAACAGAAGCATTTAAGTACGTCATTGCATTCCCAAGATGCTAATTTTGACCTTTTTGCCAAAACGGGCCTGAAAAATTTATCCTTAATGCGCCTATTAATATTGTATGCTCTATGGAATAATATCCCACCAAAATCTTTCATACCCAATAAGTGGTTAAATAATGACACTAACATTTTTTATTACTTATAATTCGGACTCAGTACTAGCAATTTTTGTTTAACGAAGTCGTTTTTATAAACAGCCTATCTTACGTGCGACTTAGTATTTAATTTCGAAAATAATGTGATATTGGTAATTACTTACCTAGAAAAGTTTTTTGTTCCAAAGAATTGGTTGTAGAATAGCTACCCAATAAAATTTTCTGTTCCAAAGAATCGGTTGATGAATAGCTACTTTTCCTTTACAACCCCTTCTGCTGTTAATTCTAACACCGATGATTTTTGTTTGAAACTGAAAAAGTGGAACCGGTTGCCCTAGAATAAGTTCTGGAACAAGTTATAGAACTGATTCTACGTCAGTCATACCGTGGAACTGTTTCCGGAACCAGTTCCATGGAATAGGTTGCAGGGGAACCAGTTGTAGAATCGGTGTGGTTGCCAATTGATTATATAAAATTTTCCTGGGTACCTTTTCTTTACGACCCCTTCTACCGATGATTTTTGTTTGAAATTGTCCCAAAAGCAACCACTTCTATAGCTCCAAAGTGGAACCGGCTGCAATAGAATCAGTTCTGGAACTAGTTCTAGAACTGATTTTACGTTGGTCTACTTCATCATAATTCCGGAACCAGTTCCATGGAATCGGTTGCAGTGGAACCAGTTTCAGAACTAGTGTGGTTTGAAACCGATTGTAAAAAATTGTCTAGGGCATTTACAACTCCCGCCCGGGAATTTCCGAACCCCAAACCCTATACAGGGCGCAATTTCGAGTTTAATTTTTCTTAATTATACCCTACACCACTATGTGGTCAGGGTATTATAAGTTTGTGCTGATGTTTGTCACACCAAAAAATATTGGTCCTAGACCCATCTTATAGTATACCGATCGGCTCAGAAATTTTTTTTATTTCGATTTAACGATGTCCGTCTGTCCGTCCGTCCGTCTGTCTGTCTGCCCATGCATTCTTGTGCGCACCAAAGGCCTTGCAACTCTCTCAATATTTTTTATTTGAAAAAATATTAGGCGGCTGGGAACAGGAACGAACTCCGACTGGTTAATCAGGGATGGAAAAGGCTCACTTAATCGGGCTCTTATACCAAAAAATGTTCGATCGCTCTTACATATTTAAAAAATGTAAGTAACTAAAAAATAGCTTTCTCTTTGGCTCGTTAAAAAACATAAAAATTAAATATTTAGATATTAGCAAATATTAGCAAAAATTGCGAAAAGAAAAACATTTGCAAAAAGCGAAATTTTTGCAACAATATATTCACTTGCAGAATGTCGATCGCTGATTACCTCTTTTAATTAATTTTCTGTACCATAAAGCCTTTTTCGAATTCCGCCGTTATTTTGCAATTTTTAAGTGCGGTTTTTTAAATATATAACCTAGGGATTAAATCTTTGTATCATAAAGTCTTTTTTCAAATTCCGCTGTTATTTTCCAATTCTTTACGTGCGTTTTTTTTTTAATTTATAATCTAGGGAATATAATACACATTTCAGACAACAAAGTTTGGTGGCTAGTTGCAAAAAAAATCGCGAAAAATAAAATTTGCAAAAAGGAAAATTTTTGCATCAATATATTTGTTTGTGGAATCTAAATCGCTGATTACGTTTCCTAATTAATTTTTTGTACCACAAAGTCTTTTTTCGCGCTCCGCTTTTATTTAGCAATTTTTTAAGTACGTTTCTTTTTAATTTATAATCTAGGGACTATAATACACATTTCATACAACAAAGTTTGGTGGCTAGTTGCAAAATATATCGCGAAAAATAAAATTTGCAAAAAGGATAAATTTTTTCATCAATATATTTGTTTGGAGAATGTAAATCGCTGATTAAGTTTTTTAATTAATTTTTTGTACCATAAAGCCTTTTTTCGCTTTCCGCGATTATTTTGCAATTTTTTAAGTGTGGTTTTTTAAATTTTTAATCTAGGGTCTATAGTACCAATTTTATACACAAAAGTTTGGTGCTTAGTTTGCAAAAAAAAAAATAAATCGCGAAAAAAAAAATATTCGAAAAAAGGAAAATTTTTGCGTCATTGTTTTCATTTGCAGACTGTTGATCGCTGATTGAGTTTTTTAATTATTTTTTTCTACCACAAAGTCTTTTTTCGCGTTCCTCTATTATTTTGCAATTTTTTAAGTGCGGTTTTTTAAATTTATAATCTACGGAGTATAATGCCCATTTCATAAAACAAAGTTTGGTGGTTAGTTGCAAAAGAAGAAAATTTTGGCATCGGTTGCTGAATGTAAATCTTTTACTTAATTTCTGAAAACCAAAGCCTTTTTTCGCATTCCGGTATTATTTTGCAATTTTTACGTATGGTTGTTTAAAATTCATAATCTAGCACTATATACTGTTGGAATAGTATAATTCCATAGTATAGTTCCATTCTTGATTTTTATAACTAATATATTATTTTCCATTCCTGGTAACAATCGATGTTTTGAGTCATACAAAGAGCGCACATAATGACCCTGCAAAGATTTAAAAGATACCTTCCAAGAAGATATTTCATTTGAATGAAAATAATCAAGTAGTATTTACTTTGAAATTGTCTTCCTTTTATCACTTGGAAGATAATTCGACGATATTTGGAAAAAAGTAATTCAAAAATTTTATCTTTTGTCATAACTTTTTATGACAATATTTCGGCAATATCATCTTTGTATCATTTGGAAGATAAAGCAAATTTGTTTGAAATCTTTTATCAATTTGGAAAAAATTAAAACTAAATTTGTACAAAACCAATCAAAAGATATATAGGAAATAAACTCGTGAAAAGTTAAGATTAATTGCGCGGGAAAAATCGGAATTGAAATCAAAATAATTTATAAGTTGGTCAATGGATTATGTATGCAGATATTGTTTTTCAGGCTTAAATTTAATAATGAAAAAATTAAATTGTTTTTTTATTGTACTGGGAGTTTATTTAGCGATATCCCTCTTATCTTCCATATGAGTTATTGCTTTCATATTGCCTGGAAGTATTGTTTTAGTGTAACAGTTGTTTCCGACGGAGGAAACTTCCGGAATACGAAATTGATATTGCCGGCAATAAATGTTTTCTTCCTGGCGATATGTTCGGAGAATCTTCTTCGTATTGCCATGTTTGCTGGGTGATATTGGTTTGAGTATGTTCCTGTTCCAAGGCACATAATAGAACAAATGCTTTCTCAGTGATAGAGAGTCCCCCAATCTCTTTATTATGTATACTCTTTGCTTTTACCCAGACTGGTGTAGGGTATTGTATAGTCGGCATGCCAGACTTTAACCTTTTTACTCGTTTTTGAATATTATTTTTTTCTGGGTTGCTTGTTTCGTGAATTTGCGTGATTCACGTGAATCACGCGTGAGTGTGACTGAAAGTTCAATTTACTCACGTGAGCGTGAGTGAGTGTGAGTAGTAATTTTTTTATCGTGAGTGATTGTGCGTGATTCGAATTTTTTCTCGTGAGCGTGAGTGAGTGTGTGTGAAAATTCACTCACGGGCCCCTCTCTAATTTAAAATGCTCTATTTTTGCAAATATAATCGTTTTAAGTGCATATTTTTTATGTTTTTAATGCATATTTGTCTTTTTTAGCCGCATATTTTAGGCGCATATTTTCGATTTTTAAGTGCATGAAATTCCTTGCCCTAGTAATTACTTATCTAGGGAAGTTTTTCTTCCAAAGAATCGGTTGTAGGATAGCTAACCAACAAAATTGTCTGTTCCAAAGAAGGTTGAAGAATAGCTACTTTGCCTCTACAACCCCTTCTACTGTTAATTCTAACACCGATTATTTTTGTTTGAAATTGCCCCAAAAGCAACCGCTTCTATAACTCCAAAGTGGAACCGGTTGCCCTAGAATCAGTTCTGGAACTAGTTATAGAACTGATTCTCCGTTGGTCATACCTTCTATATAACATCCGTGGAACTGCTTCCCGAACCAGTCCCATGGAATAGGTTGCAGGGGAACCAGTTATAGAACCGGTGTGGTTGCCAACCGATTGTAAAAAAATTTCCTCGGTACCATTTCTTTAACCCTCATCGGTCCCCTGTATGCGTACGCATACAATTTTGATCTTTAACCTTGAATAAAATAAAAGCGGTTCAGCGGAATGACCTTGTATTTTGCAAAGTAGAATTATTTTGCCTGAACAACCAAAAAAAAACGTTTTTGAATTTGTACTCTCCCACCAAAATATTGGTAATGACATCTCATTGCTGTCTGCATTACCAATAATGATATATCATTACCTTTCGCATTATTTTGTAATATAAAATAATGACTTCCTAACAACTTCCTTTTAAATATAAAATAATGACTTACTCGCAATAGTTTAAATAAGTACTTTTTACAAAGTTAAATTGTATACATTTATATTTATTACATGTAAATATGTTTTGTGTTAAAATTTTTATGACGAGTTCTAAAATTACACTCTAGCAAAAACTTTAATTTCTCTGAATGTATTTCCTAAAGCTAATAGTATTCGTGTAACTTCTTATTTTTACGAATCAAGTAAGCAGTCGGATAACCACTTATAATTCAACTTTTTGTAAGCATGTTTGTAACCACTTATTATTCAGAATCTCATAAGTACTTACTTCTCATTTTTTCGTAAGCGTGACTACTTATAAAAACGACCACGCCAAACAAAAATAATGAGTTTAGACGCCAAAAAATAAGTTGTGCGGAGCTATTAATTTCTATTATATAACCACTTATTTGGTAATGAAAGATTTTGCTGGACTTACTGTATTTGCCTATGCAGTTATAGTTACGAATCGGTCCCTGTGTATGTGCGATTTTATGAAATTCAGTTTGTTCTGGAACACATATAAGTGAAGTTTGTTTGCGCATTTATTTGAATTTTGGTTGTATTTCGAAGTATTTGATAAAAAATGGAACTAGAAATGGATTTTGATTTGGAAAGCGGGCGAATCTCCGTGCAATAGTGACGACGATTTTACATTATCAGACGAGGAGAATGATGAAAGTGAAGTTAGCGAGCATTCGGGTGAAGACGACATTGAGCCACTTGAGCAAAATTTAGCAGAAGAAAATGCAGCAAATCCTGGAAATAAATATTTTTCAAAAAATAAGAAAATTGAATATTCATCGCAACCATTTGAAATAAATCGAAGAAATTCATTTCGATGTGCAGAAAATTTCACTTCATGTAAAAACCTACCCTCTTTGTTATTGGTTCATGTTCATTATATGTTTCATTTTTGTTATAATTCAGGTCCAAAAGCATTAGCAGCTGCTAATATAGTTGATGTTTCGTCTGCATTTCACATGTTCCTTGGACCGGTTGAGAATATTATTTTGAACATGCGAAAGTACAAAGACGAATGGGAAAACATTGATTTGGACACTCTGCACGCATACTTTGGATTGTTGCTGCTTTCTGGTGTGTATCGGTAATACGGTGAATGTATCACTAAACTGTGGAATGAAGAAACTTGTCGGCCAATATTTAGAGCAACAATGTCTTTGAAAATGCGTATCCATGGTTGCATTCGATTTGATGACCGCGAACAACGTATGGCCAACACTACATCTACAAGTACTTCTGTTCGTGACAAATTGGCACTGATTCGAAATGTATACGATAAATGGAATCATAATTTGAAAGCTGTATACACACCAGCAAAAAACATTACCGTAGATGAACAGTTAGTCCTGTATCGTGGGCGATGTCCGTTTCGTCAGTATATTCCAAGGGTGGGCACGGATTTGTCATCGAGGGCCATATTGTGTTTTTCATAAATTATACAGGGCCGCACCATAAATTAAAAAAAAAGTATTACGACAAATTTTTTACTAAAATGAAAGCAGATTGAACTAACGTTTTCATTTTTTTTGTAAGAAACAAATCGGTTTTCAAATCCATCTATTCCAAAACTGGTTCCACAAGAACTCAATGCAAAATCAATTTTTTTTTAAATCTGGTTTTAGTATTTTTAAATTATATAACTGGAATTAAAAACTATTGGAGAACACTTTGAAAAAAATTTGAAAACTCAACGAGTTAGAGTATTAGATTACTATTCCGACAACAAAAAGAAGTATAACAAATCATAGCCTTCTTGATTCGAATTTTTATTTAATCATTTCGTTGCGCAAAGTAAAAAAAATAGAGGTCCTTTAAAGGGACTCTATGCACTAAAGGGTTAATTTAAACGATGATTACAAACTTAAAGATTTAAACAGTAATTTTATTACTTTTTGATGAGTTAAAACGCCGACTTTTTAACACAGTTCTAAATTTAAGACCAATGCGGCGCAGTATTATAGTGAGCACTAAGTACGAATTTTAGTAAAACTTTATTTGAGTAAGAAATTTTCAAATTAAATTCCTTAATAAAGTAAAATTTGAGTTCATAATCGTGCTTTGAGCCGATTATAAAACTCGGCCACACTCAGATAAAAAAGTTAGTAAAGAAATTTTAAATTTGATAATCGCACTTGACTTTTGATTTTTAGTACAATTTTATTTTTTAATATTAAGTTCTGCTATCCTCTTATTACAAATTACGGATTTGTTTACTAATATTCGTTGCTGATTTCAGCAAAACATTTTAATAATTTAGCAAAACCGAGTGCTAAACTTAGCAAAAGATATACTTATTTTACAAGTAGATACTTTAAAGAAATTTTATTTACAAGAATTCTTGTTTAGTTTATATTTGTTATCTCTATATATAAAAGAATAACGTGACTGACTGACTGAATGACTGACTGACTCAACATCGCCCAGCCCAAACCGCTGAAGCTAGGAAGTTGAAATTTGGTATGTAGGTTCCTCTTTCGGCGTAGACGTCCGCTAAGACGGGATTTTTGGAAATTCCTACCGGAACGGGCAAAAAGGGGAAAAGTCTCCCCCTTGGCGGCCTGCCAAAACCCCTTTGGCTAGAAAGCTGAAATTTAAGATATGTGTTCCTTGGAGTATGGACTAACTATTCTGGAAAGTACTTTCTGGAATTTTGGACAGGGACGTTGTAAAAATGGGGGTTAAAAAGGTGAAAAGGCTCCCCTTGACGGCCTGCCCAAACCGCTAGAGGTAGGAAGTTGAAATTTGGTATAAAGGTTCCTCCACTATCGTAGACATCCACCAAGACGGAAGTTTTGGAAATTTTTACAGGGACGGGCAAAAAGGGGAAAAAGTCTCCCCCTTGACGGCCTGCTCAAACTGCTGGAGCTATGAAGTTGAAATTTAGTATGTAGGTTCCTCGACCGGTATAGACTTCCGTTGAGATGGCATTTTTGGAAATTCTTATCGGGAGGGGCAAAAAGGGGACAAAAAAAGTACCTTTTTCCAAAAAAGTACCTTTTTCCAAAAAAGTACCTTTTCCCAAAAAAGTACCTTTTTCCAAAAAAAGTACCTTTTTCCAAAAAAAGTACCTTTTTCCAAAAAAAGTACCATTTTCCAAAAAAAGTACCTTTTTCCAAAAAAAGTACCTTTTTCCAAAAAAAGTACCTTTTTCCAAAAAAAAAGTACCTTTTTCAAAAAAAGTACCTTTCCCCAAAAAATGTACCTTTTTCCAAAAACAGTACGTTTTTCCAAAAAAGTAAGTTTTTCAAAAAAAAGTACCTTTTTCCAAAAAAAGTACGTTTTTCCAAAAAAAGTACCTTTTTCCAAAAAACGTACCTTTTTCCAAAAAAAAGTACGTTTTTCCAAAAAAAATTCCTTTTTCCAAAAACAAGTACCTTTTTCCAAAAAAAAGTACCTTTTTCAAAAAAAGTACCTTTTTCAAAAAAAGTACCTTTCCCCAAAAAATGTACCTTTTTCTAAAAAAGTACCTTTTCCAAAAAAAAAGTACCTTTTCCAAAAAAAAAGTACCTTTTCCAAAAAAAGTAACTTTTCCCAAAAAACATACATTTTTCCAAAAAAATACCTTTTTCAAAAAAAGTACTTTTTCCAAAAAAAAGTACCTTTTTCTAAAAAAATTTTCCTTTTCCAAAAGAAGTACCTTTTCCAAAAAAAGTAACTTTTTCCAAAAAACATACATTTTTCCAAAAAAATACCTTTTTAAAAAAAATACCTTTTCTAAAAAAAGTACAAATAAAGTACTTTGTAAAAACAAAGTACCTTTTTCCAAAAAAGTACCTTTTCCCAAAAAAAGTACCTTTTTCCAAAAAAAGTACCTTTTTCCAAAAAAAGTACCTTTTTCCAAAAAAAGTACATTTTTCCAAAAAAAGTACCTTTTTCCAAAAAAAATACCTTTTTCCAAAAAAAGTACCTTTTTCCAAAAAAAGTACCATTTTCCAAAAAAAGTACCTTTTTCCGAAAAAAGTACATTTTTCCGAAAAAAGTACCTTTTTCCAAAAAAGGTACCTTTTTCAAAAAAAGTACCTTTCCCCAAAAAATGTACCTTTTTCTAAAAAAAGTACCTTTTCCAAAAAAAAGTACCTTTTCCAAAAAAAGTAACTTTTCCCAAAAAACATACATTTTTCCAAAAAAATACCTTTTTCAAAAAAAGTACCTTTTTCTAAAAAAATTTTCCTTTTCCAAAAAAATACCTTTTTCCAAAAAAAGTATCTTTTTCCAAAAAAAGTACCTTTTTCTAAAAAAAGTACCTTTTTCCAAAATAAGTACGTTTTTCCAAAAAAAGTAAGTTTTTCCAAAAAAAGTACCTTTTTCCAAAAAAAGTACCTTTTCCCAAAAAAAATACCTTTTTCCAAAAAAAGTATCTTTTTCCAAAAAAAGTACCTTTTTCCAAAAAAAGTACCTTTTTCCAAAATAAGTACGTTTTTCCAAAAAAAGTAAGTTTTTCCAAAAAAAGTACCTTTTTCCAAAAAAGTACGTTTTTCCAAAAAAAGTACCTTTTTCCAAAAAACGTACATTTTCCAAAAGCAGTACCTGTTTCCAAAAAAAGTATCTTTTTCCAAAAAAAGTACCTTTTTCCAAAAAAAGTACCTTTTTCCAAAAAAAGTACCTTTTTCCAAAAAAAGTACGTTTTTCCAAAAAAAATTCCTTTTCCCAAAAAAAAGTACCTTTTTCCAAAAAAAAGTACCTTTTTCAAAAAAAGTACCTTTCCCCAAAAAATGTACCTTTTTCCAAAAACAGTACGTTTTTCCAAAAAAGTAAGTTTTTCCAAAAAAAGTACCTTTTTCCAAAAAAGTACGTTTTTCCAAAAAAAGTACCTTTTTCCAAAAAACGTACCTTTTTCCAAAAAAAATACCTTTTTCCAAAAAAAGTACCTTTTTCCAAAAAAAAGTACCTTTTTCCAAAAAAAGTACCTTTTTCCGAAAAAAGTACATTTTTCCGAAAAAAGTACCTTTTTCCAAAAAAGGTACTTTTTTTCCAAAAAAAGTACGTTTTTCCAAAAAAAGTACCTTTTTCCAAAAAAAGTACCTTTTTCCAAAAAAAGTACGTTTTTCCGAAAAAGTACCTTTTTCCGAAAAAAGTACATTTTTCCGAAAAAAGTACCTTTTTCCAAAAAAGGTACCTTTTTCAAAAAAAGTACCTTTCCCCAAAAAATGTACCTTTTTCTAAAAAAAGTACCTTTTCCAAAAAAAAAGTACCTTTTCCAAAAAAAGTAACTTTTCCCAAAAAACATACATTTTTCCAAAAAAATACCTTTTTCAAAAAAAGTACCTTTTTCTAAAAAAATTTTCCTTTTCCAAAAGAAGTACCTTTTCCAAAAAAAGTACCTTTTTCCAAAAAACATACATTTTTCCAAAAAAATACCTTTTTAAAAAAAAATACCTTTTCTAAAAAAAGTACAAATAAAGTACTTTGTAAAAACAAAGTACCTTTTTCCAAAAAACTACCTTTTCCCAAAAAAAGTACCTTTTTCCAAAAAAAGTAACTTTTTCCAAAAAACAGTACCTTTTTCCAAAAAAGTACCTTTGTCCAAAAAAAGTACCTTTTCCCAATAAAAAGTACCTTTTTTCAAAAAAAGTACCTTTTTCCAAAAAAGTACCTTTTTCCAAAAAAAGTACATTTTTCCAAAAAAGTACCTTTTTCCAAAAAAAATACCTTTTTCCAAAAAAAGTACCTTTTTCCAAAAAAAAGTACCTTTTTCCAAAAAAAGTACCTTTTTCCGAAAAAAGTACATTTTTCCGAAAAAAGTACCTTTTTCCAAAAAAGGTACTTTTTTTCCAAAAAAAGTACGTTTTTCCAAAAAAAGTACCTTTTTCCAAAAAAAGTACCTTTTTCCAAAAAAAGTACGTTTTTCCGAAAAAAGTACCTTTTTCCGAAAAAAGTACCTTTTTCCGAAAAAAGTACATTTTTCCGAAAAAAGTACCTTTTTCCAAAAAAAGTACCTTTTTCCAAAAAATTTACGTTTTTCCAAAAAATGTACCTTTTTCCAAAAAAAGTACCTTTTTCCAAAATAAGTACCTTTTTCCAAAAAAAGTACCTTTTTCCAAAAAAGTACCTTTTTCCAAAAAAAGTACCTTTTCCCAAAAAAAATACCTTTTTCCAAAAAAAGTATCTTTTTCCAAAAAAAGTACCTTTTTCCAAAAAAAGTACCTTTTTCCAAAATAAGTACGTTTTTCCAAAAAAAGTAAGTTTTTCCAAAAAAAGTACCTTTTTCCAAAAAAGTACGTTTTTCCAAAAAAAGTACCTTTTTCCAAAAAACGTACATTTTCCAAAAGAAGTACCTGTTTCCAAAAAAAGTATCTTTTTCCAAAAAAAGTACCTTTTTCCAAAAAAAGTACCTTTTTCCAAAAAAAGTACGTTTTTCCAAAAAAAATTCCTTTTCCCAAAAAAAAGTACCTTTTTCCAAAAAAAAGTACCTTTTTCAAAAAAAGTACCTTTCCCCAAAAAATGTACCTTTTTCCAAAAACAGTACGTTTTTCCAAAAAAGTAAGTTTTTCCAAAAAAAGTACCTTTTTCCAAAAAAGTACGTTTTTCCAAAAAAAGTACCTTTTTCCAAAAAACGTACCTTTTTCCAAAACAGATTAAAGGAAATGTAATTTTAATTTTTTTTGTTTGAGCAAAATCGGACTAGTGGTTCTCGAGTTATGTCAAAAAAAAGACCACCAAAGGTCAAATCGATATATCTCGATTCCTAGAGGTGACCCAGCGAAACGCCGGGACACATATAACTTCTTTTTTACCAATATAACTTTCCCCGGTAGTTTGAACCCTTCCCGATCACTGACCCCTACCATTTGCCTCACAGTGTAATTAAGGGCCAGTTTTATATTCAGCACTAAGAAAGATTTTTATCTTAAATACTTCTTAAGTAACAAATTTCTAAACTGGCCCTAAGGGTAAAATTCCTTTAAATATCTCTTAAGTACGAAATTTTCAAATCGATCTTAGTTCTGACTATAAAACTGGCCCTAATTTTTTATCAGAAATTTTTTGAAATAAAAACCTAAAATAATTGAGAAATATAAGTAAATGTTTTAAATAAAAAACAAATCAAAATTTAAATTTCAACAAGGGCCGCATAAAAATCGGCAAAGGGCCGCATTTGCCCACCGTTGGTATATTCCATCCAAGCCGGCGAAATATGGCATCAAAATTTGGGTGCTATGCGACTCAAAAAGCTGGTATGCATACAATACACAAATTTATGTTGGTCGGAATCGTAATGCCACTCCTGAACGCAATCTCGGACGGCGTGTTGTTTGGATTTGGTGGATAACACCGATGATTTTTGTTTGAAATTGTCCCAATAACAACAACCACCGGCTGCAATAGAATCAGTTCTGGAGCTAGTTCTAGAACTGATTTTACTCGTCATCATAGTTCTGCCACCAGTTCCATGGAATCGGTTGCAGTGGAACCAGTTGCAGAACTAGTGTGGTTTGAAATCGATTGTAAAAAATTGTCCAGGGCATTTACAACTCCCGCCCGGGAATTTCCGAAACTCAAACCCTATACAGGGCGCAATTTCGAGTTTAATTTTTGAATATTATTTTTTTCTGGGAAGCTTTTGTTTCGTGAATTTGCGTGATTCACGTGAATCACGCGTGAGTGTGACTGAAAGTTCAATTTACTCACGTGAACGTGAGTGAGTGTGAATAGTAATTTTTTTTATCGTGAGTGATTGTGCGTGATTAGAATTTTTTCTCGTGAGCGTGAGTGAGTGTGAGTGAAAATTCACTCACGTGCCCATCTCTAATTTTAAACTTCATATTACCCAACAAACATGAATGTAAAATTTAAAAGAAATGCCCTAAGTGTAAGAATGAATATGCTGTTCTTTTCTAATTTTTCGTAAATAAATTTACCCAGGAAAATTTTCTGTTCCAAAGAATCGGTTGTTCACCCAGGAAAATTTTCTGTTCCAAAGAATCGGTTGTACAATAGCTGCTTTTCATTCACAACCCCTTCTACTGTCGATTCTAACACCGATTCTTTTTGTTTGAAATTGTCCCAAAAGCAACCCCTTCTATGGCTCCAAAGTGGAACCGGTTGCTCTAGAATCAGTTCTGGAACTAGTTATGGAACTGATTCTACGTCACCCACACCTTCCAAATAGGATCCCAGGAACTGGTTCCGGAATCAGTTCCATGGAATCGGTTGCAGTGGAACCAGTTGTAGAATGGGTGTGGTTGGCTACCGATTGTAAAAAATTTTCCTGGGTAATGCTTAATACAGGAAGGCCCTAACTCGACCTAATATTTCATTAGAGGAAAATGAAATCTGAAGACTTTGATTAGACTTTTTATTTTATTGTTTTTGTATTAATAAAAAAATTATTTCAGAGAAACTCTATA
Organism: Leucophora obtusa; assembly: GCA_949987735.1. Taxonomy (NCBI): domain Eukaryota; kingdom Metazoa; phylum Arthropoda; class Insecta; order Diptera; family Anthomyiidae; genus Leucophora; species Leucophora obtusa. Next base: position 112,180,747 of record OX465299.1, read on the forward strand.
TCGAAGGTTTTTAGATTTGTATGCCTTCCCTTCAATAGAAATTAAGAATGAAGTTAGGGTCTTCCTTCATTAAGCCATCGATATTAAACTTTGGAGCAAAATTGCATAAAAATATGTGTATACAAAAATAAAGTAAAAGATTTTAAAACAATCCTATTTGAAGATAATTATTTCAAAAGTGACAATACACTCTAAATTAAGATGAGAATAAGATTACTTAGTCAGCATTATAAATTTGCATAAATCAAAGTAGGCAATTTTAATTGAGAAAAACTTGCTTTATATTTCCTTTTTTGATTTTTAAAGTTAAACTTTTATTTGAATAAAACTTATAACTCTCTATTTTCTTATTTTCTGACACGTAAAAAACTTTTTGAGAAAACAGAATATCTTTAAAAATCTCATAAAATATAAAATCTATCCTTTTTAAAAAAGCCCGCAAAGGGCATTATTAAAAGTGTTTGTTTTTAAATTTTATTTTTGTATTTTATATTTTTAGTTTTTGTAACTATTTGTGTGGTGTACATTTAAGTCGTATATGTCGACCATATTGATAGCAACTGACGTCGATATTTCTTCACATTTTTACAACACGGTAACCTAGTGTCTTGACATACAATAAAATGATAGCAAGCAATTGTCAAAATGCTCTCATCTCAAGTGAAGACACTCAATTTCAATTTTATTGCAATATCTTGATATCGCTGACATGCCATCGCATCTTGCAATGATGCCAGAGATCAAATGTCACTTTTAGTTTTCATTTTAATTTTGTAATAGAAAAACAACAAAAAATTTGGTAAAAAGGAATGGAAAAGTGTTTAGTTTTTTATTATTTGTCGGTAAACATTAATGTTTCATAAAATTTGGTGTTTTTCGAAGAAAAATCTATGATATTTCTTATCCATGAAATGGTCAAGTATTCTCCACCACTCTGCAATTGATATCATTTTGACGTTTCGCTGCAATGGTTTCGACATTTCATATCATATAGTTTATTGCATTTGAAGACACCGGGTAACCCCCAATTTAAACAGTTTTACTAACAATTCAAATAAATTTGGCAATCGATTTCGATAATTTCGTTGTCGTAAACTCTGGTTTGAAATATTTAATATAAAACAAACAAACGAAGTTTACAGTTTTCCAGTTTTTGTTTGTCGTGCATCTACAAAACCTCGTTTTTATAGATTCAAATTGTTTGCTGGGTACATTTGTTTGTTTAAATTTCTTTTGGTTCAATTTATAGATATGTCAAAATATTTTAAATTCAAATTTAATTCATACAATTTTCAAATCGGTTGTGGTGTAGATGTCTGGAAGGTCAGACAAAGACAAAATTTCACTTTATGAGGGTCGTGGTTCAAATCTCTATTACAGCTAGGGTAGGATTTCCCGGGAATTCCGCCCTTTTTCGGATCCCGCAATCCCGGGAATTTTGTGCGGGATTTCCCGGGATTTTTTTAATTCTTTTACAGAAGTTTTAGCTAGTATTAATGCAATGTTGGAAACTTTATTTAAATTTAAAGCATTGATTTTTTAAACTAATTTAAACAAAAAATATTTAAAATTAAAAAAATGCGATTTAAAATTTAATAAACTGAATTAGGCCAAATTGTTTTCGGATGTCAGTTGAATTTGGTTTAGTTAAACGGAAAAAAATTTTATCAGCCATTACCAAGTTTACCAACAAAAGTTCTTTTACATACTTCGGAAAAAACTTTTTTCTTTAAAATGATGATCTTTGTTCAAATAAAGCAATATTTGTATAGGCTGATTTACACTATAAGATTTTCGGAAAGATTTTGTACCCTTGCCTATAAGTTTTGCATGTATACTGAAGTAAAATCGTAGTGTAAACCAGCCTAATACAACATTCCAACATTATTATTTCAGTTCCAAATACCTCCAAAAAACTAGGCATTGAAATTAAAAAATTGGTAATATTTTCGTATTTTCAATTGACATAAGTATTTTGAGTTTCTTTAACTTAAAATAATTTAATTTAAGTTCAATTGCTATTCCATTATTTCAATTGTATTTTTTAAATATTATTTGTTTTCAAAATATAGCATCAGATGCTTTTTCAAATTATTTTGGCTTTTTTTATATGTTAATTTATAATGCCACTAAATATCAAAATTCTATAATTTCTTTTTAAATAGCTGTGGCATAAAAATGTCTATTCAAGAAAACCAATTAAAGTTAAGAAACTATTTAATAATGTTTTAGTGTCTATTTTTATAAAACGATTTAGGCGAAATTGCCTAAAAATTTGTGTGGAAAATACTCACTTTCAAACTATGTATATTATAAAAATAATTCTAGACGGTTACTTTTGAAAATCTGCATAGAAAGAAACAAAATATCTAGAAATAGAAATTTTTGGATTTCATATTTGAGAAATATTTAAGCAACAAATCGATCTGAATTCTGACTATAAAACTGGTCCGACACAAGTTTGTGCCCATTAACTATTCCAATATATCTTGAAAAAAGGGATAAAAATAAAATACCTGTGTCTTTTACTTTTTCTATATCAATTCGTTTAACCGTTTAAACCGCCAATTAATATTTAGTTAATATATTTCTAAGAGTTTTTTAAAATTCAGACGGCCTTCCATATAAATATAATATTAACTCTCGATTTAAATTGTTAAGCGAATTGATCTAGAAAAAGTGGAAGTATCCAATATTAAGCCATCCTTTTAGAATATGTGACCTTCTCCGAGAAAAGGGACCTAGTGTGTCAAAAAACGGGTTTCGATAAAAATGAGAAAAACATTAAAATTTTATTTTTAATTTAACTTTAAATGCGTTCTTCTCAAAACTTTATTTTCACACACTAGGTCCATTTTCTCGGAGAAGGTCACATATATTAAATAAGTACATTTTCTCATGGGTACAACCAAAAGATTAACTTTTTCGGATTGAAATTTTAACAGAAATCGAGTTTTTAAAGTACAACATATGTCGAATTTATATATTTTCTACCGAGCGGGAATTCCCGGGATCCTGGGAAATTCTGAAAAAAATCCCGCTGTCCCGGGAATTGAAAAAGTCCGGGAAAAGAAAAACCCTAATTACAGCCCAAATTGTTTTATTTTATTTTTTATATAACTATGTATATCCTTTTTTACTTTTATTAGGTAAACTACGTTTTTAACACTAAAAAGCATAAAAAAATTATTAATCCCGTAATTTTTGAATGAAAATTAATATCGAGAAATTTCAATATTTAGACTTGAAATAGATTGGAAAACGAACCAAACTTGCGAATAATAAAAAATACAATAAATTGAGAAATAACGATATGATAAAGTGTCGAAATCGATAAAATTTTCGATTAAAAAATGTGTTCGAGAAACCTTAAATTGACGACTCTATTTCATATTGATTTCTATTAATTTTTTCGTAAAAACTTCGATAAAGCTTCGAAATGATGAATCGTTCGAAACTGTACATACTGGGTACTAATAAACTATTTATGAAATCTACAAAAATAGGTAACTGAGATCTGGTAGGAACTGAGATCTGGTGGGTAAATACTAGAATGGAGAACTTGAGGCCAATGTCCTTCCCGATACAAAAACATCGATATATCACACTTTAAGATCCGACTATAAATGCCGAAGATATAACGAAAAATACAAAAAGGCGAAACCTCGACAAAAACAAAATTCGAAACTGCCTTTCAAAAATATTTCATTATAATGATAATTACACTATGCGACAGTCAAAATCGGGATGGGATGAAACCAACGGGAAATGTTATATCGGTCAAAACCAAGTTATACGTGTCCCGGCGTTTCGCTGGGTCACTCCTAGGAATCGAGATATATCTTTTTTTTGACATAACTCGAGAACCACTAGTCCGATTTTGCTCAAACAATTTTAAAAAAATTAAAAATTACAATTCCTTTAATCTGTTCATATAACGTTTTTCTATATACTCAACAGTTTTGCCGGTAAAAATAAATGTTTGTTACCGCTACCATAAAAATCAATAACCTTTTGTTTATTACTTTTTTTTAATATTTTAGGCAAAAAATATTTTTTTCTTCATACATTTATTTTTACCGGCAAAACTGTTGAGTATATAGAAAACCGTTATATGAACATATTAAAGGAATTGTAATTTTTAATTTTTTTAAAATTGTTTGAGCAAAATCGGACTAGTTGTTCTCGAGTTATGTCAAAAAAAGACCACCAAATGTCAAATCGATATATCTCGATTCCTAGGGTTGACCCAGCGAAACGCCGGGACACGTATAACTTCTTTTTTACCGATATAACTTTCCCCGGTAGTTTGAACCCTTCCCGATCACTGACCCCTACCATTTGTCTCACAGTGTTATCAAAGGTGTACGGCGCACTTTTTTTGCCTGTAAGGTGGTACTAATGTTAATGCATTTGCATGAAAGCTCCGGCCCTGATAATAATTAATAGAGGTACATCCACAAACACAATATTGTATACATAAATATTTTCATAGTAAATGTATTAAATTATGCTTATACAATTTCAAAATCACTTCTGACACCCTTTAGTTATTTGTTGTTTTGCAAATATGCATAAAGACATAAAGTATGGTATGAATAAAAGATTTATTAAATGTTCATAAAGACTTTTTTAAAGATTTAATATGAAGTTGTTGTCGGTATAATTCAGTTCAGTTTAATAGTGTTTCTTGTTTTGTTTTTGGTTTTCTTCAACTATTCATTTTTTTCGTATCAAAAAAGGATGCCGCAACAAAATTTTAATGTTTTTGAAATATAAAAATTGGATTTTATGCGTTTTTCGGTGAATGCATTTTTTATGCATACGCATGAACACATGAGTGATATGAAGAGACGATACAAATATGCAAGCAGTCAGCATCATACAATGAATGAGAATAAGAAATAACAAAAATTAAAATACGAGCATAAAATTCATCATACAATATATAAGAACTGTAAGTCTAGTTTCTGTGTAGTAACATTAGTTTACAAAAAATCTATTATTTTGCTAAGTGACTTTAAAGCTGCCCAGCAAAACTTTGCTAAAGGGTGCAATATACTCACTAGGGTATTCAATCGATTAATCGTTATTCGATTAATCGAACAATTTTTCTCAAAAATTGTTCGAATAATTTAAAATGTCCAAATTTCGAATAACGAATAATTCGAATAATTTCATACGATTAATCGAAATTAGAAGAAAATTACAAAAATGTTTAAAAATATAAATTTTTTATTAAAGCAAATGTGTTAAAATCTCAAAACTTTTTTAAAAACTTGTGATAAATAATTTGCTGTAGACTTGTACCTATCCGGATTTCATTCTGGCCTAAAAAAATAATTAAGGGATGACCATTTAGAATTCATAGAAATATTTGTTAGCTTCAACTCAATGATAATTGAATGTTTTCAAGTAGGAAATTTTATCTAAATCTGCCCAGCAGAAAAAAATGGTTGAATTATTTCCAAAATATTTTGAAAACTCCCCACTGTGGGTTGCTATTTAAAAAAGATGCAGCTCTTTGTGTTTTCATTGATAAAAAACAAGAAATTTTGCATTAGGCAATTAATCTCCAATTTTCTCGATTAACGGACCCGAATAACCGGTTAATCAATTATAGTGATTTTTCGAATAATGCATTAATTGGTTAAGCGCCTATGTCGAATAATTGGAAACACTACCCTACGGGGAAAGGGACCGGTCCCAGATGACACGCAGGATAGGTCCCAAGGGGGCGGAGACCGGTCGTTGATTGGTCTTTTTGTTTGAAAGAGACATATCACTTTAACATGGCGTTGTCATTGGATATGACCAATTGCCACAGTTTAGACACCTTGTGACAGTAAGGTGGTGTGTCTAAAAATAGCTTTTCAAATAAACTAATAAAAAATTAAGAATTAAAAATAATTTGCTTGGCGTGGAAGTAGGGCTCGATAAACCAACCTCCTGCTTGTAAGGCAAACACTCTACCGTCTGAGCTAATATTGCTTATGCGAGATGGTTGGCTGATGGAAAGTTATATATTTTTCGTTTCTGTTCAAATAAAAAAGAAAAAGAAAAACAAACACTACAAGCAAATAAAAAAAATGGAAAAGAAAAAAATAGAAACGAAAACAACACTAGCACACACACAAATATAGTGGAAGTGCCTTCAGTATGCCCCCGATTGACCAGCCACGGGATAGGTCCATTAATGGCAGTTGACTCATTTTTTGCGTTGGCCATAATTAAATTAAAAAATCAATTAAAAATTAGAAAATTACCTCAAAAACTCTGATAATATAAATAAAAATTTAAAAAATTGCCCTTAAATTAAAAAGAAAATTAAATGAAATACCAATTGTTAAAACTAAAACAGCTTTAACATTAAAAAACGTTAAAAATACAAAACTTAAAAATTTTTACCAAAAAATTATAAAAATTTAAATTAAGAGGTAAAATAAGCAAATCGTAAAAAAATAAAGTTCAAAATAAATAAAAGAGTAAAATAAATAAAAAAAATATTTTAAAAAATATGCCTCGTATTTTATTTTTTATTTCGGTATTGGTCAAGTTTAACGAAACAGAAAATACTTAGAAAATTAATTCATTCTCTTTGGTTCATATTTGTACTAATTTAGTAATATGCCTTCGGTTGACCGGTCACGGGATAGGTCCTTTTATGGCAATTGACTCCTCATTCCCCGTAGGGTAGTTGTAGAGGAGACAAATTTAAAGGACACATATTTTTTTAGCTGCCCAATTTCATATATAAGGGTTAAAAAATGGAGTCAAAATGGCCCAATTTTTCGTTTTTATCGGTTTATTTCATATTTGTTCCAAAGTAACTATAGGAAATTTTAGTCTCCAACGAAAGGTATTTGCGAGGCCTACTTACCGGTGTATAAAACATGCTCAAGCATACTTATTTTTTATTAGCATAACACAAAATATCAAAATTTTGGTTTTGTATGTGGATGTATACAGGGTTAAGGGTCAAATTCACACATATTAATACTTATAATATTTAAGTGAGGGCGTGTTTCGGCTTTTTCGATATTCGGCATACTTCGGGTTCGGGACAAATTTCTCCGAAGGTCTATATTTTTAAAGATTTGGGAACCTCTGACTTCTTAACATAGGCAATTTGGGTATCAACACTTTTCTTTTTGAAAGTTCATTCTTGTTACGTAAAAATAATTTTAAATTTCATAAATTTGACACATGTCGCCAAACAAAAAGTTAAGAAAAATTGGGTTTTTCCCAAATATCTTTTTTGATTGATCTCTATCAGCTAATGCAGTTTTTAATAAGATTTCCAGCGATATATGTATAATACTATAAAAATATAACAAACACAAACATACATATTCGTAAAAATATGTTTTCGGAGTACTTTCTTTCAAAAATGAAAAAAAAAATCGAAATCAGATAATATCTTTTTAGTTGAAATTATTGCTATTTCATAACCGGTAAAGGATTAAAACAATTTTGATCCAATGATTATATTTATGATTAATTGAGAAGGCGCTTAGTAATCAAGTCATTTACGAGATTGTTGTACAACTGTTGCGGAACTCTTGTATGTACAGTGGGACGCACTGGTGAGAACATGTTAGTATTTCAGGAAACTTAAGTATCGAAAAATGTCTGACACGGGACTAAACTATACTTTTCTAAAGACAAACTGTGCGCTAAATCCAAATCTGGCGTCTGTGAAAAAACTTAGCTTTTTATCGAAATATTCCGAATTGTATTTTCTTTTAAAATGCTTTTTGAATTTTTTAGAAATCTTTTTTATTCTTGGAAATACCGTCCATTAAAATTTCTTATTAAAGCATCTTTTTACATTTTTTTTTATTTATTTAAGTCTATGTGGATAATACTCAGTAAAAAAGAAATAATAAACATAGTACGACGGCTTTTTAATGACGGTAAGTCTATATTTGTAGGAAGGTAAATTGTAAGAGTTCCAACCAAGACCACGTAGACAAAAAAGAAGAAATTGTTTTTGTAAAGATTCGATAGAGTTAATATGAATCAAGTAGCACGGGTCCCATATAACTGAACTATATTCAAGAATAGGACGGACCAGTGAGATATATAACTGCTTTGTAACCTTTGGATTAGTAAATTCTTAACTCCAGCGTTTCATAAATCCCAAAAGCCCATAAGCCTTATTTACAGTTAAGGAGATATGTGGCCGAAAGGTTAGATTATGATCTAGTAAGATACCAAGGCCATTAATGGATTTTACAAATTCTAGTTCTACTTCATCCACGTAGTAGTTGGTATGAACATGACTAACTCAAAAAAAAGACATATGTTTCCATTTCTTTATATTAAGCTCCATTAGATTAACTGGGTGTTTTTATAAAAAGAATCAGACGAATTCGTTAACAAATTTGTGTAAAAAAAACTAATTTAAAAACGTTTTTCTTTCAAAATTTTTGCACAAGTTTGTTAGGTCTTCTACGTAGAACAAATGCGGCTAAAAAATTGTAAAGATAAATGTTTTCAAGATTGTGGATTTTACGCAAATGTTTTAACGAATTCATCTGATTCTTTTTATAAAAACAGGCAGTAAGTTTACACCACCTCGAAAAACTGTCAAGATCAAATTGAAGCAAATAATTATCATCAACATTTGTTAAAGTACGAAATATTTTCACATCATCAGCATACATAAGAACAATGGAATGTTGGATCACAGAAGGAAGGTCATTTGTAAATAACGTGAAAAGCACTAGACCTAGATGACTTCTTTGCGGAACACAAGAAGCAACTTTAATATTTCTGGAAACAGCATCTCTAAATCTAACCCGTTGAGTTCTATCCTGTAAGTAGCATCTTAACCACATTAACAAGGAACTACTGAACCCCATTACATTCAATTTGTGTAACAACAACTGATGATTAACTTTATCAAAATCTTTGCGGTTCTTAATACCATTATTTACTATTGTAGTGAATTCCAAAAGTTTTGTAACAGTGGATCGAGATTTATGAAAACCATGCTGGCATGGATATAATAAGGGTGATACTTGATGCTTTAATACGTCGATTACCATTTTCTCCAATAATTTAGGAATAGCACGTAGTTTTGCTATTCCTCTATAGACACTTGTATTTTGCTACCAGATTTAAACAAAGGCACAATAAAAGATACTTTCCATATAAGTGGGAAATATCCTCTATGCAATGATTCATTGAATATTTTAGTGAGGGGCTCTGTTAATTCAGCAGCACAGTGTTTAAGTATACTACTAAGAATTCGTGAAAACTACATTATTATCTAAGAATGGGATATTTTTAGTTGAAGATTCTGGTATAGAAAAAGGATACGGAGTTGCTTCATTACAACTATTCATTGAGTAATTCGATTCAAAAAAGTCAGCAAACATATTGGGTATTAAAACATCATCATTTGCTACAATATTACCAAGTTTCAAAGAATTAGGAAAATCACGTGATCGCCGTTTGGAATTAACAAACTTATAGAATGATTTCGGGTTGTTCTTCAATTGAATTTTGATTTAAATATAAAAATTTTCCTTGTACGTTAGGTATATAATTAATTTGAGATAAACCATAACTAAGTAATGTGTGAACGAAATCATTAGTGCATCCACTAAAAATGACAGGAACCACCCAGTATACACAGTTTCGAAGCGGTTCATCATTTCGAAGCTTTATCGAAGTTTTTTCGAAAAAATTAATAGAAATCAATATGAAATAGAGTCGTCATTTTAAGGTTTCTCGAACACATTTTTTAACCCTCTGCAACTGACGTCGTAGTCTAACAGACACCGCAAAAACAAAATTTGTGCGTACCTTCGTACAATTGCAGGTTACGATCTCTATACGCTCGTTATCTTTTTTGTTTATGTTTCTACATTGATCAGTGTCAAAAGAGCGGTCGTGGTCAAAGCACGTGTTTAGCTGCGCGGTAAGGTGTCATTAAGACCCACACATCAGCATTAGTGTAAGTATCTAGCAGACCATCACGTCAGTATTATTGTCAAATTCCATAGTGTCTACGAGACCTCACGTCAGTAATATCGTCAAATTACCATAGTGTCTTTCAGACCTCACGACAGTAAAATTGTATTTTAACTGTTATTATTATGTATATTTTTGCAGGCATTAGACTGAGACAAAATGACTTCCATCAAAAGAACTTCAGCCGGAACTTTTAAAAGCAGTGAGCAGCAAATAATTGATTGGCTCGAGGAAATTGAAGAAGAAGGAGAAGATTTTAGCGACGACGATGAAGTAGGTTTTCAAGAGGAAAATAGTGGCTCTATGGAATTTCAAACAGAATTCATAAGTGAGAATTTTCATAAAGGAAAAAATGGCTTTGTATGGTCTGCTCAGGAGAATCGAAGAAATTCCAAAGTGGCGGCTCATAATATTATTAAGCTACCAAAGCTTTCAACTAAGTCAAAATTTGAAAGTTATGTTGATCTTTGGACAAAATTTTTTGATGAGTCTATGCTTTCGAACTTGATAGCATACACCAACCAAAAACTCAATATGTGTAGAAGCCAGTTCAAAAATAACAGCCAGGTAGAACTTATTGACACAAATGAGACTGAAATGAAAGCATTTATAGGACTCTTATATTACTCGTCGGTGTTCAAATGTAACGACTGTAATCTCAATACAGTATTTGCTAATGACGGCACAGGCCATGAAATATTTCGATGCGTTATGAGTAAATACAGATTTTCATGTTTAGTCAACTGTTTGAGATTTGATGATTTTATGTCCAGAGAAGAACGTATAAAAGAGGATCCTCTAGCTGCTGTATCAAATATATTTAACAAGTTCATTTCAAATTCTCAAGCTCAGTACTCCCCTGGTGCCTATATGTGCATTGACGAGATGCTAGTTCCATTTAGAGGTCGTTGCAAATTTGTAATGTACATGCCACAAAAACCTGCTAAATATGGACTGAAGATAATGATTTTATGTGACGCTAAAACTTTTTACACCTACAATGCTTACATCTACTATGGTAAAAATTCCGATGGATTAGGACTTAGTGAAGAAGAGAAAAAATTATCAGTGCCATCGCAATCAGTTTTACGACTTGTGAAAGTTGTTGAAGGCACAAACCGTAACATCACAGCTGATAATTGGTTTAGTTCCATCCCACTAATGGAAGCTTTGTTAGCAAAGAATCTGACCTATATTCACTCACATAACAATTCGGTTATGACAACCGAATTTTTTTCCAACCGAATTACTGAGGTTGCCGCAACCGAATTTCTGAGGTTGCCACAACCGAATCGTTATGGAAATTCGGTTGCCACAACCGAACCGTTATGGAAATTCTGTTGCCACAACCGAATCGTTATGACAATTCGGTTGCCACAACGGAATCATTTTCTAGCAATTCGGTTGCCACAACCGAATTATTTACAGAACGGGGTTGTCCCTACCGAATACTTTTTACATTTTAGCAGTAATTTTAAAAATATTTCTTGCAATAAAGACTCAAATTCCTTTTTAATTTATTTATTATTATAATTAACAAATAAAATACTGAAAAACTCTAAAATATGAAATAACATAACAATACACCCAGAAAACAGATTCGGTGCTGACAACCGCATTTTTAGCCAGTCGAATGGTTCGGTTGTGGTAGTCGAGATTTTCAGTTGTGACAACAGAAAACCAATTGAGACAGGCTTAATTTGACTGCGACATCGGAATTTCAGTTGTATCAAGAATAATTCGGTAGTCACAACCGAAAAATTCATGAAACTGAATCATTCGATTGACAACAAACTGGGTTGTCAGCACCGAATCTGTTTTCTGGGTGTATGTATATTTAGCCAATTTCTTAAACATGCGGGTATTCTTAAATATTATTAAAATACGAGTAAAGGAATACTTATAAATAACAATATACAAAATTATAAACAATAGTTAGTATAAATAAACTTAATAAGAAAATTGCTTCAAGTATGTGAACTTTTTTAATACTATCAGAGAAATTATACCTTTTTAAGAAAAAAGCTCAAAGAAAATGCACTCTCTTTTATACAATTTCTAAGCAACGTACTTCTTTGACTAAGTATTTAAGTTAAGTATTTTTTTTAAGTTCTTTATCGAAAATTTGGAACTGTTTTTTTCATTTGAGAAATCAAATATCTTCCAAAGAGTACAAAAAGAGTGCATGTACATCCTTTACTACCATTTCAAAGAAGGTATTCTGGTACTCCTTTTCGAACTCTTTGGGGAAGAGGTTCTTCCTTTAGTTCTCTTTGGAAGAAAAGTAAATTATTTTAAGATTATTTAAAAAAAAGGTAAATCTTTTATAATCTATTGGAACAATGAACCTCTTTAGGCACCCTTTACAAAAAGGGCATTTATTTAAAGATTTGACTGTTGTATTAATTGTTAGTACTAAAAGGTGACGAATATAAATCTGTTACAGAAGGAGTAATTCTCTCGACAAAACCACGTTGATACATTTTTAAGGAAAACTCTCCTTCCAAGAAATGGTAAAATTTTTATCATCCTCTGAAAGAAGAATTGTTAATTTTTATGAAAAATTGTAATATTTACCTGAAGTATGTTTAAAAGGCTAATTTTTACATACATTTTTTCAAAAGAGTTTTACAAGAAGTGAACTTTTATCAAACAAGAGTGATTTTTAAGATTTTTTTAAGGTATCCAATATAATGTTTTGAAAATAAAAAATACGTTTTCTTAGAAAGATTTTTTGGAGGTCCCTTTCATAGAATGGCTACTTAAAAAATAATGAAAGAATCCTAAAAAAGTACATTTTTAACGAAAAAACTATGGCTTTACTATAAAATAGTATTTTGAATTTAAAATCGACTTTATTTTGTGAGTGCTGAAATTAAAATTTTTTCCTAATTTCTTTTTTTTTCCAAAACTATTTCTTTTTATACAATGCTCTGTTCTTCAATTATAATTGGTTCCTTTGAGGTAATGGTGTAATCAAAAAGGTTACTTCTTTTAGAACTTATTCAAAGAAAGGATATTTCTTTAAATGCTAGTTCAAAGAAAGAATATACTTTTATTAATCTTTCAAAAAAAGGTAAATTTTTTAACACTTAAAAAGTAGACGCTTTTAAGGAAATGGAATTTTAGATCCCATTCATAAAAAAGTACATTTTTGCACTGTTTCCGTGTGAAGATATTTATTAAAATACTATTTTGTAAACAGAGTTCTTTTCCCAGTTAAAAATTTAAACATTTTTCGATAAGAGAAAGGAGTACAAAAAGTATTCTATTATATCTTAAGGTCCGATAACTGAATGTTCCGCTAAAATTTTGCAGTTAAATTCAGATTTTATATAGAAAACAACAACAAATATGTCAGTTAAAGTCCCAGTTAGTAGCTAACTGGTCATTTAGTAATCGGGCCTAAGTGTCTATGTTTATAACACTTATGGTTAACAAATACTACCTTTGTAAAATAAGGATACTAGTCTACCACTCTTATTCTACCGATATACAAAATTTAAATTGCCTCTTGTGATAACACATTTCCAAAATGGGTTGGTCGATATTGATGTCAGTGCGGGAAAGTTCTGTTATTTTGAAAATACACTTCAGTATTATGCTTGAATGCAGTCATCAATGGAGTAATATTATGGCTTACAAACAAACAGCATCTTCGTTAATACCATACCAACATACTGCAAATGGTAACATCTTCTTGTCGTAGTTTATTTTGCATCGAATATAGTAGATTTCAATAGGAACGCAGAACCGAAATGGAAAGTTATTGCTTTGAAATTTCCTTCCTTTTGATGGACACCCTATACGATACATACAGACAAGGATATTTAAGAATTATCAGTTGTTATTTTTGAATAAATACCATTCTTTATGTACATGCAGTGAATATCTTCCTTAACATTATTTTAACTCCACCCGCTCCGTCTTATTGATGATACTGGATTAACCGTCTTCCATTATTCTCTCGTGTTTATTTGCCTAACATGCCTTTCATTTAGAGATTATTTAATAAATATTACCAAATTGGTGCGTTTTCTTTATAATTATTATAAAAAGTTTTATATATTTTCTATTTTTTGACATTTTGTTATTAGTTTAGAAAATAAATAACTCAATTCCAGGACCACAACCGAATTGAAATCAAATTCGGCTGCAGCAACCTAATTGTAAATTAATTCGGTTGCTGCAACCAAATTCATATACCATTCGGTTACTGCAACCGAATTGATGGAAAATTCGGTTGGTGCAGCAAAACTAATAAGCAATTCGGTTGCCGCAGCCGAATTAATAAGAAATTCGGTTGCTGCAACCGCAAAATTCGGCTGTGACAACAAAACTAGATTGATTTTATATAATCTTGTTGCCACAACCGAATTGGAACTTAATTCGGCTGCAGCGACCATATAGTTCGGTTGTGATGACAAACTTCCGTTGCGACAACGAAATTCGGTTGCAGCAACCGAATATTCGGTTGAGGCAACCTCGCTCCAACCGAATCGTTCTGTGAGTGTTGGAACACTGAAAAAGAATAAGAGAGAGATACCAACAAGCTTTTTGCCAAATAAAGAAAGAGAAGTTGGAACTTCACTTTACGGTTTCACCAAGGACTTTACATTATAGTCCTTTGTTCCAAAGAAAAATAAAGCAGTCCTTCTTGTTCCATCCACACATCACTTTGAAGAATCCGACACTGAGTCAAGCAAACCAATAATGATTGTAGATTATAATCACACAAAGGGAGGCGTTGATGAGATCGACAAGAAGTGCTCAGTGTATTCGTGCAGTCGCAAAACTCGCCGTTGGCCAATGGCAATTTTTTACAGAATGCTGGACATGATAGGTATCAACTGTTTCGTTGCGTACCAAGCATCTGAAGGTATGGATTCCAAAATAAGAAGAGGAACGTTCTTGTTAAATATGGCTCGGGAAATGGTGCTAGATCATATGAAAGCACGTGTATACAACGAAAGGTTACCAAGAGAATTGCGCATGACCATCAGTCGAGTTCTTGGAAAAGACTTGCCTCCTCCACCTCCAAAAATTCAGCCTGAGGCAGCTATTGGTAGAAAGCTTTGTAATATATGTCCGCCTAAAATAAAAAGAAAAACAAAATACAGCTGTTGTTCTTGTTTAAAGCCTATTTGCTTGCAGTGTTCCAGCCCTCTATGTGAAAAGTGCCAAGAAAAAATGTAATATTTTGAGACTGTATAATAAATGATCTCACCGTATGATTTACCTCAAAATCAAAACTGAATGTACCTAACATGTGTTTGCAAAGATAAAAAAAGAAGTTCCTTCAAATTTATTAGAATAAGTGGTTTTTTTTTTGTTTTTAAGAGAAGAGTAATATTTTTTGTTGTTTTAATAAAACTAAATAAAATAAATCATAATTTTAAAAAAACGTCTTTTTTTCAAACTTTAATCTTATGTTAGCTTGAAAACTATTAACTGTTATAAATAAATAAGGCAAAGAAGATGCCAGTCAGAAATTTTAGCATAGAAAGTAAGTTTAAAAATCAGGTCTGCTAGACCCCACGTCAGTTATTTTGTTAAAATTAGTGCACGTCAGTTGCAGAGGGTTAATCGAAAATTTTCTCGATTTCGACACTTTATCATATCGTAATTTCTCAATTTATTGTATTTTTTATTATTCACAAATTTTGTTCGTTTTTCAATCTATTTCAAGTATAAATATTGAAATTTCTCGATATAAATTTTCGTCCAAAAATTACGCGATTAATAATTTTTTTATGCTTTTTAGTGTTAAAAACGTAGTTTACCTAATAAAAGTAAAAGGGATATACATAGTTATATAAAAAATAAAAAAAAAAATTTGGGCTGTAATAGAGAAATTTTGTCTATGTCAGACCTTCCAGACATCTACACCACAACCGATTTGAAAAGTAATATAACGCAAGTTTTCCTCAATTAAAATTGAATTTTATAAACTGCAGTTAAACACTAAATTCTAGGTACTTTGTTCATGCAAATTTGTATTGCTGACTATTTAACTTATCTTATTTCAGAGTGTATTGTCACTTTTAAAATAATTATCTTCAAACAGCACGGTTTTAAAATATTTTACTTTATTTTTGTGTACACATATTTTTATGCAATTTTGCTCCAAAGTTTAATATCGATGGCTTAATGAAGGAAGACCCTAACTTCATTCTTAATTTCTATTGAAGGGAAGGCAATACAAATCTAAAAACCTTCGATATAGAGTTTCTCTGAAATAATTTTTTTATTAATACAAAAACAATAAAATAAAAAGTATAATCAAAGTCTTCAGATTTCATTTTCCTCTAATGAAATATTAAGTCGAGTTAGGGCCTTCCTGTATTAAGCATTAAATTTATTTACGAAAAATTGGAAAAGAACAGCATATTCGTTCTTACACCTAGGTCATTGCTTTTAACTTTTACATTCATGTTTGTTGGGTAGTATGAAGTTTATAAAGGTAGATTCAAATAAAATAAAAACAATTTGAATTATAAAAAAATGTTTATGAAACTATATCTATCATTACGGTTTGGCTCAAGGAGTAAGGCGATGAACTTCTAAACCAAAGGACGTTGGTTCGAATCGTGGCTGGTGTTGGATCAAAACAAAATTGCTTTGAATTTAAATTAAAATTGAATAAAATTAAATTAAAGATAAACAAAAAGATAAACAAAGAGAAAAGTAAAAAAAAAAAGAAAAGAAAAATGTTTTCTTTTTCGTTTTATTATATTAATCATATTTATCCTCGAAAAATATTCGTTGTTTCGATGAAATATCGAATCTATAAATCAACAATTTTTCGGATCTATATCACCTTGTAAGCTATATAGGAAAATACCCTCATTCTTGGTATTATATCGAACTCGATATCGATGAAATTTTACGAGAAAACGATTCAGTTTCGATACAAGCTCGACTCATTTGGCATACTGGGCAGTGCATTAGAATCAGATGATTGATTCCATAAAATAGAAGTTAAATTGAAGTCACCAAACGCAGCCAGTATATCACACGATTTTGATGTTTGGAAAGCAGAACTAATGGCAGAAGCATGTTCGATATAAATATCAATATTTGAATGGGGAGGATCACACAAGATTTCGCAATTATAAACATTTTACTGATTGAAATTGAAACTGTTGACATAAAGAGTGGATAATTTCGTATTTAATCCTCTGACATTTTGATACACTACAGGTAAATGAAAAATATCCGATCGAGTATACTCTCTATAAAGATATTCATGAATCATAGTTTTAGGAGCCCAAAAATCAGGATTCACAACTGTTTCAAATACATCTTCAGGAACTATTACTTTAAAAGACGATTTGCTTCGTTTTTCAAAGTACTTAAATTTAAAAAAATTTATATCGACATCCTTACCCAGCTTCTCTTTTACATAATATGACACATCTTCTTCGGTTGTTTCAGCAGCAAAGCGTGCAGCAAAAATAGTTTTCATCTTAGGTACCACTTTTAAATTCCTATGAACATTCATAGTGTTGTGAGTTTTATTAGATGATTTTTGACAAATTGCATTATTTAAAGATGTAATTTTGTTTGAACCTGAAGGAGCAAAATTTAAAGGAGCGTCTTTTTCAGTTGGATTTTGTATTTCGATAGAACTTTTATACGTTGAAACACTTTTTCACTCAGTATTTGGAGCAACTAATATTCCAGAATGCAAAGTAGGCTGAATAGGATCTGTTATATCACTAGGATCATTAGATGGTATTTGATTATTAATGAGATCAGTAGTTTTTTTTCCTTTCAGGTGATTTAGGTGATTTGCTTTCTAACTTTCTAACAATAAACATGAAAAAATTAAAAATTCAAGTGCTTTTAAAATTGCAGGAATTAAACTTTTTTGAAAGCCATTTGTTTCTTTTTTGGAAATTCTGTTTTAATCTTCTGTCGGCAATAAATAACCAAATATAAATAATTTAAAAACTTCACAAATATCAGGCATTTGACTGAACTAAAACAAATAAGTAGGTTTGAGGTTAAGAAGAAGAATAAACATTTTCTTCAAAAGTTATAAACACATTAAATTTGCAAATCAGACTAGATCCAGTTTCTGCCTTTTTATGGACAGGCTTCATCAGTGATTTTCCATTAACCCTCGAAGTGGCACATGGTTCTCGCCAGACATATTTCATTTTCATGCTTCAATTTAGCATACTTCTATTTTAGGTACATGGCTGTAATTTCAGGTAATCTCCTAAAATATTGTTGGCTTTCGATGTATAAATTAATAATTGAAAAAAAGTCCTTGGAACAGGACAAAAAAGCCAAATAAAAAATCTTCACCTTACTTTTGGTACATGGTGTCTGGCCAGACCCCTATGCATTTTGTATGAACGCATAGGCAAAGCACATGGCACGAGTTGGAAATTTGTATTTACTTTATTCTTTTATGCTTCTTTCTTTCTTCTGATTTTGTTTGTGAGTTAGTTATTCATTGAACGTTGAACAGTGAAGAAGTAATCTAGTTTTTGTGCGGTAATTTTGAACTTGTGAATAATTTTACGCAGATAGATTTGTTGCGTTGTTAGTATATTATGGCTGATGAACTGGAATTTATTTATAATACACGCTTGCGTAGCGCGAATTTGCAACCCCAATTGTCAGAGGCATTAGTGCGTGATTTTCAAAGTCAGGTAGAAGCTGATGAAAATGATAATGTTTTTGAAAACGATGGTGACGACACTGCTGATTATGTGCCAGAAGATGAAGCATCAGACATAGAAAATGATTTGGAAATTGAACCTAACGAACTTTATGATAGTGATGAAGACGTAGATGAAGAAGAAGAAAGTGGAAATGATGCTGAAGCAGCAAATGAAGTCGACTCAGGCTGTTTTTATGGTAAAGACGGTACTAAATGGAAAGAAACTGAACCCCCTGCATCTCGTTTGCGCCAGCATAATATCATGCGTTTTCAATCTGGAACAAAAACAAGGCTCACCAATCCAGTTGAGGTATTCAAGCTATTTTTCTCATTCAATATTACGTTCGTCATCATTAGTGAAACAAATCGGCATGGGCGAGAATCAATTAGAAAATGGAATGAAGAACATCCAGAGTCTACCCAAAGAAAATGGATTGATTTGACAAGCTCTGAACTAGATGCATTCATTGGGATTTTGTTGGCTTCTGGTCTCAGCCATAATAATATGCAAGACTCCAGTATATTGTGGCGTTCTGATTCGCTGCCCATATTCCGTGCGGCTATGTCGCACAAACGATTCATTACTCTGTCCAGATATATTCGTTTCGATAATAGTCGTACGCGGGCATTCCGACAGCAAACAGATAAAGCAGCTCCTATCCGGGACCTTTGGAATTTTCTCAATGAAAATCTGCAAAATTATTATGAACCTTATGAAAATATCACCATCGATGAGCAGTTGCTTCCGTATCGTGGGCGCACAAAGTTCACCCAATATATCCCATCAAAACCTGCAAGGTATGGGATCAAAGTTTGGTGGGCATGCGATGCTAAGACTAAATTTCCATTGAAAGGAAAACTATACACTGGAAAGGAAGGAGACAATCGGGAGATAAATCAAGGTGAAAACGTTCTAATGTATTTCGCAAATTGTTACGCAAACAGCGGCTGAACAATTATTTCTGATAATTTTTTCACCTCATTGAACGGCGCTAAACGACTTGCTGCTATGGGATCGGCATTTGTTGGCACCATTCGAGCAAACAAAAGATGTCTTCCTAAGGAAGTTATGAAGAGCACCAGACGACCAATTCTTTCAAGTGTGTTTGGTTTTCATGAAAATCTTGTTGCACTTTGCAGCTACGTGCCCAAAAAAAATAATGCAGTCAATTTAATTTCAACCGTGCATTACACGAAACATGTTGAAGGCGTAGCCATGAAACCGGAAGCAATTTTATTTTATAATTCAACTAAAGCCGGAGTCGATACGATGGATCAAATGCTAACTCACTACACAACAAAACGGTCAACCAGACGCTGGACATACGCGTTTTTCTGCAACATGATTGATGTGATGGCATTGGCAAGTTACATTATATGTAAGCTAAATGATGAAAATACAAGAAAAGAAAGAAGACGAATATTTTTATATAAACTTGCAAAGCAATTGGTACTGGCCAACGTTGAAAATCGCATCAATAATCCGCACATTGTGGCTCAACCAACAACTCGTATAGCATTTGAAGCGTTCTTTGGGAGACCTCTCAATATACCAAACATTAATGTGGCTTCACGCAGTGGTCCAGACACATTAGCTGCCAAAAAAGTTTGCAGAATTTGCCTGCAGCAAGGTGACAAGATACGCCGTAAGACACGCTTTTTTTGCTGCAAATGCAACAATCCTGTTTGTCAGCAACATTCAAAAGTAGATTATTTATGTTTATGTTGCCTTCCGCAAAATTCTGAATAAAAAAATCAATGTATTCTTCATAATAATTTTCTATTTTGTCATAAACATTTATTACTTTACCCATAATAAAGAGAAATATATATAGAACAAAAAAATTGTTGCCCTTTTCATTCCAAAGATTTTTTCAGGTCTATTTTTTCTTCCTCAGGTAGCTAATAACATAGTAAAAAGAAATAGAAACACAAAATATAACAAATATTTTCCTATCTTAGTAAAAAATTTAACGGCAAACAGCCCTTATTTCCATACAAATGCATGTAAATGTATAGGGGTCTGGCCAGACACCATGTGCCAGAACTAAGGGCTCAAAATATGTGCACTTCGAGGGTTAAACTGTATTATTCTTTATATTTCTATTGTCAGATTGTCTCTATATGAATACTTTCAGAAGTGATCAAACAGACATATACAAACATTCTAATTTGGATTTCCTGTTTATCTTCTTATTTCTTTTTCGCAAATGTTGCCACACTGACGTATGGTTTTTACGTACAAGTGCAGGCAATTTGGGTATATTGGAGATAAATAAGATTTGTAGAATTTAATTCCTGGTAAAAATATATTGCGAATAACAAAAACTTAAATCTAAGTTGGTACTTAATAGGGCAAGGAATTCCATTCAAATGCATATTTTTTTCGATAGTCCAAAACTAATGTGCACTAAAAATTTATCCGAATCATCAAATTTAGAACAAAATGCCATCTTTTCATAGTTGCATATTTTTTTTTTTAAGAGAAGCAACACTCAGGAAATTCTTCCTATTAATTAACGTGTTGCTTCCTTTGGAAAGGGGATAGAGAAAAGTGAAAGGTTGTGAAAGATGAAGGGCTTCAAAAATGCATGTTTTCGCATACTTTGACAGGTTCTTTTTCGTCAAGTTTTTTTGTGTCACTCATATGACAGTTCTGCTTCAGTTCGGTGACAGGTTCTTTTGGGTAAGTCCTGTGACTGGTTTTTTGCATCGGTCCTGTGACACGTAACAATGGGCAATTGATCTCCTCCTAGGACAAGCCCATGTAAAAGTTACCGGTCCTTTTCATATAAAAGAACCGGTCCCCCATCCCCAATAATCGGTCACGTGACGTGTGCGGTGACAGGTTCCTTTTCTCACAGTTTACATCCAAGTAGTTATATGTGGTATAACTACTATTTTGTATAGGCGAAAAAATTTAGTTAAAAAAGAGTACAAAAGTTAAATTCGGGCATGCCGACTATACAATACCCTACACCAGTCTGGTTAAAAGCCAACTAATTTTTGGATCCGAAACTCGAATGGGTTAAAATGGGACTTGTGTCAAAATTTTTTATAAAATGATAAAAGAAGAGAAAATCGTAAATATAACCCATATGGGCGATAGGTCCAAATATGGACCGATGCTATCTAGAAGCTATAGGCTTTGTCGTTGGGACCATGTGAGTCAGCGAACTAGAGTTGTAAAAGTATTGAGTATTCCGGTACTGAGTACTCAATACTGACTGTTTTTTTGAGTACTCAATACTAAAACGGTACTACTCAATACTTTTAAAGATGCAATTTTCCGTAGAAATGTGTATTTTTCGTATAAAAATACAACTCTAAAAATAGTACTCTAAAAATACAGCTCTGAAAATACAACTCTATTTGTGAAGCAAAGAAATTTGTAACGAATTTTTGGGAAAAATTATTTAATTAATTTATTTAAAATATTTTAAATTAATTAAAATGTAAATAACAATAATTATTTAACACGTGTATGTGAATTGTTATAAATTTTCCTAATAAATACGAATTCATGACATTTTTATTTTTAAATTAAAAAAACCGTTAAAAGTATTGAGTAGTATCGAGTACTCAATTGAAAAGTATTGAGTAGTATTGAGTACTCAAAAAATACCGAAATTTCACAACTCTACAGCGAACCAAATTTCATTGAAATATCTTCGTATTTGCGACCTGTAGCATGTAAAAAAGCCAATTTTGGGGGAGCCTTATATGGGAAAAATCAATAGGCTTTGTTCTTGGGCCGACATAGGTCGGTGTACCAAATTTCATCAAAATATCTTAATATTTGCGACCCCTGACCGATTTTACCCAATTTTTTTACACGATTTTAACCAAAATCAATAGGCTTCGTCCTTGGCCCGATATACGTCGGTGTACCAAATTAATATTTGCGACCTGTAGAGTGCGCACAAGAATGCATGGGCATACAGACAGACGGACATCGTTAAATCGAAATAAAACGTGATTCTGAGTCGAACGGTAAACTATAAGGTGGGTCTAGGTCCAATATTTTTTGGTGTTACAAACATCAGCACAGGCACGTAGCTAGGAATTTATTTCGGGAGGGGGGCTTTTCCAAAATGTTTTGTTCAATTTTTCCCGTTTTTTTTTTACTGGGGAATCTTATAAAACTTAAAAAAACTCATTATTTTAAGTTAAGTGTGATCCTTTACTTTTTGTGTAAATTTCAGTAAAATGAGAGTAAGCACAAAATCCTCTATCTAAATGACAAAATTGCCCAAAAGTACGGGAATGCACGAAATCACTTTTTTAACCCAAAATTTTATTTAAAAGAAGAAAAAGTTAAAATGCGTATAGTTTTAGTCTCAAAAATCGCACAGAAACACATATTTTTTACATTTAAAAGTTTTTTTGACTTTGTTCAGTTAATTTTTATATATTTTATTTTGGTTATTTCTTTGGTAAATTAAAATTTAGAATTTTCACATTTGTTATTTGTTTATCATTGCACCAGCTGTCCCTTTTGCAATTTTCCGAAGTTAAAAAGAGAAACAGAAGTTAATAGTAGACAGAGGCAGAAAATTTTATAAAAATATCTGTAAGAACGCAAAAATATCTTTAAGAGCCTAAAGGTTTTTGAAACTTGCTTAATATTACAACTAAGAACGGCTAATAACACAGTACAACAGCCAATCTGGAGGGTGAGAAATTCCAAGTCAGGGTGATGGTACTAGGTCAGTATAGTAAAACCCTCAAAGGGTTTGGCGTTCGTATGTGTCATTTTTTTTTATGACCTTTTAAATTTTTTCCTTATCTTGATGTTTTTTCGCTTAGTTGTAACTCGAGAACCACTTGTCCGATTTTGATGAAACAAATTTAGAAAAATTTAGAATTACAATTTCTTTAATCCGTTCATATAACATTTTTCTTTATAATCAACAGTTTTGCCGGTAAAAATAAATTTGTGGAGAAAAAAAATATTTTTTTGCCTAAAAATTAAAATTTTTTTTTTTTAAATTCATAAAAAAACATAAAAATTATAATCAACAGTTTTGCCGGTAAAAATAAATTTGTGGAGAAAAAAAAATATTTTTTTGCCTAAAAATTAAATTTTTTTTTTTTTAAATTCATAAAAAATTTTAATTTTTAGGCAAAAAAATATTTTTTTTTCTCCACAAATTTATTTTTACCGGCAAAACTGTTGATTATAAAGAAAAATGTTATATGAACGGATTAAAGAAATTGTAATTCTAAATTTTTCTAAATTTGTTTCATCAAAATCGGACAAGTGGTTCTCGAGTTACAACTAAGCGAAAAAACATCAAGATAAGGAAAAAATTTAAAAGGTCATAAAAAAAAATGACACATACGAACGCCAAACCCTTTGAGGGTTTTACTATACTGACCTAGTACCATCACCCTGACTTGGAATTTCTCACCCCCCGGACAATAATCCCAAAAATGTTTCATAGTGTAACCATAAAAGAAAATTTAATTTTTAACGCATTTTCTAAGTTCTAAACTAAGTTATATATTACAAGTAGGGAATGCAAAATCCCGCACTTTTTGATTTCCCGGGAAACCGGGAAATTTATCTTGAATTCCGGGGATCCCGTGATCCCGCAAAAGACATAAATTACAAAAAATTTTATTAATAAAATGTCCTCAAATTTTTATGATCGTGAAAAAGCTCAGGTGATTTTTCTTGGAATCTTTGGGAAAGAATTAATTTTATATTAGAAATTATATAAGTCTAATTATATATATATTTTTAAAAACTGAATAAACTAAAACTAATTTTTAGACTAAAATACTTGTGCGTAAAAGAAAATAAATAAAAAAATTAATATAGAAAATAATTTTAGAAAATTGGAAAATTTTTTAAAAATTATGGGAACAAATTCTAACTTACTTGAAAATTTTTAAAAATCAATGGACAAATTTGTCTTTAATTCTGTATAGAATAAGTGCGATCCAAAATTTTTTATACAAACACTATTTAGTTGAGTGGTTTTCTTGAAAAATATATTTTTAAGTTCCTTTTAGTGCCTGTTAAAAAAAGGAACTTAAAAAGTTCGATCAAGTACACAAATAAATCAGTGTGTTCGTTTACTCGACCAAGCCTTATGTAAGATTTTTACTATTTTCAAAACGTTGGAAAAGTTTGCATCAGTAAATTTTAAATAATTAACTTTATTATTTTAAACTGCATTTTTTGAAATCCCGAGATTCTCGGTCCAAATTCCCGGGAATGCGGGAACTGAAAAATGCCTAATTTCCCGGGAATCCCGGGACGGGAAATCCCGGTATGCATTCCCCAATTATAAGTGTAGGCAATTTGATTTCTATGTGATTTCAATTTCTGACAAAACTTCGTAGAAGAATAGGTAGACGTGGCTTTAAAGATATGTTCGTAAAATATGGGTTAAACAATTTAAATTCTGTATCTCATAGTTTTATTACTTGATATAGTGTGAAATTATATTTTAACACTTTTTGGACAAATTTTTAATTTATTTGTCCGGTTTCCTTGTTCGATATTAGTTTTAGAAGGTTTCCTTACAATTTTATAGATTTTCGGAAAGGTTAAATATTAAAAGTAAATTACATCATTATTATTTGGATTACCAATGGAGTGCGCGAAACAATAATTTCAAGCCTGATGGTTCCAACCTGAAATGAAAGTAAAATTCCAGAAGATTTTGCAAAGTTAGCTCGGTTTTTTGTTTTATAGCCTCTTGAAATATCTGTGTGGCGCGAAAACTCAAAAATGTTGCACATTTTTAGAGTTAGGAACTCTCTCGCGTTCACGAATAAGTGGAATTTCAACTGTTCTTTTCGGTTCTTTTATTTTATTCGGAATTATCAACTAAACCACTGACATAATATAATCTTAAACCCCAGTAAAATCTTTCATTACCAAATAAGTGGTTATATAATAGAAATTCATAGCTCCGCACAACTTATTTTTTGGCGTCTAAACTCATTATTTTTGTTTGGCGTGGTCGTTTTTATAAGTAGTCACGCTTACCCGCTCGCTTATGAAAAAATTAGAAATAAGTAGTTATGAGATTTAGAATAATAAGTGGTTACACACATGCCTACAAAAAGTTGAATTATAAGTGGTTATCCGATTGCTAACTTCATTCTTATAAATAAGGAGTTAAGCAAATACTATTAGCTTAAGGAAATACATTCAGAAAAATTTAAGTTTTCTCTAGTGTGTAATTTTAGGACTCGTCATAAAAATTTAAACATAAAACATATTTACATATAATAAATAAAAATGTATAAAATTTAACTGTGTAAAAAGTACTTATTTAAACTATTACGAGTAAGTCATTATTTTATATTTAGAAACAGTGAATACAATATGCCGTTATTATGAAGTCATTATTTTATATTATAAAATAATGCAAAAGGTAATGATATATCATTTTTGGTAATTCAGATAGTAATGAGGTGTCATTACCAATATTTTGCTGGGACTGATAGAAAAAATTATATAAACATTTTTTTTTTTTTTCATAATTTTATTTATTGAATCTTCACAACAGTGAACTAACAATAAGTTTATCAAATCTTATGTACTAAAGCTAAAATATTAAGCCCAGCCAGTGCCAGACAAAATTTTAATTTTTAACATTAAATATTTTTTTAATTTGATGCAAAGTAAATGTATAGAAAAAGTTAAAAACGATAAATTAGAAGTTTAATTTTTAAAAAGGTCGAAAAAACTAATTTTTAATTTTTTAAATAGAAATTAAAAACCAACAGTTTGTTATAAAGAATATACATTTATTCTATAGAGCCAAATCAGCGGTGGTCCTTCTTAGGAGGCGTCGGTGTCCTTGATCCTCAAGCAGTTTACGAGCCAATGAATTTGGGTGCAGTTGCAGCCTCTTTAAGTAGTTTAAGGTGTATCTCGCGATTTCATCATTAACGGTGGGAAGATTCAAATCTGAGTGTATGTTCGCATTTCTTATATACCATGGTGCGCAGACAATGGTTCGCAAAATATTGGTCTGCTTCCTTTGAATTTTTTGAACATTTGATGCAGACGCAGTGCCCCAGATTTGGATGCTGTAGCACCATATAGGTTTCAAAATCGAATTATACAACAACAACTTGCAATCAAGGCCAAGTCTAGAATTTCTTCCAATTAGCCAATTAAGTTCTATTGCTTTAAGTTTTATTTGTGTTATTTTGGCGTCGATATGGTTCTTCCACGTGAGACGACGATCAAGATGTATACCAAGATATTTGACATTTGAGTGTTGGGGCACTTTGTGATTGTTAATTTTGATAAAAGAGCATGTTTCTTTCCTTAAAGTAAAAGTCAAATGAATACATTTCTGTTCATTCACCTTTATCTTCCACTTTTTCAGCCACGATTCCAGTTCAAATACGTGTTCCTGCAATATTCGAGAGGCTTCATATGGGTTTTTGTGACAACTCAAGATAGCCGTATCATCAGCAAATGTAGACGTATGAGTATTACAATCAGTTGGCATGTCAGAAGTATACAAAAGATACATGAGTGGGCCTAAAATGCTACCTTGAGGGACACAAGCCCGAATATCTTGAGGAGAGCTGAAGAAATCACTTTCCTTGACAACAAACTTACGATTGCTTATATAGCTTTCGAGTATATTATGTGTGTTAATGGTAGTATATTTTTAATTTTAAATAACAAACCTTCGTGCCAAACTTTATCAAAGGCTTGCGATACGTCAATAAAGAGTGCAGAACAGTAATTCTTATCCTCAAAGGCTTTTCGTATTTCACTAACAAGTCTGTGAACTTGCTCAATGGTGCCATGCTTTTTACGAAAACCGAACTGATGAACAGGAATTAGGTTATGTTGAGTTACAGTTATCGTTATTCTGTTTGCCAATAGTTTCACGAAGAGTTTTGATAAATTAGATAAAAGACTTATAGGCCTATAAGATTCAACTTTAGTGAGATCTTTTCCTGGCTTGGGTATCATTTAAATGAGGGAGACCTTCCATACTGGTGGATAATATTCAAGGCGTAATATTGCATTAAAAATAAAAAGTATTATTCTTACAGCTATCTGGGGTAACTCCAAGATCATTTGGTTACTAATTATATCGGTACCAAAAGCTTTTTTTGGGTTTAATTCTGAGATAGCATTTTCGACCTCTCGCAACTCAAAGCGAATGGGTACCTCTACGTGCCGTGGCAAAATTGGTGGTAACTCGACTATTGTATTTGGATCGTTTGGCATAAATACAGATTTTAAATGTTATGCAAATAACTCGCCTTTCTCCGTATCATTTCTAGCCCAGCTTCCGTCAGATTTACGCATTGGAGGTTTACATATAACAGGTCTTTTTAAATTCTTTGTAGCACGCCATAATGAATAGTCCGTTCTTGCCGTAGCCTCCAGATTTTCCAAAAAATCATTCAGTGAGTTATTTCTTTGTAATTCAAGTAATTTGCGTAACTTGTTTGAGCATTCTTTAAATCGAGCCTTAAGTGCAGGAGATCTGTGAAGCTGCCACTCTCTACGAGCTCTTCTTTTCTCATTTAAGAGTCGCTCAATATCAACTGAAAAACTTAGATTTTGTCTGGATTGTCGGGGGGGTTTGGTAGCAAGTCGTGCAGCAAGTTTAAGATAGGATTCAAAATTCCTAAGTGAGAGATCAATGTCCTCTGTTGTTCTTAGCAATATATTTTCCGAGCAATGAGTACTGATAAATTTTTTATATTTTAGCCAATTTGTTCCTTTGCCTGTAAGTGCTAAGTCACCGGTTGGAGATACAATTCGAGGGTTTATGAGGGAAACAATAGTGGGTGTATGATCAGAAGAGAGTTCCAATGAGGATTCTATGTGCACCAAATTTCTTGCTATATTTTTATTTACTCCAAAATCAATGAGATCCGGTATTTTATTTCGATCTGATGGCCAGTGTGTGGGTTCGCCGCTGGAGATCACATCCAAACCCATTTTATTAATTGTATCAAACAATACCCCTCGGGGAACAGAGCCTTGACCCCCAGAAAGTGTGCTTGGCATTGTAATCGCCAGCTGCCAGAAAGCGTAAGCCTAATGATTCGAAAAAATATTTAAATTGATTTTCAGAAATCTTAAATTTCGGGGGGAAATAAACCGAAGAGATCACTAGGTTCATATTATTTTCTTCTATAAATACTGAAGAGGCTTGAAGATAATCCTGACAAAGATCACACATGAGATAATGTTTCAAGCGAGTTTTTATTAAGATACCTGAGCCTCCACACGCCCTGCCTCTGGGATCTTTTGTGTCATAAAATGTATACTCATTAATAGAAAAATTACTACGAGGGGTTAAGTGGGTCTCAGAAACAAGCATTATGTCAATCTGTTTGCTTCTTAGAAAATAATTGAGTTCTTCTTTATGTTGGCGTATGCCGTTAGCGTTCCAAAAACATATTTTCAGAGTATTCATGGTTTACTCAGTAAAGCCTGCAGTAACATAGACTGCACCTCCATCATCTCCTGTATCATATTGTTCATAGATTTTGTAAAATCTGAGACCGTTTGTACTAACACATCAATTGCTCCTTCAAGTCCACTAAAGTCAGATTTTTGACCTGGGTATTTATTTTGATTTGTTTTCATATTAGAATTAGATTCATCACTTATATTTTCTTGAAAATTTACAGATGATGTATGACCTTTTACAATAGATGCAAAGGTCTGATTTTGGTTCGTAAAATGCTGCGCGTTCGGCAATTGGGGCTGCGGGTTAAAAATTTCTAGATTGGGCAATTGGAGTTGCGAGTTAAATTGCTCTTGAATGTTTTGGGGTTCTCTGTTGCATAACTGCCTTCTGACAATAGAGCGCTTAACAATTGAGTATGCAGGACATCCTCGGTAATTGGCCGTGTAATTTTCACCACAATTACTACATTTTTTCAATTTTGGGTCGCCTTTAGACTTGTTACAGTCTTTTGAGCTGTGTAGCTCACCACAAATCACGCAAACTGCAGGATACTGGCAATACGTTTTAGAATGGCCAAATTCTTGACAGTTAGTACACTGTATGGGGCCTTTTCTTTTATGGGGCTCCTCCACTGTAATTCTACGATGTAGTAAATATTTCAGTTTGTAAATTGGGTGTACCTCACTCTTCTTCAATTTAACATCGTTGGGTTCTAGTTCAATACGAAACAGGGGTTGGGGTAGTTTTTCTCTATTTCGAATATTAACTACAGATTTTATTTTAAAACCTTCGCCTTCTAGTGCACTTTTGACATCAGAGGGGTTGACACCAGAGTCCACTCCCTTAATGACAACTTGCAGGCCTTTACTGCTTTTCAATTGATAGGTGTAAAAGCTCTTCTTCCGGTCTTCAAAATGCTTAACCAACTTTCTGTAGTTGTCCTCGCAATATACGTGAATCTTTGTTTCACAAATGTTACCTTTTCTGATTGGAACAACGTGGAAAGACTTATCGCCAACAACTTTAATTAATCCATTCACTATCTCATCGGAGCATTTCTCTCTTAAATAAATAGGCGGTAGTTTAAACGACTTACCTGTCGCTTCGGGTGCACCTGGTTCACAGTCGAGTAGCGCAAAATGATTACTTGTTTCATTACTTATTACCTGTTCTCGTATCTGTTTTGCAGGTTGTACAGATTTGGAAGATCCGGGGCTCCGCCTCCTCTTAAGAACGGTAATGTACATATCCATTCCGGTCTGAACCGTACGTTTTTGTGTGTTTGAAGACAAACTTCCACTATTCTCATGTGGGAGTAAAGGTGTTAAAATACTTTTAATTCCATGTGATGCCATATTTTCATTCGGAGAACGAGCCGACGCTAGAGTGACTGTATTTATATTATTTGTAGCAGCAGGGGACTCGGCAGTATTTAGATTTATAAGCAGATTGCGGCAAGCTGTATTGATGTTACTTGGTTTAGCTGATAGGTAATTTTTGTTGTAATTAGGATCATTTAAGTTTCCTGTATTTGCAGACAATGATAGATACATGTTCCGACCATTGAGACTTAATCTTCTTTCGCACAATGGTGTGCTACCACCATCGTTCTTTTGATTAATGACACTCAGTTTATTATTATTAGATATGTTTCTTTTATTCAGCGACCACGGATTTAGGTTTTCCTTATTGTTTTAATTTTAGAAATTAACACCAATAAAATATCAATTATTTTTATATTAATTTTTATTTTTTTTTTTTTTTTTGGTTCAAAAAATTTTTTGGCACAACGTTTAACCAGGATTACCACAAGTGGAATTGATATAAACATAGCAAACAAAAAAGGGTACTCAAAATTAGTAAAAGGGCTCCTGCAGAGAAAGCTTTTGAAATGAGTAAATGGTTTTTGCTAAATATTAGTAATATATGAACAGCGAAAATGCAACTGTTAAATATATGAAATTTTAGTAATATTTGAGTAAAATTTTGTTTAATTGAATTTCAAATTTACCTTGCTAATATCGGCAAAAAGAAATGTTGCTGAATATTAGCAGACCAAAAGCAGTAAAGAAATTTTAGCTGAGTTCAGCTGTTTTTCAGAAGGAATTTTTACAGATTAGTGTATGAAAAATTGAAAAAACTTCTCGAGTGAACTAGAAGAATACACTAGTTCAAAAATAAAATTAATTGATATGAACTGTGAAATATAATGCCCAATTCAAATCATTTTTATTTCGATTGTTTTTTTGTACAATATGTTTCATTTCCATGGAAATTTCCAAGTATCCTCACATCTTTACTCACAGTTTCTATAACGATTTCGACAATTTTTTAACACGAAACTGCTTATACATAACAAACAATTTCAATAAAACTAAGCAACTGATAATGCGTCTTCGTGACATAAACGTGAATAAAGTAGCCACATGTTGCAAGAGGCCATCAAATTAAAATCCGAGCTAGATTTGCGAAACTTTCATTTCTTTTAAAACCGAAGAATATATTCTTGTTAAATATACTGCAAGAAGCTTATTGGGACAAATTCGAATTTATATATGCACTCAAAAAAATAAGTTAGTAGAAAAATTAGTAAAACATCTTGTATATCAAGTGTACTAGTTTTCAGCAATTTTTTTTGCTGAAGTTCCGTTTTCAGCAAAAGTTTTAGTTATATTTTTTAGCACTAAACTAATTTTGAACTAATGTTTTACTAATATATTTTGTAACAAAAATTGTGCTGATAACCGCATTTATAGCATGTACGACAACCGACAAGATGTAGATGTCGCAGCTTGTCTGGATGTAGTACAGACAACGTAAATGATAATTAAAAAAAAAACAACCCTACACAATTTCTATATTTAAATTTTCAGCAAATAAATTAACTAAAGTAAAATTTCTCTTCAAAATTTTTTGAGTGTTTTTCAATCTACTAATATTCAGCAAAAAGTTTAGTGTTTTACCAAGAATTTTTTCATTTCCAATCAACTAAGTGTTAGCAACACTTTTGCTGAGATTACTATTTTTTTGGTAAAAATCAGCTCGCTGATTTTCAGCAAACACTTTTGCTGAAATTACCAACTTTTTTGAAAGCACGCTCCTGACTAAAAATTTGCTGACACAGCAACATTTTTTGCTGACTTTACTCACTTTTTTTTTTGTGTGTGTTTGATATTAAAAAATTGATAAAAACCGTGTAACCAGCTAATTTCTAATGCATAAATTACATTTGAGTTATATATTGCGATATAGTATATCAGCGCAATGTCACCTCTTTTACAAAATTTATAACAATCTGACCAATTTTTAATACATAAAATTTGTGACCAATTTTATAGGCCAAAAGTAAACTCCGTAACCAGTAATTCATAAGAGTGTTTAACTTTAATAGCTTATATTTTAATAACCAATGAAGCTAAACACTAACTGTAAGAACTTTTATGAAGAGGAAAAATGACATTTTAATAAAAATTAATACATTTTACAAACTTTTTCGTATATCTTTGCTAACACGACTTCAACTCTGTAACGATTTTTCGTCATAATTTTTGATTAAAATGCATACACCAGAATTTTGGAGTTATCTATTAATTATATTGCGAAGAGTATAATCTTATTTATACTCAAATGATCGTTGGACTGTAAATAATCATCTGGTATAACAGACTTGAAGTTTTCTGCAGCATGTAACATTCTCGAGATGAAAAAGTATGTCTTTAATAAGATTTGAAAAAATGTTGTAAACTCCGTTCCTAATTTTTACACCAAACTATTTAACGCGTAAGAAAAACAATGTCATATTTGGATTCACCTTGTAGGCATCATACGATTTTGTTTCGAGAAGAAAATTCTGACAAAGCGTTTCTGAAAGAAAACGAAAAAAGTAACCAAATGTAAATTCCGTTACTGTAAACTTCGTAACCAAAATTGTTTGAATCAGATTGCATTCAAAAAAATGTAGGTAAATATTTAAAATATTTTAAAATAACCATAAGCAGAGGTGATTCAACTAATATTTATGCGTCAAAAGATGATTAAACTAATAATTTTGCGTCAAATCAAAAAAAGTTATCAGTTTTTTACCCGAAACTGCGGGAGCGAAAAGATTGATTTTGCATTTCATTGGTTTGGAGTCGATAGTCGATGAAAGGACCAAAAATACAAAATTTAAAAATTTTTTAAAAGTTTTCGTGGAATGAATTTTATTTTTATTCGCGAAACCGCCAATTTGATAAACACAAATTGTATATTATTGGAAAGCATGTTGAAAAACCAAATACGAAAAGCTAATAAATTGAAGAAAATTCGTAAGCAATTTTTTTTTGTATTCCTGGAGAGGCTATTCCAATTTTTTTTTTGCGTAAATTCTGGGGCCAAATTAAAAATCAATATTTCTTAAAATTGGTCCGCTAGAATTCTTGGACGAAAAGTGTTCTGAAATCTAGAGGATATGGCCTTTCTCCCGACATGCCATTTACCATGCATAAAGATGTAGTTTTTCCTGGGAAAGCTATTCCAATTTTTTTTTCTTGAATTCTGGGGACAAATTTAAAAACCAATTTTCTTAAACTTGGGCCGGTTAATTTTTTGCGCGAGTAGTGGTATATCATCCTAGAGGATATATCATTTTTCTTAAAATGGGTCCTGTAGAATTCTTGCGCGAAAAGTGTTCTGAAATCTAGAGGCTATGGGCTTTCTTCCGATATGCCACTTACCATATATAAAGATGTTGTTTTTCCTGGACAGGCTACCCCAATTTTTTTTCGTGAATTCTGGGGACAAATTTAAAAACCAATTTTTCTTAAACTTGGGCCGGTAAATTTTTTGCGCGACTAGTGGTCTAGGACCTAGAGGATATATCGTTGCCATGCCACTTATGGCGCGAGAAGATGTAATTTTGCTGGACAGGCTAAATTCCAAAATATTAACCGCATTCCTAAAAAATTTCTCCACATCGCCAAAAAATTCCCCGCTTCCCTTGCGACGCTAACATTGCGCACGTAACAAAAATTCTGTTTTCAACAGGTTCATCCGGCACGGCACGTTACATTACAGACAAACTAACGACTCAAATGCTTTTTCATAGAACAAAAACAAATCAGCTGATTCGTCACGGCACGTTACGTACAAACAGGCTTGCCAGATACTTTTTTTCGCTGTCCCCAAACAAATCTAAAAATATCCCCAAATAGAAACAATTTTGAAAAAGGTAGCATAGCTTATTAAATTTGCTTAAAATGAACATTATCCGCATAAAAAGTAGCACTAACAATAACTGTTTTTAAAAATTCTTGGATTGCTTTTGTATAAATGTCTAGAAAAATTCTCAGAATTTAGGGACTTTTACGAAGAAAACGTTCAATTTTTATTAAATTATTTAAACAAACCAATCGAACACTAAACATATTTTATTTTGAAATTTTCAAGAATTTAAGGCATTTTTTAAAGAACTTTTTGATTTGAATTTTTTAAGTTTGTCGGTTTAATACAATACAATTTTATCCATAATCGATATGTTGTTTTTTTGTAAAACAATATTTTAGATTCTGAGATATTAATCCTATAAAACTGTTAAAAAGCTTTAAATTAATACAGAAAATCCATAAAAGGGTGAATTTCTTACTTTTTTTAAATTATGCGAACAACTTAACTGATTTTTTCTGAAAACTATGCAAAGTTAATATAATCTTCAAAATTTATGAAGGATTTTAAATCCCCAAAAAAATTCCCTAAACATTTTTTAAACCCCATGTCCCCAAATGAAAATTTTTGTCAAAAAGACCAACAAAATATCCCCAAATTTGGGGACAAAACCCCAAGTCTGGCCAACCTGCGTACAAACTAATTATACCTTTAGAATATTCTTCTACCTCAACATAGATTACATAGATATCTTACTCTTCTTCTTCTTTTGTCAACAAACACATTTTTTCACATACAATCAAATATTTTTTCTATGGGTATATCACTTATGTCCAACACATTCTCATGAGTTACGTGCACTGACAGCAAATGTCAAAGAGTAAGAGATATATGTAGTCTATGTACCTCAAGCAGGGCTGCCAGATAATTTTTATGAAAAATCGGCATTTTCGGCACTTTGATTTAAAAAAATCGGCAAAATTCAAAATTAAGTATTACTTAGTTACCCATCAAAATATTGGTAATGACACCTAATTACTATCTGCATTACCAAAAATGATATATCATTACCTTTTGCATTATTTTATAATATAAAATAATGACTTCCAAATAACGGCCTATTGTATTCATTGTTTCTAAATATAAAATAATGACTTACTAGTATTAGTTTAAATAAGTACTTTTTACACAGTTAAATTTTTTTATTATATGCAAATATGTTTTACTAGCGGGCGCAGCCCGCTACGTTGTTAGCGTGCCTTAAAGGTTAAGGGGGGGGGGGGCTGCGCCCCCCACAATTCTTATTAAATTCGTTTTTTTATTTAAAGTTTTTTTATTTAAAGCCTTCACCCAGCCACCACAAATAAATAATTCTGCACAACAATGGGTTTAAAATAAATAAATATTTGATCACTTTTTCTCATAAAAGTGGATTGTTAGTAATGAATCCATAATAAATTGCAATATACGTGTGTATGTTAAGATAATTTGGTAAAGTGCGAACTTAGGTAGATAGACCCGTAAGTAGTTTTGTTCATTTGTGTTTTGAATGAAAATAAATAACGTAAAGCAGGGTTGGAAAGCATTTTATAATATTAAAAATAGCGGGCAAAGCTACGTTGTTAGCGTGTCTTAAAGTTTTTTTTTTTAATTCCAGTTTATGTAAAGGTAGACCTGGCAATTCAAGTAAATTCACAAATTCAGTTGGAAAATTTACTGCGTCGGTTTCTTCCACCGGTGCTTCGTTACATGAAGTTTAAATATCGGAATATCCATTCCTTTTCTAAGGTTTTTTCTCTTTCAGAAAATTTGTTTAACTTTTTGGGGAGTATGTTTCAATGCTACATAAGTTTCATATTCCGTTGATAGTGTTTGAACAGGTAATTCCCTCTTCCAATCCATTTGCATTGTCTATAATTTCAATTCCACTCGTTCAACGTTTATATCCATTTCATTCCACTTGTGTAGTGTTTCAATCCCACTCGTTTTCTATTTAGTTTCTTAATTTTAGTGTTTCATATACACTTGTTCTTTAAGTTTTAGGTTTCTAGCTAAAGACGTAGACGTTAAGGGGGGGGGCAATTTTCCCCTTTTGAACCACCATTTTTACCACGTTCCTGTCCAAAGTCCTAGAAATGCCTTGTCGATAAGTTAGCCCATACTCCAAGGAAAACATATTATATATTACAGGTTTCTAGCCGAAGGGTTCGGTTAGGCCATCAAGGGGGAGAATTATTCCGTTTTTACCCCTCCCGGTAGGAATTTCCAAAAATTCCGTCTTAGAGGACGTCTGCGTTGGAGGAGGAACCTACTACATACATAATTTTAGGTCTCTATATCCAGCAGTTTGGCCAGGCCGTCAAGGGGGAAGTTTTTTCCCTTTTTACCCCTCCCGGTATGAATTTCCAAAAATACCATCTTAGGGGACGTCAACGTTGGAGAAGGAACCCAAATACCGAATTTAAGCTCCCTTGTTCCAGCAGTTTGGCCAGGCCGTTAAGGGGGAGACTTTTCCTGTTTTTGACCCTACTTGTAGAAATTTCCAAAAATCTCATCTTAGCGGATGTCTACAATAGAGGAGGAACTTTAATACCAAATTTCAACTTCCTACCTCCAGCGGTTTGGGCAGGCCTTTAAGCGGCACTTTTCGCTTCATTAATCCCCATTTTTGCAATGTCCCTGTCCAAAAAGCACCTTCTCGGTAAGTGAGCACATACTCCAAGTAACATATGTTTTACATTTCAGGTTTCTAGCCAACTTTTACTATTTGTGCCCCTCTCGGTAGGAATTTCCGAAAATCCATCGACAGGGAATTCCAGCTTCCTAGTTCCAGCAGTTTGAGTAGGCTGAGAGGAACTTAAGTACCGAATTTCAACTTCCTAGTTCCAGCAGTTTGGACAGGTCGTTAAGGGGCAACTTTCCCTTTTTGAGCCCCCATTTTATAACGACCCTGTCCAAAATTCAAAAAAGTATCTTTCTAATAAGTTAGGCCTCACTCCAGGGACCCACATTTTAAGCTTCAGGTTTCTAGCCGAAGGGGTTTTTACCGGCCCCCAAGGTGAGGCTTTTTTTTTTTTGCCCCTCCCTTTAGGAATTTACAAAAATTCCATCTTCGCGGCTATCTGCGATGGATGAGGAACATTCATACCAAATTTCAACTGCATTGCCTAAGCGGTTTGGGCAGGCCGTTAGTGGGGACATTTTTCCCTTTCAACCACCATTTTTACTATGTTCCTGTTCCATAATAGAAAAATTACGTTGCCGGTGAATTAGTCCTACTCCAAGGAATACATATTTAAAATTTTAGGTTGGCCAAAAGGGATTGGGCAAGCCGGCAGGAGGAGACTTTTACCTTATTTCCCCTCCCGATAGGAATTTCAAAAATTCCGTCTAAGCGGACGCCTACACAGAAGCAGGAACTCACATACCGAGTTTCCTTTTGGGATATCCTGTAGGGAATTCCAAAAATACAAACTTAGTCGATGTCTACTACAGTGGAGGAACCTTTATACCAAATTTCAACTTCTTACCTCCAGTGGTTTGGGCAGGCACTTTTCCAATTTGTGAGACTGTTTATGGGGAGACTTTTCCCCTTTTTGCCCGTTCCGGTAGGAATTTCCAAAAATCCCGTCTTAGCGCACGTCTATGCCGAATATCAAGAAACCTTGTTTTAGTGGAGATATCCGTGGGGGGAGGAAAAAAAGTATTTTTTTTGAAATTATATATTATATTAAATGGTACTTTTTGGAAAAACGAAATTTTTTGGAAAAAGATACTTTGTTTTTACAAAGTACTTTATTTGTACTTTTTTTGCAAAAGGTATTTTTTTTTAAAAAGTTGTTTTTTTTTGGAAAAATGTATGTTTTTTGGAAAAAGGTACTTTTTTGGAAAAGGTACTTCTTTTGGAAAAGGAAAATTTTTTTAGAAAAAAGTACTTTTTTTTGGGAAAAGGTACTTTTTTTTGGAAAAGGTACTTTTTTGAAAAAGGTATTTTTTTGAAAAAATGTATATTTTTTGGGAAAAGGAAAATTTTTTTAGAAAAAGGTACTTTTTTTGGGAAAAGGTACTTTTTTTAGGAAAAGGTACTTTTTTTGAATAAGTTATTTTTTTGGAAAAATGTATGTTTTTTGGGAAAAGGTACTTTTTTTTTGGAAAAGGTACATTTTTTTAGAAAAAGGTACATTTTTTGGAAAAAGGTACTTTTTTTAAAAAAGGTACTTTTTTTGGAAAAACCCGACTAAAAAAGTTTTCATATAATTTTATATGATTTGATATAATTATAAATGTTTATATGTGTGGCTTTATATGACCACATACATTTATATTAACACTTTGGTTTTATAAATATGTTTGATATGACGTTATATATTAAGAGATATTAAGAGATCAGCAAATATAGTTTAAACATAATTATATATAATGGCGTATAAGCTTCTCTAAACAATCTTATTTCAAAATATATAACAAAGTTAATATAGAATTGTATTAATTTCATGTATAAATTTATCTGACATGATTTCTAATTATACATAATTCTATAAAGTTTAATTGCACTATAAAAATTAAAAAAAACTCTGAAATTGTGGATCTGGTTTTGAATTTTGCACTTTGACATATACATACATATATAAATGTTTATAATTGAATTCAACGTATATTTTTCAAATAGTTGGCAAAATACTCTTTATTAAACTAAAAATAATTTCCCCCCTTAAATGCATGGTGTAGCCATTTGGCAACATACCGGTTTTTTAATAAAAAAAAACCCACTTGATGCACAAAACTGCATTTTTGGGCATTGGGGCCCCTTCTGTATATAGTGTTCCTATAGTTTAGTGCAGAATTTTTAAACAGTTAGAGTAAAAATCTTGGTTTTGCTCTGTATATTTGTGAAAAATCTAAAACACGTTTTTTTGGTACTTTTCTTGAAATGTACACGCCTTTAGAAATCATATATAAAATAATGGTTAAAATCGAAGAGATCATGCATTTAAGGGTTAAAAAAATAAATAAGGGGAGAAATTTTTTTTTTTTTCTTTGTGGAATTAAAAGCCGAAATAAATATTTTTACTTTAAATTTAAAAATAAAAATTAGACAAAAATACATATGTTGAAATTAATATGGTTTAAGTTCATTTATTTTTCCGTGAAAAAAAAAATAATTGTGAAAGTTAATTTTTTATTTTATAAGAAAGACACACATTTTGTAAGAAAGACCAAAACTCTAACCTATAAAAATTTGTCCCGCAAATTTTTAATTTGTAATGTTTTATTTTGTCAGCTATTTCTAAGTTTATTAGCAAAAATTTTTCTAAACATTAAGCATTAGTATTTAATATGAATGAAATAAGTGACCTCAACAGTATTTACTAAACTTTTCTTTGAAAATCTTCATCAAATTATATGTATTTATATATAATTTGATTCAGTTAGATAGACCCATTTTTCGGATCAAATTGTATCAGGTGAGATAACACGCTTATCTGGCTTGATATAATTATATATTCCAATATTCGGATCAAATTAGATATGGACGTATATATGGGTTTATATATGTTGATATATGATTATATAACATCTTTTTTAGTCGGGAAGGTACTTTTTTTGGAAAAAGGAATTTTTTTTGGAAAAAGGTCCTTTTTTTGGAAAAAGGTACTTTTTTTGGAAAAAGGTACTTTTTTTGAAAAAGGTACTTTTTTCGGGAAAAGGTACTTTTTTTGGAAAAAGGTACTTTTTTTGGAAAAAGGTACTTTTTTTGGAAAAAGGTACTTTTTTTGGAAAAAGGTACTTTTTTTGGAAAAAGGTACTTTTTTTGGAAAAAGGTACTTTTTTTTGGAAAAGGGTACTTTTTTTGGAAAAAGGTACTTTTTTTGGAAAAAGGTACTTTTTTTGGAAAAAGGTACTTTTTTTTGGAAAAGGGTACTTTTTTTGGAAAAAGGTAATTTTTTTGGAAAAAGGTACTTTTTTTGGAAAAAGGTACTTTTTTTTGGAAAAAGGTACTTTTTTTGGAAAAAGGTACTTTTTTTTGAAAAAGGTACTTTTTTTGGAAAAAGGTACTTTTTTTGGAAAAAGGTACTTTTTTTGGGAAAAGGTACTTTTTGGAAAAAGGTACTTTTTTTGTCCCCTTTTTGCCCCTCCCGATAAGAATTTCCAAAAATGCCGTCTCAACGGACGTCTACACCGGTCGAGGAACCTACATACCAAATTTCAACTTCATAGCTCCAGCAGTTTGAGCAGGCCGTCAAGGGGGAGACTTTTTCCCCGTTTTGCCCGTCCCTGTAAAAATTTCCAAAACTCCCGTCTTGGTGGATGTCTACGATAGTGGAGGAACCTTTATACCAAATTTCAACTTCTTACCTCCAGCGGTTTGGGCAGGCCGTCAAGGGGGGCCTTTTTCCCCTTTTTAACCCCCATTTTTACAACGTCCCTGTCCAAAATTCTAGAAAGTACTTTCCAGAAAAGTTAGCCCCTACTCCAAGGAACACATATCTTAAATTTCAGCTTTCTAGCCAAAGGGGTTTTGGCAGGCCGTCAAGGGGGACACTTTCCCCCTTTTTGCCCGTTCCGGTAGGAATTTCCAAAAATCCCGTTTTAGTGGACGTCTACCCCGAAAGAGGAACCTACATACCAAATTTCAACTTCCTAGCTTCAGCGGTTTGGGCTGGGCGATGTTGAGTCAGTCAGTCAGTCACGTTATTCTTTTATATATAGAGATATTCCAATATTCGGATCAAATTAGATATGGACGTATATATGGGTTTATATATGTTGATATATGATTATATAACATCTTTTTTAGTCGGGAAGGTACTTTTTTTGGAAAAAGGAATTATTTTTGGAAAAAGGTCCTTTTTTTGGAAAAAGGTACTTTTTTTGGAAAAAGGTACTTTTTTTGAAAAAGGTACTTTTTTCGGGAAAAGGTACTTTTTTTTGGAAAAAGGTACTTTTTTTGGAAAAAGGTACTTTTTTTTTGGAAAAGGGTACTTTTTTGGAAAAAGGTACTTTTTTTGGAAAAAGGTACTTTTTTTGGAAAAAGGTACTTTTTTTTGGAAAAGGGTACTTTTTTTGGAAAAAGGTAATTTTTTTGGAAAAAGGTACTTTTTTTTGGAAAAAGGTACTTTTTTTGGAAAAAGGTACTTTTTTTGGAAAAAGGTACTTTTTTTGGAAAAAGGTACTTTTTTTGGAAAAAGGTCCTTTTTTTGGAAAAAGGTACTTTTTTTGGAAAAAGGTACTTTTTTTGGAAAAAGGTACTTTTTTTGGAAAAAGGTACTTTTTTTGGGAAAAGGTACTTTTTTGGAAAAAGGTACTTTTTTTGTCCCCTTTTTGCCCCTCCCGATAAGAATTTCCAAAAATGCCGTCTCAACGGACGTCTACACCGGTCGAGGAACCTACATACCAAATTTCAACTTCATAGCTCCAGCAGTTTGAGCAGGCCG
This sequence comes from Leucophora obtusa, assembly GCA_949987735.1. Classification (NCBI taxonomy): domain Eukaryota; kingdom Metazoa; phylum Arthropoda; class Insecta; order Diptera; family Anthomyiidae; genus Leucophora; species Leucophora obtusa. The sequence goes on from OX465299.1 coordinate 112,222,413, forward strand.
TCAAGGGGGAGACTTTTTCCCCGTTTTGCCCGTCCCTGTAAAAATTTCTAAAACTCCCGTCTTGGTGGATGTCTACGATAGTGGAGGAACCTTTATACCAAATTTCAACTTCTTACCTCCAGCGGTTTGGGCAGGCCGTCAAGGGGGGCCTTTTTCCCCTTTTTAACCCCCACTTTTACAACGTCCCTGTCCAAAATTCTAGAAAGTACTTTCCAGAAAAGTTAGCCCCTACTCCAAGGAACACATATCTTAAATTTCAGCTTTCTAGCCAAAGGGGTTTTGGCAGGCCGTCAAGGGGGACACTTTCCCCCTTTTTGCCCGTTCCGGTAGGAATTTCCAAAAATCCCGTCTTAGTGGACGTCTACCCCGAAAGAGGAACCTACATACCAAATTTCAACTTCCTAGCTTCAGCGGTTTGGGCTGGGCGATGTTGAGTCAGTCAGTCAGTCAGTCAGTCAGTCAGTCACGTTATTCTTTTATATATAGAGATAACATCTTTTTTAGTCGGGAAGGTACTTTTTTTGGAAAAGGAATTTTTTTTGGAAAAAGGTCCTTTTTTTGGAAAAAGGTACTTTTTTTGGAAAAAGGTACTTTTTTTGAAAAAGGTACTTTTTTCGGGAAAAGGTACTTTTTTTGGAAAAAGGTACTTTTTTTGGAAAAAGGTACTTTTTTTTTGGAAAAGGGTACTTTTTTTGGAAAAAGGTACTTTTTTTGGAAAAAGGTACTTTTTTGGAAAAAGGTACTTTTTTTTGGAAAAGGGTACTTTTTTTGGAAAAAGGTAATTTTTTTGGAAAAAGGTACTTTTTTTGGAAAAAGGTACTTTTTTTGGAAAAAGGTACTTTTTTTGGAAAAAGGTACTTTTTTTGGAAAAAGGTACTTTTTTTGTAAAAAGGTACTTTTTTTGGAAAAAGGTACTTTTTTTGGAAAAAGGTACTTTTTTGGAAAAAGGTACTTTTTTTGGGAAAAGGTACTTTTTTGGAAAAAGGTACTTTTTTTGTCCCCTTTTTGCCCCTCCCGATAAGAATTTCCAAAAATGCCGTCTCAACGGACGTCTACACCGGTCGAGGAACCTACATACCAAATTTCAACTTCATAGCTCCAGCAGTTTGAGCAGGCCGTCAAGGGGGAGACTTTTTCCCCGTTTTGCCCGTCCCTGTAAAAATTTCCAAAACTCCCGTCTTGGTGGATGTCTACGATAGTGGAGGAACCTTTATACCAAATTTCAACTTCTTACCTCCAGCGGTTTGGGCAGGCCGTCAAGGGGGGCCTTTTTCCCCTTTTTAACCCCCACTTTTACAACGTCCCTGTCCAAAATTCTAGAAAGTACTTTCCAGAAAAGTTAGCCCCTACTCCAAGGAACACATATCTTAAATTTCAGCTTTCTAGCCAAAGGGGTTTTGGCAGGCCGTCAAGGGGGACACTTTCCCCCTTTTTGCCCGTTCCGGTAGGAATTTCCAAAAATCCCGTCTTAGTGGACGTCTACCCCGAAAGAGGAACCTACATACCAAATTTCAACTTCCTAGCTTCAGCGGTTTGGGCTGGGCGATGTTGAGTCAGTCAGTCAGTCAGTCAGTCACGTTATTCTTTTATATATAGAGATGTTTAAATTTTTATGACGAGTCCTAAAATTACACACTAGAGAAAACTTGAATTTTTCTGAATGTATTTCCTTAGGCTAATAGTATTTGCCTAACTCCTTATTTTTAAGAATCAAGTAAGCAATCGGATAACCACTTATAATTCAACTTTTTGTAAGCATGTGCGTAACCACTTGTTATTCAAAATCTCATAACTACTTATTTCTCATTTTTTCGAAAGCGAGCGGGTAAGCGTGACTACTTATAAAAACGACCACGCCAAACAAAAATATAGACGCCAAAAAATAAGTTGTGCGGAGCTATGAATTTCTATTATATAACCACTTATTTGGTAATGAAACATTTGCTGGGTAGATGAGTAAGTAATACTTAATTTACTTTTATTAAAAAAAAAAATACATAAAAAGGACATTTCAGTGTAAAATTAAATGATTTATACTGAAATTAAATAATTAAATTAAAATAACGGTTTTTGAGATAAATTAAATAGTAACAAAAAAAAAATGTTTTTTCAGATATTAACTTATGTCAATACTACATATATAAGTTTCACAATTTTTAAATATATTTATACCCTACACCACTATGTGGTCAGGGTATTATAAGTTTGTGCTGATGTTTGTAACACCAAAAAATATTGGTCCTAGACCCACCTTATAGTGTACCGATCGGCTCAGAATTTTTTTTTATTTCGATTTAACGATGTCCGTCCGTCGCAAATATTAAGATATGTCGACTTATGTCGGCCCAAGGACGAAGCCTATTGATTTTGGTTGAAATCGGTCCATGTTTAGACCTAGTGCCCATATAAGGGACCTACCAAAATTATATTGTTTATACGCTGCAGTTCGTAAATATTAAGATATTTTGATGAAATTTGGTACACAGACCAATAACGCAGCGTATTGATTTTCGGGAACATCGGTCCATGTTTAGACCTAGTGCCCATATAAGGGTCCCCCAAAAATTATATTGTTTATACGCTGCAGGTCGCAAATATTAAGATATTTGATGAAATTTGGTACACCGACCTATGTCAGCCTAAGGACGAAGCCTTTTGATTTTGGTTAATACCGGTCCATGTTTAGACCTAGTGCCCATATAAGGGTCCCCCCAAAATTATATTGTTTATACGCTGCTGGTCGCAAATATTAAGATATTTTGATGAAATTTCGTACACCGACCTATATCAGCCCAAGGACGAAGCCTATTGATTTTGCTTAACAGCGGTCCATGTTTAGACCTAGTGCCCATATAAGGGTCCCCCCAAAATTATATTGTTTATACGCTGCAGGTCGCAAATATTAAGATATTTTGATGAAATTTGGGACACAGACCTATGTTGGCCCAAGCACGAAGCCTGTTGATTTTGGTGAACATCGGTCCATGTTTAGACCTAGTGCCCATATAAGGGTCCCCCAAAATTGGCTTAGTTACAAACTGCAAGTCGCAAATATTAAGATATTTTAATGAAATTTGGTGCGCTGACTCACATTATAGAAAATTTTGACACAAGCCCCATTTTAACCCATTCGAATTTCGGATCCAAACATTAGTTGGCTATTGGGTATTGTATAGTCGGCATGCCCGACTTTAGCCTTTTTACTCGTTTTTCTCTGTACTCTGGTGTATGGGTAACCAGAGATTAAAAAAGATAATTGTATTTTCAGTAAATTCGCATACAAAAGTTTTGTTTTTATGTATCAGTGAATAATTTATAATTACTATTTACTTCATGCACTTAAAAATGGAAAGAATGCGCCTAAAATATGCGGCTAAAAAAGAAAAATATGCATCAAAAATATAAGAAATATGCACTAAAAACTATTATTTTTGCAAAAATAATGTAATTTAAAACTTAAGAATATAATTAAGTTAGTTATTTTGCAGACAGACACAGAACTCGAAGATTTTCCATAGGTCAATAAGGTTTTTAAGAATGTTTATTTTGATTGTATCAAAATATAAAAATTTGAATTTTTCATATTTTTTTATAAAATAAAAAATTCTCCTAAAAATTAAAAATATCCAAAAATATGCATTTAAAAGCACAAAATATGCATTAAAAAGGCACCAAATATGCATTTAAAGTCAAAATATGCAAAAACATGCATTTGTGACAAAATATGCAAAAATATGCAACTACAAATCGATGCCATTTTGTTCTAAATTTGATGATTCGGATAATTATTTAGTCCATATTATTTTTGGACTATCGACAAAAAACATGAATTTGCATGAAATTCCTTGCCCTAATAATTACTTTAAATCAATGGTAGCATTCGGCAGAGAAACCTTAAACTGATACCGGTGAATTGTAGTGATTTGTGATTACTACTCTGCTGAAAGACGTTTCCTTTGTTTTGTTTTTAATACACTTTTTCTATAGTTTCTTTTTGTTATATATTTCGAATTATATTTGTATGTTTTTATTTGTCATTCTTACAAAACAATTTTTATTGTAAATGAACAACAACAAATGTATCACTTATTGATCAAAAGTAGCAAGTATTTTTTACGCTACCAAAATATGACAGCGCTACCTGAGCGCTCAGGCTGAGCGGTTAGTGATCAGATCGTTCAGCAGATAGTTGCACAACTCAGTATGGCATCACCAAAATAATAAGATCAAAGACCTCAAATATAAAGATGTAACAAAATGCATCCCTGTTTAGTTCCAAAAATTTCCAAGAGATGGCGATATTGTCACTGCATTTTTGTGTCATTATTTTGAAAATTCTCTCTAAACAAATATGGCTGTTAATCAAAATATCAAAATGAAAACAAAAAATAAAAATTTAAATAAAATTTAAAATTTTGTAAAATATTCATGGTTTTGTAGTGTTTTTGCAAATTTTATAAATAAAACACATAGTTAAAATTCGTGTAGATAAATAATAATTATACCATTAAAGAATATATAATCATCAAAGTGTTAAAATGTATTTGTACAAAAATTAAACAATTTCCCTACGGGAAATTTTAACAAACTGTCACCGAACTGGCCCCTTTATATGAAATAGACTGGTCACTTTTACATGGCGTTGTCATAGGAGGTGGAAATTGACCCCTTGTGACATGTCACAAGACAAATCCCAGGACAGGTCCCTGAAATTGAGAGTTCAGTAACCTGTCCTAGGATTTGTCTTGTGACATGTCACAAGGGGTCAATTTCCACCTCCTATGACAACGCCATGTAAAAGTGACCAGTCTATTTCATATAAAGGGGCCAGTTCGGTGACAGTTTGTTAAAATTTCCCGTAGGGTTCTTTTTGTTAAAATAAAAAAAATCACAACAAATATGTTACCCTACACCATTCATTGTTTGGCTTGGTCTTTAGGTTGAACTAAAATTATTTCAGCCGAAACATTTTTTAAATGTTTGTGTTTAGGATTTGTTATAGGGAGAGTAAAAGAAAACTTTTTGGTGATAATTATGTGTTCCAATTGCTATTTTTGATAGAAGATCCCATTTTTAGTTAAAAAAGTAGGATCGCCGATCAAAGTGAAGTTTTTTAATTTTTCATAAAAAAATACTTTTCGCTTATGAATCTGAAAATGATTTAATTTACCAATAAAAAATTTTTTTAATATATATTTTTTTAGGTAAAATAGTTAAAGACATTTTAGGGAATATATACAAAGCACTTTAAATACTTTTTGTGAGTTAAAGCTACTCTAAACATCAATTCCACTTTGGTTTCTGAACGTGAAAAAAAGGATTTTTTTGTTTTACGCCTTCTTGAGAAGAATTACCACTATAAAGCCCGTATATCGACTATGCGATATTTAAAAAAAAACATTTTTTTTTCAACACAAGATTTTCCTTAACAACTTAAACTTTAAATTCCGAAAGAAAACATTTGTTTTGGACTGTTTCAGAAAAAAGTTTGCGAAATCAAATATATTCCGAAAAAAACTATAATATGCCTGATAATATTCTCATTATGATTTCAGTGTAATTTTTAAATTCCGACCGGAATCTGGCTTTGTCAGTACCAATAAACAAAACCGAATATTCGCTTTATTCGGAAGACACCGAAAGTTTTTGTTAACATTTTCTTTAAAATTACGTAATTAGAAAAAAAACTGAAAATAAGTTCTTAAATTTTAAATAAGATCAATTCTATTTATTATGAAAACAAAATTAACAAAAGACGTTATGTTAAGCCACTTCTAGATGAGGGAAGAAAACAGATATGGATGGAATATAAGCTTCTCTAAATAGCAGAAATCATTCACAATCTAGTTTTCTTAGATGTGTTTTTGATTTACCTCTAGTATTTCTCTAAATTATATTTAAAAGAATTTTAAATGTTTCGGCATTTGTTGGCCACAATTTTTCCGAAAAGTTGCCAAATAAAGGGTTTTTTTGCCGAAACCGGTCGGTCGGATTCTGAATTTTATTTAAATGCAAAAGCAAATAGTTTTTTCTATATTGAATTCAAAACACTGGAAATCCTACGTTTTGTAAAAAATTGATTTTCAGTTACAATAACATACTTTGTGTTACAAAATGTTAATTAGTTTGCGCGACTATTTTGTTTTCATATTTAAATTTTAATGTTGCAAACCGAGAAATAAAATTTATATTAACTAAATTTATAGTGTAGGGTATTTATTTTTCTCTTGTCAAATTATTTTAATAACGACTTCCGGTAGTACTCATAAGCGTTATTCAATAGTACTCGTTAGCGTTATTTGGAAATGCCTGCCATCTGGTGTATAATATTGGCAACTTTTGTTATATCTTTATATTTGACATCTTTGATAAGATATAAAAAAATCGTTATCACTAGATGGCACTTTGTAAAAAATATTTACAATTTTTTTTTTTTATTTAAATTTAAATAATAACAAACAACAAAGGAAAAAATACAAACAAATATTTCAAATTTTATTATTTGAATATATTGCGTGTTTGTTTTTTTCCTTATTTTGAGCAGTTTTCAGCAGTTTTTAAATATAGGCTCAGCTGATACTAAACTGATACTAATAGTTGCTCAAGTAATACTAAATGTCAGCGCCCTCTATCGGTGAGTAGTTTAAGTTTTGATTTCCTATCTCTATAATTAATAGTCTCTGGTACAACTGTTGTAGAACTGTTGACTATTAAATTGTATCTGCCAAACGCACCCAATAATTCGATATTGAGTAAAGTGAGATAATGATTTAGTATAATTTATATTGATTTAATTTAGATTCTATTAACCAATTTGTATAAATCATATTAGCCATTTTTACTTGAAATGATTTGTTAAAATTGAATAAATTTGCTTGATTCTATGGAATGATTCAACGAAAATCTAACTGACTTTTTGATAAGATATTGATTGAATAAAGTATGATATAATTTAATCAATAAAATGATTAAATGATGCGAATTGAATTAAGGAATTGTGTTTTTAAAAGTCTGCCACACCTTGCCTAGAGTTCTCTAGTAATCGACCTATTTGAAAACCCGGTTTTCGAATACTTCTAAAAACCGCCTTTTTGAAAAATCGGGTTTCGGTTTTTTTAATTCAAAATCGGCTTGAATAACCGATTTTTTGTAAATAATCATTTTGTGTTACTATATATGCAAATTTTCTTATAAAACTTGCAAAGAATTGCTAAAAATCTTGAAACTTTCTATTTTTTTGCCTTTCTTGAAAGCAATTCGCAGCGTAAATTATTCCATTAGTGCGAATCCACATTTAAAACTAAAAGTTATTATTTCTAAAGGCGCTGTTTTTTTTTTTGTCTAAATAAAAACACTTTCAGGCAGATCTAAAACCCCAGTATTTTGTTCGTAATTTTTGCGAAAAAGCTATACCTCCATAAACAACAGAAATTATTTTTCACTTTCTCTGGAATTTTTACAAAATTGCGGTGGAAGTTTTTTCGCATTAATTTAATAGACCGGACGGTTTGAAAATGTCGCAAAAAATAAATTTGGCTTATGGAGATTGTAGTTTTCCAATTAATGTGAAACAATTTGTGACTTTTGAAATTTTTATTACAATTTTACGGTTTCAAATCGCATCATGGGGGGAGAAAAGCTAAAAAATAAGAAAAAACTCCTTTTATTTATTGGCGAAATGGAAAACATGAGCTTATATGCATTTTAAGACAAATTTTTATATCTTTCTTAAACTAAAAAAAAAAGTTAGTATAAAAATTAGTAAACGGTTTCCAATTTTATTATACTAGAATTATACTAATTTTTAGTATAAAGTTGTTTTTTAGTAAAATAATTTGGTATTCTCATTTTACAAATTACAAAATTTTTTACTAATTTGAGTTGCTAATTCTACAAATTTAATTTGACTAAATTTTGAAACCCGATTAGCTAAAATTAGCAAAAAAAATTACTAATCTTTTTTATTTTAAAGGTTAAAATTTGTTTGTTTTTTCTCCCCACACATACTACAGGCTAAAGTTGAGTTTAAGGGACCTCACCGATTGACTCCATATTTTTACCACTGATAGAACTCTTTTTTGGGAGTGCTGCGGCATATTTTTTTTTTCGCGGAAACGCCTATGTGCAAAGTTTGAAAATATACTTGGCTATATCTTCGCCATTAATGGTCTAATTGGCACAATATATACACCATTGTAAAGGTCTTTTAGAAATGTCTTTAAGATGATATTTTTTTAAACTATTATTAACCCATTACGGCCCGGCGTAAGAATTTCCATTATTTTTTTATAGAAACGTTATTTCATAAAAACGCCTATAAAAGAACACAATTTTTACTTTATACATATATTGTCAAGACTTAAAGCTTTCATTTGCGATAAATATCAAGTTTTTTTCATTTCAAACATCAAGGATGCTATGTGAAAAACATGAAGTTAAAAATGTTTGCCATTTTCGTTTTGGTTGCCATTTCCGTTTTGAGAAAAAGAGGACGCCAACCTCAAAAAAGTAGGACATTTGTCTTAAAAAAGAGGAACATTTTTTTTAAATAAATTAATTTGACAAAAATCAACAACGCGATAAAAAATATACAAATAAAAATTTACAGATTATTTTATAAATAAAAAAAAAAAAATTACAAAAACAAACAAATCATTCTGAACTTTAAATTAGTGGTACATTAACAAAAAAAAAAAACAACGATTATTGAATATATGCGATATTTGAATGTCGCATTTCTTCAAATATTCATAAAACTGTTGGCATTTCATATCAAAATTGTATTTGACTAATAATATCAGAAATTGTTTCTAGATTAAATTTTTTTTATTAAAGAAAATACACGTGTGCTGGAAAGAAAAAATACTACTCAACAAGTTTTTTCATCTCATAGCAAACATAATTTTTAATAAAAAAAAATTTGGACCAAAACTTGTTATCAGTCGTGTTAATTGAATTTAAGGTTTTCACATTATTTTTCAGGATAAGGAATTCATTAAATACATTTTCATCACCCAGAAAACAGTCTCAGTTGTGGCCACCGAATTTGTTGCCAATTGAATTCGTGCGGTTACGACAACTATCTTTATATAAAATTATATTTTTCGTCGTGAAAGCCAATATTCCGTTGTCTAATTTAATATTGTAATCCACATAAATATTATAATAAATAACACCAATTTTCTTGTATATTCACTAAATAAACGGCTGCTTCTACTGTACAGAATTGCTAAACCGATATTAATTTTAAAATTGATTGGAGATACCAATAACACTATGCGACAGTCAAAATCGGGATGGGATGGAACCAACGGGAAATGTTATATCGGTCAAAAACAAGTTATACGTGACCCGGCGTTTCGCTGGGTCACGGCTAGGAATCGAGATATATCGATTTGAAGTTAGTAACTATCATATAGGGGAAATTGTCACCTTTGGTGGTCTTTTTTTGACATAACTCGAGAACCACTAGTCCGATTTTGCTCAAACAATTCAAAAAAAATTAAAAATTACAATTCCTTTAATCTGTTCATATAACGTTTTTCTATATACTCAACAGTTTTGCCGGTAAAAATAAATGTATGAAGAAAAAATATTAAATTTTTTTATTTTTTAAAGTCATAAAAAATCCAAAACGGAGAGACATAGATCATGAAAATCGATGGACGCGTTTCGCTTTTATTCACAATTAAGTGAAGGTATCTCATTTTGACAAGAATATTGATTTTATGTTTCAATGAGTTTGGACAAAGAGTATACATAATAAAGAGATTTGGGGACTCTCTATCACTGAGAAAGCATTTGTTCTATTATGTGCCTTGGAACAGGAACATACTCAAACCAATATCACCTAGCAAACATGGCAATACGAAGAAGATTCTCCGAACATATCGCCGGGAAGAAAACATTTATTGCCGGCAATATCAATGTCGTATTCCGGAAGTTTCCTCCGTCGGAAACAACTGTTACACTAAAACAATACTTCCAGGCAATATGAAAGCAATAACTCATATGGAAGATAAAAGGGATATCGCTAAATAAACTACCGGTACAATAAAAAAACGATTTAATTTTTTCATTATTAAATTTAAGCCCCAAAAACAATATCTGATAGAAGATATCGTTTTAATATCTTCTTGGAAGGTATCTTTTATATGTTTGCAGGGTCATTATAAAAAATATACAAATAAAAATTTACAGATTATTTTATAAATACAAAAAAAAAATTTACAAAAACAAACAAATCTTTCTGAACTTTAAATTAGTGGTTATGTACATTAACAAAAAAAAAAAACAACGATTATTGAATATATGCAAAGAGTATATATAATAAAGAGATTGGAGGACTCTCTATCACTGGGAAAGAATTTGTTCTATTATGTGCCTTGGAACAGGAACATACTCAAACCAATATTACCCAGCAAACATGATAATACGAAGAAGATTCTCCAACATATCGCCAGGAAGAAAACATTTATTGCCGGCAATATCAATTTCGTATTCCGGAAGTTTCCTCCGTCGGAAACAACTGTTACACTAAAACAATACTTCCAGGCAATATGAAAGCAATAACTCATATGGAAGATAAAAGGGATATCGCTAAATAAACTCCCAGTACAATAAAAAAACGATTTAATTTTTTCATTATTAAATTTAAGCCTGACCAACTTATAAATTGTTTTGATTTCATCTTAGCCGATTTTTCCTGCGCAATTAATCTTAATTTTCACGAGTTTATTTCCTATATATCTTTTGATTGTTTTTGTACAAATTTAGTTTTAATTTTTTCCAAATTGATAAAAGATTTCAAACAAATTTGCTTTATCTTCCAAATGATACAAAGATGATATTGCCGAAATATAGTCATAAAAAGTTATGACAAAAGATAAAATTTTTGAATTATTTTTTTACAAATATCGTCGAATTATCTTCCAAGTGATAAAAGGAAGACAATTTCAAAGTAAATACTACTTGATTATTTTCATTCAAATGACAAATAGAAGATATCGCTTTAATATCTTCTTGGAAGGTATCTTTTAAATGTTTGTAGGGTCATTATGTGCGCTCTTTGTATGACTCAAAACATCGATTGTAACCAGGGATGGAAAATAATAATTTAGTTATAAAAATCAAGAATGGAACTATACTATGGAATTATACTATTCCAACAGTATTATAGCCCTAGATTATGAATTTTAAAAAACCATACGTAAAAAATTGCAAAATAATATCGGAATGCGAAAAAAGGTTTTGGGGCTCAAAAAATTAATTAAAAGATTTATATTCCTCAAACGATGCCAAAATTTTCTTTTTTTGCAACTAACCACCAAACTTTGTTTTATGAAATGGGCATTATACTCCGCAGATTATAAATTTAAAAAACCGCACTTAAAAAATTGCAAAATAATAGAGGAACGCGAAAAAAGACTTTGTGGTAGAAAAAAATAATTAAAAAACTCAATCAGCGATCAACAGTCTGCAAAGGAATACAATGACGCAAAAATTTTCATTTTTGCAAATATTTTTTTCGCGATTTATTTATTTTTTTTTTTTTTTTGCAAACTAAGCACCAAACTTTTGTGTATAAAATTGGTACTATAGACCCTAGATTATAAATTTAAAAAAACCACACTTAAAAAATTGCAAAATAATCGCGGAAAGCGAAAAAAGGCTTTATGACAAAAAATTAATTAAAAAACTTAATCAGCGATTTACATTCTGCAAACAAATATATTGATGAAAAAATTTATCCTTTTTGCAAATTTTATTTTTCGCGATTTTTTTTTTTGCAACTAGCCACCGAACTTTGTTGTATGAAATGTGTATTATAGTCCCTAGATTATAAATTAAAAAGAAACGTACTTAAAAAATTGCAAAATAAAATCGGAACGCGAAAAAAGACTTTGTGGTACAAAAAATTAATTAGGAAACGTAATCAGCGATTTAGATTCTGCAAACAAATATATTGATGCAAAAATTTTCCTTTTTGCAAATTTTATTTTTCGCGATTTTTTTTTGCAACTAGCCACCAAACTTTGTTGTATGAAATGTGTATTATAGCCCCTAGATTATAAATTAAACAAAAAAAACGCAGGTAAAGAATTGGAAAATGATAGCGGAATTTGAAAAAAGACTTTATGATACAAAAATTTAATCCCTAGGTTATATATTTAAAAAAACCGCACTTAAAAATTGCAAAATAACGGCGGGATTCGAAAAAGGCTTTATGGTACAGAAAATGAATTAAAAGAGGTAATAAGCGATCGACATTCTGCAAGCGAATATATTGTTGCAAAAATTTCGCTTTTTGCAAATGTTTTTTTTTTGCAATATGTGCTAATATTTGCTAATATCTAAATATTTAATTTTTATGTTTTTTAACGAGCCAAAGAGGAAGTTATTTTTTAGTTACTTACATTTTTAAATGTGTAAGAGCGATCTAATATTTTTTGGTATAAGAGCCCGATTAAGTGAGTCTTTTCCATCCCTGATTAACCAGTCGGAGTTCGTTCCTGTTCCAAGCCGCCTAATATTTTTATATAGATACATAGGTTATAAAAATCGATGAACGCAAAACTTATTTTCGTTTGTTTGCGCCCTTTACTTTCTTGCGTGGTGGTTCGCCCACTTGTTCACAGTCTGTATCGGATGAGGATCTGTCTTCATCTGGAAAAAATCAATTGTTTTTAATCAGTCAGTTAACTTCATTTTTGTGACTTACCCTCGGAGGAAACTCCCATTGTATATTCTTCTTCTTCATCTTCATTGTCGGGATCGTACGTCTTTTGCGACCACCAACAAATTTCAGCCAGCAGCGAATCGAGCCTTTTGCCTTTATATCGCGTTTCCATTGGCATTGCCACTTGATGGAAGCGCTCGCCATGTTCATCCGACTCTGAGGCTAGCTGCTTGCTGAAGTATTCCAGATGGTGATGAAAGAAGTGAATTTTGAGGGACATATTCACTCCAATTTTCTGGAAGTAGTGCAACATCTTGGTCACAAGAGCGGGGTAATTGTGTGCTCGCGTACTTCCCAAAAAATATCGTATGACTTTCTTCACTGCCCTCCACGCAAAGTAATCATTACCGTCTAAAGCACCTTTAAATTCCTTTGATTTCATGAGCTTTCGTATATCCGCCCCATTCAGAACACCTTCCTTCAATTTTGCTTCGCTGATTCGTGGGAAAATATTATTCAAACAATCAAGAATTTTCGGTTGCCTCACAATGGCCTTGATGAAATTTTTTACGATTCCCAGTTTGATATGGAGAGGGGGCATGAGGACGTTCTCCATTGGCACCAGTGGATCATTTACGCAGTTGTGTCCTTTCTCCGTTGGATCTCGAGGAAGCCAGTCATGCGTTTCGTATTGGTTTCCTTTAAATCGGGTATCCCAAAGACACAAGAAACACATGTTTTTCGTATAGCCTCCTTGGAGACCTCTTAGCATCGCCACGACTTTCAGATCACAACTGATCCGCCACATGTGATCAGTGTAGCAAACTTTATCCAAAATTATTTTCATCGAATCGTATGTTTCGCTCATGTCTGTGCTGTAGCCAATGGGAATGCTTGGTTTTTTTATTATTATTATGTAGCAAAACGACTTTCAGGCTTGATTTCGAAGAATCGATGAACATTCGCCAATCAGCTGCGACATAATTAATGGCCATCGCCTCCATCAGTCACTTTATATCGTGGCAGTAAACAAATGTGTTCCCTTCGTTGAGTATGTAGTACCGTTGGAATAGCAATTGTCGTCTTCGATATCCGGTGACTTTGACATTAGGCTCCAAATTGTTGCCTTCTTTTGATATTTGATTGATATTTTCTTGACAATTTGCACTCATTTCGGTTTTATACTTTTATTACTTTTTCGTCACTTTAAAAAAATCGTACTTTACGCGTTCGGAGACACTTGTTGAATGACAAAAATCAATCAATGAACACCTATAAAAACTACGTAAGTTTCAATATTTTACTGAGAGGTACTTATGAATTGGGTGGCTATATACCTGATTCGTGTGCGTTTTAAATTTTTCGAAACGTTCTAAAACATGAACACTCATAAATGTGGGTGCAATTTGTGTAACAAAATCATGCAGGTAGCCAACGGAAAAAACCCAAAAAATTAAAAAAGTGCACTTTCCTTTTTTCCTTTTAATTGTCCACGCACATATATGACCGTCTTTTAGTTTGTTACCGCTACCATAAAAATCAAATAACCTTTTGTTTATTACTTTTTTTTAATATTTTAGGCAAAAAATATTTTTTTCTTCATACATTTATTTTTACCGGCAAAACTGTTGAGTATATAGCTCCGCACAACTTATTTTTTGGCGTCTAAACTCATTATTTTTGTTTGGCGTGGTCGTTTTTATAAGTAGTCACGCTTACCCGCTCGCTTACGAAAAAATGAGAAATCAGTAGTTATGAGGTTTTGAATAAAAAGTGGTTACACACATGCTTACAAAAAGTTGAATTATAAGTGGTTATCAGATTGCTTACTTGATTCTTAAAAATAAGGAGTTAGGCAAATACTATTAGCTTAAGGCAATAAATTCAGAAAAATTTAAGTTTTAGTTCTAGGACACGTCATACAAATTTAAACATAAAACATATTTACATATAATAAATAAAATTTTTATAAAATTTAACTGTGTAAAAAGTACTTATTTAAACTATTACGAGTAAGTCATTATTTTATATTTAGAAACAATGAATACAATAGGCCCTTATTAGGAAGTCATTATTTTAAATTATAAAATAATGCAAAAGGTAATGATTCATCATTTTGGGTAATGCAGATAGTAATGAGGTGTCATTACCAATATTTTGCTGGGATGAACAGATTAAAGGAATTGTAATTTTTAATTTTTTTAAAATTGTTTGAGCAAAATCGGACTAGTGTTTCTCGAGTTATGTCAAAAAAAAAAGACCACCAAAGGTGACAATTTCCCCTATATGATAGTTACTTACTTCAAATCGATATATCTCGATTCCTAGACTTGACCCAGCGAAACGCCGGGACACGTCCCGATCACTGACCCCTACCATTTGTCTCACAGTGTAATATACAAATTGAGAAGGTCTGCAAATTCAAATATCTCGGTGCGTGGTTAAACGAAAACTGGGAATGTGATCTAGAAATTAAGTGCAGAATCGAAATGGCCAGAAACATGTTTTTAAATACAAAAAAGTTCTATGTAATCGTGAAATTAATCTACCCCTTCGTTTAAGATATCTTAAATGTTATGTATGGTCTATTCTTTGATATGGGGTAGAATCCTGGACGCTAAAAATAAGTCAGATGAATAAAATAGAAAGCTTTGAAATGTGGACGTTTAGAAGAATATTAAAAATATCATGGACTGACCATGTAAATAACAACGAAGTCCTAGGAAGAATCGGCCAGCAACGAGAATTACTAAGGACCATAAAGAAGAGAAAAACTGCTTATTTTGGTCACGTCATGAGAGGATCAAAATATGAACTACGGCAGCTAATAATTCAAGGCAAAATATATGGAAGACGGGGAATAGGACGGAAACAAATATCATGGCTCCGAAATATAAGATCATGGACCGGTGTACAGAACATAGGACAGCTTATGGGTCTTACTGCAGACCGATCCAGTTTTGAAGTCATCATAAATGGAATCACATGACCGCTAACATCCAAATTGTGGATAGGCAACTGAAGAAGAAGAAGAAGTATGGGCAATACAAAACAACTCCGTAAGATATCTCTTCAAATGTCACAAGATATGGAAGAGTTCATTATTCCTAACTTTAACTTATCAAATTTAATGTTTCCTACATCTATATTGATTCTTGTCGCAAACAAATCCTTAAAAGAAAAAAAAATCTTGTTCTGCAATGTCATATAAAATTTTTAACTACAATAATGTTGAACGCCCTAAAGCCCAAATTACTTGAACGTAAATGTAACGTGACGAATCAGCTGATTCAACCTGCTTAATGAGAAACACATAGTTCTAAGTACTAAACGTAAACAAGTCGTAACGTGCCGGACATTTCTGTTGTTTTTAGCTGCCTACACACTAGGGAACATGGTTGAGGGGACAAAAAATATCAAAAAATTTTGTAAACACGAAATGCACGCTCTCAACACGCACACACACACAAAAGCACTCACACATTCACAAAAAATGCTATCTTTTTTTAAGTATGTTCCCTAGTGTGTAGGCAGCTTTTAGGTGAGAGAGCAAAACAGCTGTTTTTAGTTGCATATCAGTGAGGGGATTTGTGGCACAATTGTACCATGTTTGGCAAAATCAAAGTTTGATTGGTACACTGGCACATTTTGGTTATTTCCAAAAATTCTTTAGAAATCCAGTTTATTTAAGAAAGAAATTAATTGGCAAAACAATAAAAAAAATTTTGTTTTAATTTTCATACAAAAACTTTTGTTTAAAACGAACATATAAAATATTATATTTGAAAATGAAACAAATTAAGTAAATAGAAATCGAAATAAATTAAATTTGGCCTAAACAAATTTAATGATTGAATGAATCAAATGAGCTATCAGGGATAAAATATAATCCACAATGAATTTTTATGAAAGTTCTTGCTTGTTATTTTATAAAAAAAATGCAAGTTTTGGTACTATAGGAGTCGAAAATGTTCTATTTTTAAACTGGTTGGTACTATTCTGAAAATAAAATTTATCATTCCTTAATAGCACGTTAGATTTTTTAAGTAACTTAGCAAAAATAAAATACCACGTTACGACTCGTTCTCGTTACATTTACGTTCTAGTACCGAGACCTTTAGCCATCTATCAGAGGTAAAGATTGTATGTGTTACATTTGCTCAAATGCACAGCGTACAGATTTTTAGTTAAATAAAATTAAATCGTCGTCCGTCAAGCTGAAAATAGGAAGACTTTCGAAAAAACTTACACCAACTCCAAAAAAGGCGGTGCTTTGCACTAGCTGATTAAGCCCATTGTGTAGAGTAAAATCCCACAAATGCAATAAACAAACTAAATATAGAAACGTTCTAAGTGTTACTGGAGCAAAAATGCTGGAACAAATATCCTCTAAAACGATAACAGAAAAATCATTAGCTAGCAATAGCTCATTAAAAGTATCTTTAGAGAATAATCATGGAAGACGTCCTCTAAAAGTTTCTCTTGCTAGCACTTCTGAAAATTCTGAAGTTGGTAAAGAATTAACTGCACACGATATTTCAGTTTTAAAATCTACACATATTTTTAGTAATAAAAAAACCTTAAAAATTACATCACTTTTAAGAAAAACTGTGGGTAATAAATCTATTGAAATAAATATTAATAATAAGCTACAAAAAAAGTCATATATTTGTACACTCTAATAAATTTTTGTTGAAATGTACTCTTTTAAATGTAGGTAACTTGATACCTACTATAAGTTGGGCAAAAATAGGCATTGTGTTTAAAATTAAAATACATGGACACATTGTGTTTAAAAATAGTAGACACAATGTGTGTAAAAGTACGTCTTTAATTGTATCAAAATGGTTTAGCAACTTTTGAAATTTGTTTAGATTTTAACTTTATGTGTCTAAAAAAGCTATATTCAATGCTTTAACCTACATTTAATATGTCTACAAACATGCTTATTAATGCGTATATTTGCATTGAATATGTTTTTTTTATTAAATATTTTATATTTTACTTCCTTAAAATAAATAAAATAAATGCATTTAAAAGATGTACTTAAGTATTTTTATTAACAAAAGGAATTCTTGAGGAAAGAACACAATAACAATTAACACTATAATAATAACGGATAATATGAAAAATATTAAATAAAATACATAATTAAAAGGTACACCTACGTTGGTAAAAAGTTGCGAATGGTTTTTCTTTTAGACAACCACTAAAAAATTCTCAGATTTTGAGAATTTTTATGTAGGAAAATTTTGTCAGATTACAAGGATTCTTCTTTAGAAAATCTAATTCCATATAAAAAAGTCCTTAGAAGGGAGAGTGTTTCCAAAAGAAAAGCTCCAAAGAAATTTCTATGGAAAATTTCCTTAGAACCTGGGGATTATTCTTTAGGAAAGAGTCAAGTGAATCTTGGGATTTTCTTTAGGAAAAATTAATTATTTCCGGGTTTTTCCATATGAAAAATTCTCAAGGATCTTAAAGTGTTTTTCTATAGGAAAAGTTTTTTGAATTTGAGAGTTGAGGGTTTTTTAATAGAAAAACTCCACCAGAATATTCGAGGGTTTTTCAAAAGGAAAAATCCATAAAGGCCTCAGAATCTCTCCGTTTTTCTTCATTCGACTAAATCTGAAAATTTTTCTCAATCTTAAAATGTTTCGTCAGAATCTACAGAATCTGAAGGCTCCTGCTTAGGAAAAATTTCTGAGGATACTGTAGGTTTTATATTGGAAGAGTTTTCAGAATCTGAGGGATTTTCTTTTGTAAAAAATCCTCGCAATCTAAGCTGTTTTCAATAAAAACAAATCTGTCAAGCTGTACCGGTTTTTCAATAAGAAAATGTGATCATAATCGAAAAAGACCGTAGAACTTTTAAACGATTTCCACAAAAATTATCCAACAATTTAATAGTTTTAACAGAAAAAGTTCTTCGAATCCGAGGGCTTTTGTATAGAAAAAGTTATCAGAAATTAAGGTCCCTTCTCTAGAAAATCTTTTTAAAATCTGGCGATTTTTCTATAAAAAATGTATTAAGCAATGTACAATATTACAGAATCAAAGTGAAAAAAAAAACTTCCAAACATGGAGATTTTTATATTGGGAAAAGTTCTTCAAATGTTAGGGGATTTTTTATTAGAAATAGTCTTCAAGATATTACAATACCTCATAAAAAATTATATCAGAATGTTAGGGCTTCCTTGTTTTCAAAATAAAAAGTTACACATAAGGAGCCTCTGGGTTCCTGCAGATTTCGAGGAAATTTCGATATGTCACAGGCGGGACAAAATTAACAATTTTCAGTTCTAAATATGTCTGAGAAAATTTATATTTAGAGGTTTAAAATGAGTTGCAAAGTTGTTCGAAACTTCTATGTCTAAATCTTTTTAATATTTTTAGTACACTATTGAAAAGATCCTATAAATAACTTTCATTTGATACGCAATGTGTATTAATTTTCTTGGAACCAACACCAAAAAGTAAAAGGACGAAAAAAGGTAAATATTAACTGTAAGATTTTCTGCACTTAAAAGAAAATGAAAAAAATTAAGCTTAACCCAAACATCTAAAGTCTACCACAAGCTTCAAAATTTCTTAATGGATGACCCTACCATCATAAAACACTATCTTTATAACCCTTTCAATAGCTAATTAGAATAGGAATGTTCCCATGATTATCATCGAAAGGCTAAAAAAAAAACATATGTTAAAATGTTTCTAACAAACCATGAAATACACCCTTACCAACTAAATATTAATGGCGTGTTAAGAATTACCATAGAAACTGACACTAAAATTTGGATGTTAAAAAATGTATAGAAATATAGAAATCATTTAACACTGGATTCAATTTCCTTTTAATCATGCTTTTCGTTCTTGATTTAGATTAAGCCCCAAGACGTTCAATTTCTGTTCGAAAGGATAAAAATTAATCCTGCAAATATCTTTCTTAACACGACAAAAATACTTACGACCAAATCTGCAGTTTTTATATGTATATACTTAATTATTGTAAAGAAATGCAGCTTCACATCATGGTATTTTAAGAAGAAATGTTAGTTTTTCCTGCTCATTCAAGAACACATTAGTTTTTTTTTATTTTATGAATAAATATTGATTGACAATTGTTAGTTACGCATTAAATCTAAAGTCAAACACAAATGCGTATATATAAACATTTACTGTATTAAATGTGTAATTTATAGCCTAATTTCTTAAAACACTACACTTCACTTCACCTAGTTTTTTAAAATTTCGTATTTTGTAAATCCCGGTGATGAACGCGGTGATCGTCCGTGCTGACTTACGTAGTTTTTAAACAAAATTATATGAAAAAGCTAATTTTGTAAGTCACCAGACTGTTATTTTTATCACTTGAATTGTCAAATATTATCACTTGCATTTTTTAGGTGTTGAATGAAAAATAATGCAATAAATCATCAAAAATTTAAGAAAAAAACACTAGAAAAAAAGTAATTAACGATAATTACGCTGAAAAACATATGGATGAGATAATACAGTGGAATAAATACAATTATAACCATTATAACACGACTTTATTTTTCAAAAATTTTATTGCAAAAGTACATTGCAGAAAATGAAGTAAGAAACCTAATCAGCGATTAACATTCTGTAACCGAATATATTACTTAAAAAATTTTTCTTTTTCGACAATTTTTTTCGCGAATTCTTTTTGCAACTCACCACCAAACTCTGTTGTATGAAATGGGTATTATAGTCCCTAGATTATAAATTAAAAAAAACCGCACCTAAAAAATTGCAAAATAATGGCGGCACGCGAAAAAAGGCTTTATGGCACTAAAAATTAATTTAAAAACTTAATCAGCGATTTACATTCTGCAAACAAATATGTTGATGGAATAATTTTCCTATTTGCAATTTTTTTTTTCGCGATTTTTGTTATATGAAATGGGTATTTCAGTCCCTAGATTACAAATTTAAAAAAACCGCCCTTCAAAAATTGGCGAAATAATAGCGGAACGCGAAAAAAGACTTTATGGTAGAAAAAATTAATTAAAACACACAATCAGCGATTAACATTCTGCAAACAAATATAATGATGCAAAAATTTTTAATTTTGTAAAAATTTTTTCGCGATTTTTTTTTTTTTTTGCAAACTAAGCACCAAACTTTGGTGTATGAAACTAGTATTACAGTCCCTAGATTATGAATTTAAAAAAACCACTTAAAAAATTGCAAAATAATCTCGCAACGCGAAAAATGGCTTTATGGTACAAAAAATTAATTAAAAAACTTAACCAGCGAATTACATCCCGCAAACAAATATATTGGTAAAAAAATTTCCGTTTTTTCGTTGATTAAGTTTTTTGTACCATAAAACCTTTTCTCGCGTTCCGCGATTATTTTGCAAATTTTTAAGTATGGTTTTTTTAAATTCATGGTCTAGGGACTATAATACCGATTTAATAGACGAAATAGTGGTGCTTAGTTTGCAAAAAAAAAATCGCGAAAAATTTTTTTACAAAATGGAAAATTTTTGAATCATTATATTCATTTGCAAAATGTTAATCGCTGATTGTGTGTTTTAATTAATTTTTTCTACCATAAAGTCTTTTTTTAAGTGCGGTTTTCTTAAATTTATAATCTAGGGACTCTGATGCCCAATTCATAGGACAAAGTTCGGCGACTAATTGCAAAAAAAAAAAATCGCGAAAAAAGTCGCGTAAAAAAATTTGCAAAAAGGAAAATTTTTACATCAGTATATTTGTTTGCAGAATGAAAATGGCTGATAAGGTTTTTCAATGCAATTTTTGTACCATAAAGTCTTTTTTCGCGTTCCGCCAAAATTTCGCTATTTTTTAGGTGCGGTTTTGTTAAATATGTAATCTAGAGACTATACTAACCATTTCATATAACAAAATTTGGTGCATCATTGCAAAAAAATTGCGGAAAAAAGTGCCGGAAAAATATTTGCAAAAAGGAAAATTCTTACATTAACATATTTGTTTGCAGAATGTAAATCGCTGATTAAGTTTTTTAATTAATTTGTTGTACCATAAAGTTTTTTTCGCGTTCCGCGATTATTTTACAATTTTTTAAGTGTGGTTTTTTTAAATTCATAATCTAGGGACTATAATACCAATTTCATACACCAAAGTTTGATGCTTAGTTTGCAAAAAAAAACCAAAAACAATCGGGAAAAAAAATTTTGGAAAATAGAAATTTTTTGCACCACTAAATTGGTTTGTTAATCGCTGATTGAATTTTTGATTAATTTTTTCTACCATTTTTTTAAGATATTTTGCACATTTTTCTTTTTTGTTTAGATTTTTATTCTATTTTAAGGGATACCAATAATAAATTATATGAATTCGAACAAAAAACGGTTAAAATTTGTCTAGTTTTGCAGAAAGATGGCAACTCTTAAATGTATGTATTTGACAATTCAAGTGATAACGTAAAAATCAATCACGAATACGTAGTGATTTACAAAATAACATTTTTTATTCCCCGCGTTAGGTGAGTGAAGTGAAGTGTTGGTGATGTGATGAACGCAGGTGATTTTCAAAATTAGGCCATTAATTTTATATGTGTTTATAAAATCGGAAACATGTTTATAAGCATACCGTTTGATACATTATGTGCCTAATTCTAAATGAAAAGTGTGTAAATTGAATAATTAAACATATTATGCCTAATAACAAGCATTCTGCGTCTTTTTAAGTAACAATTTGCACACTCAATAGCAGTAAATTTACATGCCTTTTTTAGAGTGTAGAAGGATTTATAAACAAAATAAAGCAAGAAAGATGCTATCAAAATGAAGTTCTTCAGTTTAAAGTTGGTGCCATCAGGTGGGGGGTTTTTTTTTTAAATATGTTTAAATATTTATAAAGATACTAAAAATCAACAATCAAAATCAGAGTTTCTTGATACTGGCGTTAAAAAGCTGTTTATTATAGGCATTGCTCCCGATGTTCAGAAAATTATGAAAATATGGCAATTCTATTTGAAAAGTTAAATTTATCAAGCCAAACTTTACGAAATAATATAATATTTGCAAACGACGTTGGAGTGAACAGGCTTCCGAATCCGTTCACTCAGACTTCAAGATGGTTTGGAATAGGTTTAAACGAACAACTAGTGATCAACATTACGGAAAATGGCTACAAAGAGCAGTTTGTGAGTATAATTCGAATCATATTTAAATTTTATTATATGTACAAAAATTTAAAAATGTGTGTATCAATTTAATAAGTCTAAATGGGGGGTATAGTAGTTGGTTTAATTTGAGATTTGGACGACACTTTCATGCAGATTTCATCTCCGAAGAATATTTTCCACCTAACAGAAAATTTTTTAATTCTGTTTATTTAATTGAAAATTGCGTGCTTTTACTACAGTATTATTTTTAATTTTCATTTACGAGTTTGCCAAAGGCGCCAAATTTTTTAAAACCACAAATTTTAAAATGGTCATAACTTTTAAATTCGTCCTAGGATTTTTTTAAAAATGCGGTTTTTTAATCGTAAATATAGTGTTTTCACCCCTACTCACTTTTTGTGGGAAATTTTTTTTGTCAAAACCCAATTCTAGAGCACCCGGGGGAATAAATTATTTCGGGAGCAACTTTTTTGTATTTTTGAATAAGGTACAACATTTTTTGAATTACGAATGGTATTTTTTGAATAGTTGTATTTTTTTTTATTTACAAGTGCTTTTTCGAAACAAAATTGCTATTAGCTGTATTTTGTCTCATGCCTATCAAGGTTAATTATTTAAAGCAAATCTACTTTGAACCGATTGTAGTACAAAAAAAATTTAAACAGATTATGTTTGTAATTATTCCGTTATAACCGAACGTAAGTTATATTTTACAAATGACGATTAACGATTTTTGAATAAAAACTCCATATGTTTTGACGATTTAGGAAAATTGCTGCTTTTTTAACAAATTTTAAAGAAAACTATACAGAAAAGCGTTTAAAAATCCGGGGAATTGTTCTTTTCGAATCGTATTTTTGGAGTTCGCAATACTCGTCGGGTCTGAGTGGAAAAACATGTTCGTGATTGAAAACAATTAACAAACAAAAGTTGGAGCTAGGTTAATTTTTAATTTATACAGATTTACAAAATAATTTATTTGCAGGGATTTAAACTTTTATAGATTTAGGCAAGCTGATTATAAATCTGTTTTTCAAATGCCTCAAATACGTCACATTTTTTAGAAAATCACTGTTAATTTCGAAATACACTGTATTTGGCTTATGTCTAAATTATAGAACAAATAATGACGTGACTGAAAGTTTTAAGAACAGAGTTCGAAATCATGAACTTAAAGTCTAAATGATGATGAGTGATGATTTTAACCGCAGAACACATGATGAGGTGTTTTATCTGTAATTAATCGTGGAATAAATACCACCTTTTTACAGATGAAGCGAAAAAAACTTTCAGTTATTATATAATTCGAATTTATAAAAATTGCATTATGTATAATTCGAATTTATAAAACCTTAAGAGCTGTAATATAGAGATAAGCAGTTAAAATGAATTTCAAATAAAAAAAATGAAACTAGTTTTTTGTGATATTTAACTGATGACGATTTCTTGACGATTTTTCATAAAATTGTTGACGATTTATTTTTACATTTTTGACGATTTTTGACCGAAATGGTCTGACACCACTGCGTATGTCAGCAAAAGTTTTTAGGAAGTAACGCGAATAAGTTGCGTTAGATGTGAAAATACCCAGCAAAAACATGGTAATGACAGGTCATTACCATACGGATTACCAAGTAACGATATGTCATTAACTTTTGCATTACTTTAAAATACAAAATAATGACTTACCGATAGTAAATTATAGAAGTACTTATATATTAGTGCAAAGTAATAACTTACTGGTAATTGATGAAATAAGTACTGATTAAGTCTTTTTTATATTAACATTTTATTTATTAATTTGTTTTGAACTAAATAGGAAATTTTCCAAGGTAAAAAGTTTTATTTTGCCAATATGACCAAATATTTTACAATGCAAGGTAACCACTTAATTCCTAACTTCTGAGTAACCACTTATTCTATCTTTGTGAGTAACTACTTATTCTTTCACTATGGTTAACTCGTTATTCGCACTTTTTTTGTAAGCGAGAAGGTAATGACCACCCATGAATTTTTGGACATCGCAACTAAAGTAATGTTGCGAGTAAATAGCCTGGTAAGTAGTGAAACCATTTGTGTGCTACTTACTCGCTTAATTACTCGGTAATGTCTGTTTTTGCTGGGTATATAAACGTAGATTTTTCTACGTTGATAATTATCCGTGTTGAAAGTTAACGTGCATACGAAAAGTAATATGTTAGTTTTTGTCTTAAACGCGTTTTTATGCACTTTGAGTTTTTTTCATAAGTTAACGGATATAGTTAAGTCGACAACACAGATATTTTTGAAAAACAAATATTCGAATTAAAATTACAATTGCTATTTTTTGAATATCAAATGCTATATTTAAATACAAAAAATTTTATTTAAAAACGAGTAAAAAGGTTAAAGTCGGGCATGTCGACTATACAATACCCTACACCAGTCTGGTTAAAAGCCAACTAATGTTTGGATCCGAAATTGGAATAGGTTAAAATGGGGCTTGTGTCAAAATTTTCTATAATGTGAGTCAGCGCACCAAATTTCATTAAAATATCTTAATATTTGTGACCTGCAGTTTGTAACCAAGCCAATTTTGGGGGGACCCTTATATGGGCACTAGGTCTAAACATGGACCGATGTTCACCAAAATCAATAGGCTGCGTTATTGGGCCAATATGTCTGTGTACCAAATTTCATCAAAATATCTTAATATTTGCGACCTGCAGCGTATAAACAGTATAATTTTGGTAGGACCCTTATATGGGCACTAGGTCTAAACATGGACCGATGTTCACCAAAATCAGTAGGCTGCGTTATTGGACCAATATAGGTCTGTGTACCAAATTTCATCAAAATATCTTAATATTTGCGACCTGCAGCGTATAAACAGTATAATTTTGGTAGGACCCTTATATGGGCACTAGGTCTAAACATGGACCGATGTTCACCAAAATCAATAGGCTGCGTTATTGGGCTAACATAGGTCTGTGTACCAAATTTGATCAAAATATCTTAATATTTACGACCTACAGCGTATAAACAATATAATTTTGGTAGGACCCTTATATGGGCACTAGGTCTAAACATGGACCGATTTGAACCAAAATCAATAGGCGTCGTCCTTGGGCCGATATAAGTCGGTGTACCAAGTTTCATCAAAGTATCTTAATATTTGCGACCTGTAGAGTGCGCACAAGAATGTAGGCACAGACAGACAGACGGACGTACGGACGGACAGAGGGACATCGTTAAATCGAAATAAAAAAAAATTCTGAGCCGATCGGTATACTATAAGGTGGGTCTAGGACCAATATTTTTTGGTGTTACAAACATCAGCACAAACTTATAATACCCTGACCACATAGTGGTGTAGGGTATAATGACCACATAGTGGTGTAGGGTATAAAAACATTTTTCAAACGATATTATATAAAAGTCATTAAGTCCACAGATTCTTTTATGGTAAATTCTTTTAAAAATAACATACAGTAAGCTTTCAAAAAACTTAGATCAAGCTTGTTTTGCACGCAAATAAACTTTATGTTATTGTACTTAATATATGCTTACAAAATGTTTAAGAAAAACGAAATTTTTAAGCATAACAACATTTTTTATATATCTTGATTTAATTGATTTAAAAATACTTATGAATTTCCTTCATTTAGATGTTTGTTTTTGAATTTTATAAAATATTTACAAAAAGTTTAAAAATGATATCGTGTGCGTTCGCTTCATGGTTACATTAATGTTTATTGGGAAATTTTTTACAAAAAAAAATGTATAACTTGATTCTCAAGGGGTTAATTAGTATAAGTTTGGTATGAGTTTGTTAAGAGTAAAAGAAAAATTCATAAAAGCGGACCGTTTAAAGACGATTTCTCTTTTAAAACATTCTCATCTGAGTAGTCCGAGTTATTTTTAAGGTAATGTCTGTCTAAATTTTGTAATGCCTCTTCTTCTTCTTCCGATGACGAATCTTTTTACAAAACTGTAAAACTTTTTGCTAATTTCAGCAGTTTTATTTTCATTTTGCATAAATTTTACTAACATTTAGTAGAATTTACAAATTTTTTTTAAAGTAAAAAAATTGGCTGATTTTAGCAAATCGATTTTCAATATGAGTTTACTAAAACTTTACTAAATTTTAGTAACCATTACAAATTTTTTCTACTACTTTCACTTTACTAATAATTACAGACTCATTTTACTAAAATTAGCTAAATGGTCTGCTGGCCTAATATTAGTTAATTTTTCTGTAAAATTACAGTTTTTTCTGTAACTATTACATACTTTTTTATTTGAGTATACTAAATTTATTGTCAAAAAATTAAGACTTTTTAAGATAGACAGAAAATGTAGAATTCTGCAAAAAAAGAAAGAATTTCAACATTTCTGTTTTGAAAAAATAAATTTTTTCGATTATAGTCCACTAATGTACGTCATAGCAACGACAAAGTGAATAAACTACCTAAAGGAGGAAATGAAACATTAAGGGTCATATGCATAGTCACTTTGAAAATTTTTAAGTGACTTATAAAACAAATTTTCCATACAAAATTCATTTTATAAATCTGTTATAAGGTTTTCAAATTATTAAGCATAGGCACTTAAATATTTTGCACAATTATTGAACAAATGAAGAAAATTTAATAGAAATTTTCACCTTATAAATATTCGAAAATGTCGAATTATTCGACACGAAAAAACCGGTTTCTTGAATAATTCGAAAACCGCCCTTTTTCAAAAACCGGTTTATCGAATAATTCGGAAACCGGTTTTGACAACTCTAACCTTGCCATAATACGCAAATATTATTACCAATATATTGTCCTCTTGGTTTCATATTGCAATAAGTTTATAATACAAAAATTGCAATTCGACATACAATCAAATAAATTTTTGCACAGTATCAAAATTTGCACAAAAATGTTTCTTGGTGTACCTTTAGCTTCCAATTATTGAATTTCAGATTCATTTAGTAAAATTGAAAATTCTATAAGAAATTCAAAGATAGAATTATTTTCTTATTTATTAATATGCATAACAAATCACTGAAAATTAAATTTGCGTGTTTTTGAACTAAAAAAAAATAGGCATTTCTCGACTAAAAATCGGCAAATCGGCATTTTGCATATTTTTCAATAAAAAATCGGCAAAATGCCGAAAAATCGGCAATTCTGGCAGCCCTGACCTCAAGTCCAAATTCTAATATGATATTGTCATATTAGATTTTATTTGTTGTTTCAAAAAAGGTTGATCATTTTCATGATAGACAATACAATTGTTTCGTAGCCATCATTTTTTATTTATTTATTTATTAAAAGTCTATGCATTTATATCCTTACAGACTTATATACATATGTAATATAATACAGTATAAAATCAAAGAGTATACATAATAAAGAGATTGGGGGACTCTCTATCACTGAGAAAGCATTTGTTCTATTATGTGCCTTGGAACAGGAACATACTCAAACCAATATCACCCAGCAAACATGGCAATACGAAGAAGATTCTCCGAACATATCACCAGGAAGAAAACATTTATTGCCGGAAATATCAATTTCGTATTCCGGAAGTTTTCTCCGTTGGAAACAACTGTTACACTTAAACAATACTTCCAGGCAATATGAAAGCAATAACTCATATGGAAGATAAAAGGGATATCGCTAAATAAACTCCTGGTACAATAAAAAAAAACGATTTAATTTTTTCATAATTAAATTTAAGCCTGAAAAACAATATCTGCATACATAATCCATTGACCAACTTATAAATTATCTTGATTTCATCTTAGCCGATTTTTCCCGCGCAATTAATCTTAACTTTTTACGAGTTTATTTTCTATATATCTTTCGATTGTTTTTGTACAAATTTAGTTTTAATTTTTTCCAAATTGATAAAAGATTTCAAACAAATTTGCTTTATCTTCCAAATGATACAAAGGTGATATTGCCGCAATATTGTCATAAAAAGTTATGACAAAAGATAAAATTTTCGAATTATTTTTTTACAAATATCGCCGAATTATCTTCCAAGTGATAAAAGAAGACAATTTCAAAGTAAATACTACTTGATTATTTTCATTCAAATGACAATCTTCTTGGAATGTATCTTTTAAATGTTTGCAGGGTCATTATGTGCGCTCTTTGTATGACTCAAACATCGATTGTAACCAGGGATGGAAAATCATAATTTAGTTATAAAAATCAAGAATGGAACTATACTATGGAATTACACTATTCCAACAGTATTATAGCCCTAGATTATGAATTTTAAAAAACCATACGTAAAAAATTGCAAAATAATATCGGAATGCGAAAAAAGGCTTTGGGGTTCAAAAAATTAATTAAAAGATTTACATTCTGCAAACGATGCCAAAATTTTCTTTTTTTGCAAGTTACCACCAAACTTTGTTTTATGAAATGGGCATTATACTCCGTAGATTATAAATTTAAAAAACCGCACTTAAAAAATTGCAAAATAATAGAGGAACGCGAAAAAAAGACTTTGTGGTAGAAAAAAAAAAAAATAAAAAACTCAATCAGCGATTAACAATCTGCAAATTAATACAATGACGCAAAAATTTTCCTTTTTGCAAATATTTTTTTCGCGATTTATTTTTTTTTTTGCAAACTAAGCACCAAAATTTTGTGTATAAAATTGGTACTATAGACCCTAGATTATAAATTTAAAAAAACCACACTTAAAAAATTGCAAAATAATCGCGGAAAGCGAAAAAAAGCTTTATGGTACAAAAAATTAATTAAAAAACTTAATCAGCGATTTACATTCTGCAAACAAATATATTGATGAAAAAATTTTTTGCAAATTTTATTTTTCGCGATTTTTTTTTGCAACTAGCCACCAAACTTTGTTGTATGAATAATGTATTATAGTGCCTAGATTATAAATTAAAAAGAAACATACTTAAAAAATTGCAAAATAAAAGCGAATCGCGAAAAAAGACTTTGTGGTACAAAAAATTAATTAGGAAACGTAATCAGAGAATTAGATTCTGCAAACAAATATATTGATGCAAAAATTTTCCTTTTTGCAAATTTTATTTTTCGCGATTTTTTTGCAACTAGCCACCAAACTTTGTTGTATGAAATGTGTATTATAGCCCCTAGATTATAAATTTAAAAAAATCGCACGTAAAGATTTGCAAAATAATAGCGGAATTTGAAAAAAGATTTTATGGTACAAAAATTTAATTCCTAGGTTATATATTTAAAAAAACCGCACTTAAAAAGTTCCAAATTAACGACGGAATTCGAAAAAGGCTTTATGGTACAGAAAATGAATTAAAAGAGGTAATCAGCGATCGACATTCTGCAAACGAATATATTGTTTCAAAAATGTCGCTTTTTGCAAATATTTTTTTTTTCGCAATTTGTGCTAATATCTAAATATTTATTTAAATTTTTTTTAACGAGCCAAATAGGAAGCTATTTTTTAGTTACTTAGATTTTTAAATATGTAAGAGCGATCTAACATTTTTTGGTATAAGAGCCCGATTAAGTGAGCCTTTTCCATCCCTGATTAACCAGTCGGAGTTCGTTCCTGTTCCAAGCCGCATAATATATTTTCAAATAAAAAATATTGAGAGAGTTGCAAGGCCATTGATAAAATCAATAAATTAATCAACATTGATTTTAATACTCGGTATTTAAAAACAAAATAATATTACGTTTAATTACATTAACATAAACAGAAAATCAACAAAATCGTACAATACATTGAACTGATTACATATTCTTCTAAAAGGATCGGCATTAGCATAATTGGTTTGAAAAACTTGCAGGTACAAAGGGATATAATTGCGAGTTGATCGTTGAGGAACATTAAAATTTACATTGGTGAGCAGGAAATCAGAAACAACATTTCCATTTAACAAATTTGTTAAAAACGCGATATTAAGCATTGTTCTTCGGCTTTTTAATGTAGGCAGTTTTATCATCGTTAATCTCACAGTGTGTGGCGGAAGATTTTGAGCAGGATACCAGGACGGGTTTCTTAAACAAAATAGCAGGAATTGTTTTTGTACTGATTCAATACTATCAATATGAACATTATATTCAGGATCCCAAATAATATAACCATATTCCAAAATTGGCCTCACTAAAGACGTTTACAATAGTTTTATTATTCGTGGGTCTGTGAACTCCTTGGACCATCGTTTTATAAAAGCAAGCACACCGCGAGCTTTGTTCACCATCATCGTAATATGGAGTATAAAATTTAATTTAGCGGCTAGCAAAATTCCAAGGTCCATGAACTCTTTCACTAACTCTAAATGATGACCACCTAAAGTATAGGTAACTAGAGTATTCCACCATCTTGAAAAGCGCATATATTTGCATTTTTTAAAATTTAGCTCCATAAGATTTAGTGTACACCATGCATAAAAACTATCCAAGGCCTGTTGTAAGCTGGGAACACCATCGGGCCCGCTAAATAATGATGATTTTATACCTTTCATATAATTTACAAGCTCGACAGTATTGATAACTGGAAACGATATTGACTGCTGTCCAGCAATTGGGTAAGGATATAAAACAGATTTATCAAATTGAGCATCAGAATATGTTGTGGCAAAATAATCAGCAAAAAAGTTACTTATAATCAAATCATTGTTTGATTCAATATCTAAATATTTCATTACATTTGGGAAGCCAGTAGATTTTCTTCTAGAGTTCACAAATTTGTAAAATGACTTTAGATCACGTTTAAAGTTAAGTTTCATATTATGTTAATATTTATTATACAGCTTGTTGTTGAGTAAGCTGTATTCAGCACGGGAAACACAGTATCTCGTAATAAACCTGATTTTTTGTACCTTTTATAATGCCTATTTTTTACGTTCTTAAGTCCAGACAGTTGTTTTGAACTCCACGGTGGACCAGACTGTTTAAATACACTGTGAGACAAATGGTAGGGGTCAGTGATCGGGAAGGGTTCAAACTACCGGGGAAAGTTATATCGGTAAAAAAGAAGTTATATGTGTCCCGGCGTTTCGCTGGGTCAGCCCTAGGAATCGAGATATATCCATTTGACCTTTGGTGGTCTTTTTTTTTGACATAATTCGAGAACCACTAGTCCGATTTTGCTCAAACAATTTTAAAAAAATTAAAAATTACAATTCCTTTAATCTGTTCATATAACGTTTTTCTATATACTCAACAGTTTTGCCGGTAAAAATAAATGTATGAAGAAAAAAATATTTTTTGCCTAAAATATTAAAAAAAAGTAACAAACAAAAGGTAATTGATTTTTATGGTAGCGGTAACAAACATTTATTTATTTTTTTTTTGGCAAACTAAGCACCAAACTTTTGTGTATAAAATTGGTACTATAGACCCAAGATTATAAATTTAAAAAAACCACACTTAAAAAATGGCAAAATAATCGAAAAAGCGTAAAAAACGATGGTTTTTGTATTTAAAAAGTGTGTTGAGTTACTTGAAATGGCAATAATATTGCATAATATATTGTAAAATGAAAAACGGTAAGAATTATGTCGATAAGTTTGCGCAAGAACTACAAAAAAGCGCATAAAAACAGCACAAAAATGGGGAAAATCGATGAAAAATGGGTAAAAATCATGAAAATAGGCTAAAAATTTTGATTTTCTCAGTTGAAATGTGCGTTCTAATGGTGGAAATAGTAATTGTGAGCCGTATAAAGATAACACAAGAAATTTTGAATACAGGAAAAGCGACTTAAATGGGCTGAAAATGGTCAAAAATTGACGAATTGACCGAAATTCAAAAAAAACGCCATAAATTTTTCCCAATGAGCCAAATTGGCACTTTCATCGGTGGAGTAGTAGTCAGGGGGCTCATCCAAGCACAACCATATGTTTTTCACGTTAGTACCACAAATTTCGTGTTAAAAACTTGAACAGTGTAATTACACTATGCGACAGTCAAAATCGGGATGGGATGAAACCAACGGGAAATGTTATATCGGTCAAAAACAAGTTATACGCGTCCCGGCGTTTCGCTGGGTCACCCCTAGGAATCGAGATATATCTTTTTTTTGACATAACTCGAGAACCACTAGTCCGATTTTGCTCAAAAATAAATGTTTGTTACCGCTACCATAAAAATCAATAACCTTTTGTTTATTACTTTTTTTTAATATTTTAGGCAAAAAATATTTTTTTCTTCATACATTTATTTTTACCGGCAAAACTGTTGAGTATATAGAAAATCGTTATATGAGCAGATTAAAGGAATTGTAATTTTTAATTTTTTTAAAATTGTTTGAGCAAAATCGGACTAGTGGTTTTCGAGTTATGTAAAAAAAAAAGACCACCAAAGGTCAAATCGATATATCTCGATTCCTAGGGTTGACCCAGCGAAACGCCGGGACACGTAACTTCTTTTTTATTGATATAACTTTCCCCGGTAGTTTGAACCCTTCCCGATCACTGACCCCTACCATTTGTCTCACAGTGTTATTAATGAATTTATAAAAAAGAAAAAAAAGTACTTTGTATTGAAAATAATAAACATATGGTCTATTTTTTTGAAAAAATCGGTAGGATATGGACAAGGAAATACTCCGTTATTACACGACATATCGGTCCGGAAACGGTCCGCCATTGACGGACTTTCAGCGGACTAGTCCGTTTTTTACATGACATAACGGTCCGTAAACGGTCCGTCATTGATGGACTTTAAACGGACTTGTCCGTTTTTAACACGACATACCGGCCCGTAAATGGTCCGTCATTGACGGGTTTTCAACGGATTCGAATCAGTTTCGATATTCCTTGTGTTCCGTTTTCTGGTCCGTATACGGATCCAGAAAACGGTACGTATACGGAGTTGGATTCCGTTTATGACGGACCGAAAACGGTGCGTAAACGGAACGAATTGTTTGTTGGGAAATTTTTGTATTTCAAAGAATAATTTTTTCTCCAAAAACCAAAAAGTGTATTTAACAAACTGAAATGTTCAATAATGTTACAAGACATTTTTAAAATTGTTACTAATTAAAACAATTGTGCATGACAGCAATTGTCAATGATCTAGAGATTACATTTCGTAGACTTACACAGAGCCGCATTTTCATAAAATCTCGCGAGTTTTCTATCCCGTGTAGATGTGCATTTATAGGGCCGTCTGTATATTTTTTATATTGTGTATTAAATTTTAAATTAAAATTAACATACTTTTAATATTACATTTAAATTAATCAAAAACTATTTAATAGTTTTTAAAAACAGCTTGTATTTACTTGTCAAATTTAATACAAATTTTTAATTAATAACTAACGGTGGGTCTCATACTGCAGGTTAAAGCTCTAACTAATAGTTAATTGTTGTTTTGTATACCTACAATTTTCTGACATTTTCTTTTGTTTAATAAGTTAAAGTTAAACCTACAGTATGAGACCCACCGTAAATGTTTTTAAAAACGCCAGTTTTTTTCGAATAAAAGAAATTAAAAACACTGGAAAATATGCAATGGTATTAAATTTGTCTATAATTTTCTTTAAATATTACGAAAAAACACTTATGTGTAAATTTATAAATGCTTTATAAAGTTATAGGAGATTTACAAAACAAATTTTCGTTACTAAATTTATTTATTTCATAGCTTTAAAAAGCATTTATGAATTTGCATATAAAAATATTTTAAATTGCGTAATTGTTGCTTAGATATGTGATTTTTTTTATAAAAATATGAATTCGAAACTGTAGTGGGATTCTCTAGCTTTTTAACGATAAAATTCCGTAGTTAAGTTGTTACTATGAAAACTTGACAATTTAACTACCGAATTTTGCCGTTAAAAAGTTTTAGAATTGCCCCTCTGATATTTTTTAAATGTCTTTTTTTAATGTAAAATTTTTATACGATAAAATGTAAAAAAATATGTGGAATTTCTTCCGATAAACTTTTAGAATTTGAGAACTTTCATATCAAAAAATCTGAGGATCGATATTAAAGAAAACCAAATAATAAATTGAAACAATTGTTAAAGAAGTTCATTTAAGTTCACTTTAGAACATAAGGATTTTCTGGAATACTTCTTAAGTAAGAAATATTGTTTGGAAACGATCTAAGTTCTGACAATAAAACTGTTAAATGTTAAATGCCTCAAAACATTTGTTCAATTGCAAAAAATTGTTAATGATTTCACAACAATTCTATAAAAAAAACGTTATAAAATTTTTTTGGGAATTACAAGTATCTCTTGAAAAATATTTTCCTGAACAAAACAAATTCTTGAATCCAAGAATCTACACAAAATCTCTAAATTAAAAATGTTTGTTTAATATGAAATTCTAAGCATATGTTTAAAGAATTAATCATGTTGTCCATTATAGCATTATTTGGAAAAAAAATTTTTTTGGTCCTGAAGGGGGGGGGGGGGCTTCAGCCCCCATAGCCCCCACCTTGTATCCGCGCCTGATCGGGATCGAAATTATTGTTGCGCTTTGAAATTAGTCTAAGACCACATTGGATTGGCACAATCCATTGGAAATCAAAATAATATTGATGTAAATTAGGTTTAATACATAATTAGCCTTTCCGATAACACAGTACAATAAAATAATAAAAATTTTATGCATCGGGTTTGCGATACATCATTTGTAATAGACTTTGGGTCGCAGATCCCGAATATGGCCCTAGAATTTTAAAGTTAGCTATAGTTTAAGAAATATTTGCAAAAACGTTTTTTTAGGAAAAATTAATTTTTTGATAAACTTTGTGCAGAAAAATACAAAATTACAAAATTTTAAAATGATGAAATATGCCCTTTAATTTGATCTTTGCACGTTTTTACAGCTGCTATAATATTTCCTATACATGCATTTAAATTTGAAATTTCTCTTTTTTCACGATTTCGTCAATAAGTAATACCCCATTCACAAGCAAGTTTTGTAGGCGATTTAGCAATTAGATTTGGAAAATAATCAAAACTGTTCACATACGGTTGAAGGGGTTTTCATTATCTCGTTAACATCTGTTTGGTTATTTTTGTAAACAGAAAATATTTGCGACCTAATCAAAAATTTCAAAAATATTTCAAAAACATATATATTCCACTGCCGGAATAAAATATTTATTAACTTTGTATGAAACACAACTTTAATATTTATATATTAAACGTTGAGTAGTTTAAAGATGAACCTTCTGAGTTTTTGGTCGGAGGAAGGCCGCAGCTATTGAAGATCTGTTTGTATACAAATTTGTTGCCCGGAAGGATAATGCAGCTACGTTTAACTCAAATGTCAGTCAAATATATAATTAATTTCATTTAAAAGCACAATTTGTTTTGTTTTTGTTGATTTTTATTAAAAATTAAAATTTATTTTTTCTATTTATGTTGTTTTCATTTCTTATGTTATAGAGTTATAAAAGTATTAAGTATTTGGGTACAACTCGTTTAGAAAAGAAATATGGAAAACGGAGTATAGAATAGTATCGAGTACTCAGCTAATAAGTATTGAGTACTCAGAAAACACTTCTCAAACTCTGACTTTTAGGAGATAATTGACGGGGTTTATAAATTATCTTGTCAAATTGAAGTGATTATTGATAGAAAATTTGTATGGAGAATCACGAGATAATACATGAGATAATGCAATAATCATCAATATAAGTGAAACCTCGTTCATGTGAATGGAATGAAAGGAATACCGAATATTTGAATTTGCACCTTTAGTAAACATCTCATGTTACTTAATTTATCAAAAAAATTGCGCATTTTCTGTTTTAATTTTAAGTTAGTATTGACTAAAATTCAAAAAGATTAACTTTTTTAATACTTAAAAACGGAGGAGTCTGTGACAAATCTTAAATTGTAAAACCCAGATAAAAGCATTCAGAAATGTAAAACATATATTTTCTAATCAATTTCAACAAAGTTTTAGATAATTGAAGTGCAAATTCCTAAAAAACAACGATTTTAAAATATGCATGTTAAATTCATATAAAATTAATTTCAAATAAAAAAATATAAAATTTATATTTCAGATTGGATTTTCTGCAAATGTTGGTGCAAAAATGTAATTCTTTTGATAAAATGCATTTAGTGGAATATGAATTAACATCATGTGTTAATATTTTGCAAATCCCATTAAGGGATTTTCCTAGATCCTTTACCTAATCAAAAAAAGTTAATATGGTTCGAAAAGCCCAAAGTCTATTTTAAACTATATTTAAAAAAAATTATCCGTGGGTTAATCAAGTATATGAATAAATAAGGAATTTTAAATAAAAAATTGCCTTTTTGCTAAAAGATAAATTTGCGAATATATCCAAAACTAGAGCTAATTTTAAAATTTGAGCTAAATTTCACATTCGTGATATTCATCCCAGAATCTATCAGAATTAATATGTTGCATGCACGATGCATTTTTAGTGTTGTACTGTGTAATTTATAAAATTGTAGCTGTGTTTGTGCGGCAAACTATCAATGTTGGTTTATGTCATTCCCATATAAATTTGACATTAGCCAACGTTTAGTGTTAACTCTCCAAGTTACTAATGTCAAATTTGTATGGGAATGACATAAGCCGACGTTGATAGCTTGTCGCACAAACACAGCTTGTCGCACAAACACAGCTTGTAATAAAACCTTCTAAAACTAATAACGAACAAAGAAACCAGAAAAATAAATTAAAAATTTATCCAAAAAGTGTTTAAATGTAATTTTATTGTTAATATCTAGTAACAAAACTTTGAAACACATTATTTAAATTGTTTAACCCATTTTTTTATCAACATATCTTTAAAGACATGTCTACCTATCCCTCTACCAGTTATTGGGTCATATGAATAAAACTTAGCAATTACTTCGAAGTAATTACTTTGGGCTTAGGAATGGCTTTTAACCCCAAATTTACCAATTGGCTGGTAGAATAGCATGAAATGTAAACGAAAATTAAAAAATGAAATTTCTAGTCTACTCCCAAGCAGACTAGATTTGTGAAGTAATTGCTTAAAAAACCCTGTATTTCCCCCTATTAGTAATATCTATTTTTTATTCATATGAGCCATTGTCAGAAAGTTCGCACGGAATCCATGCTTGGCAGAAAATGGGTAAAACAATATACTCCATATCACAAATGGATTGCAGAAAATTTTAAATATTGATTACAAACTAAAATTTTTTAAAATTGAAATCACCTAAAAATCAAATTACACATGAAATATATAATTTAGTTTAGAACTTAGAAAATGAGCTAAAAATTAAATTTTCTTCTATGGTTATTAGTCATTCTTAGTTGTAATATTAAACAAGTTTCAAAAACCTTTAGGCCCCTTACAGATATTTTTGCGTTTTTACAGATATTTTTATAAAATTTTCTGCTCTGTCTACTGTTAACTTCTCTTTCTCTTTTTACTATTAACTTCTTAAAATTGTGAAAGGTACGGCTGGTGCAATGATAAACAAAAAACACAATTGTGAAAAAAATTTTAAATTTTAATTAAGCAAAGAAATACACAAATGCAAAAAATATATCTATCTGTGCGATTTTTCAGACTAAAACTATATGCATTTTAATTTTTTTTTCTTTTAAATAAAGTTTTGAGCAATTTTGTTATTTAGATAGAGGATTTTGTCCTCTCATTCCAGTGAACTTTACACAAAAAGTAAAGGAGCACACTTAACTTAAAATACCGAGTTTTTTTAAAGGTTATCATTTTTTTCCTGTATACATAGTTTTATAAGTTTCCCCAGTAAACAAAAAAAAAACCGAAAAATTAAACAAAAAATTTTTGAAAAAAAAAACTTTCCTAGAACCAATGATTGACAATTAATGCATTTTCAAGTGACACCGCATCACTATCATCAGATTGTCTTTATGGGGTCCTCTCTAGGCTATAATGTAGATTTTATTTGTTTGTATATATATGTTAAATTTCAAAGAAATGCATTTTGAGAAGTAAATTCAAACATTTTTACTTATCCATTTTACATTATTATAACTAACGAAAACCACATGTCTTTATCAAAGCTATTATTATTTCCTATGTTGTAGTTGTGCTTATTTTTTGAAGTTCCTTCAATAGGTAAAGCAATGATTCGTGCTTTTTAACATTCAAGCTTTTAATTCCATCCATCTCTGGAACTCAATTCCTCATTGTTATCAAATCTTAAGTAACGCACTGCGGTTCAAAAAAACCATAATTACCTATTTTTCAAACGTATTTGATTAAATTAAATTATTTTCTTTTGTATTATGTTTATAATTTTTCAAATTGTTAGTTTTTAATTGTAAGTCAAAAAACAAAAAAAAAAATTATTATTTTATTTTTATTTTTTTTTATTATTATTATTATTATTATTTGTGCCTTTGCTATTATAAACATAGACAACTTTTTGAACTTATAAATGGCTTATAAATCGAATATTTCATTTTAAAAACGTGTTACAAGGTTTTGAAATTATTATGCATAGGTACCATATTATATATATGTATGTTTGATTACTTTATTTTTTTTCTTCATAATTAGTTCTTAAGTTATTAAATTATAAAAAGTTTATTTAACGAATAATCAGTTCTTCACTGCAATATAAGACTTTAAGTCTTGTGTGTGGAACAACAAAATAAATAAATAAATAAATAAAAATAAAAAAAATAGAATTTAGAACTAAAGCAAAGAAACTTTTACACGGTTGTTTGTTTTTGTGTATAACATCCTAACACAACATGCCGTACACTCATACAAATAAGTCCGTAAAAATAGCAGAAAAAGTTACTAAAAATTAGTTAAAAATGATGCTGCAGAAAAACTGCTAATATTAGCAGAATCAGTTTGCTAAATATTAATAAAATGAAAACAGCAAAAAAACTGTTAAATTTACAGAATTTTAGTAATATTTGAGCTAAATTGTTGTTAATTGCAAATAACAATTTAACCTGCTAAAATTAGCAAAAAAAATTGCTATATATAATAAAAATAACAAAAAAAAAAACTGTTAAATTTACAGAATTTTAGAAATATTTGGGCTAAATTTTTGTAAATTGCAAATAACAATTTAACTTGCTGAAATCAGCAAAAAAAAGTGCTAAATAATAGTAGAACGAAAATAGAAAAAAACTGTTAAATCTACAGAATTTTTGCTAAAATTTTCTGAAATCAACAAAACTTTTGCAGATTACTAGTGGACTGGAAAAAGATAAAAAAGGATCAAATGAAATGAAAATTAATAAATAAAAAATAAATTTGTATTTAAAAACATACTTGGGACCAGTTTATTGAA
The DNA here is from genome assembly GCA_949987735.1 of Leucophora obtusa. NCBI lineage: Eukaryota > Metazoa > Arthropoda > Insecta > Diptera > Anthomyiidae > Leucophora > Leucophora obtusa. Next base: position 112,262,449 of record OX465299.1, read on the forward strand.
TGTGTCAATTATTGAAATTTTTTCAATTGGCATTCTTCAATGCCTAAATGCCAATTTATAATTGATGAAAGAAGTATTTGTTTTCATGTTTTAATAAAAGAATAAATTAAGAAAAAAAAATTAAAAAAATTCGTATTTTTTTATATTACAATGTTTTTTCTTCAATTATGTGTACATTTCATTACCATTGTGTTTATCAATGCAGATTGAAAAACAAATTCATTGGCATTGAATGGTGATGAAATCTTTTGGCACTGACATTGAGATAAAGTAATGCCAATTATATTTCAATGCCAATGATTTCCCAAGAATGATTTTTTGTAAAGTGGTAATATTTATAGACAATAATACATATGTTAACCATAACAAAATGTATTTCAGAGACCCTTCTTTTGATTTTCATTGTTTGCTGATCGGATATGTACTTCCGAATTTATTTGAGTTTCCATTTTCACCTCTAAAGCTCCACCCACCCACAGGAAAGAAGGTGTGGCCGATTAAAAATATCGTATTCTTTAAATAAGCTTAAAAAGTACAATATTGGGGGAAAAAAATTAGGGTCATCCCTGTAAACTCCACTTGATCCCAAGAGATACTTTTAATCACAATTTTCATATTAAAATGGTTCGTCCAAAATAAACCTTGATCTTTGAAAATTAATGTATTACGATAAATAGAAACTTTTCTCATAAATTTTAATAATTTAGATATTTTATGAGTAGGAAAAATTTTCAACCATTTCAATTTAGCTTTATTTAAAAACTTTTTGCATTATTTTTGGCGAGTTAAAAATATGCAGTAATTTATATGAGTCATTTAACATTCTGTATATAAGCGCTCCAAAATTGGTGGTTTAGTTTATAAAAAATTTGTAAAATTAGCAAATCTGTTAAAAATTAGTAACTAAAATTCAGCAAAATACTGTAAAGTTAGCAAATTTATTGTTAAAAATTAGTAACTAATTTCAGCAAAAAAAAAAAATAGCAAAAAAATTTGTAAGTTAGTAATGTGGAGGTAGCAAAAGAATTAACTAAACATTAAATTTTAACTAAAAATTAGTTAAAAATTTGTTAAGTTGAAGTACTAACAGTTTTACTAACTTTTCTACAAACTTTTTTCTATGAGAGTATAAATGACTAACATGTTGCAATTAAGGAATATTACTTAACAGTTTGGACTGTACCTTGTCTGTGGTATTTTATTGTAGATTTTTAGTTGATCTGAAGATTGTTACAATTATGTGTTGAAATTTAACATCCCAGTGTAGAAACGGTAATGACATATCATTATTTTTTGGAGTACCAGTAATGACACCCACTTACCTTCTGTATTATTTTAAAACATATAATAATGAGTTACTGATAATGACTTATTTTTATCATTATTTCAAATAGGAAATAATTTTTTAAATTTTTTTTAAAATTTTTTGAAATCTATTTTTAGACTCAATATTTTTTAAACACTGGTAAGGATATATGTAACCACATATTTTTTGATTTTTTGTATGTTGGCGAGTAAGCTTACTTGTGTGCAGCAGGTCAAATATGTTTTTATCTGTTAAATATTACATGTCGGTATAGCTCAGATGGTAGAGCTGTTGACTGGCAATTTGTAGACCCAGGTTCGATTCCCGCACCAGCAAATTTTATTAAAAAAAAAAAATACAATAAAAAATATTTTTTTTTTTATAGAACTAATTTTTTTGAAAATCTATTTTTAGACACATTATTTTTGTCAGTACTGGTAAGCACATAGGTAACGATATATTTTTTGATTTTTCATATGCTGGTGTGTAACGACAACTTATTATTTTTCGCGACATCGCCATATAAAGATAATAAGAAATGTAATAACAAAAGTAAGTAGTTACCATTACCAAGTATGTAGTTACATAACCACATATCTGGTAATGGTTTTCTACACTGGGATATATATACAAAAAACTAAAATCTACATTATAGCCTAGAGAGGACCCCATAAAGACAATCTGATGATAGTGATGCGGTGTCACTTGCAAATGCATTAATTGTCAACCATTATTTCCAAGAAAGTTTTTTTCATAAGTTTTTTCTCTATTGGTTGTAAAATAAAAATTGTAAATTCTATTTAGAATTTGTAATATTTGATCTTAAACCGAACAAAAATAACACTCATTGTAACAATTTTCAGATCAACTAAAAATCTTTTTTACGATTTTCATAATTTATCTCATTTTAACCCTACAATGGTCTGAAGAAATTGCAATTACTCAAATATTTTCAAACCGATTTTGGATTTCCAAAAATACAGTTATTTAAGAGCCAGTATTTTCACAAAAACCTAAAAGTGATTTTTTCGCCTTGTAAATCGTATTTCAAATTTCAGGGGCGATGCGGCACGTGTTCCCGTTATTCGATCACCTTAATTTTTGCATGGTGTATTTTTGTACCCAAAGACACATTTCTAGAGGGGGAGGACGGCCTTAAATCGCAAGGTGACATAATAACGTCCACCCAACTGTTCAGTGACTGACCGAAAGGAGGTACAACCCTATCGGATTTAATCACAAAATCCCCATATCAAAAATTCAGAATTTTTTATTGGATATATTGATTGTTGGTTCTTTTTTCTAATCGTTGGTGATATTAAAAAAAAATCTTTTATAATACCGATAAAACCATTATGAAGTAGAGGAAAGTATTAAAAAAAAAAAAAAAATCACTAGAGAAGCTTAAATCAATAAGGGGTCAAAATTATCCATTCGATAAAAAAAATAGGTACATCACATCTGTATTTGTAAAAATTATTTAAAGAGAAGATTATATTTATGTTTTTTAAATAGATTAATGGAACATTTTTTTTTAAATATGCTATTCTCAATTTATTAAAAATGACTAAAAACCCCAAAATGACCCGAAAACCAGTTTAGTGTTGAATACAGAAATGGTCTTTGTAAATTTCATACACATTTTTATACCACTATGTGGTCATTATACCCTACACCACTATGTGGTCAGGGTATTATAAGTTTGTGCTGATGTTTGTAACACCAAAAAATATTGGTCCTAGACCCACCTTATAGTATACCGATCGGCTCAGAATTTTTTTTTATTTCGATTTAACGATGTCCGTCTGTCCGTCCCCGTCCGTCCGTCTGTCTGTCTGTCCATGCATTCTTGTGCGCACTCTACAGGTCGTAAATATTAAGATATTTTGATGAAACTTGGTACACCGACTTATGTACACCGACTTATAGCCCAAGGACGACGCCCATTGATTTTGGTTAAAATCGGTCCATGTTTAGACCTAGTGCCCATATAAGGGTCCTACCAAAATTATACTGTTTATACGCTGCAGGTCGCAAATATTAAGATCTTTTGATGAAATTTGGTACACAGATCTATATTGGCCCAGTAACGCAGCCTAATGATTTTGGTGAACATCGGTCCATGTTTAGACCTAGTGCCCATATAAGGGTCCTACCAAAATTATACTGTTTATACGCTGCAGGTCGCAAATATTAAGATATTATTTTGACGAAATTTGGTACACAGACCTATATTGGCCCAATAACGCAGCCTATTGATTTTGGTGAACATCGGTCCATGTTTAGACCTAGTGCCCATATAATGGTCCCCCCAAAATTGGCTTGGTTACAAACTGCAGGTCGCAAATATTAAGATATTTTAATGAAATTTGGTGCGCTGACTCACATTATAGAAAATTTTGACACAAGCCCCATTTTAACCCATTCGAATTTCGGATCCAAACATTAGTTGGCTTTTAACCACACTGGTGTAGGGTATTGTATAGTCGGAATGCCCGACTTTAACATTTTTACTTGTTTTATACGTAAACTTGAGAGAGTTTTACTTAAAACCTGTGCCCAGATTCTATAACACGATAGACGATTATCCTACACTTTTCGAAGTTTAATAACTAGCATTTTAGATAAAATTTTTAAAACATTGTAAAAAATTTGGTAAAAGATAGCAATTTTGTATCACATATTTCATCATTTTTGTAACATCTTTAAAATGTTAGAAATTTAACATCGAAAAGTTGAAAGTAATCTTCTGTTTTTGTAGGATCCCTAGTCTGTTGCAAAAATGGTAACGTCAGTTAAGAAAAGAATATACTGAACCGATTTCCAAATGTTGTTTTTGGGTGAAAAAAAAAAATCACTCGAACACTAAAGACCTAAAATCGTAATTAAAATTGAGAATCTAAATAAATTTTTTACTGGGGGGAATGTTTAGTTGATCTCTTATTTAAGTAAATGAATGTTCTTTAGTTTGACTCTAGATCATAAATTAATATCACTTTCTGTTTAAATTATTTTCAAATCAAAGAAAGATGTTACAATTTTTTCAAAAAATAAAATTTTTTTGAAAGAATTCGATAAGACCAGCAAGACACTTTTTACTTTTATAAGAAAGACACAATCCAAGGAAACATAAAATGTAAAATTTCAGCAAAATCGGAATTCTCACTTGAGAGATTCCACATTGATATTACGAAAAGGATTTTCCAATATATGAGATATCAATTAAGTATGTGTTTTATTTGAAAGGCCTATCAATGAGATTATGTGTGGAACATAACATCGTTTAAATGAACGTCGCGGATTCGCCAGGGATCGCACGTTCCATATGCCAAATTAAATTTGAGCGAAGGCACGGGTTATGCAGACTTCGGTCGTTTGTGACTTATTGGCATAGACATGCGATGTAGGGGAACCTTACAAGACAACTCTAAAGAGATCAAACCGCACGATTACTTCACGTCGCTCGTGCAGAATATCCAAGTCTCTTAGCAGGATTAAGAGAGGAAACATTCTAATTGAAAAATAAAAATTCGTCAAGTAGTTGTTAATTCTGGCTCTTCTGAATACAAAACATACATTGTATGTATAGGCTGTATTTGAAAAAACTTCAATAAGCCACACTCGCCGCTATGCCGAGCGTGGTGTATCTTGTTAAGAGGTGATGCTCAGAGTCATAGCCGCGCAGAGGGCTGCCGGTTCAATCCCCGAAAAAATTCTTTAATAATTAATTCTAATATTAATTACGGTTGTCCTATGCGACGGTTACAAACACTTAACTAGAAAATAATTTATATTTATAGCTTATAAACTTTACAAAATTAGAATTGTAATCATTAATTAATATTAATGTTTTTGGTGTGTATTTGAAAAAATAAACCATTTTTTAAAATAATTTTTCTGATTTTATGATATTTTAAAAACAGATTCGGTGACTTGTTGTTTCACGTAAGTACCGTGACTGGATCCTGCTGGGTTCTTCCACCACTCGTACTTATTATGACACATGGTGAATATTAAGTGACATGTTACATGTCAATTAGTTTCCGTTAGTCCTGTGATTTGTTAACTTAGATCAGTATAGTGATATGTCAGGAAACTATTATTTTGTACTAATATGTGACTAGTTTTTTGACAAATACAGCTGTTGACAACTAACTAGAAACGCATTTTTTACACTAGAGCTTGATGATCATTATTGATATTTTCGTAAATTTACCGTTACGTTTTTTGTTTAAAACAATTGTATTATATTTATTACTCTTTTTATTATCATTTACAATCATTTTTGTTGCTGTTTATTTTAAAAGCTGTTATAATTTCTGAAAATAGTTTACATATTGTTTAGTAAAATTTGAGAAAGTGCGACAACTAATTAGAAACGCGTAATTGTTTATTAATGTCTTCTTGGCTAAGAGATATTTTTATAAAAAAAATTTTATTTTACTGTTATTTGTTTCCAATTTTATGTTTTATAGCAAATAAGAAATTATAATTCTTAAGATTTATAATGGGAAAAGGCAAAAGCTGCACTCCTGAACAACGGAGCCCAATTTTTGAACTTTAGAAGTCTGGAAAGTCTTATAGAGAAATAGCAGAGCAGCTAAAGTGTTCCAAAAAAATGGTTTTTAATGCTTTACAGCATATCAACAAATATGAGACCATAGCCAATGTTCCGCGAAAGAAGAGACCCAGAAACATATCAGCACATACCGATCGAATGATAACGCGAATCTCCAAATCCGGCCCAAGAAAGTCATCTGCTGACATCCAACGTGATATTCAAGAAAATTTAAATGTCACGATATCCAAGAGGACTATTGCACGTCGTTCGGTGGAAGCCGAGCTACATGGAAGAGCAGCACGAAAGAAGCCACTTCTGAGTAGGATTCAAAGAAAACCTCGTGTGGATTTCGCGAAGTCCCATTGAAATTGGACAGCAAATCAATAGAAATATGTGATTTGAAGCGGTGAAACAAATATTAATCGCCTTGGTCCAGATAGTCGGAGATACGTTAGATGACCCATTAACCAAGAATTTAATCCTCGCTTCGTTTCACGGGTAGTGAAGCATGGTGGAGGGTAAATTATGGTATGGGGATGTTTCTCCTGGAAGGGTGTTGGCCCAATTTATAAATTTTATGGAAATAAGGAGAAATACGTTGATATACCAAATACTGTCATGCTCCCGTGGTCTGAGAAGAATGTGCCTATTATATGGCAATTTCAGCAGGATAATGATCCGAAGCACACGGCGAGGCTGACAAAAAAATTCTTTGACGATAATTTCATCAACGTTTTGGAATGGCAATCATCCAGTCCGGACTTGAACCCCATACAACATCTATGGGGGACGTAAAATCAGCCGTTAGTCTGAAAAATATAACAAATATGGCGCCTCTTTTTGAGGATGTTAAGAAAGCATGGGAGGCGATACCAGTAGAGCGATGTCGGCGTCTAATAACGTCAATGCGCAACCGATGTGAGGCTGTGATAAAGCAAAAGGGATTTGCAACAAAATATTGATAAAAAGTAAGAAAAATAAATTAATATTAATTTTTTTTTTCTAATAATATAAAATCGTTTCTAATTAGGTGTCGCTGTTATATTTCAAACAATATAATAAACTAGCGGGCGCAGCCCGCTACGTTGTTAGCGTGCCTTAAAGTTTAGGCGGGGGGGGGGGGCGCAGCCCTTATCGCTTTTTATTTAAAGTACAGTTTTTATATAGTAAAAGCCTTCACCCAGTCACCACAAATAAATAATTCTGCACAACAATGGGTTTAAAATAAATAAATATTTGATCACTTTTTCTCATGAAAGTGGATTGTTAGTAATGAATCCATAATAAATTGCAATATACGTGTGTAAGTTAAGATAATTTGGTAAAGTGCGAACTTAGGTAGATAGACCCGTAAGTAGTTTTGTTCATTTGTGATTTGAATGAAAATAAATAACGTAAAGCAGGGTTGTTAGCGTGCCTTAAATTTTTTTTTTTCAATTCAAGTAAATTCACAAATTCAGTTGGAAAATTTACTGCGTCGGTTTCTTCCACCGGTGCTTCGCTACATGAAGTTTAAATATCGGAATATATAAGTTCCATTCCTTTTCTAAGGTTTTTTCTCTTTTATAAAATTTGTTTAACTTTTTTGAGAGTATGTTTCAATGCTACATAAGTTTCATATTCCGTGGATAGTGTTTGAACAGGTAATTCGCTCATCCAATCCATTTGCATTTATAATTTCAATTCCACTCGTTCAACGTTTATATCCATTTCGTTCCACTTGTGTAGTGTTTCAATTCCACTCGTTTCCTATTTAGTTTCTTAATTTTAGTGTTCCATATACACTTGTTCTTTAAGTTTTAGGTTTCTAGCTAAAGACGCAGACGTTAAGAGGGGGGGCAATTTTCCCCTTTTGAACCACCATTTTTACCACGTTCCTGTCCAAAGTCCTAGAGATGCCTTGTCGATAAGTTAGCCCATACTCCAAGGAAAACATATTATATATTACAGGTTTCTAGCCGAAGGGTTCGGTTAGGCCAACAAGTGGGAGAATTATTCCGTTTTTACCCCTCCCGGTAGGAATTTCCAAAAATACCGTCTTAGGGGACGTCTACGTTGGAGAAGGAACCCAAATACCGAATTTAAGCTCCCTAGATCCAGCAGTTTGGCCAGGCCGTTAAGGGGGAGACTTTTCCTGTTTTTGACCCTACCTGTGGAAATTTCCAAAAATCTCATCTTAGCGGATGTCTACGATAGAGGAGGAACTTTAATACCAAATTTCAACTTCCTACCTCCAGCGGTTTGGGGAGGCCTTTAAGCGGCACTTTTCGCTTCATTAATCCCCATTTTTGCTATATCCCTGTCCAAAAGCACCTTCCCGGTAAGTGAGCCCATACTCCAAGTAACATATGTTTTACATTTCAGATTTCTAGCCAACTTTTACTATTTGTGCCCCTCTCGGTAGGAATTTCCGAAAATTTATCGACAGGGAATTTCAGCTTCCTAGTTCCAGAAGTTTGAGTAGGCTGTCAAGGGGGACACTTTTCCTTTTTTTGTCCCTCCCGGTTGGAATTAGGCTGGAAGGGGAACCTAAGTACCAAATTTCAGCTTCCTAGTTCCAGCAGTTTGGACAGGTCGTTAAGGGGCCACTTTCCCTTTTTGAGCCCCCATTTTATAACGACCCTGTCCAAAATTCAAAAAAGTGTCTTTCTAATAAGTTAGCCCTTACTCAATGGAGCCACATTTTAAGTTTCAGGTTTCTAGCCGAAGGGGTTTTTACAGGCCCCCAAGGTGAGGCTTTTCTTCTTTTTGCCCCTCCCTTTAGGAATTTACAAAAATTCCATCTTCGCGGCTATCTGCGATGGATGAGGAACATTCATACCAAATTTCAACTGCATTGCCTAAGCGGTTTGGGCAGGCCGTTAGTGGGGACCCTTTCAACCACCATTTTTACTATGTTCCTGTTCCAAAATAAGAAAAATTACGTTACCGGGGAGTTAGTCCTACTCCAAGGAATACATATTTAAAAATTTAGGTTGGCCAAAAGGGATTGGGCAGGCCGTCAAGGAGGAGAATTTTCCCCTTATTTCCCCTCCCGATAGGAATTTCAAAAATTCCGCCTAAGCGGACGCCTACACAGAAGGAAGAACTCACATTCCGAATTTGCTTTTGGGAATTAGTCGATGTCTACTACAGTGGAGGAACCTTTATACCAAATTTCAACTTCTTACCTCCAGGGGTTTGGGCAGGCACTTTTCCAATTTGTGAGACTGTTTATTGGCAGACTTTTCCCCTTTTTGCCCGTTCCGGTAGGAATTTCCAAAAATCCCGTCTTAGCGCATGTCTATGCCGAATATCAAGAAACCTTGTTTTAGTGGCGATATCCGTGGGGGGAGGAAAAAAAGTAGTTTTTTTAAAATTATACATATATTAGTTTAAATGGTACTTTTTGGAAAAACGAAATTTTTTGGAAAAAGATACTTTGTTTTTACAAAGTACTTTTTTGTACTTTTTTTGGAAAAGGTACTTTTTTTGAAAAAGGTTTTTTTTTGGAAAAATGTATGTTTTTTGGGAAAAGTTACTTTTTTTTTGGAAAAGGTACTTTTTTTAGAAAAAAGTACATTTTTTGGAAAAAGGTACTTTTTTTGAAAAAGGTACTTTTTTTGGAAAAAGGTACGGTTTTTGGAAAAAGGTACTTTTTTTGGAAAAAGGTACTTTTTTTGGAAAAAGGTACTTTTTTTGGAAAAAGGTACTTTTTATGGAAAAAGGTACTTTTTTTGGAAAAACGTACTTTTTTTGGAAAAACGTACTGTTTTTGGAAAAAGGTACTTTTTTTGGAAAAAGGTACTTTTTTTGGAAAAAGGTACTTTTTTTGGAAAAAGGTACTTTTTTTGGAAAAAGGTACTTTTTTTGGAAATAGGTACTTTTTTGGAAAAAGGTACTTTTTTTGGAAAAAGGTACTTTTTTTGGAAAAAGGTCCTTTTTTTGGAAAAAGGTACTTTTTTTGGAAAAAGGTACTTTTTTTGGAAAAAGGTACTTTTTTTGGAAAAAGGTACTTTTTTTGGAAAAAGGTACTTTTTTTTGAAAAAAGGTACTTTTTTTGGAAAAAGGTACTTTTTTTGGAAAAAGGTACTTTTTTTTGGAAAAAGGTACTTTTTTGGAAGAAGGTACTTTTTTTTGGAAAAAGGTACTTTTTTGGGAAAAAGGTACTTTTTTTGGGAAAAGGTACTTTTTTTGGGAAAAGGTACTTTTTTGGAAAAAGGTACTTTTATTGTCCCCTTTTTGCCCCTCCCGATAAGAATTTCCAAAAATGCCGTCTCAACGGACGTCTACACCGGTCGAGGAACCTACATACCAAATTTCAACTTCATAGCTCCAGTAGTTTGAGCAGGCCGTCAAGGGGGGCCTTTTTCCCCTTTTTAACCCCCCAAATTTACAAAAATCCTGTCTTAGCGGACGTCTACGCCGAAAGAGGAACCTACATACCACATTTCAACTTCCTAGCTTCAGCGGTTTGGGCTGGGCGATGTTGAGTCAGTCAGTCAATCAGTCAGTCACGTTATTCTTTTATATATAGAGATTTATAAAATATTTTTAAGACTGAATAATTTTTTAAGTTCTTTTTGTATATTTGTAAAGAATTGAATATACTTAATTAAAATATTATGAAATAAATGAATATTAATTTTGTTTTATATAAAAACTTAAGCATTATTTTAAAAATAAAAAGCGTTTCTAATTAGTTGTCAACAGCTGTATATTTCTTTAGTTCTGTGATATGTGCACTTAAACTAGTCACGTGATATTTTATTTCGCACTAGTTTCGGTACATATCACATAATGTCTAACATGAGACTACTTCCGTATTAGATAATTTTAACTTGTTCTATTGCATGCTCTCATCAACCAGTAGAGTGATATATTATAATCGACAAGCTTTGCGACAAGTCACAAGTAGCTCAAAAGGCGGATATTGCCAACTCCTATAACAAGCCCGTGTTAAAGTTTCCGGTTACTTCCATATAAAAATACCGAATCGAGGACCGGTAACTCCCACAAAGTTCCAGTCACGTGACCATCTCTGTGACTGATCCATTTCCCGCAGGGAAGTTATGCCAAACTTTGTTAGAGGTTGTCATTTAAAACCACTAATGATTTGAAAATATTCTCATTGACACTACACATTTCTTGGAAATTGCACAATTAGACAGTATTTTTCCTGATAGTTTTTAGACTTTTGTACATCCGGTCAATCGCAAGTATAGCTAGTAAAATCTGAGAAGTTACATTTGTATCAAGGTAATGTGACAGCTCTTTAATTTCATAGACAACTATTTTTAAGTCAACATTAATAACAAAATAAAAAATCGTTTGATCACGTACCGACAATCTGAGATTAAACAATAAAAAATTGTCAACAAACAACAATTAAATAACAGACAAATAAACCTTTATTGTGTGTGTTGTTCGAACGAACGAGTTATAAACAAAGTATGGATGATGTAAATGTGAGAATATTCATCAATTGATACAACAATATTAACACTTTTACAATAGCTTTATACCAGGGTTGGCAAACGATTCATAAGGTTAGTGATAATGAATAACGTTATTTCAACAGTATTTCGTTAGGGCATTTAAGGTTATCGGCGTTTTAAGTAATTTCTTTAAATTATATTAGGTTTAACGGTATTTAAAGATATTTCGTTTCGTTATTTTAAGCTTAAGGGTATTTTAAATTATTTCATTAGTGGTAGCTTAAGGTTAACGATAATCATTTTTTAACAACTTCACGGAGCGTCACTTTGTGAAAACTTATGGTTGTTTGTAGCTGTCAAATAAAAAGGTCTGTTCGACGTCGTTACCGCAGGTGCCCGCTGGAACCTAATTTACCCGAAACAATAACAATTTACACACAATTTTGAAAATAGAAACGCTCTCTGGTAAGATTGGGTACCCGCGGTAACGTACGTGGAACAGAGCTAAAGTTGAAAGCCAATATTGCTTGCAAAAATAAAAAATTGAAGACTATTTCGTTAAAGTATTTTAAGGTTAACGGTATTTTAAATTATTTCGTTCGGGTATTTTATTGTTAACCGTATTTTATTCCTTTGGCGACCAATGGTTGATATGTTGTATGTCCCATTTTAAAATTTTGCTATTTTATGAAATCTTGTAAGACGATTTTAACTAAATTTAAATTTTTAAGATTATTTTTAAGTTTTTGTTTTCTTAATTTTAAAAATTCGATTTGAAATACAGAATTATATATTATTTTCGGATCGGACATAGTTAGAGAAAAGGACAAAAATATAATATTTTAAAAAAGTTATCCCATTAAACATCGATAGTCCATTAACAATGCAGTATTTACCGCTTATATTCACACCGGTTATAAGCATTTTTCGTTTATATGCACCCAAAATTGCCCAACATCTCACGCCAATTGCATATAACGAGTTTTTTTTAAATGCATTTGCCGTTTATAAGCACTAAAAGTCGTGCAAATTAAGAAATGCATATAAGCGATAATTACTGTATGGCGTTATTTCCATATTTTTCCTATACGGGGCATAGTAAAGCACCAAAAATAGCACAACAATAATTCTCAGCCATAAATCCATGTCTTCAGAAAGTTTCGTTATAAAATCTGCGGCGGTTCAAGTTTGGTCGTCAAAGGATTAAGTTATTTCGTTAGTGGTATTTGAAGGTTAATGGTAGTGATTTTAAAGGGTTTTAAACAGGGACCGAAAATAATAGTTATTTTTAAATTTTTAAACAAAAAAAGCACATATAACCAAATATCGGAGAACTGATTCAAGTACATCATAATGATCCTTGTGGCCTAGTCTTCCAAAAAATGCCGTACTTTTTAAATTTTTGACTTTTATTTTTTTGAGCAAAAATAAAAGTTATTTTTTAACTTTTATTTTTCCAAACAGAAATAACAGTTATTTTTTGACTTTTATTTTTTTGAGCAAGAGTAAAAATTTTTTCTTAAATCAATGACAACTAAACGTTCCCATGGAGCTCGCTTTTATAGGGATTTCTCATATTTTTATGTGTTTGATATGAATTTGTCAATATTTTAAACTTTAATGTGTTTTTTGTCGAAATAGTATCATTTATTTTTGCTCACAAAAATAAAAGTCGAAAAATAACTGTTATTTTTTGCTCGAAAAAATAAAAGTCAAAAAATAACTTTTATTTCTGCTTAAAAAAATAAAAGTCAAAAAATAACTTTTATTTTTGCTCAAAAAAATAAAAGTTAAAAAATAACTTTTATTTTTGCTCAAAAACATAAAAGTCAAAAAATATCTTTTATTTCTGTTTGAAAAAATAATTGTCAAAAACTAACTTTTATGCAGGGACCGAAAATAATAGTTATTTTCAATTTTTTGGACAAAAAAAAACAGATATAAGGAAATGTTGCATAAGTGATTGAAGTACATCATATTGATCCTTGTGGACTGGTCTTTCATAAAATGGCATGCCTTTTAAATTTTTGATTTTTATTTTTTTGAGCAAATATAAAAGTTATTTTTTGATTTTTATTTTTTCGAACAAAAATAAAAGTTATTTATTGACTTTTATTTTTTCAAGCAAAAATAAAAGTTATTTTCTGACTTTTATTTTTTCGAGCAAAAATAAAAGTTATTTTTTGACTTTTATTATTTTAAGCAAAAATAAAAGTTATTTTGTGACTTTTATTTTTTTAAGCAAAAATAAAAGTTATTTTTTGACTTCTATTTTTTTGGGCAACTTTTAAAAGATTTCAATGAAATTTTTCCAGAGATGTAAATTCTAGCAAACAAAAGCCCAATTGCAAAGTTTTTTACTTATTATTTATTGCAGTATATTGGAAATAACATTAAAATTTAGTTTTACTATCACTAGTGCTTCCAAATTCTCCTCTAACAAATTCTACCGCAACTCTGAGTGAATTAGTTTGAGGGCTTAAAACGATCTTTCCACGCTAACTTGTGTCGCAGGTACAGAATGGACAACAAAAGCCAGTTTTCGCAGCCAGGGAAGTACATATTTCTTACTGTTCCAATATTCCATCAAATTCTCATCTATATCCAGCCGCTTATCTGTTTTATTATCAATTTCATTAAAACCTTTTGAGTATTGTCATCATCATCATCAGAGGAAGAGTTTAAAATTTCCATTTCCTGCAAACTACTCCTTAGTAAAGAAGATGTGCTTTGAGCACTATTTTTATCAATCCAAAACATTTCCTCTTGTCCATGGTTCATAGGCTGATCATTTAACTTATTTTAATGGGAAATTTATAAATATTATGTAAAACAACTAGTGTTTGCGGATTGTTTGAATATAAATAGCTTAACTTTTTCAAATTTTGTATTTTCTGAACAATTTTTTTTAGATGGCGCTTTGCTGCATCTTTTTTCTCATGTGATAGCAAACGTCTGAATCTAGGGTCCAAGAAAAGAGCAGCATATACTGTGTCATTTTCCAATAAAACAGATTGTCAGGATTCAATTTGTACCAAAACTTGTTTTTACTAATATCAGTGTTCTTATTTTTCGATTGAAAGTTAATTCCAGCCAAAACTTATATAAGTCGCCTAACAGCAACTGACTTTTTTGCAGTTTTAAAGTCAAAATATGTCCAGCTGCTAGAACTGATACTATGTTTTCAATTGCTACCACGGTACCAACGAAGGTTGGAATGTACCAAAAGAAGTACAATTGTACCATCTTTTCCCATGCCTGAATTAAATATACTACCATCCTCTATGCAAGATGCACACTAGAGCGTACCACCTTACTGGCAAAAAAATAATAGTGTGCCGTACACCCTCCGATATGAAGTATTTTTGCAACGAGGTTTCAAAAAATTTTTTGGTTTTTTTTTGCCAAACGTAGGGGTCGCCATTTTACATTTTTCGTTATATCTTTGGTATTTGCAGTCGGATCTTGAAGTATGATACATCGATGTTTTTCTCTCGAGGAGACCAGTGTTTTGCTCTAAGGGCCATTGAGCTCAAGTGTCGCATTCTAGTAGTTACCCACCAGATATCAGTTGGTATCATCCTAATGTACCACCCTAATGTCAGAAAATTAAATCTCGCAAAAAATCATTAAACTTTTGCTAAGGAAGTTTTTCAAAAAAACCCAGTAGAATTTTTTTTCTATTGTTTGCCGAACGTAGGGGTCGCCTTTTTAAATTTTTTTTCATTGGATTTTTTCTTTATAGCAAAACAATGGTCTCCTCGAGGCAAAAAATTTATATATCATACTTTAAAATCCGACTTTAAATGCCGAAGCTATAACGAAAAATTGAAAAAGGCAACCCCTACGTTCGGCAAAAAAATAAATTTTTCTTTTTTTGAAATTGCCTTGCAAAAATACTTCATATTGGAGGGTGTACGGCGAACTTTTTTTTGAGGTACGGTCTAATGCACACGTACTGTTACGCGCTCTCTCACTGGCACTGGTTGAGATTTCAAGAAGTTAAATTGCACACGGAGGAAAAAGACGTTTTTGTATATATTTGGAGGTAATTATATGTATGTTTACAAACTACCATATATGTTTTTGGATTATATTGTTTTTATAGTTACTATACATATATTTCCCGGTAAACATGGGTTTATTTGAAAATTAGTCATATTTTGTCATCTAAGAATACATATCTTTGCATTTGTAACTTTATAATAATTATGTTTGTGGGATACAATTAACATATATTTGGAAAAACGGCGAATTTCCATTCTTGATACATACACGCTGAAAAAAAGGCCTGTCCCAAACATATTTTTGCTGGTAATATATATATATTTGGAGAAATTGTTAAACATATTCGCCGTGTTTTTACTAGAAACAATATATATTTGCATGCAAATATATTATGTTTGCCTGCAAATATATAATAGGCCGGGTCGATTTGTGGGGAGGCAAAAAAATTGCCCATGGCTCAGGGATCAAAATAAGAAACTTTGCCGAAGGAACCATACCTCTAAAACGAATTCTACTACCCCCCAACTGTTGACTTTTGTCCCGTAGGGTCAAATTTTGAAAAATCACACTTTGACCCATTTAGAGTGCCCCAATCGAGTCCAAATGTATGACCGACCCCCACTAACTTTGGAGGGCCGATCCACCCATGCCAGTGGCACACCCCCTGGAACTCCCCTGGGGGGTTCCCCATACAAACATTTTAAAAGATCACCATTTTTGGCACTTTATTTTATTATTTTTTATTTATTTTTATTATTTTATTTATTTTTCTCCTTAGAAATTTATTTAGTCAGAACATATGTAAATGAAAAAATTAATTTAACTTAGTAATAGAAAAGAAAAAATAAAAAATTACTGTTTGAAGTCTTTTTTGCTTTCAAGTCTGGGCAATTTCGCACGGCTCTCTAATGTCGTCGCCATAACAGCCTCTACATTTTCCGGTATAACTCGTTTGGAAACGCTAGCTAGCAATTGAACGTGTCGTTCTGTTTCTTGTATGTGTGATGGAATTTTTGGATCATTAAACGGTGGATCATCTTGATTTAAATATTCTTTCAAAGTATCGTATGGAATGCTTCGCGTGAATGGTGGTTCAAATACGTCATTTATGTCATTCATATTGATCATTTCCGTGTAACTTGTGAAATAAAAGTTTATATCTGGTTTTTTATAAGCTCTAAGTCCCGTTGGGTCGTCAACATCGGTTCGATAGCGTAGAATTATCTTGATAGCACAGTCGCGCTTTTCTTTGCTATCATCAAATAACATTGATAACAAGATATTTTCCGAATGCGCATAATATGAATTATCTGTAATTAATTTATTGACAATTTTGCGTAAACGAGGTTCTAGAAATCTTGACCAACTAATGAATTTGAAAAATAATCTACTACCGTACACGACAGAGCTGTAATACTTGATATTGAAGTACATTGGCACATAACATGTAATTATAAATTGAACCAGTATTCTTAAATTTGCATCTGGATTTTCCGTTGTCACATATAATCGTAATAGTCTAGCGGCCTTGGTGAGCCACCGAGAATGTACAATTTTCCCTGGTTTGATGTTTGCCAGATCCACTGAAACCACGCCGCTAGAAATTGCATGGGCCATGTCGTATAAATACTTGGAATCGGTGGAAAATTCAATTTTTTCTGGAGCAGGGGGCATATTTTTCAACTCAATTTTCTGAAAGCCGTCCACCACCTGAAAATATATAAAAATAAAACAATTAAAAACGGTTGACAATTATAATAAATGAGTGATAGCAATAACTTACCGGAAGAGTTTCACAAGTTTCGATTTGACGGCTCAATTTTCCGGTTGCCGATCTTGGTCCAGTGCTGGTTGATTTATCCAAAGCTTCAAACAAATGCCGAAACGGAAGTTCGTTGAAGTGTAGAAGGCAAACGAACCAATGCAATGGTCTTTTTAACAGCAATTCGAATCGTCGTATAATTCCACCGTTTGGGCCAGTGTTTGTTGGCTCACCGTCAGTGCATATGCCAATTAATGCATCCAGTGATATATTTTTATCGTTGAAAAAATCATTTAATTTGGTTGTTTCGTATTCAGCGGTTTCATGTTCCAGTCTTACGTAACCAATCAATTCAGAATTCGGTTCTCTCAAAATAACAAGATGAGGTTCTTTTACCATTCTAGTATGATACTTCTCATCAATTGTATCTCTCGTTAAAGTATCATCTTTTCTGCCATCGAATGAAAATGCTAACAAATTGGTATCATCTAACCGTTTGCGAAGCACTTCTTGTCGGCATTTCTCTTTTTCTCGGCGAACTTTCGATTTATCCATGATGAGAGGTTTGCCATGGATATCTTTCATTTTAAAATCTTGGAAAAGAGCTGTTTCCATTGCTGATGCTACTCTATCAGGCACGCCAAATCTGTCACATACCAAGGCAAAGTTAAAACAATCGTATCTCTGTGTGTATTGTGAACTTGTGCTTATATCCAAATCTTCTTGAACCGGTGGCGGTGCGTATGTTGAATTATCGGGATCTTGGTATGTTGGCATTGATGACATAGACGTTGCTCCTTGCTCTTCAATTTCCATCGCAAATCCATCCATTGTTAGACTTCTCTGATTATGTTGATCGTGCATAAACTCTTTGAGGCGTTCGGGAACCAAACCGCATGCACATGGAGCTGCCTTCAATCGCATGTACATGTTCCAATGAAAAAAATTGTTTCCAGAGATTTTACATACTCTGTAAATTGTTGGGGTTTGTTTTTTCTCTTGATTTGCTCTTGATATTTGTCAAGCAATCTATTCAATTTATTACATACACTTTTTTTCAGCATTATTTCCATACCAAGTTTTTCCCAAATTCCAATCAACTTATCTTGTACTTGAATAGTGAATGCTTTATAGGACAACTTTTTTTGTTCGCTCAAGTAAAAATAATATCTCAAGATATCCAGATGGGTTGGTAAATTAAGATCAGTCAAATCAGTAGACACACCAAAAACAGTAACATCATGCCTGGGTATATGACTCATTGGGTTTTCGATAGTTGTTGATGTTGTTATTGCTTCATCTTGCGGTGTAGAGGATGGTGGATTCATTGTAAACTTCTTGATTTGGAATGATTTTTTTTTAAATATTTTTTTATCTCAAATTAGCACTTCACACTTCGAGTTCTTCACAACGACTTAATGCATTCACAAAAACTGTTGCGTTATATATGGTCTAGGAGACGAGGTAATAAGAATGAAATGGTAATTTCAATTCTACCTGTAACCGATTTTGTTGTCAAAACTGCCCATAAAGTACTTACCTGTAAATTAAACGTTAATCTGACTACAAATTCTGTTAAGCAAGTGCGCCTTTTATTACTTCTGGAAAATCCTTTATGATAATTTTATGCTCAATTCTACCTGTAACCGATTTTGTTGTCAAAACTGCCCATAAAGTACTTACATGTAAATTAAACGTTAATCTGACCACAAATTCTGTTAAGCAAGTGCGCCTTTTATTACTTCTGGAAAATCCTTTATGATAATTTTATGCTCAATTCTACCTGTAACCGATTTAGCTTAAGTAAGTTTACGACATGCAGCTGTGTCTTGTGGTGGCTTAAAATACCCACACAACCTATTTTACGACCTGCAACAGAACGACACGTTCAATTGCTAGCTAGCGTTTCCAAACGAGTTATACCGGAAAATGTAGAGGCTGTTATGGTGACGACATTAGAGAGCCGTGCGAAATTGCCCAGACTTGAAAGCAAAAAAGACTTCAAACAGTAATTTTTTTTATTTTCTTTTCTATTACTAAGTTAAATTAATTTTTTCATTTACATATGTTCTGACTAAATAAATTTCTAAAGAGAAAAAATAAATAAAATAATAAAAATAAATAAAATAAATAAAAAATAATAAAATAAAGTGCCAAAAATGGTGATTTTTTAAAATGTTTGTATGGGGAACCCCCCAGGGGAGTTCCAGGGGGTGTGCCACTGGCATGGGTGGATCGGCCCTCCAAAGTTAGTGGGGGTCGGTCATACATTTGGACTCGATTGGGGCACTCTAAATGGGTCAAAGTGGGATTTTTCAAAACTTGACCCTACGGGACAAAAGTTACACGGAAATGATCAATATGAATGACATAAATGACGTATTTGAACCACCATTCACGCGAAGCATTCCATATGATACTTTGAAAGAATATTTAAATCAAGATGATCCACCGTTTAATGATCCAAAAATTCCATCACACATACAAGAAACAGAACGACACGTTCAATTGCTAGCTAGCGTTTCCAAACGAGTTATACCGGAAAATGTAGAGGCTGTTATGGTGACGACATTAGAGAGCCGTGCGAAATTGCCCAGACTTGAAAGCAAAAAAGACTTCAAATAGTAATTTTTTTTATTTTCTTTTCTATTACTAAGTTAAATTAATTTTTTCATTTACATATGTTCTGACTAAATAAATTTCTCAAGAGAAAAAATAAATAAAATAATAAAAATAAATAAAATAAATAAAAAATAATAAAATAAAGTGCCAAAAATGGTGATTTTTTAAAATGTTTGTATGGGGAACCCCCCAGGGGAGTTCCAGGGGGTGTGCCACTGGCATGGGTGGATCGGCCCTCCAAAGTTAGTGGGGGTCGGTCATACATTTGGACTCGATTGGGGCACTCTAAATGGGTCAAAGTGGGATTTTTCAAAACTTGACCCTACGGGACAAAAGTCAACAGTTGGCGGGTAGTAGAATTCGTTTTAGAGGTATGGTTCCTTCGGCAAAGTTTCTTATTTTGATCCCTAGAATACGATTTTCACTGAGCCATGGGCGATTATTAAATCGACCCGCCCTAATATATAATGTTTGCAAAATGTTGGGTTTTAATTTTTATTCAAAAAAATAAAAATTGTTTTTTCGACCTTTTTATTAATTAATTAGAAATTTATTAATTCAGTTCGAGGCCAATTTCCTTATTATGAATTAACATAATAAGTACTTTTTTTCAAAAACTGCTATTTTTCTTTATCAGGATATTCTCCAGCATGCTTGGAAAAATATCTTAAGGAACTTGATGCAACTCCACAATCAGACTACTCATTATGGCGCACAGTGGTTTATCGTCATAGTAGAAATGGAAAAAAATAGAAGGAGTCATCGTAGAACATCCAAATTTTTTACAGATGCTTTTTTTATCATCATTAGGAAATATATGAAGAATAAAATATGTCCGCCCACTTTTACGCCCACTCCCCATACAAGTGAAATATATAAATGGCAATATTTTCATTTGAATTTATGCTATTTCAATCGAATTCGGTATATATATGTTTTGTAGCAATTAAAATCAATGGCTAAAAAATTTACGAAATTCGCCCACAACCACGCCTACTTCCCATATAACAAAATTTTTTAATATGATGTATATCCCTTGTTATCAATGCTACAATCCCTAAACTTCATAGGATTATTAAAAATAATATCATATCCAAATCTTCCATACACACCCCTCCTCTAATACCCCAACTTTCCCCATCAATTTTCTAAATAATTAGAAAATTAACATGTAACCTGGTTTTAAATCAAACACGCTTTTAATCCTAGTAATAATAAAAAAACATTAAAATGAAACATGTATATATAAAATTAATATTTTATTATAACAACAATTCCTTAACATCTTCAGGTAGATCTAATTCCTGCTTTTTTTGAACTTTTCGAAACTTATTTATAAAAGGATCCGAAGAATCTAAAAGTAAGTGCATCACATCTTCATTTGTTGATATCCTACTACATTTTCTGGCATGATACCTTCGATATTCACCATAATCGCGATTCCTCGCTTCCTGGGCTTCTTCTGATAACATTCCGATAGGTAAAATTGCTGCTGCTATTATTTTTCCTCCATGTATCAAGACTTTATGTACGGTCATTGGCATATAGTACCAGCTATACAACCTAACATATAATTGGGCAGTGTTCGAACAATATTGCTGAAACTTATTCGGACATATATCAGCGTTGCTGTTAATAGTTATTAAAATTACTTTGAAACGATGAATAAGATTTTCATCTACACCCACAGCTTCAGCAGTAATTCTGGGATTTTCAAAAAACCTCCTTGATGTATTTCCATCATTGGTTGTACCCATTCCTTGTTTAACCATGTCAACATTTATTCCCAGGCTCAACTTTAATTTGCCTTGAATGATTTTTTTTTGTTTGCTCCCTTATTTCCTTGGTTGCAGAGTTAGTTCTCCAAGCAGCAAAATCTTTATTATAAGCGATGTGCAGTATACACTCCATAAATTTTATGCGAGCATGTAATGGAGATACACCGAACTTAAGAGCTTCCTCACTTTCTGGCTTCATTATTAAAATTTCCAAATTATTCATTTCGGAAGGCTTTGCTTTACATATATAGCATACCGCATTTGATGATGTTTGTGTTATTGTGTTAGCCACCTTTCCGTCAATCATTGCCAAAACCAAACTATGACTTACTTCGAAGATTTTGTCAGAAATTGTAATGATTGTTTTATTTAAATTTTTTATTTCATTTTGAACTCTTCCAACTTCACTTGTTATAACATCAGCTGTTTCTTTCACAAATTCAAACTTCAAAGGTCTACAGAATCTTATAGAGGAAGGTAGTAAATTTTTCCAGCACACATTATTTGAATCTACCAAGTCCGTCAAAGTTAATGGTACTAAAGATGTCAGAAACATATTTTTATCGCTTGTGTTATCACTTGTAAAATTTTGATGGTATTCACTGTGGCCAGACGATCCATCACATCCCCATTTCGAAACTAAATTCAACTGCCAAGGAACTTCTTCTAGCTGTTTTTGATTTTGCCTCCAATATTCTTGTAGCTGTATGATTAAGTAAGTCTTGTAGACTAACTTTGCTCATATTTTCTTCTATCAGCAAATTTTTTGGATAACACGCTTTTTTTGCTATAAGCACCTGTAATTTTGTTTTTGAGGACCATTATTATAAAAAAAGTACTAATGTACTTCAGCAATACAAAAATCAAAATCACAAAAGTACCTGGTGATATGGTGGAAAAATATCACTTCCAATATTCTTTGCAGCATTTCGCATAAGTTCGTATTGGTTTTTAGATAAATGAGCATCAAGAATCAGGCTTAGTGCCTCTTCAGGTGAAAACTTATTAATAATTTTCTCTTCATGACATATTTTTTTCGCAGCAGATGTTATGAGTTCTGCCGAAACATTGCTACATAGCTCATTAATTTTATTTTTTTTTGCACGAGGGCCTAAATCCTCATAGCTTTTTGTTGGACGACCACGAGAGCTACACGGTTCAACTCCATCTTTCTGAAGATCCCCAAACGTATAGAACTTGTCAGCCCAAGCTTTATTTTTTTCAAAAAAAAATATTCTATTACGACTAGCGCTTATCCACCGCTGATTAAAGCGCGGCTTAAAAGTTTTTATTAAATAATTTTTAAATACTTTTAAATCATCTTTTTTAATAAAATTATTATTTATTGATACTACATCCACTACTGCATCAACATCATTATTGTAATCAAGCAGAAGATGTACAATTTCACCATTAGATATTTGATAATTATCCATGTTTTATAAATCAATGCACTTATCTCGAAATAAACTTTGCTTATGTTTATAAATTTCTAATGTAAACTGAAAAGAATAATAGAGAAAAAAACTAACGGCAAATTACTAAATAAACAGATTTGCAAGTAAATTTGCATTAGTTGTTCTTGTATTTTTTTATTTATATATATCTTTGAATATTTCTCTGAGAAAAAAAAAACAACAATATTATTGATAAGCGAGATTATTAAATCTCTAATTTCTAATAAAATAGATGTGCTCTTATCATCATTCATTGTTATAACAAGAGGTATGGTTGCTATGGCAACAAGCGAGCAAGCAGCAAACGTAATATAACGAGAGAATGCGTAATAAGCAATAAAAAGTAGCTTGTTTTCTATTTAAACGTTTACTAGACAAAGGCTAGCAAAAACTAGCAGCTGAATTTAACTTTATTGTTTAAATTAGACTTCAAGATTTCATTTGGTATAAGGTAGAGCACCGCGCTCGACCGCGCACAAAAGTTCTAGTCCATCAAAGTTGAAGAAAATAATAACTTTTAGACTCCTAAGATGAAGCAAATTTTTGTCAAAAAAATTTTTTTTCTTTAATTTTTTTTTTTTTTAATTTTCATCTTAAATACCTAAATTATGGGAAAATACACAACAACAATACATATTAAAAGTCATTCCAAGAGTTTTTAGTTTCTTACTATTTTTTAGGATTTTCTTTCAAATGTTGTATGTTAGACTTGGCACACTTTGAGGAAACGCCTACAAAAAAGTAATGAAAATATCGCCCTAGCATTTCAGATACATGATATTCAATATGTTTTTAATGAAATTAATAAATTTCATCATGAGCGGAAAACATGAAATTCAGTATTAATTTCAACTTTTCAACCACTGTGTGGCGTGCAGCTAGAAATCTTAAAAGACCAGTTATTCCTAAACCGCCTTTAAGAAATTTGAATGGAAGTTGGGCAAGAAATGACATTGAAAAAGGAAATCTTTTTGTTAATTATTTGAAAAACGTATTCACCCCAAATATATCTCACGATATAGCAATTGAGTTACCGCCTGATAATGTTAGAACAGCTATTCCCCTAAGATTTGAATTAAGAGAAATCGAAAAGGCTATTTGTGATTTAAACACCAAGAAAGCCCCTGGTTTTGACAAGATCAGTAACAAAATGCTTCTGGAGCTACCACACATAGCAAAGAAAATTATTCTTTTTATTTTTAATGCTATTTTACGCCTTGAATATTATCCTCAAGAATGGAAGGTTTCCTTAGTTACTATGATACCAAAGCCAGGAAAAGATCGTACAAAGGTTGAGTCATATAGCCCTATTAGCTTATTATCTAATATATCAAAGCTATTCGAGAAACTATTAGTGTCAAAATTAACACCGATGTTATCTGCAAATAGTTGCATTCCAAACCATCAATTCGGTTTTAGAAGAAAACACAGCACAATTGAACAAACTCATAGAATAGTAAACGTCATAAGAAAAACTTTTGAAGAAAGAAAATATTGCTCAGCTCTCTTCATCGATGTATCGCAATCCTTTGATAAAGTCTGGCATGAAGGCTTACTACATAAACTAAAGCTAAACTTACCAGTAAACCCACACAAGCTGTTAGAAAGCTACCTAGTCGGTCGTAAATTTATTATTAAAGAAGGCGATTTTTTAAGTTTTCCTCAGCCAATTGGCGCTGCAGTCCCACAAGGCAGCATCCTGGGCCCTCTACTGTACTTCGGATATGCCAACAACTATCCACACCCACACTTCAACATTTGCGGACGACACAGCTTTTCTAAGTGTACACGAAAACGTTTACGAAGCATCTCGATACTTACAGGATCATATACTTATACTCGAAATATGGTTAAAACAATGGAGGATAAAGGTTAATGAGCAAAAATGCGTACATATAACATTCACTCTGCGTAGAGAAACATGCCCCCCTATTACAATCAATAACTTAATAATACCTCAACATTCGCATGTAAAATATCTCGGTATACATCTAGATCGGCGTTTAACGTGGAAACGGCATATAGAAACAAAATTAACTCAAATGAAACTTAAAGAAATTCAAATTAATTTGCTTATTGGAAGAAATTCTGTTCTTAACCTCGATTGCAAGCTCCTACTTTACAACTCCATCTTAAAGCCAATCTGGTGCTATGGTATTCAGTTATGGGGACTGCCTCGACCTCTAATATCGAAAAAATTGAAAGGCGCCAAAATAAACTTCTTCGAATAATCACAGCTGCCCCTTGGTATGTTAAAAACTCAAATATTCACAAGGATCTCAGTGTGCCATTAGTTAAAACCATGATTACGGAATATGCAATAAAATACTTAAAAAGGCTCGAATTGCATCCGAATCCACTAGCTCGAAATATTTTAAATGATGCCGGCCACACTCGCTTGAGGAGAAGAGACACAGCAGCCCTTACCCATTCAGATGAGCGATAATCACCTACATATATGAATTAGAAACCGTGATGAAAATTTTTTTGTCTGGCACTGGCAGGACATAAAATAGAGTATTAGGATAAGATTTGATTAATTATTGTTAGTTCATATTTAATATATGAAGATTCAATAAAGAAACTATGAAAAAAAAAAAATATGTTAATATTTGCGACCTGTAGAGTGTTCACAAGAATGCATGGACAGACAGACGGACGGACAGACGGACATCGTTAAATCGAACTGAAAAGTGATTCTGAGCCGATCGGTATACTATAAGGTGGGTCTAGGACCAATATTTTTTGGTGTTACAAACATCAAACTTATAATACCCTCTCCACGTAGTGGTGTAGGGTATAAATATAAACAATAATACAATTTAATGGCAAATCACTGATGAAGCATGTCCATAAAAAAGGCAGAAACTGGATCTAGTCTGATTTGCAAATTTAATGTGTTTATAACTTTTGAAGAAAATGTTTATTCTTCTTCTTAACCTCAGACATACTAAATTAGAATTAATAAAAATACATATTAATTACAATATTAATTGTATTTGGTCTATACGACGCGTTTGAAAAAACAACACCTTACTATAAAATTTTTTTGTTTCTCTTTTAACTTTCATTCGTATTTTTTTCTGATATTAAATTCACAGAGTGTTTCATATATTTGTGTTTTTACTGTTATGTGTAACCACAGATGAATAAATCCAATTTTTTTTGGATTTCATATTTAAAATTCTTAATCTAGGTTAATAAAAAATGCGCTTAATATTATACCAAAGTTTGGTGGTTACTTTGTAAAAAATTTCGTGAAAAAAAAATTTGCAAAAAGGAAAATGTTTGCATCAATATATTCGTTTATATAATGTAAATCACTCATTATGTTTTTAAATTAATAAAGCCTTTTCTTATAAAAAATTTGCCAATTAGTTTGAAAAAAAAACCGAAAAATTTTTACAAAAAGGAATGTAAATTGCCAAGTTTTTTAATTCATTTTTTGTACCATGGGTTTTTTCGGGTTTTTTCGCGTTCCGTTATTACTTTTCAATTTTTTAAGTGCGGTATTTTAAAATTTATAATCTAGGGACTATGATTATTATTTTGCAATTTCTTAATGCGTATTATAGTTCTTAATCTAAGAACTATAATACACATTTCTTTAAAAAAAAGTTTGGTGGTTGTTTGTAAAAATATTCGTAAAAAAAAAATTTACAAAAATATAATGTTTGCATCAATATATTCGTTTTCAGAATTTAAATCGCTGACTAAGCTTTTTAATTAAAATTATGTACCATAAAGACTTTTTTCGCGTTCCGCCATTATTTTGCAATTTTTTAAGTGCGTTTTTTTTAAATTCCAAATCTAGGGACTATAATAAATTTTTTTCATAACGAAGTTTCGTAGTTAGTTCGAAAAAAAAAATCGCAAATAAAATATTTTGAAAAAAGGAAAATTTTTGCATCAATATATTCGTTTGTAGAATGTAAATCGCTGATTAAGTTTTTTAATTTTTTTTTGTACTATCACACCATATCATTCCCGCTCACGCTGCAAAAATCTTTTTCTTGGTTTTTATATGTGCAGATTACGAAAGTTCGGTATGGGAAATTTGCTCAAATTTGCTTTGAAATAGGGGAAATTTGTTTGGAAATCAAAGAAATCTTCTCAGTTTGCAGACAAATTTTCTTTGAAATCAGGGAAATTTGCTCAAAAGAGAGGAAAATTCTTTCATTGGGGAGCCCGTTACCGAACCTTTGCAATCTGCATCAGGGATGATAAATGAGTTTTTGGAAATAGTACTAACCAGCTCAAAAATAATACTTTTTCGACCTCCAAAGTACCAAAAAAATAAAATAAATTTTCTTACTATGAATTAACAAAAGACCTAAATACACATATGAAAGTTCTTTTGTATATTAAAACAAATGCATCCAATCCGCAGCGTAGAGTATTTTTGATAGCCCAATCTCATGTTTAATACTTAAAAAGCGGGATCAGAACTTATATAATTTTAAACTTTTTTGTATTTATTTCTAATATTAAAAAGAATATAGACGGATTGGGCACTTGTTTTGCTATTTTTTCATTTTCAGTTACACTTGTCAAAAATATACAATAACCCAGCAAAACCTTGGTAATGGGTTTGACCTTTTTCACGCATTGCCTGGCAATGGGTACCCCTTTACCTTTGGTTTTACTTAGAAACCTAAAGTAATACGTTACTAATATTGTGATATATCAATACTTATGTGGGAGGTATGAAATAATGAGTTACCGATATGGAGATATATCACTACTTATTTGGAGGCTTTAATATAATATATTACCGATATTGTGTTTTATAATAACTTATTAATAAGGGTAAAAATAATAAGTTATTGGTATTGCATAATATAACTACTTATTATGCGAAAGTACGATTTAATAAAAATTTATAATCTAATTACATTGCTCGCATCAGTGTACTTTTAAAAAAATTCATTACTGGTAATGTCTTATTTTATTCCCTATATGTAACCAATGAAATATGCACTAATGTGTAATGACTTACTTCACTCTATAAAAGTTTGTACTTATTTTAGCTAACTAGTGAATTTAATATTACAAGTAACAACTTATTTCAGTACTTCCTTCGTAATCACTTATTTTATCCTATACTGGAACGACTTAGGCAACCATTTACCCCCAATGACACCCCCATGTTAAAATAATGTGTTATGCGACCAAAGTGTAAGTAGTTACAATTTTTGGTTTCTTATTACATTTCCCTTTACCTGGTAATAGAAGGTTTTGCTGGGAAGTAATTTGTCTTACAGTGGCTTGATAAAACTCTAGAATACTTTATTATTTAGTCAATTTATATTATAATAGTCAATTTTCATTAAGTAAACAAGAAAGAATATTTTCATCTCAAAAGAAGCGATCATGTAGTCCCATAGAAGTAAAATGCTTTAGTCCAGTGTTCGGCAGAAAGAGAGAATGTGAATGTGTTGGTGTTTTACACTGTGATAAATTAGTTTATCATTTTTAATTAAATTTATATTTGTATATTAAGAACATGAATTAATGAAGAAATGTAATAATGAATGCATTGAATGAATAGTACCATAAAAAGTACTATAGTACCAACTTTTTCATCCCTGATCTGCATAAAATTTTGTTGGGGCCGTGAGGTTTACCGTATCTCTATACTCTATGATATCATATACAATTTTCGACAATCGCTCGTTTTGTACATAAGATATTAGTTTATCGATCAAATTTGCAAACATCATAAAAATAAAGAACGCGAAAAGTTCGTATATTTAGTTTTTTTTCTTAATTGTACGTTAAATTTTATTCAGTTAATTATTAAAAAAATTATTCATTTTAACAAATTGTAAACTTTGCATAAAGACGCGATATTAAAATATTAGTTTATCAATAAGATTTGAGAACACCGAACAAATTAGAAAAAATTCGAAATTGCTGGTTTAATTTCATGTTTTGTATATTTAGGCTCTGTGCGAATTTGGCTAAATTTTTTCTACAGTAAATACAAATTGACAAAAGGGTTTAAAATTTCTTTGAAATTTGTTTTAAAAAATTTTATAATTTCAAAGAACCTTGTAAACATGAATTTAGTTTAGATTTAGTTTAGCCAGTTCGCACCCACCCTTAATCCTTTTTTTTAAGTATTTGCGTTTCTATTTTTTCATTTTGAATTAGTACCTAATTTCGTAAAACACTTGGGTGAAGTGAAGGAAACTTTCAATGTAAATTGTTTTTGTAACAAAAACAATTTCTATAGAAATAACGCAACACTTCACCGAAGTGTTTTAAAAAATTACCCCCTTAATCAAAAAATTATTGAAACACCCCAATAAACATCGATTCAAGCCTTAAAGAAATTTTAAATTCTCTATTTGATATCAAACGTTTACTTCAAGTCATTACCCTACGGGGAAAGGGACCGGTCCCAGATGACACGCAGGATAGGTCCCAAGGGGGCGGAGACCGATCGCTGATCGGTCTTTTTGTTTGAAAAAGACATATCACTTTAACATGGCGTTGTCATTGGAAATGACCAATTGCCACATTTTAGACACATTGTGGCAGTAAGGTGGTGTGTCTAAAAATAGCTTTTCAAATAAACTAATAAAAAATTAAGAATTAAAAATAATCTACTTGGCGTTGAAGTAGGGCTCGATAACACAACCTTCTGCTTGTAAGGCAAACGCTCTACCGTCTGAGCTAACGTTGCTTATGCGTGATGGCTGGCTGATGGTTAAGTTATATGTTTTTCGTTTTTGTTCAAATAAAAAAGAGAAAGAAAAAACAAACACACACAGCAAATAAAAAAAAATGGACAACAAAAAAATAGAAAATAAAACAACATTGGAAGTGTCTTGAATATGCCCCCGATTGACCGGCCATGGGATAGGTCCCTTAATGGCAGTTGACTTGTTTTTTGCGTTGGCCATAATAAAATTAAAAAATCAATTAAAAATTAGAAAACTACCTCAAAACCTCTGATTATATAAATAAAAATTTTAAAAATTCCCCTTAAGATACAAAGAAAAGTTAAATGAAATACCAATTGTTAAAACTAAAACAGCTTTAACATTAAAAAAACGTTGAAAATACAAAACTTAAAATTTCTTAGCAAAACAATATAGAAATTTAAAATAAGAGCTAAAATAAGCAAATCGTGAAAAAATAAAGTTAAAAATAAATAAAAGAGTAAAATAAAAAATATTTTTAAAAATATGCCGCGAATTTTGTTTTTATTTAGGTATCGGTCAAGTTTTTTTAAAAGCAACAGTGAAAATACTTAGAAAATTTATTCATTTTCTATTGTTCATATTTGTACTAATTTAGTAATATGCCTTCGGTTGACCGGTCACGGGATAGGTCCTTGGAGGGCAATTGACTCCTCATTCCCCGTAGGGTACCTATGAAACAAATATAGCCTTTGAATTTTCTTTGTAAAACATTTGTGAAAAATTACAAAACTATATTAGAATTATTTTTAAAAATTTAAAATTTGTGTATTAATCTCAAGTCTAAACTCAAATGTGTTTCTAGTTAAAAATATGCTTTGTAATTTATTATTGATATTGAATCATTATCAAAGTGTTTAATATAATATTTTCTATCAACAATATTCCTCGATTTAAATTTTCTGTTTTTAAGTTTGAGAAAGATAAAATTCTCAAATCATTATCAACAATATTATAAAGTTAAATTATGTAGTAATATCGAGTCTAATAGCGAATTTACATTGTTAAAATTATCACTAGATTTCGTTTTGAAATCCAATTCGAAATCTATATCGTTTACATTAGAATATTTGACAGATGAATGGGATTTCGATCGGCCAACAACAATTTTTTTGTAAACAAACTAACCTTAAAAAATAACGAAAATTAAAAATTTTTCTAAAAACCATTTTATTTAATGGCGGAACACAAAAATCATTTATATTATGAAAGATAAAATGTTATATTTGCTAAGAAATGTGTTTAATTATAGGGATGATTAGTAGAAAGCTAAAATATTCAATATATGTTTTGTCAGTGGTCTTGCCGGCGCCATCAAATGATTTTTCATAGTTTCTCTCCGTCGGATACAATAAAATAGCCATTTTCAACTTTAAATATTTCTTTCAATTAAAAATAAGAGACTTTATTATGTTATTCCTTAATTTTTTAAAGTTATTAAAATTTATTATTTATTAATTTCTTGTTACATAAACAGCTGCTTATTGTTGCCACTTTTTCTGCAAACTTCCCTACTTTTCTGCAAATATGGGAGAAAAATTTGATTTCAATTTTGATTTCGATGAGATTTCGATGAAATCCAAATTAAATTTGGGATTTCATTTCCTATGGGAAAACTGTTTGAAATCCCAAATTTTTATTGGATTTCCGTCGAAATCTACTTTTAACTCGACTTCGATCATAATGTAAATTCGCTATTATAATTGATTTGAAAAATATTTACAAAAAAAGCTTGATATCAACAACTCGTTTTTATTGAGAATCCTATAGTTCTCAGTTCGAGAACTACAATTTCCCAACAGTATTCTTAAGGCTAATATTTGAAAAAATTATTGTTATAAAATCGAATTCAATTTAGTTTTAAGGTTAAATGTTTATTGGGACTTGTTAAAAATAAAATTCTCTAAATTTTGATAGTCTTATTTTCCAAATTTAAAATACGCACACTTTTGAGATTTTTATTTTAATACTGCATTTAGACTGAGCAAAAACTATCTAGTATTTGGCTAGTTTTTACTTGTTAAAACGTAACAAGGTTAAAGTCGAACATGCCGACTATATAATACCCTACACCAGTCTGACTTAAAGTCAACTAATGTTTGGATCCGAAATTTAAATGTGGAAATAGGGTTTTTCCTTGGGACCATGTGAGTCAGCGAACCATTGAAATATCTTCGTATTTGCGACCTGCAGCGTGTAAACAAGCCAATTTTGGGGGACCCTTATATGAGCACTAGATCTAAAAATGGACCGATTTCAATCAAAATTAATAGGCCCCGTTCTTGGGCCGCCATAGGTCTGTGTACAAAATTCCATTGAAATATCTTCATATTTGCGACCTGCAGCGTATAAAAAAGACAATTTTGGGGGGTACCCTTATATGGGCACTAGATCTAAAACTGGACCGATTTCAACCAAAATCAATAGGTGGCGTACCAAATTGCATCAAAATATCTTAATATTTGCGACCTGTAGAGTGCGCACAATAATGCATGGACAGACAGAAAGACGGAGGGCCGGTCGGGCAGACGGACATCGTTAACAAAATTCTGAGCCGATCGGTATACTATAAGGTGGGTCTAGGACCAATATTTTTTGGTGTTACAAACATCAGCACAAACTTATAATACCCTCTCCACGTAGTGGTGTAGGGTATAAAAACAAACAAAAACTAGTTTGATACAAAAACTAAGTAGTTTTTGCTTAGTCTAAATTCAGTATAAACAAAAATAAAATTTCAAATATTTACAGATTTTTAAATAAAGTACAGTTTTTCCTTGCCTGTAAAAAAGTCGGAAAAATGTTGTAACAAAAGTTCATAACATTCAGTCAAAGTTGCCGGTATATCTAGTGTTAATAAATAAAATATCATTGAAAACATCATTGACAATGATTAATTTCAAATTCCCAAGTGATGGGAATGGTTCACGCATGCGTTTTTTGATAATGCTGACAAATTGATCTACATAAATAAGAGATGTTCGCATACAATGAGTACAAACAATTCTGTTTACATATGAAAGGCGTGAATTTTAACTTATTTTTTCTTGTTATGTTATTTCAATAAATGTGACAATTACAAATAAATAAAGGTAATCACGTACCTAAGTATGTACCTAAAATAAATAGTAATATTAAATATTTCTTATTCAGTTAATAGTGTTTATTAGTATCCGACCGAACAGTTCGGCCAAAAAGTGACATTTGGTCGATTTTCTGTCATTTGAAAGCATTAGGGAGAAATTTTCATACTGCTAAAATATTTCCCAGCAAAATATTGGTAATGAAACCTCATTACTATCTGCATTACGAAAAACGATATATAATTACCTTTTGCATTATATATAAAATAATTACTTTCTAATAACGGCCTATTGTATTCATTGTTTTTAAATATAAAATACTTTTTACACAGTTAAATTTTATACATTTTTTTTATTATATGTATATGTAAATGTTTTAGGTTTAAATTTTTATGTAGAGTCCTAAAATTACACACTAGAGAAAACTTAACTTTTTCTGAATGTATTTCCTTAAGCTAATAGTATTTGCCTAACTCCTTATTTTTATGAATCAAGTAAGCAATCGGATAACCACTTATAATTCAATTTTATGTAAGCATGTGTGTAAGCACTTATTATTAAAAATCTCAAAACTACTTATTTCTCACTTTTTTGTAAGCGAGCGGGTAAGCGTGACTACTTATAAATACGACCACGCCAAACAAAAATAATGAGTTAAGACGCCAAAAAATAAGTTGTCCGGAGCTATGAATTTCTATTATATACACGCTGAAAAAAAACGGCCTGTCCCAAACATATTTTTGTTGGTAATATATATATATTTGGAGAAATTGTTTAACATATTCGCCGTGTTTTTACTAGAAACAATATATATTTGCATGCAAATATATTATGTTTGACTGTAAATATATAATGTTTGGATGAAATGAAATGACGCTATCGACAAATATTATATGTTTGGCAGCAAACATATAATATGTGTGTCATAAACAAATTATGTTTCCATGCAAATACTATATATAAATAATATATTTAGTTATAAAGCAATTATTAATATATGCCAAACAATAGGCGTATTTATTCTACTCTCCAAATTTCTCTATATTTTAATGGAAAACCATAAAAAGTAAAATTAATACATCTACTGTTTGGCGATTATTTAATAACTAAATATATTATAAATCACATTGAATTTTACATCTAATACAAATCTTTCATTGAAAAACAATAACTACAATCTCTTCATTTATTTTTTATTTATTTTTATTAACAAATATTAATTAAAAACTCTTATAATAAGTTAATACTTTAATATACACAATTAAACAATGTTTTTTTCTTTTTAACACAATTTTATGTTTTATTAATTCTAATTTATTTTATTTTTTCACATCTTTCATAATAAAATTAATAAATAAAGGAAAAATATAAATTTTCTGACTAGATGCAGTCTAGCTAAACTAAACGATTATTACCAACTACAAAAGTTATAATGGCTACATACAACTTTATATGTATCAAGAATGGAAATTCGCCGTTTTTCCAAATATATGTTAATTGTATCCCACAAATATAATTATTACCGGGAAATATATGTATAGTAACTATAAAAACAATATAATTGGAAGCATACTTCAAATACATATAAGGTAGTTTGTAAATATAATATAATTACCTCCAAACTTTTTCCTCCGTGTAACCACTTATTTGGTAATGAAAGACTTTGTTGGGTTGTTGAGCCGATCTAATTCGATTTTGAGTGTCAGTTTTAAGGAAAACTCGGTAGTTTAGCCGTAAAGTTAACTGTTCGGCCGCCGAACTTTTTTAAATTTGGCCGAACAGTGAATTTGTTGCTTAACCTCGGACTTTTCCTTAAATTTTACACTGAAAATGCACTCTAATCGGCCCAAATAACATATTAAACTGATATTAAATAGTTGCTCATGTAATACTAAATTTTAGCGCCCTCTACCAGTGAGTAGTGTAAGTTTTGATTTCCTATCTCTATAATTAATAGTCTCTGACTTCTAAGTACTTCTACGTCATATTGAGACACAAAGTATTTTTCCCAGACTTAAGGTTTAAGTAAAGAAGAAGGAATTTGTCACTTAATATTCGTATGTAGGAGGCGATAATACTTTAAATTGTTTTAGAGGAAGTCTGGCGCCTCAAAAAAATTACACCTATCCTATTTGTTGATCGGCGTTTGAGGCGCCATTGGATGTTTATTTTGTTATCGCTGTTTTCTATATTATGTTATGTATATTTATAAATTCTGACTTTATTTTTTTTTTAAGTTTAATTAAAATTTTTAAAAAAAGGGATATGTATAGTTGATATTTTATTTGGTAAATGAATGTTCTTTAGTTTGATTTTAGATCATAAATTAATATCACTTTCTGTTTAAATTATTTTTTCAAATTAAAGAAAAATTATACAATTTCCACAAGTAAATTACAAAGAATAAAAAGGCAAATGACACTGATGATGGCTTTGTAGCGAAAGCTGAAAATACGTATTCTGCTTTGCTGGCCTTATCAAATTCTTTAGAATAACTTTTTTTTAATTTAAAAATTTTCTTCATTGTTTTAAAATTAATGAAGGGCCGCACGAAATTTGTTGACTGGCCGCATTTGCCCATGTATTGAATATTTGTTAATATTCGTATTGCAATGAAATTTTACGCTAAGCTGGGCCTTGCTATTCTTCATATTAAACTAAAAAAAATTGAGATAAGATGAAAAAAATCCCACAATTCCCAAAAAAGTGTAAAAAATTTCAAAAATGGGATTTTTAACTGTTCTTGCTGTCTTGTCCATACTTAAAGCGATGTTAAAAATTGACAGCCAAATTAGAACCATATTGGGTACCTTTGCCGGTTTTTAGTTTTTAAATTCCATTGGTGCACTCAGAAAAAAAAGTGTTTAAGTTAAAAACTGAATAAAAAATGCTCGAATTCGAAATGGTCTGGGGGGAAAAATTGACTAGTTAAGAAAAATTTCCTTAAGTCTTGCATTATTTTTATCTACAAATAGTCGCCGGACTTAAAAATGCAGCACTTTAAACATGACCAAATTTTTATTTGTTTTTAGCGATTTTTAATAAATTTAACAGCACTGAAATTTTAAAGTGAATAGTTTTAAGCTTTTCTTACCACAAAATTACAAACCAGTCAAGATTTTTTTTACATTATAGTAAAAAGCATTTCATGTTAAAATTTCAGTGTTGTTAACTTTCTTTTAAAATCGCTAAAAACAAATAAAAATTTGGTGATGTTTAAAGTGCTGCAATTTTAAGTCTGGTGACTATTTGTAGATAAAAATAATGCAAGACTTAAGGAAATAGGATTTCCAAAAATATACAGCTTGTGCAGAACCGATCAGTACTGCCTAAATTTTACTATTTAATTTGATAAAAGGTTGATATCGCTAATTTTTCGTTAAAAGCCACGCCCACTTAAAACAAGTGACAAAATGAAAAAACAAACATTACGTTAAAATTCTGTACAATTTTTTGAACCATCTCCTTGCCTTTCGTGGCGAATTTAGCCACTATTTTGATCTTTAAAAATAAAGGCAACAACAATAAAATTAGAAAAAACTTGGATTGTCTTAAATTCGTGGCCACAACTGTATATATAAAAAAAAATGGTGCGAATTTGCTTTTTATACATTTATAAAAATTGTACTGAAAACAATATTGAAGCGGTAGAGCGCTAGGCTAGCACTCGTGAGGTCGGAATTTCGATACCCGATGGCGGCAATAAAAAACTTTTGTAAAATAAAAAATATATAATTTTTTTGCGAAGAATTTTTTTTACTTTTAATTGGTGAAAAAGAGCTTTTTTGCACTCGTTCAAAAAGTACTGAAAAAATTTTGAAGTTGGAGTACACCTCTCCTATGACAACTCAATGTTAAAATCATTATTGTTTATGTTAAAAAAGAAGTACATCTATATCATTAATTATAGTGCTTTTTCTACTGCATCAGCATCTCTTTTTTTGCTGGGATTTTATTACAATTTTATAGATTATGGGAAAGGTTAAATATTAAAAGTAAATTACATCATTATTATTTTGATTTTCAATGGAGTGCGCCATTCCCATATGATCTTGGACTAATTTCAAAGCGCAACAATTATTTAAGCCCGATGGGTCCAACGCGAAATGAAAGTAAAATTCCAGAGGATTTTGCAAAGTTAGCTCGGTTTTTTATTTTATTACCTCTTAAAATATATGTGTGGCGTGAAAGCCCAAAAATGTTGCACATTTTTAGAGTTAGCAGCTCTCTCCCGTTCACGAATAAGTTAAATTTCAACTGTTCTTTTCGGTTCTTTTATTTTATTCTGAATTATCAAACAAACCACTGACATAAATAATATAATCTTATACTGATAGAAAAATCCTGAAAAATAGCAAAAAAAGGTACTCAAAATTAGTTAAAAGGGGCCCTGCACAGAAAGCTTTTGAAATTAGTAAATCCTTTTTGCTAAATATTAGTAAGATAAGTACAGCAAAAATGCAACTGTTTTAGTAATATTTGAGTTAAATTTCATTTAATTTACTTGGAAATTTACCTTGCTAATATTGGCTAAAAAAAATATTGCTGGATATTAAAAGAAAAAAAGCAGTAAAAAATTGTTATAAATTCAAAAGTGAATTTGTTTAAATTTAATTGAGTTGAATACAAATAACGAACTCTCCTGCTACAATAAACATAAATATGTGCTAGAAAATAGTAGACTGCTTTCTGCAGTGTAGATTTTATTCGCATTAAGAAAATAAAAAAAAAAACTAAATATTTAAAATTCTTTGTGATGGTTTAGTCGACTAATTTCCAGTAAATTTTTTGCTGATTTTAGCAGGGTAAATTGTTATTTTCGACTAACTAAAATATAGCTGAAATTTTGTGAATTTAACAGATTTTTTCTTGCTGTTTGTGTCTTTCTAATGTTTAGCAAACAGATCTTGCTGGATTCAGCTGATTTTTTAGCAAGAATTTTTAAAGACTTTTATATTAGTGTATGAACAACTGAAAAAATTTCTCGAATGAACGAGGGAACTACACCTTTTGCAATTGTAATTCAGAAAATATCAATTGAAATTCAGAAAATATCAATTGAAATTCAGAATTTCCATTTGAAATTCAGAAAACATCAATTGAAATTCAGAATTTCCATTTGAAATTCAGAAAACATCAATTGAAATTCAGATTTTCCATTTGAAATTCAGAAAATATCAATTGAAATTCAGAAAATATCATTTGAAATTGGGAAAATGTCAATTGAAATTCAGAAGATATCATTTGAAATTCAGAAAATATCATTTGAAATTCAGAAAATATCATTTGAAGTTCAGAAAATATCAATTGAAATTCAGAAAATATCAATTGAAATTCAGAAAATATCAATTGAAATTTAGAAATCGTCATTTGAAATTCAGAAAATATCAATTGAAATTCAGAAATCGTCATTTGAAATTCAGAAAATATCAATTCAAATTCAGAAAATATCAATTGAAATTCAGAAAATATCAATTGAAATTCAGAAAATATCAATTGAAATTCAGAAATCGACATTTGAAATTCAGAAAATATCAATATCAATATCGCTAATTTTTCGTTGAAAGCCACGCCCACTTAAAACAAGTGACAAAATGAAAAAACAAACATTGCGTTAAAATTCTGTACAATTTTCTGAGCTATCTCCTTGCCTTTCGTGGCGAATTTAGCCACTATTTTGATCTTTAAAAATAAAAGCAACAACAATAAAATTAGAAAACAACTTGAATGGTCTTAAATTCGTGGCCACCACTGTATGTATTTAATTTACAGTCACTTCCAGAATAAATTTCTTGTTTCTCCTAAAACTAAAACTAGTTAAAAATTATGCTGCAGAAAAAATGATAAATTAGCAGATTATTTTTGCTATATATTAGAAATATAGGAACAGGAAAAATAAAACTGTTAAATATACAGAATTTTAGTTATATTTGAGCTTAATTTTTGTAAATGGAAAATGGCAAATTAACCTGCTAAAATCAGCAAAAAATTTTGCTAAATAATTAGTAGACTAAAAAATTACCAAAAAATTTAAAATTTTCAAAGTTTTTTTCGATTTTTTTTTTAAATGCAAATAAAAATCGAGCCTTTTGAAAACAGCAGATTACAATTTTTTAGCAAATATTTCTGCTGATTTAAGCAGAATAGACTGCTATTTTCATTCAAAAAAAATAGCATACATTTTTAATTTTGCTGTTCTCATTTTACTAGTATTTAGTAAAAAAATCTGCTAATGTTAGCAGTTTTTTCTGCATCATTTTTAACTAATTTTTAGTAACTTTTTCTCCTAGTTTTACAGATTTATTTCTATGAGTGTACGCTTTTTCATGGACAGTTAATAATTTTAATTAAAAAAAAAATATGAAAAGCCAACATTATAATGCTTAACTTAGGGTGGAAAAAAAATTGTAAAATGTCGAATTATGCCAAATTATCAACCTATAGTAACAGCTTGTGCCTGCAAGAAGGAAACCTGTAATTTTTAAGGAAAACGAAGGTTAATTTATAAATTTTATGTTTATCTTATAATAAATATGACGAAAACTATTAGTATGTAGTAACAATAAAAAATATCCCCTTATCAATTAAAAGTTGTGAAAAAATTTCTGAATCCTAATTGCAGTCACATTTTATAAATTCTTTCTCAGTAAAAGAGAGGATTGCATTCTATTTATTTTCTAACCTCCTTGATTATGCCTAGCACTAGGGATACCGATCCCGAAATCCCGGGATTGGTCTTGAAAAAATCCCGGGATTTCCGATTTCATTATTTGCCATATGTTATCTCTTTTTGTATTTTTCTTATTGTTATATTCGACCTAAATCACATAAATGTTATAAAATGTTATTAAAGAACTAATTTTTCTCATTCATAAATGAATGAATGCCAAATCGATTAACTCCATTTTCTGAACTTTATAAAATTTTAATTTCAAACCCCTTTATTGACTAACTGTGAAATATTCAAAACAAATTTCTATGATTAGAAATATTAACACTTCTAAATTACAAAGTCTATAATTTAACGGGAATTTTAAAAACCGGATTTAATATTTTTTAATTTTTCTCACTAATACTCATTTATTTTTCTATATGGAGTTAATCGATTTGGCAATTAATTCATTCAAATAATAGATTACAGATTAAATAAATCTGAATAAAAACTTGTATTCAGCTGTGAAACTTTTGAAAATCATAATTCTGGTTTATTTAATCTCTTAACGGACATGTTTTTATTTATTTTATTGATGATTTGCTAAAATCATAACTTCATGCAAAATAATTTTGCCGACTAAAAAGAGCAAATTCTTGTTAAATTAGAAAAATCTAACAATCTGCCTTTCTGAAATCAGCAGAGGTATGTGCTTAATATTTTATGTTAGTTGATTTAAAAATAATAGTCACTAAATATTTCTGATGATTTCAGCAGAGTAGCTTGTATTTGCATTCAATTAATTTTAGCCAAATATAACTAAAAATTTGCAGTGTTTTAGTAAAAACTTTTAGTTTTAAAGTTTCTTCAGATGTAAATTGTAATTTGCAATTTGCTTAAATTTAACTCATAAGTATAGTTTTAATCGCGGAATTTTTTTGCTTATTTTTAGTAGCTTTTTCTGCTATTTTTACATACTTATTTCTATGAGTGTATTTTCTGTTTAAAGCCAGATTCACAATGCTGTAGTACTCCACTCTGAGTGGATTTTGTTCCTTTCTTTTTTGCACTTACATATTTTTTATCTCTATTTTACACACTGCACTCTGCAGCGTGGAGTACTTCATCATTGTGAATGCGGCTTAATTTGTTTATTTCTTCATACTACAAGAAATAATAAGTACATTTTAAATGAATTCCCCCTGATTATGTAAGGCGTAGGCGTAGACGTTTTTAGCCGTTTTTACAGTAAAGTCGTTATAAAAAATATTTTTGCAAACATTTAACAGTCAAGTAAGACTTATATTTTACTAAAATTGTATTAGATTCGCCAGGAAAATTTCACTTTTTTTTAATTTCGATTTTGAAAAATTCAATTTGTATGGATGCGTTTTTACTAAATACGCCAACGCTTTACATAATCAGGGGGATTATTTTAATTTGTAGGGTTTATTTCAGCTATTTATTTTTAAAATTAAAAATATGATTAAACAAAAAAATCCCGAAACCCCGAAAAATCCCGGGATCCCGATAAATCTCGAGCTACTCCCTTAAAAATTACTTAATTTGCTTTTTTTTAATTTTCAAATTTAAAGACGTGTCATTTTAAGTGTGAAAAAGATATTACATTGAAATTTTCTTTGTGAAATAAAATATTTCGTTGCAAATATAACTGCAACTTTCTAAGATTATTGAACTTGATTTGGCTTCGCCATTGACAAAAAAAACCGGACTAGGTTATTGCAAAAATTCAAATTTTCAATATTCAAATGCGAATAACTTTTATATTTGAAGAGATATCGCACACGTGTAAGCATGTTTGGGTTTTTCTAGCAGACTACGAGTATAAAAATAAAACCTTTTTTAAAATTGGTTCTTAATTAAAAAACGGCAAGCTTTCAAAATTTTCACATCCTCGAGGTATCCTACTTTGGAGTCCAGTAGCGTAGCTCTTGGTGGGTCTGGGAGATCGACCGTCAAAACTTTAGCTCAGAATTACGGTTCCTAGTAATCACACCAATAACTACTTATTATGGTAATTACTAGGGCAAGGAATTGCATGCAAATTAGGGTATTCAATCGGTTAACCGTTACTCGATTAATCGATGAGTTTCTTTTAAAAACTTGTTCGATTAATTTCAAATGGCCAGTTTCGAGTAACGAATAACTCGAGTGATTTTGGTCGATTAATCGAGTAACTCGAGTAAGTGAAAAAACTCTTTTTTTTTTTGTTTATAAATATTTTATTTTTAATTTGCTGACTATTTTTTTATTATGTTATGGAATTTAAAGTAATGTTTCCGTTACAGTTTGAATTTAAATACTATACTGATTACACTGCATGACACTCAAAAAATTAATGGAGATCTGACCATCAGTTCCATATACTTCGGACATGCTGATTACAATGGCGTACTAATATGTTAATGTTAATATGTGTTATGTTAATATGAACTTTTTTGTATTAAAATGTAAGCACAGGACCTGTGGTCATATTTACGATATAAATGCGATGTGCTAATCTTGATATTTATACCACTACTTAGCGTTTTATATAGGTTGTTATGGTTTTTTGCTATTTCAGCGACTTTAGTCGCCGAACGTGCAATCGCCCTCAATAAATGTAATGGGTTGTAGAGATGAGCGATATTTTCATACCGGTGATTTAATCACAGTTATTGATGAATCACTGGTAACGGCAGTGATCAAATATTTCAAGTCTTACTCGGAATGTCGTTCTTTTAATAATTTTGTACTATTCTTTCTTGCGAACTTCATTGTGCACAGTAATACATGTTTTTTTTCAATAACAGTGACTTGCTATCACACCCTTCTGAATAAAATGTCTCCTTCTATCATGTCTTTTTTACCGGTCGCAACTATTCTTCTTTTAAGTCCCAGTTTTTAGGAAGTGGATTATCTTTAAACTTAGTTTAACGCAGTTTTTAACTGGAATACTGCTTTTAAAATGTGTTTTATTTTGTTTTATTTCAATAAAGAAATAAATTATACCCAAGAAAAGTTTTTCCGGCAAATTTTTGTTAATAAACTTTGAAATGGCTGACAAAATTCGTTTTCGGTTTAACTAAACCAAGTTTAACTGACATCTTAAAAACTCGCCACAAATATTATTTCGTTTATTTATCAGAAATTCGCAGACTTTTTCCATAGAAAACCGTGATTACGATCACAGTTTAAAAGTACAACGATTTGCAAATCACATTCACTGAGAACAATGTTACTGAAAAATCGCCGGATCGCCCATCTCTATTACAAACCCGTGATCACGGTAACTGTTTAAAAGAACGGTGAATTGAAAATCACGATCACTGGTAGCAGCGTTATTCAAAAATCACCGGATCGCTCATCTCTAATGGGTTAGTAAGGAAGCAATTAAAAGGAAAACATTTCAATAAAAAAAAAATGTATTGATCTATAGCGACCTATACGTTAAACTCGCGATTTTTCAAAAGTTTTGTATGGCAGCATAGCTTTCCAAGATGTCCCCAAAGTCCAACTTCTAGTATAATATGGGGTCACCTCTAGAAACTGTTGTTGCAAAATTTCAAGCAAAAAAGTTTCCATTTGCAAAAGTTATCGCAATAAATACATTTTTTACTAAAGTTTGTATCGTACTAAAGACACTTTAGTATCTTAAAATGTCTTTAGTATGATATTAACCTTAGTAAAAAATGTATTTATTGGCATAATATAATATAAATATAATAAATTTCTAACTAATCAATTAAAAATGTGGAAAAATTTTTTTTTATTTCTTAAAATAAAAATTAAAAACCAACATTTTGACAACACTCAAAGTACGGAGAAAAAAATTTTTCACTGTTCTTGTATTAACAAAGAAGTAAGGTAAAAATAAAATTTGTATTAATTTCTACCGACGGTATGAAATACAAAAACAAAAAACTTTCATAATATTTCTATTGCTGGTTATGCTTTGCAGAAGGCTTCGAAAACATATTTTATTGTTTGCTTCATTCCCATTTTATTGATGTCGCAGACTACATTTAATATGAGATTTTGAA
This sequence comes from Leucophora obtusa, assembly GCA_949987735.1. Lineage (NCBI taxonomy): Eukaryota > Metazoa > Arthropoda > Insecta > Diptera > Anthomyiidae > Leucophora > Leucophora obtusa. The sequence continues at coordinate 112,305,848 of OX465299.1, forward strand.
ATTGCATTGCACTACGCCACCACTTTCTAAAGAAAACTGATGAAGGGGACCGTCTTTTCATTCCTGAAAGTGTAGAGGTTTTTGAAAGCAAATACTCTGTGAAGTATTTGTCAGGAGAGTATCATGATGAAGAAAAATAGCAGTTTTTGAAAAAAGTACTTATTATGTTATTTCATAATAAGGAAATTGGCCTCTAACTTAATTAATAAATTTCTAATTAATCAATTAAATTTCTAATAAATCAATTAATAAGGAAGTTGGCCTCGAACTTAATTAAAAAATTTCTAATTGAAAAAGTTTTTATATAAAAAACTGAATGGACAACCGCCAAACTTTAAATACATTTAGCGAAAAACCTGTACCATCCCGGATAAAAATCTTAATATGGTTTCATATATAATTATATTTTATTTGATAAGTCCCCATATACAACGACATACAACTTGATCCGAAAAATGGGTCATCTACTTGTGTCTAATTATATCAAATTAGATATAATTTGATACAGTTTGATCCGAGATTTGTCCATATCCAGGACATCAAATTACATCTATTTCCATATAAAAATATCTGATTTTATATAACATTGTCTAATAGTACTTTTTATGCATACCGGCTATTAAATTGATATTGAAATTTCTATAGCTTGAACAATTTTAAAGGCCCACATTTTATAACATAAAATAAAAATTTTAATGCCTTTGTCTTCTAAATCGTACGCATCATTTTTTAATATAATTTTATATGCAAAAAAATCACGTGAAATTATTTGGTTGTGGAGAAATTAACTCTTAATTTATATTAATTTGTATGAGATCATATAGAAAGTTATATAAAATTACAAGAATATATTGTTAGTATGACGATACATACAGTGTGATATAACTTAGTATCGAACCATATATAATCATATCGGTCACTACATATATTTTGATTAGTTTTATATGGCTTATGTAGTTATATATGGAGTCAGATTTGGGGATATGTAATAACATCAATTACCGTACAAAAAATTCATTGAAAAAATAATATCAGATGTAGTTGTATATAATGATATGTGTCTTAATGTGACTCCATTTACCGTCAGACATAACCCAATCACATTATATATAACAATTAGGGTTTGGGGTTCGTGAATTCCCGGGAAAATAATATATTTTTCCCGGGAAAACGGGAAATTTTAAAATTATTAAATTTTTAAAATTTTTTTTGTTTGGAAGAGGATTTTTTAATTTTAGTCATAAAAAACATTTTAAATACCAAAACAAAAATGTCATTGGTAAAATCTTTTAAAAGGGAATCAATTTATTGACAAAAAAAAAAAAAAAAATTGCCAAGTAATTAGGAAAATTTCAACTAATAAAGATTTTTCGCATGTATATTTTAGTTAAAGTCGACTTTACTTAAAATATCGGGTGGCAGTATACTTTGACTTGGTTTATTTTTGGAACATTCTGATTGGTTAATTTATTTTCAACCAATCTAAATGTTTGAAAATATAAATATTTTTGTAGGTTTTCATACACAAAATGAACAAACCCGTATGATTAAAAATAAAGTCGACTTTAAATTTAAAATACGCCTTTATATTAACCCTCTAACCGGCCTAAGCTTTTTTGCAATGAAATTTATACCATGTGTTTCTCACGAAAAATAAACAATAAGTTCTCCTACAAAATTTTTTTTTCGTTGCCTACTTTAGGCGATATGGGCCAAAATAGTTTAAGGGTGAATCTCGAAAACTAGCGCATAAAAATTACTAGGTTTAGGCACAAATTATTTCTCTTACCAAGATGTAATTACAATAAAAAATTACATTTTTTGTGCTGTTACTTAAGAAGTTGTAGCGATTTTCGTTTTTCGAAAAATGCGAAATTGAGCGAAAACGCACCAAAACTTCAATATATATTATTCAAACTTATAAGCTTTGCTACCTATACCAAATATATTCTTTTTACCAAATTTCAGAAAAATCCGTCCATTCGTTTTGAAGTTAAGGCGATGTCCTTTAAAGGTATCCTTATGGAATCCTGTGTGTCCTTGGACCAAAGTAAGGAACTTTTTGAATAGCTTAAGCTCCAATCTTACTTCATGGTCACTATCAATTCTTTTAGTCAATTTAAATTTGTTTTTAAGATTTTTGAAACTTTTGGTTGTTTTAAAATATTTAATTTTTGAAATTTTACGAAATTTTATCTTTGACACTTTCTCGCTTCCAAACCGTACATTGTATACAAAAAAATTCTTCACAAAAAATTTTACAAATTTTGTTTTCTGTTGAAAAAGCATTATTTCTTATTATAAAATACCCCCTTGGCGCATTTCTGGTCAATTTAATATACCCCGCCTGGAGGCGGGCTTGCCGGTTAGAGGGTTAAGGGCCAATAATTTTATATATTAAGTAACGTTTTCATTAATAAATGTGATATTTTCAGGTAAGTTTACTTTATTTTAATACACCTGCTTTCAAACTAATATATTTTTTTTATATTAAAGAATAAAATGTCAGGAGTATGGAAATACGTCACAAAAAAGGACAATGCAGCGCAGTGCAATATTTGCCCTAAAATACTAATGTTTAACGGAGGTATCTAAATTTGGTAATCCGACATCCAAAACTAGATCTTCGTTTATTCGAGAAAGTTTTTATAATAAAAACCTGGCATTGCCAAAAAATGAAACCGATGTAAAGAAGATTATATCAAATTACTACAATTATGAAAAAGATATCATGATAAAAGAAATATCGAGCAATATTTCTAACAATAGGAGAGTTACTATAATCTGAGATGAATGGACAAGAATATCACAAAAGAGATATTTTTATTTGTTTGATTATGTTATTTGAAGCCGATTTATATTTACATATTTTTAATAAGTTATTATTGCAATTAAATTGTGTTAAATTATAAATTTAATTATGTTAATGTACAATTGTTCGATGTGTTTTAAAAGACTTTAAGTTTTATTTGCACTAAAATAAAATAAATAAATAAAAAAAATAAATTTGCACATACCCAGTCAGAAATCGCCAGTGGTACAAAAAATCAAGCACTGGCATACCACTGGGTAACCACGGTATTAAAAATAAATTACTGGCAAAACACTAATTTGGGACGCTTTGCCAGCGTTTGCGAAAAGCGTTTTACCAGTATTTGTTTTACAAAAATTTCGGTGGTTTATAAAAAAAACCACTGGCAAAGAATTGGCTTAGAGTGATATGCCAAGGTTTGCAACCAGTGGTTATCCAGTGCTACCTAGCCAATGCTACCAGGCGTACAAAAATCAATTCACTGGAAAACCATTGATTTTATAAAAATGTTGACGCTTCGTTAAAAAATGTTTGTAGTCGGAAGGTTCCGAGTTCAAATCCGGTTGCAAGCAAAAAATTTTTTTGGGATTTTTTTTAATTTAAAATTTTTTTTGTTTTATAAAATCAATTTTTTTGATTGTGGGAAAGCTCCTTCAAGACCAACTTTTTTTTTGCCCACCCAACACTGGCATACTAGTTACAAAAAATTGTTTGCCAGTACTAGCATTTTGGCACAGCTAGTAGTTGTGTTTAGCCATTAAATATTATATTTCTCGTTAGCTCAGTGGGTAGAGCAATCGTCTGCCAATCTGACGGCCTGGGTTCAAATCACGGCAGGACCAAAAAAAATACATATGAACTTTTTCTAAATTTTATTTTGGAAAATATATTTCTAGACCACCTATTTATTGGTTTTGCCAGCGTTTTGCCAACGTTTAAAAATTTTGTTCCTCCAGTGCTTTTCCGGCGCTTTTTGAACAGCAGGTCCTTCTGTCTAATGGTGTTATCATTTTGGGAATGGAAAAGCACTTTTTGCCAGTACTTGTACCTAGAGTTTGCTAAAAACCGAAAAATTTGAAAACCGCGGTTTCGGTTTTCTAAAATTACAAAAACCGCGGTTTCGGTTATTTTTCGGTTTTCTTGGGATATTAATACAATTGTTTTAGAATAATTTATTATGTGTAAAAATTAAACACTTTAACAGGTTCAAGATATTTATTGAAATTTGATTGAATTTCTCACTCGAATAAAGACAATTAATCCGTTTCTAGACCTTTGCGAGAGAAGAAAAAGACACGGAAAACCGTGTGTTTTGCCGGCAACTAAAGCTGTAGTTTTAAGAGTTTAAATTTAAGCAATTTTTTAAAACAATATAAAGTTAAAATTTTATAAATTTCGGGGACTACGAAATATAACTTTTTGAAAAATACGCTGCGAAAATCTGAACTGAATATATGAAACTCAATATCTCTTAAACTAACTGACTTTTTGGTGACTTGACTTAACTTATGTTATCCGTAATAACAAAAAACATAAAATTAAATTAAACTAATATTTAATGGAGAAAATGTTCATTACAATTAAATACTAAATTTTGTAAAATAGGAGCTGAGCCGTTTTCGAAATTCAAGATTCAATAATATCGCAGCCAACATTTTTATGAGAGCTCAGAAATTATGACTCGTAAGAGACTCTAAAATATGATCATTTTCAGAGTGCTCAATTTTTCGAGTCATAAATGAAACATAATAGTCTCGTATTTATGGGTGTGTTCGACATTTTTTTTTTTAATTTTTTCATTACTCCTAAATAACTAAAAAATTAGTCTTAAATGACTCATACTGGCTCCGAAAATTCTAAATTTTCCAATAATGCTCATAATTCAGGATCTCTTATGAGTCGTAAAAGAGCGCTCGGAAAGAGGCTTCATCCGTGAAGAAATACTTCCTCATACAGCTATAATTTCACAAGGTCTTAGGGCTCTTTTATGACTCTCTTCGGATTCTAACTGCACACTGGTATGCAATCTAGTTAATTATTTTAATTGGTTAAAGTATTTGTTAAAAACCGACTTATTTTTGTCGGTTTTCGGTTTCGGTTTTGAAGCTTGAAAAACCGCGGTTTCGGTTTCGATTAAAACCGAACAGCAAACTCTACTTGTACCACCTGTTAAAGTGCTTTGCCACCGCTTTCCCCTTTGTATTTTTCTGACTGGGTATATATAAACGGAAATAATTCATTTTATAACCTGGGGTTGGTTTAAATATCAGGAAGTTGTAATGCGGTTGAAATATGAAAAATTGTAGAAATAAGACTAATAGAAGAGTTTTGTTTGTCTTTGGAAAATAACATTGTGGCCACTATATCTAATGGGCCAAATGTGATGAAGCGGTTTGTTTCCGACAGTTCAGTATTGGATGCTTTCTGCTGGAATCATGCAATTCATTTGAATGCGGACCAATGGCGGTTGTTCATCGATGGATCGAAGAGCAGTCTCAAGGCTGTGCTGCTGTATTTCGATAATACAAAAAACTCTGTGCCAATTGCGCTTGCCGTGAAAACAAAGGAAACGTATGATTCCATGAAACTAATCTTGGATTCTGTGAAATACCATGAACATTGTTGGAAAATATGCGCTGATTTGAAAGTGGTTGGTCAAACTGGTTACACTAAAAATATGTGCTACTTGTGTACGTGGGATTCGCGATATACACCACAGTATCAAAAACGAGATTGGTTACCGAGAACAAATCGTCTAATCGGGCAGCAGAACGTTATCCACGAGGAGTTGGTGCCGATGGATAAGGTATTGCTGCCACCATTGCACATTAAACTTGGGTTAATGAAGAATTTCATAAAAGTGTTAGTGGTGCGTGGAAATAGATTGGCTTTTGGACGATTGGAGTACATTTTTCCACGCTTGAGTGAAGCGAAAATTAAAGAAGGTAAATAAATATTTGGAATTCTTTTTCCGCCAAACAAAGATGAAGTATTCTTGAAAGTTTTCATATAAAATCATATATTTATTTCAGGTGTGTTGAATGGCCCAGACATTCGCAAACTGATGAAGGATGAAGACTTCAACAATGTCCTTCAAGAGGAGGAACTCATCGCTTGGGATAGCCTGAAAGCAGTGATCGAAAAAGTTCTCGGCATTCATCGAGTGGACAATTGGCGTGCCATTGTTGATGATATGCTGCAATCTTTCGAAAACATCGGTGTTCCAATGTCGTTGAAAGTGCATTTCATGCATCACCACCAGGATCACTCCGAGCGTCAGTTGCCGTCTGAATCAGACGAGCATGGGGAACGTTTCCACCAGGTATCAGCACAGTTGGAACACTGGTATAGTGGAAAAAAATTAGATTCACTTTTGGCAGATCTTTGCTGGAATTTGTTAATGGAATTGGAGGATAACGAATGATATTCCATTGCTTATTTCTCTATTTAAATTGCCAATTTAAAATGAATTACATTAATACGGAGAAACACGCATTTCCATTAATTTTTATACAGAAAAAATGTATTCAACCACAAAAAATTTATTTAAATCAATAAAAAACCCGAAAATCATCCGAAAAAGCGTAAAAAACGATGGTTTTTGTATTAAAAAGTGTGTTGAGTTGCTTGAAATGGCAATTATATTGTAAAAAAGAAAAACGGTAAGAATTATGTCGATAAGTTTGCGCAAGAACTACAAAAAAGCGCATAAAAACAGCACAAAAATGGGGAAAATCGATGAAAAATGGGCAAAAATCGTGAAAATAGGCTAAAAATTTTGATTTTCTCAGTTGAAATGTGCGTTCTAATGGTGGAAATAGTAATTGTGAGCCGTATAAAGATAACAAGAAATTTTGAATACAGGAAAAGCGACTTAAATGGGCTGAAAATGGCCAAAAATTGACGAATTGACCGAAATTCAAAAAAACGCCATAAATTTTTCCCAATGAGCCAAATTGGCACTTTCATCGGTGGAGTAGTAGTCAGGGGGCTCATCCAAACACAACCATATGGTTTTCACGTTAGTACCACAAATTTCGTGTTAAAAACTTGAACAGTGTAATCTATAATCTATTTAAGTGATCACGTGTTTCAGATTTTTTTGAAATTCGCGATTGTTCGCGTTTTATCAGAAATTCAATGTGTGGAAACAATGTATTCGAAATAGGGCCATATGAATACCAAAACTTTTCTTTTGACAAGTAAATAATAGCTGGGTGGATATAGTTTAGAATTTTGCAAATTTTACACATTTTTTACGGTGCTCTGGATCAAATTTTGACCAAATTTTTTTAAAAATATTTTTCGTTCATTACACCCCCCAGTTTTATTGGAAATGATCCCAAATGGAAGAAATCGATTTTTTTTTGGAAAACGTTAACCCGTGCCGAAAGTTGGAAAAAAATGGCCCATTTTGAAAAAAAAGTATATTACTATTCCCAAATTTCTAAATTTCGAAAAAATTAATATAGTCAAAATTATTCAGATATGGAATTGTGACTTCATCAGATATCATTAACCCACGTTTGCCTGGAATCAAAAATGACCCACGAATTTTAGAAAAATGCAAAAACGTGTTTTTTTTTAATTAATTTTAAAGATTTTTTTTTAAATGCTTAATTTGGAGATGTTGATTGATATTTGTACCATGGAATAGTTGATATTAAAGAAAAAAAATAAATTGGAAAAATGATAATTCGAGTTTGGTTTTGGAGCGAATGCTTTCCAGGACATTTTACAATCATTTCTCATTTTATCAAAAATTTAACAAAAGTTGAGAGTTTTCATCAAATTTTACACAGTTTTCGGAAAAACATCACTTAAATTGGGTTAGACTATAATTATCTTTATATTTGTTTAAAAAATCTTTAACCCTTAGTGACCTTGGATCAGAAAAGCCCCATGAAACTTAATATTAATTAGGACTACGAGATTGTAAAGCCATTAAATTGATAAAAAAAAACAATCTCAACTGGATAAATATAATTATTTTTTGTAACGTGATCCATATGGGGTTAATTTTTATACTTTTGGCCAAAAACGCCCCACTAGGAAATTTACAGAATAACAGCTTTCCAAATGTAATCTGCTACATCATCGAAATGAGAATGGAGCAAACAATAAGAAAATATGTTTTCGAAGTCTGTGCAAAGACATAACCAACAATAGAAGTATTATGAAAGTTTTTTGTTTTTGTATTTCATACCGTCGGTATGTATAAATAAAATACAAATTTTATTTTTATCTACTTCTTTGTCAATACAAGAAGAGGCAAAAACATTTATCGGTACTGTGAGTGTTATCAAAATGTTGGTTTTTAATTTTTATTTAAAAAATAAAAATTGTTCTTTCGACCTTTTTAATTGATTAATTAGAAATTTATTAATTCAGTTCGAGGCCAATTTCCTTATTATGAATTAACATAATAAGTACTTTTTTCAAAAACTGCTATTTTTCCTCATCAGGATATTCTCCTAACAAATACTTCACAGAGTTTTTGCTTTCAAAAACCTCTACACTTTCAGGAATGAAAAGACGATCGTTTCGGAGACTTCCAGGTCCCCTTCTTCAGTTTTCTTTAGAAAGTGGTGGCAATAGTGCAATGCAAATTGAAACATCAAAATCTCATATTAAATGTAGTCTGGTACATCAACGAAATGAGAATGGAGCAAACAATAAAAAAATATGTTTTCGAAGTCTCTGCAAACACCCAGAAAACAGATTCGGTGCTGACAACCCCATTTGTTGCCTATCGAATGATTCAGTTGCATCAAATGAATTTTTCGGGAGCGGCTACCGAATTATTTTTGATACAACTGAAATTCCGTTGCGACAGTCAAATTAGTCCTGTTTCAATTGGTTTTCTGTTGCCACAACTGAAAAATTCGGCTACCACAACCGAACCATTCGATTGGCTACAAATGCGGCTATCAGAACTGAATCTGTTTTCTGGGTGAAGACATTACATTGTTATTTGTACCACATAATAGTTGATATTAAAGAAAAAAAAAAATTGGAAAAATGATAATTCGAGTTTATGTTTGGAGCGACTGCTTTCCAGGACATTTTTCAAAAATTGCTCATTTTGTCAAAAAGTAAAGAAAATCAAAATGTTTTCATCAAAAAAGATCCATGAAACTTAATATTAATTATGACTACGAGATTGTAAAGCCTTTTGCAAATAGTTCAATTGAGCAAGTAGTTGAGTTTATTTTTATTGAAATTTTATCATTTGGCAAAAAGTTGTTGGTGGGTTGCGTTTATAGGCCAAATAAGAGAATACCTTTAACCGTTTTGTATTCTACACTTGAAAATCTTGCCTCAGAGTATGATGATATAGTCATTACTGGTGATTTTAATTCAAATGTCTTAATGGAGACGGCACTCCCTGATAATATGTTATCGCTTTGCCTTTTTCCAGTTAACATGACAAATCCAACACACCATACATCCACAACAAGCACGCTGATTGATCTTTTCCTTGTGTCTAACACTGCTAACGTAATTTTGTATGATCAGATATCTGCGCCATGTTTTTCTAAGCATGACCTTATTTTTCTAACTTATAACTTTCAAGTTCAACAAGTTAAACAGTGTTTCAGTTATCGTGACTCTAAACACCTAGATTTTAATCGTTTATATGAATATTCCTCTTACATTGCCTGGAGTGACATCTATTTTATGTCCTCCGTTGATGAGCAATCTTTATTTTTGGAGCACAATATTCAACATAATTTTGACTTAACCCTCGAAGTGGCACATGGTTCTGGCCACCCGAGTAAAAAAAATTGATCTCGCGCAATATCTAATTATATCCAATTTGATATTGTTTAAGATCTGCTGTAATATCTAGCTGATCCAATTAGATCTCAAAATTGGGTGTATCCAATCATATCGTATTAGATCCCATTGTATATATGGGGATAAACTAAGATCAAGTTATATCTCAAAATTGGGAGGTCCAGTGATATCTTTGGGGATAAACCTAGATCTATTTTGATCCGAAAATTGGCGGATCCAGCTATATATTTGCGGATATTTTTAGATCTAATTTGATCCGAAAAATGGCGGATCCAATTAGATCCAGCTATATATTTGGGGATAAACTTAGATCTAATTTGATCTCAATTTTGGCAGATTAAATTAGATCCCGCAATATAATTGTGGATAAACGTATATCTAATTTGATCCGAAAAAGTGGCAGATCGAATTAGATCTAGCTATATATTTGGGGATAAACTTAGATCTAATTTGATCCGAAAAATGGCACATCGAATTAGATCCAGCAATATATTTGTGGATAAACTTAGATATAAATTGATCTGAAAAATGGCAGATCAAATTAGATCCAGCAATATATTTGTGGATTAACTTAGATCTAAATTTATCCGAAAAATGGCAGATCGAATTAGATTCAGCAATATATTTGTGGATAAACTTGGATATAAATTGAATAGAAAATTGGCAGATCAAATTAGATCCAGCAATATATTTTGGGATTTAGTAAGATCTAATTTGATCCGAAAAATGGCAGATCGAATTAGATCCAGCTATATATTTGTGGATAAACTTAGATCTAATTTGATCCGAAAAAGTGGCAGATCGAATTAGATCCTGCAATATATTTAGGGACAAACTTGGATGTAAATTTATCAGAAAAATGCCAGATCGAATTAGATCCAGCAATATATATGTGGATAAACTTAAATCTAAATTTATCCGAAAAATTCCTAATCGAATTAGATCCAGCAATATATATGGGGATAAACTTGGATCTAAATTTAACCGAAAAATGGCAGATCAAATTAGATCCAGCAATATATTTCGGTATTAAAATGGCAGATCGAATTAGAAACAGCAATATATTTGGGGATTGACATCTAAAAGTATCCATAAAAATGATAGATAAAATTAGATGCCGCATTATATTTGGGTACTACGTAAGATCTCCATTTATTTGGGATTAAATAAGATCCCAGACATATATTGCCAACTGTTCAAAAAATAATAGACTGGCAGAGCACTGATTGTATAAAAATTACAATATTTTGTTAAAATAAGGTTTAAACTCAGAAGGTAACGAGTTCAATATGCATTTCTTTTACAAAATGAATTTCTTTTTATAAAATTAAAATTTTTTTTCTATAAATTTTTTTATAAAATTATATATTTATTTTTTTATTAAATTGAAATCTTTGAATAAAATAATTTTATTTACATCTTTTTGACGCTCTACACCATTTCCAATTGTATTAATTGTTTTAAGATCTATCAATTGTATTTCAGAAATAATCAATTGAATTTCAGTTTTATCAATTGTGTTTCAGAACTCATCAATTATTTTTCACATTTATGAATTGTATTTCAGAACCAGTCAATTGAAGTTCAGTTTTATCAATTGTGTTTCAGAAATTAATAATTGTATTTCCGAAATTCACAACTGTATTTCAGAAATTATCAAACTGTATTTCAGAAATTATCAATCGTATTTCCGAAATTATGAAATGTATTTGAGAAATTTTTCTCTATTAGCTATGAAATTCTGAAATAGATTTCATTATTTCTGGACACAACTAAATAAATAAATAATTAAATTTGCATAATATTGTAGTTTCTGAAGTGCAAATAATATTTTGTGATATACAATTAAATTTTTATAAAATACATTTAATAATTTCTGGAATACCTTTTTTCGATGCTTATAAGTTAGCTCGAAATGCTTTTATCATTCATTTAATTTGTAGCTCTCACACATCTATAACTAGTCTCGTTAGATTAGAGTGTAGAGGTCTTGGCTGACAATCTGGTGGACTGGGTTAAATTTCATGTTTTTAAAAGCAAATATTAAAAAAAGTTTTCTCAATTTTTTCAAAAATGTTTTTTGAAATCTATTTTTTTGCCAAGATAGTTAATGCAACGTTCTGCCAACGCATAACCGACCATCGCCAACGGTTTGCCAGCATTGTGCCGATTATATTTTTCTGTCTGGGATGTTAAACTTAAACCTATTGAATATTAACATTAATTAACACTATATTTTTATTTTTAGGAAATACATTTTTATTTTATTATAAGTTAACATTAAATTAAATTTTAGATAATGGCACCAATTTGTAGTTGTAATTATTATACATTAAATCGTATATTCATAAACATTCTATACAGTTAGACGAGGTTTATGGAACTATTTAACTTTATAAAGTGTTTATAAATTATAACTTAAATGTACATACATATATCCCAGTGTAGAAACGGTAATGACATATCATTATTTTTTGGACTACCAGTAATGACACCCACTTACCTTCTGTATTATTTTAAAACATATAATAACGAGTTACTGATAATGACTTATTTTTAGCATTATTTCAAATAGAAAATAATTTTTTAGATTTTTTTGAAAATTTTTTTAAATCTATTTTTAGACTCAATATTTTTTAAACAATGGTAAGGATATATGTAACCACATATTTTTTGATTTATTGTATGTTGGCGAGTAAGCTTACTTGTGTGCAGCAGGTCAATTGTGTTTTTATCTATTAAATATTACATGTCGATATAGCTCAGATGGTAGAGCTGTTGACTGGCAATCTGTAGTTCCAGGTTCGATTCCCGCACCAGCAAATTTTATTTAAAAAAAAAATACAATAAAAAATATTTTTTTTTATATAATTTATTTTTTAGAAAATCTATTTTTAGACTCATTATTTTTCTCAGTACTGGTAAGCACATAGGTAACGATATATTTTTTGATTTTTCGTATGCTGCTGTGTAACGACAACTCATTATTTTTCGCGACATCGCCATATAAAGGTAATAAGAAATGTAATAACAAAAGTAACTAGTTACCATTACCAAGTATGTAGTCACATAACCACATATCTGGTAATGATTTTCTACACTGGGATGTTAAATGTACCTGAACAAATTGTTGATATGGACCCACAAATTGTATCTCAACTGACATTGGAATTATTGTACCATTACCATACATCAATATATATTGAATGATATACATATATTACAATATATGACACTGTATTATAAATATTGTTAATGAAGTAACATATCTGATAATATTTTTTATAGCGCCATACATAGTTTTACATTATTCAAATTAAACCAACATGGAATTGTATTCAAAATGTTGATGTGGTACCAAATTTGACCATATATTGTTTAAATTGTGCCATATATGACAATATATTGTTTAAATGATACCATATATGTCTATATATTAATATTGTTTAAATGACACCATATATCAATATATATGGGACTATATATGGTAGCATATATTATCATATCTGCATCTGTATTAAAAATGTCGTTCATCAGGTACCATATATGAGCATATATTGTTGAAATGGCACCATATATGACAATATACGGTTTAAATGGCACCATATATGATAATATATAGCTTAAATAACACCATATATGAATATATATCGCACTATATATAGTACCATATATTATCATATCTGGAACTGAATTAAAGATTTTGTTTATGAGGTACCATATATGACCATATATTGTTTAAATGGCACCATATATGATAATATATAGTTTATCTGTCACCATATATAATTATATATTGTTTAAATGATACCATATATAATTATATATTGCTAAAATGCCACCATATATATTAAGATATGGTTCTATATATAACTATATATGCAATAAGATCAACCATGTTATGTAATATATAATTATATATGCCATATCTAATATTATGAAGGCCGATATCTAATTAGATGAAATTATATATGGCATAATATAAGGAAAATTTTTCGGAAAAAACGTCATATATAATTATATATGGATATACATAACCACATGTCTAATTATATATTGTAATATATGCCACATATGATTATATATAATTTTTTTTACTCGGGCAGACATATTTCATTTTCATGCTTCAATTTAGCATACTTCTATTTTAGGTACATGGCTGTAATTTCAGGTAATCTCCCAAAATATTGTTGGCTTTCGATGTATAAATTAATAATTGAAAAAAAGTCCTTGGAACAGGACAAAAAGGCCAAATAAAAAATTTTGGTACATGGTGTCTGGCCAGACCCCTATGCATTTTGTATGAACGCATAGGCAAAGCACATGGCACGAGTTGGAAATTTGTATTTACTTTATTATTTTATGCTTCTTTCTTTCTTCTGATTTTGTTTGTGAGTTAGTTATTCATTGAACGTTGAACAGTGAAGAAGTAATCCAGTTTTTGTGCGGTAATTTTGAACTTGTGAATAATTTTACGCAGGTAGATTTGTTGCGTTGTTAGTATATTATGGCTGATGAACTGGAATTTATTTATAATACACGCTTGCGTAGCGCGAATTTGCAACCCCAATTGTCAGAGGCATTAGTGCGTGATTTTCAAAGTCAGGTAGAAGCTGATGAAAATGATGATGTTTTTGAAAACGATGGTGACGACACTGCTGATTATGTGCCAGAAGATGATGCATCAGACATAGAAAATGATTTGGAAATTGAATCTAACGAACTTTATGATAGTGATGAAGACGTAGATGAAGAAAAAGAAAGTGGAAATGATGCTGAAGCAGCAAATGAAGTCGACTCAGGCTGTTTTTATGTTAAAGACGGTACTAAATGGAAAGAAACTGAACCCCCTGCATCTCATTTGCGCCAGCATAATATCATGCGTTTTCAATCTGGAACAAAAACAAGGCTCACCAATCCAGTTGAGGTATTCAAGCTATTTTTCTCAACCAATATTACGTTCGTCATCATTAGTGAAACAAATCGGCATGGGCGAGAATCAATTAGAAAAGAACATCCAGAGTCTACCCAAAGAAAATGGAGTGATTTGGCAAGCTCTGAGCTAGATGCATTCATTGGGATTTTGTTGGCTTCTGGTCTCAGCCATAATAATATGCAAGACTCCAGTATATTGTGGCGTTCTGATTCGCTGCCCATATTCCGTGCGGCTATGTCGCACAAACGATTCATTACTCTGTCCAGATATATTCGTTTCGATAATAGTCGTACGCGGGCATTCCGACAGCAAACAGATAAAGCAGCTCCTATCCGGGACCTTTGGAATTTTCTCAATGAAAATCTGCAAAATTATTATGAACCTTATGAAAATATCACCATCGATGAGCAGTTGTTTCCGTATCGTGTGCGCACAAAGTTCACCCAATATATCCCATCAAAACCTGCAAGGTATGGGATCAAAGTTTGGTGGGCATGCGATGCTAAGACTAAATTTCCATTGAAAGGAAAACTATACACTGGAAAGGAAGGAGACAATCGGGAGATAAATCAAGGTGAAAACGTTCTAATGTATTTCGCAAATTGTTACGCAAACAGCAGCAGAACAATTATTTCTGATAATTTTTTCACCTCATTGAACGGCGCAAACGACTTGCTGCTATGGGACTGGCATTTGTTGGCACCATTCGAGCAAACAAAAGATGTCTTCCTAAGGAAGTTATGAAGGGCACCAGACGACCAATTCTTTCAAGTGTGTTTGGTTTTCATGAAAATCTTGTTGCACTTTGCAGCTACGTGCCCAAAAAAAATAAGGCAGTCAATTTAATTTCAACCGTGCATTACACGAAACATGTTGAAGGCGTAGCCATGAAACCGGAAGCAATTTCATTTTATAATTCAACTAAAGCCGAAGTCGATACGATAGATCAAATGCTAACTCATTACACAACAAAACGGTCAACCAGACGCTGGACATACGCGTTTTTCTGCAACATGATTGATGTGATGGCATTGGCAAGTTACATTCCCGACTAAAAAAGATGTTATATAATCATATATCACCATATATAAACCAATATATAGGTCCATATCTAACTTGATCCGAATATTGGAATATATAATTATATCAAGCGAGATAAGCATGTTATCTCACCTGATACAATTTGATCCGAAAAATGGGTCTATCTAACTGCATCAAATTATATATAAATACATATAATTTGATGAAGATTTTCAAAGAAAATTTTAATAAATATTATTGAGATCACTTATTTCATTCTTATTAAATCTAATGCTTAATGTTTAGTACAAATTTTGCTAATAAACTTGGAAATAGGTGACAAAATAAAACATTACAAAAATTTGTCGGAACAACTTTTTCTAGGTTAGAGTTTTTATCTTTCTTATAAAATAACTGAATTAACTAATTAGAAATTTATTAATTCAGTTCGAGGCCAATTTCCTTATTATGAATTAATATAATAAGTACTTTTTTCAAAAACTGCTATTTTTCTTCATCAGGATACTCTCCTGAAAAATACTTCACAGAGTTTTTGCTTTCAAAAAACCTCTACACTTTCAGTAATGAAAAGACTATCGTTTCGGGGATTACGCCACCACTTTCTAAAGAAAATTGATTAAGGGGACCTGGAAAATCCCCGAAACGATCCTCTTTTCATTCCTGAAAGTGTCGAGGTTTTTTGAAAGCAAAAACTCTGTGAAGTATTTGTCAGGAGAGTATCCTGATGAAGAGAAAAAAACAGTTTTTGAAAACTGAATTAATAAATTTCTAATTAATGAATTAAAAAGGTCGTAAAAAACAAATTTTATTTTTTTAAATAAAAATTAAAAACCAACATGATAAAAAATTAACTTTCACAATTAATTTTTTTTTACGGAAAAATAAATGAACTTAAACCATATTTATTTCAACATATGTTTTTCTAATTTTTAAATTTAAAAGTAAAAATAATTATTTCGACCTTTAATTCCACAATAAAAAAAAATTTGCTTTATTAATTTCTTTAAAATAATTTTGAGTTTAATAAAGAGTATTTCGCTAACTATTTGGAAAATATATGTTAAATTCAATTATAAACATTTATTTATATGTCAAAGTGCAAAATTCAAAACCAGATCCACAATTTCGGAGTTTTTTTTTTAATTTTTATAGTGCAATTAAACTTTATAAAATTGTGTATAATTAGATATCATGTCAGATAAATTTATACATAAAATTATTACAATTTTTTATTAACTTTGTTATATATTTTGATATAAGATTGTTTAGAGAAGCTTATACGCCATTATATATAATTATGTATAAACTATATTTGCAGATCTCTTAATATATACCTGAAGACCAAATCGCATATGATTATATATAACGTCATATCAAACATATTTATAAAACCAAAGTGTTAATATAAATGTATATGGTCATATAAAGCCACACATATAAACATTTATAATTATATCAAATCATATAAGATTATATGAAAACTTTTTTAGTCGGGTTATATGTAAGCTAAATGATGAAAATACAAGAAAAGAAAGAAGACGAATATTTTTATATAAACTTGCAAAGCAATTGATACTGGCCAACGTTGAAAATCGCATCAATAATCCGCACATTGTGGCTCAACCAACAACTCGTATAGCATTTGAAGCGTTCTTTGGGAGACCTCTCAATATAGCAAACCTTAATGTGGCTTCACGCAGTGGTCCAGACACATTAGCTGCCAAAAAAATTTGCAGAATTTGCCTGCAGCAAGGTGACAAAATACGCCGTAAGACACGCTTTTTTTGCTGCAAATGCAACAATCCTGTTTGTCAGCAACATTCAAAAGTAGATTATTTATGTTTTTGTTGCCTTCCGCAAAATTCTGAATAAAAAAATCAATGTATTCTTCATAATAATTTTCTATTTTGTCATAAACATTTATTACTTTACCCATAATAAAGAGAAATATATATAGAACAAAAAAATTGTTGCCCTTTTCATTCCAAAGATTTTTTCAGGTCTATTTTTTCTTCCTCAGGTAGCTAATAACATAGTAAAAAGAAATAGAAACACAAAATATAACAAATATTTTCCTATCTTAGTAAAAAATTTAACGGCAAACAGCCCTTATTTCCATACAATGCATGTAAATGTATAGGGGTCTGGCCAGACACCATGTGCCAGAACTAAGGCCTCAAAATATGTGCCACTTCGAGGGTTAAACAAGGATTTAAATTATCTTCACTTAAGACAAAACTAAAAATTCTCAGTAGTTTAACTAATTTTAAGTGTTAATTTTTAAAATTATTTATAACAAATTTTTAAGAACCTATTCGTTAAATATTTTACAATTTATTACTAAAATATAATTTCATGCTTCTGTTGTTACCCGGTAGATGGCGCCACCAATGTATCCGAAGTATTAAAGATGCCTCTATTTCTCTCCCTCCGTTTTTTTTTAAATGGCCCATATCTCGAAAACTAAGAGGGATAGAGCAAATTTGTTAAAAATTTCGGCTAACCCTTGCTACGTAATAGCCCCGTGAAAATTTTTTTCTTTCCAAAAATGGCCCTTGATAGGTCCTTCGGCCCTCAGAAATTTTTAATAAAAATTTTACATTTAATAAAATGGCGCATATCTCGAAAACTAAGCGAGATAAAGAAAAACGGACAAAATGTGTGCTCCTTTGGAGTATCCTTACATTACATGCATAGGCTACCGAGACCCTATAATTTGAAAAAACTTTGCGATAAGTACGAGTATAATTACAAATAAAACTTTAGTTTCACTAATTTTTTATTTAAATTTAGATTTGTTAAATTTAACAAAAAATATGTTAAAATCAACAAATTTTACTTTAAGCCAAAAAGCAGCAAAACTGGCATAAAAAGTTGTGTAACGACAATCTTGCTGAAACAGAAACATTTAAGTACAGCATTGCATTCCCAAGATGCAAATTTAGACCGAGTGTTCGTCTTAAGCGAGTTCGTATTAACCGATGTTTTTTATATTAAAATTTTTGCCAAAACTTCGGGACTTCTAAATTAGTTCATATTAACCGAGAATTCGTCTTATCCGAGTTCGTATTAAGAGAGTTATACGGTATTTGCATTTACAACTTCGGACCAGGAATTTCTGAACCCCAAACCCTATACCGGGCGCAATTTTTATTAAATTAAAATTAATTAGCTAAAAAATTTCTAAAATTAAGAAACATAAATTACTAAAAATTAGGATGCAAAGTTAGTTCAAATACGGATGAAAGTAATTGTTATGCTAAATGGGATTCACAATAATATTTGTTCAATCCTAAATTTTAAGACAAAATAACAGAAAAAATCAGTTTATTTGCGCCAGAACGCGTTTAACAGACATTTGTACTAACTTTTTTTTTATAAGGGTAAAGACCCGGTTTGTTGAAATTTGCGCACAATTCTCCCGATTGTGGTCGATTATGCTGACCACAGAAATCACGAAGTGCAGGAAATACATTTTGATTTGAACGCCTATTTTCGTAAAAGGCTTCAACAATCTTAACGCGCTGCTCAATTGTGTACCTCTTGTAAAAGTTAGGGAACTACTGGTTGAACGGAAAACACTTTGTAATTTCCCCTGAAAATATTATTGAAACAAATTATAAATCCAAAGTAACTATGAAATTTATTTTCAAAATTTGAAAATCAAATTCTTGACCAGTAAAGACAACAATTGTTGAAAACTTAATTACTGTCGTATTCTGGGAAAGGAAAGCAAGCACCGTGATTTATTTATCTGATAAAAAAGCATATATTGCTTTTGGCGTTGAAGATTTCTATTGGATGGTGAGCCTAAGATCAACGTTATTATTAATTGTGGTTTTGATCCTCAACCCACGATATAGAGAAATAACTAGTGTTTCCAATTCGGTTAATCGATTAACCGATTCCTCGATTAATCGCCTCTATTTCGGTTAATGTCGAAACAAATAATTTAAAACTCAAATAATTATTCGACCCGAATAATCGGTTAAAATAGCACGATTAACCGGTTACATTTTTAATATGAAATTTTGCATTTATTTTTTGTGAAAACTTAATAATTTTCTTAACTTTGGCTAAAAAATTGTAAGAAGCACTTAGAAAAACAAATACTTAATTAAATACCATCACATTCTTTTAAAATCTATTGAAAAAGGTATTTAAACCTTTAGATACCATTTTTTGAGCAACTCCATGCTAGTCGACATTGCCCCAGCGAGACACCTCATGAATTTTAAGATTTGTTTTACATTAGCTGTGTTTGTGCGCAAGCTATCAATTCTCATACAAATCTGACATTAGCCAACGTTTAGTGTTAACTATTAACGTTAATAATGTCAAATTTGTATGGGAATGACATAAGCCAACGTTGATAGCTTGTCACACAAACTAGAGTTTGCTAAAAACCGAAAAATTTGAAAACCGCGGTTTCGGTTTTTCAAAATTATAAAAACCGCGGTTTCGGTTATTTTTCGG
This sequence comes from Leucophora obtusa, assembly GCA_949987735.1. Lineage (NCBI taxonomy): Eukaryota > Metazoa > Arthropoda > Insecta > Diptera > Anthomyiidae > Leucophora > Leucophora obtusa. Next base: position 112,325,914 of record OX465299.1, read on the forward strand.
TTTTTCGATATTAATAGAATTGTTTTAAAATAATTTAATATGTATGTATATCAATTAAATATTTTAATACATTCAATATATTTATTAAAATTCGATTGAATTTCTCACTCGAATAAAGGCAATAACACCATTGCCGAGGAAAAAAACGCGGAAACCGTTATAAGTTAAAATTTTTTATTCTTTTTTCGGCAGATTAAACTGTATTTAAGGAGTTTAAATTTGGAATTTAGCAATTTGTTTAAAACAATATAAAGTTGAAATTTTATACAATAAGTTTCGCGGAATACGAAATAAAACTTTTTGAAAAATAAGCGGTGAAAATCTGGACTGAATACGTGAAACTCAATATCTCTTAAACTACATGACTTTTGGTGCAATTTTTTACTAAAATTATAATCCTCCGCTTATATTATCTGTAGTAGTAAAATCAAAAAAAATTTAAAGTAAAATTTAATGGAGAAATTGTTCATTATAATTAAATACAGAATTTTGTAAAATAAGAGATGAACCCTTTTCGAACTTATAGGCTCAATAATATGTGATTTAATTAATTATTTTAATTGCTTTAAATATTTGCTAAAAACCGACTTATTTTTGTCGGTTTTCGGTTTCGGTTTTGAGGCCTCGAAAACCGCGGTTTCGGTTTCGGTTAAAACCGAACAGCAAACTCTAACACAAACACAACTATTATCGCAATTGCTTTTTATTAAAATTTTTTTGAAATTTTTTAAAAAAATAATAGTTCTTGTTTTTAAAAAACCTTTAGAAAAACATCTCCACTGAACCGAAAACAGCTGTGAAATCAACTAAAATCAACATTAAATTGATGAATGGGTGATCACTATACAACTAACAAAACCTGTCCATCAATTTAACGCATTGTTTAGTAGATTTATATTTTGACGTTTAACTATTTTATGTGGTATTATTTTGACAAAATATCGTCAAATGTATTAACAAAAATTAGTTGTCTCAACAATTATATTTAATTAAATTGCATAATGATTTTGTTGTTTTACCAATGCATTTTATTAAATTCAACAATGCATTTTATTTAATTAATTGATTTTTTATCGATTTATTATTAATTTTTAGACTTATATTTCATTAGTTTTTATATTTCACCAATTTCAATTTTTTTAAGCAATATACATACAGTGTCTTTTTTATAATGAATTTGATAAAATATAAAAAATAATGAAATATAAAATTGAAATGATAATATAGCACATACTAAAAACTCTTTACTTAAAACACATGTACCATTTATATACAAAAACATATAACTTTATTTAAATTAATAATTCAAATACATTATATGACTTTCATTAATAGTTTGCCTTAAATAAAATAACAAAAAGATAGATAATATAAAAACTAATGACAGAAATTTAAATGTACGATTTAATTGAGAACGTTCAAAATTATATAAATTTATTTAAATTAAAATTAATAAATCCTCAATTAGCAATTCACTTCAAGTCACTGAATTTGTTAATTATCTATATGTACTTTGAAAAACAAAAACACTTAATGTCAATTTATTGATATTTCCGACAATTACAAATACACATGCTAGCACGAGTAATGACGCGACAAAAATAACCTCACTAAACTTTTTTCCGCAGATTTAATACTTTTTTTTCAAATTGAAGAACAATTATATCAAATTTACGTTACTGCCTTTTTACAAAATTTTTTAGAGTTAACAAATTAAATTTTGTAAAAAAATGGACAAAAAATTATCAAAACAACAATTGTTTTGTAGATAATTACACTGTGAGACAAATGGTAGGGGTCAGTGATCGGGAAGGGTTCAAACTACCGGGGAAAGTTATATCGGTAAAAAAGAAGTTATACGTGTCCCGGCGTTTCGCTGGGTCACCCCTAGGAATCGAGATATATCGATTTGACCTTTGGTGGTCTTTTTTTTGACATAACTCTAGAACCACTAGTCCGATTTTGCTCAAACAATTTTAAAAAAATTAAAAATTACAATTCCTTTAATCTGTTCATATAACGTTTTTCTATATACTCAACAGTTTTGCCGGTAAAAATAAATGTATGAAGAAAAAAATATTTTTTGCCTAAAATATTAAAAAAAAGTAATAAACAAAAGGTTATTGATTTTTATGGTAGCGGTAACAAACATTTAGTTTTACCGGCAAAACTGTTGAGTATATAGAAAAACGTTATATGAACAGATTAAAGGAATTGTAAGTTTTAATTTTTTGAAAATTGTTTGAGCAAAATCGGACTAGTGATTCTCGAGTTATGTCAAAAAAAAGATATATCTCGATTCCTAGGGGTGACCCAGCGAAACGCCGGGACACGTATAACTTCCCAGCAAAAATAGTTCTGCCAAAGAAGCAATAAAATCATCACTACTATGGCAGAGGCATCACTTCTTTTCTAATGGTTTCATCGATGAATTTAACGTTGGCGTGTCATAGGACGGAAGCATTCAAATATAGCTACTTACCATTACTCATGCCTTTTATTCTTAAGAAGCAATCAAGGTGCTATGTTTAGATACTCTCTAGTATGCGTGAAAAGTATGCATATATTGTAGTAAGATACCGATTTTTGCCCCCTCACAGATTTAATAAAAATTATTTTAATTAAAAATTATTGATATTATGATATTTAACGTAAGACTTATATTTTATTAAAATTTTCAAAAATTGGATTTTTAGGGAGGCGTTTTTACTAAATACGCCAACGCCTTATCAGTTGATGATCAGAAAATTTCATCTGAAATTCATAAAATACCAACTGTAATTTAGAAAATATAAATCGATATTCCAAAAAACATCAATGTCCTTCAATTAGAATTCAGAAAATATCGATTGAAATTCGTATTCATTAATAGCAATTCATAAAATATCAGTTCAAATTTAGAAATTATGAATTGTAGTAGATTTTATATTTTTTGAATTTTAATTTATATTCTCTGAATTTTAACTGATGATTTCTGAATTACAATTGATGTATTCTGAAAATCAATTGATATTTTCCGAATTACAACTGCTATTTTTCTGAACTTCACATGACGTTTTCGAAATTTCTAATGCAAATTCTGAATATCATTCTAATTTTTTTAATTTATCAAAAAAAAAGCATTTTAAATGGTTTTTTCTAAATTACAATTGCAAAAGATGTAAACTAAATACAAATTGTCAAAAGGTTTTGAGAATAATTTGAAACAAAATTAAATTTCAAAGAAACTTGTCAAACTGAAAAAATTGTAAAACTGTATAAGTGGATCTCACATAAAAGTTTACACAAAAGTATAAAAAAAGATTTTATAAAAAATAAAAGTTCATTAAAACAGTTTTCTCTAAAAAATTTAGATTTTGAATGATTAGAAAATATTTTGTACTATGGTTTCAAAAACTATAGAAATATGAAAACTTGTGCTTCAGAAGCAATGAAAAGGGTGATTTTTTAAGATTATCATAGGTTTATATCCAAATCACTACATTTGGAACATGAACGCATGAATACTTTCGGAAGTTCCTTTGAATAACTTCCAAAAATCACTTAAAACATACTAACTGAAACTAAGGAAGCAATGAAAGAAGTTATAACCAATGCTGGGTTGTTTTTGACCGACATAACATTTCCCGTTGGTTTCATCCCATCCCGATTTTGACTGTCGCATAGTGTTATTGACGGAAATAAGTATGTTCATTTAAAAAAAAAGTAGTTCATTTAAAAAAAACACACATTAATTTGAATAAAAAATATATTGTTTTAACAATTCGTTTCATCAAAAAGTAACAAAATTTTTATGTTGATTTCACTTACGACTTTTGGTTCAGTTGTCAGTTTACAAAATAAAGGTGTTTTTAAACTTCTCAAAATACACTAGAGTCTGGCTGGAGCAGGCTTTGGGAAGTACCATAGACAATTTCTGATTTATGTTTTAATTCTTTTAAAAAGTAAAACTAATTTTCAAAAGTAAGAGCAGTTTTCAGTCTCTCGTTCGATGTTTTTTATTTATATTCTGTTTATGAGTTTTTAATTTGATCTATGAAGTTACGCTGGAATTCGTTCATTGAAACTTTTCATTGAACTGATGAAGTTTTATGGAAGACTTCGTATCATTTATTGAAAATTTCAAGCACCCAATAAAAAAAAAAATTATTAAAAAAGCTTCATAAAAGTGGTGAAGCTTTTTCGTAAAATTTAAGATATTTTTCATTCACTTTGTGAATAAGACTTCTTTAGTCTAGTGAAAACTTTCATTGAAACTAGTCCAATAAAATTTTCTCTGCTTAAATTAGCTTGAAATTTTGGTTATTTTGTTTATTAGTAATGGCCATTAAAATACCGAAAAGACCGTTAATTTAACAATTGTTTATGATAAAAAGATTTTATTTAAATTTTACAAACTTTGGATATAATTTTTTTTAAATGCAATATTAGGTTTGTTCCACGTAAGTTACCGCGGGAACCAAATCTTACCAACAAGAGTTTCTATTAGGTGTGTTCGGGTACTCAACATTGGGATCCCGCTCACTCACGCTCACGTGATTAATTTTAATTTGAATCACGCTCACGAAGTACTCACGCTCACGAAATACTCACGAAAAATATGAAATTTGTTTTATCCATGGATGGTAACCGAAACGATGCGGTTATCGGTAAGGGTAACGCTATTTTAGATAATTTCGGTAACGGTATTTTAAAGGTAACGTTATTTCATTTATTTCGGTATCGGCATTTTAAGGATAACGGTTTTTTAGTTATTTCGGTAACGGTATTTTAAGGTTAGCGGTATTTCGGTTATTTCGGTAACGGTATTTTAAGGATATCGGTAGTCAGTTTTTTTGATGCATCCCTAGGGTTTGGGATTTCCCGGAGTTTTTTATTTCCCGGGAAACGGGAATGAAAAAATTTGAAATATTTTTGAACAAAATTGTTAATGAAAACCACCTATATAAGTAATTTTTGTTAAAAAAAAAAACACTATTTCAGTACAAATGCAGTCTGTGTAGTGAGAATTCAAAGTAAAAATATCAGAATATTGAATATTTTATTTCACATAAATTACTCGCAGCACTGCCAAATGAATTGCATGATTCCAGCAGAAAGCACCTAGTACTGGACTGTCGGAAACAAACCGTTTCATCACACTTGGCTTATTAGATATGGTGGCCACAATGTTATTTTCCAAAGACAAATAAAAATCTTCTAGTCTTATTTCTACAATTCTTCTTATTTCATCAGCATTACATCTTCCTGATATATAAACCAACCCCAGGTTATAAAATGAATTATTTCCGTTTATACATATGTTCAAATATCTCTTTTATGATATTCTTGTCCATTCATCTAAGATTATAGTAAATCTCCTATTGTTAGAAATATTGCTCGATATTTCTTTTATCATGATATCTTTTACATGATTGTAGTAATTTAATATAATGTTCTTTACATCGGTTTCATTTTTTGCAATGACAGGTTTTTATTATAAAAACTTTCTCGAATAAACGAAGATCTAGTTATGGTGCGGAATGACTGCGGCTAATTTGGATACCATTTCAGGGAATATTTGCCCTACCATAAAACCTTGCCTATTCAGCTTACATTTTTTTCTTCGGGTACTTTGCTAATTTTAGCTGAAACGTTATTCTTGTTGTTGTTTTCTTCAAGAGAAGTTGCATGACCATCATTTTTTTTTTTTTTTTGTGAACCAAATTTAGATCTCGGATAACCAAATTTAGATACCACCGTTAACCATTAGTCTTTTCTTTTCACATTTATTAATGAAAACGTTACTTACAAAATTATTGACCCTTAATATAATGGAGTATTTTAAATTTAAAGTCGACTATTTTTAATCAAAAGATTTTAATAATGACATTTTTGTTTTGGTATTTAAAATGTTTTTTATGACTAAAATTAAAAAATCCTATTCGAAACAAAAACAATTAAAAAAATTTAATATTTTTAAAATTTCCCGTTTTCCCGGGAAAAATATATTATTTTCCCGGGAATTCCCGGCAAACTTTTCCCGGGATTTCCCGGGAATTCCCGCCCGGGAATTCCCGAACCCCAAACCCTATGCATCCCTCAATTTTTTTATGAAAAACAAACGTGATTATAAACAGAACCAATTTACCAACTTAATGTACGAAAAATACTCAATAATCCAGTGCAATTGCCAAAAACAGAAAATTAAAAATATCGGTAACGGTATTTTAGGGGTAACGGTATTTCATTTTTATCGGTAAGGGTATTTTAAGGGTATCGATATTTAATTTATTTCGGTATCGGTATTTTAAGGGTAACGGAATTTCAGTTATTTCGGTAATGGTATTTTAAAGATAGCGGTATTTCGGTAACGGTATTTTAGGGGTAACGGTAGTCAGTTGAAAGCTTTTTGAATCGATAACGGTATTTTAGCGGTATTGCCTGCCAACCCTGTTTTTATCTTAATTATTTAAGGAAACTTTCTTTATTGAATAAAAGTTTTATTTATTTAGTGCAATTAACAATAAACAAATTAACCTAAAGTTTGAGTTACAGATGTCAAATTCCATACAAATTTGAATTTTTTAACTTTCAGTTTGTGTTAACTTCAGGTTATTTGTTTATTGTTAATGGGGGTTAGAATTAAAATTAGCTTAATTATAAAAAAAATGTTGTTAAAAATTTAAATAATATGCAAGTGCTTGTGCAAATATAAATATTACTGACACTTTAGAAAAACTTTTATTTTCTATTGTTGATTATACTTGAATGGATATTGCTAGATCTGTCAAAACAACAGAGTAGTATATTGGAAGATGATAAAGCAAATTGTGTTTTTTTTTTTTTTGTTTTTTTGATATTTTAAATGTTTAGAAACGCTCCTAGACGAGAAGAAGAAATTCTCATTGAGTTTGCACTTTAACTTAACAAATATTTTTAGAAATACTAAAAACGTCGCCCCTGACAATTGCTTTATTCAAGAATAAAATTTGGATAGCGACATGCTTTTAACATATTATTTTCCATAATTTGTTAATTAGGTTTTGGGATTTAAGCGCATTTAATTCCTAATTAATATTATATATAAAAATTTTAAATAACTTAAAAAAAAATGTGGAGGAACAAAATTTTTCAATGTTTTGTACAAGAAATCGATTTCTTCTTTACATAAGAATTCTGGCAGAAGTAGAAAACACCCGTTCGCTAGTACCTGAGCTGACTGGAATACACATTATTTGAAGGATGGGAAGATCTCTGGAATTTTTCCAAAATTGTAAATTATCGCAATCTGGTTTAATATAATCACGCAAACTCACGCACAAAAATTTACTCACGCACGACTCACGCACGAAAATTTTTTTTAACTCACGCTCACGCACGACTCACGTGAGTGCTATCATTTTAACTCACGATCACGCGTGATTCACGCGTGACACGAATATTTCGTGTAACGCGCCCATCTCTACTATATATAAATATATGTTTATGAATCATTGAATCCCTATACATTTTTTTTACTTCATTCCTATTATCTATAAAATTTATTGACCAATTATTTTATCCGTCGAAACCCTAGAGTAATAAACTTAATAAATGTTAATTTAAATTTAAAAATATGACTTGCTAAATTTTATTCCCTGGTTGACGAAACTTAGGCTTATGATAATGACACGAGTCGGTATGATGGAACTGGACAAAATGTTTGCTTTTATTATTTCTCTTCCTCCCTTACTTTTTATTTCTCTCTATTAAAATGTGTAACGACCTGACCAAGATCCCCCCCATTTTGCCCTGAGCACGGTCGTGCATTTCTATGGGTCAGATGTGATTTTCGTTACACTCTCCATGGTTGAATTTGTCATTTCTTTTTACATATGACTTGCTAAATTTTATTCCCTGGTTGACGAAACTTAGGCTTATGATAATGACACGAGTCGGTATGATGGAACTGGACAAAATGTTTGCTTTTATTATTTCTCGTCCTCCCTTACTTTTTATTTCTCTCTATTAAAATGTGTAACGACCTGACCAAGATCCGCCCCATTTTGCCCTGAGGACGGTCGTGCATTTCTATGGGTCAGATGTGATTTTCGTTACACTCTCCATGGTTGAATTTGTCAAACACTGCAACTAAGAACTGTCAAATTAAGTTGGGCAAAAAACTTGACGTTAAGGTGTGATTCACAGTATAATAAGTTGGTGCTGATATTTGTAACACAATAAAATATTGGACCTAGACCCACCTTTTAGTATACCCATCGACTCAAAATCACTTTTTGTTTCGATTTATCGATGTGCGTCTGTCAGTCCATGCATTCTTGTGCGCACTCTACAGGTCGCAAATATTAAGATATTTTGATGAATTCGGTCCATGTTTAGACCTAGTGCCCGTATAAGGGTCCCCCCAAAATTGGCTTGGTTACACGCTGCAGGTCGCAAATATTAATATATTTTGATGAAAATTGGTACACCGACCTATATCCGCCCAAGGATGAAGCCTATTGATTTTGGTTAAAATCGGTCCATATTTAGACCTAGTGCATATAACGGTCCCCCCTTGGTTACACGCTGCAGGTCGCAAATACCAAGATATTTCTCTTCTTTTATCATTTTATAGAAAATTTTGCACAAGTCCCAATTTAACCCATTCGAATTTCGGGTCCAAACATTAGTTGGCTTTTAACCAGATTGTTGTAGGGTATTGTATAGTCGGCATGTCCGACTTTAACTTTTTTTTACTCCTTTTAAATATTTTTGTAATGCTGCGAATATGGACAACCACTTAGAAAAACGACCTTGTCGAATAAAAATAATGAATTTTTACACCGAATTATATGCAGTAGACCCTAATTCTACAACTTATTATTTAGATATTAGTAAAGAGTCATATGATTTTAAGTAAAATAAATCATAACACTGGAAATATAATCCTAATTAAAATCTTAAAGACTTTAAATGTGAGAGAGCTAACTTAACAGAGATGACTTTGTGTGTGCAAATCTTATGAGAGAGAATGATTTTTTGAAAAAAGTCTAAAAATGAGAAATCCGATAAGAAATCTTATGACTGCCAAAATAATCGTATGGCTGCCAAAAAAATCTTAAGCACATGGCTTTTTTGACAGATCCTAGCAGTCAATCCTATAATGTAAACTACTCTTAATGAGCACCCATTGCTGAGATTTTGCTGGTACCATCTTCGAAACGATACGATAGTGGTGAGCATAAATAAAGCTATGTTTATTAGACCGACTCACGAAAAAAGTAAAAAAGTGTCCCTCTCAAAATAAACATTGGTTTGTTCTATGATGATTCCCAAAATATTTCGGAAGCTATGAGATCTCACGAGCTTGACGAGATGAAAGGTTTTTTTGAGGCACGTCCAGCGGTATATATTACATGTTCAAGCAGTTTTCGCGTTTTATCAAAAATTCAATATGGTGTCCTAAATAGATGTAGGGGTTCATTCCCTACATTAAAAATATTAATTTAAATTTTACTTTGAATTTTATGTTTTTCATTATTGAAGTTTTTCTTTATTTTAAAATTGTATTCATTCAAGTTTCATAATTCGAATAAACAACTACAGATTTTATTAAAATAATATTAAACCAAATTTAATTTTAATATGATCCTTCGGGATTCTATAATAGATACCAAGACTTTTGTTTTGACAAGTAAATCATCGCTAAGTGGATATAGTTTGGAATTTTGCAAATTTCATACATTTTGCATGGTGTTCTAGACCAAATTTTGTTAAAATTTTTGAGTTACTGCAATCTGCATTTGAATTCAGTATGTAGTTGATGTAATATAAAAATGCAACTTAACAGAAGAACAATCCAGCACGCGCTTTTTTGGCGGAATAACTTTTTTCGCGAAAAACATTTTTTATAAAATTTTAATAATAATTTAGACTCAGTTTCTATTAGATATAAGGATAACTTAACAGAAAAAAACCCTACACGCGCTTTTTTTTGGCGGAATATCTTTTTTTCGCGAAAAAAAATTATTATAAAATTTTGTTTAGGGTCAGCCTATATTTAGATTAAAAAAAAAAAATTACAGACAAGCGTATTTCGATAAAATATTTTATTTAATAATAAACCTACAAAAAAGTTCATAAAATTTTTTTATTGAATTTGTAGAATTCTAAACTATATCCACTCAGCGATGATTTACTTGTCAAAATAAAGGTTTTGGTATTCATACTGCTCTATTTAGAACAATTGTTTCCACCACATTGAATTTCTGATAAAACGCGAAAAATAGATAATTGTAAAACAATCTGAAACAGTTAATTTAAATCGACTATAGATTATGATATATAAGTTTGACATTTTAATCACAAACTTCTCCGTACAAAAGAATCAAAGATTTGTTTTGTTTTTAGAATATCCTTGAAAATAGGACACGTCTGGATATGCTTGCACAATCCCAGTGTAGAAACGGTAATGACATATCATTATTTTTTGGACTACCAGTAATGACACCCACTTACCTTCTGAATTATTTTAAAACATATAATAATGAGTTACTGATAATGACTTATTTTTATCATTATTTCAAATAGAAAATAATTTTCTAGATTTCTTTTTAAATTTTTTGAAATCTATTTTTAGACTCAATATTTTTTAAACACTGGTAAGGATATATGTAACCACATATTTTTTTATTTTTTGTATGTTGGCGAGTAAGCTTACTTGTGTGCAGGAGGTCAAGTATGTTTTTATCTATTAAATATTACATGTCGATATAGCTCAGATGTTAGAGCTATTGACTGGCAATCTGTAGGCCCAGGTTCGATTCCTGCACCAGGAAATTTTATTAAAAAAAAAAAAATACAATAAAAAATATTTTTTTTTATATAATTAATTTTTTTGAAAATCTATTTTTAGACTCATTATTTTTGTCAGTACTGGTATGCACATAGGTAACGATATACTTTTTGATTTTTCGTATGCTGGTGTGTAACCATGACTCATTATTTTTCGCGACATCGCCATATAAACGTAATAAGAAACGTAATAACAAAAGTAACTAGTTACCATTACCAAGTATGTAGTTACATAACCACATATGTGGTAATGATTTTCTACACTGGGATGTTCATGAACATATTATATATACCGCTGGACGCTTTCATGTAATAGCCATATTGATTATGTTGTCTTCAGATAAAATGCAAAATTCTTACAAAAACTAAAAAAAATACCTTTTTAGAAAGTGGTCCAGCTCGTGAGATCTCATTGCTAGACCCGAAATATTTTGGGAATCATCATAAAACAAACCAAGGTTTATTTGAAGCGGGCACTTTTTTTTAACTTTTTTTCTGTCCATATAAGGTGAGTCGCTCTAATATTTATAATAGCATCAGCTGTTCGTTTTACAATTTACCAAAGTTACTTCAAGAAAAATTATGGTAACTTCGTTAATAAAACACCCACACAAATGCACTCTAATGAGCGCTGTCATTTTCGAGTACGGGAACGCTTTCTAGTACCCCAAAAGAATTTAGCTGGACGATTTTAATGAAATTTGTCGGTAAACTAATGAAGTCTTCTTCACAATGAAAATGAAAAATTCTTAAATTTTATGAAAAAACTTCATATATCTATGAAACTTTTAATAATTAAAATGAAAGTTTTCACACTTTATGAAAAATTCCATTAGTTCAGTGGAACTTCATTGGTTTTATGCAAAAATTAATTTAAATCGATAGTTCCCTCAGCTTATGATTGGGAACCTGCGAGTTTCCGTAGTAATGTAAAGGAGTAAAGGAACACGTTGGCTTAAGTCATTATACCCTACACCACTATGTGGTCATTATACCCTACACCACTATGTGGTCAGGGTATTATAAGTTTGTGCTGATGTTTGTAACACCAAAAAGTATTGGTCCTAGACCCACCTTATAGTATACCGATCGGCTCAGAATTTTTTTTTATTTCGATTTAACGATGTCCGCCTGTCTGTCTGTCCATGCATTCTTGTGCGCACTCTACAGGTCGCAAATATTAAGATATTTTGATGAAACTTAGTACACCGACTTATGTCGGCCCAAGGACGACGCCTATTGATTTTGGTTAAAATCGGTCCATGTTTAGACCTAGTGCCCATATAAGGGTCCTACCAAAATTATATTGTTTATACGCTGCAGGTCGTAAATATTAAGATATTTTGATGAAATTTGGTACACAGACCTATGTTAGCCCAATAACGGAAGCCTATTGATTTTGGTGAACATCGGTCCATGTTTAGACCTAGTGCCCATATAAGGGTCCTACCAAAATTATACTGTTTATACGCTGCAGGTCGCAAATATTAAGATATTTTGATAAAATTTGGTACACAGATCTATATTGGCCCAATAACGCAGCTTATTGATTTTGGTGAACATCGGTCCATGTTTAGACCTAGTGCCCATATAAGGGTCCTACCAAAATTATACTGTTTATACGCTGCAGGTCGCAAATATTAAGATATTTTGATGAAATTTGGTACACAGATCTATATTGGCCCAATAACGCAGCCTATTGATTTTGGTGAACATCGGTCCATGTTTAGACCTAGTGCCCATATAAGGATCCTACCAAAATTATACTCTTTATACGCTGCAGGTCGCAAATATTAAGATATTTTGATGAAATTTGGTACACCGATCTATGTCAGCCCAAGGATGAAGCCTATTGATTTTGCTTAACACCGGTTCATGTTTAGACCTAGTGCCCATATAAGGGTCCCCCCAAAATTATATTTTTTATACGCTGCAGGTCGCAAATATTAAGATATTTTGATGAAATTTGGTACACATACCTATGTTGGCCCAAGGACGAAGCCTATTGATTTTGGTGAACATCGGTCCATGTTTAGACCTAGTGCCCATATAAGGGTCCCCCCAAAATTGGCTTGGTTACAAACTGCAGGTCGCAAATATTAAGATATTTTAATGAAATTTGGTGCGCTGACTCACATTATAGAAAATTTTGACACAAGCCCCATTTTAACCCATTCGAATTTCGGATTCAAACATTAGTTGGCTTTTAACCAGACTGGTGTAGGGTATTGTATAGTCGGCATGCCCGACTTTAACCTTTTTACTCGTTTCCATATAAATTTGACATTAGACAACTTAGCGTTAACTCTTAAGACGGATTCACAATGCTGGAGTACTTCACTCGTGAGATCTCATTGCTAGACCCGAAATATTTTGGGAATCATCATAAAACAAACCAAGGTTTATTTGAAGCGGGCACTTTTTTTTAACTTTTTTTCTGTCCATATAAGGTGAGTCGCTCTAATATTTATAATAGCATCAGCTGTTCGTTTTACAATTTACCAAAGTTACTTCAAGAAAAATTATGGTAACTTCGTTAATAAAACACCCACACAAATGCACTCTAATGAGCGCTGTCATTTTCGAGTACGGGAACGCTTTCTAGTACCCCAAAAGAATTTAGCTGGACGATTTTAATGAAATTTGTCGGTAAACTAATGAAGTCTTCTTCACAATGAAAATGAAAAATTCTTAAATTTTATGAAAAAACTTCATATATCTATGAAACTTTTAATAATTAAAATGAAAGTTTTCACATTTTATGAAAAATTCCATTAGTTCAGTGGACGGGTACCAGTGAAACTTCATTGGTTTTATGCAAAAATTAATTTAAATCGATAGTTCCCTCAGCTTATGATTGGGAACCTGCGAGTTTCCGTAGTAATGTAAAGGAGTAAAGGAACACGTTGGCTTAAGTCATTATACCCTACACCACTATGTGGTCATTATACCCTACACCACTATGTGGTCAGGGTATTATAAGTTTGTGCTGATGTTTGTAACACCAAAAAGTATTGGTCCTAGACCCACCTTATAGTATACCGATCGGCTCAGAATTTTTTTTTATTTCGATTTAACGATGTCCGCCTGTCTGTCTGTCCATGCATTCTTGTGCGCACTCTACAGGTCGCAAATATTAAGATATTTTGATGAAACTTAGTACACCGACTTATGTCGGCCCAAGGACGACGCCTATTGATTTTGGTTAAAATCGGTCCATGTTTAGACCTAGTGCCCATATAAGGGTCCTACCAAAATTATATTGTTTATACGCTGCAGGTCGTAAATATTAAGATATTTTGATGAAATTTGGTACACAGACCTATGTTAGCCCAATAACGGAAGCCTATTGATTTTGGTGAACATCGGTCCATGTTTAGACCTAGTGCCCATATAAGGGTCCTACCAAAATTATACTGTTTATACGCTGCAGGTCGCAAATATTAAGATATTTTGATAAAATTTGGTACACAGATCTATATTGGCCCAATAACGCAGCTTATTGATTTTGGTGAACATCGGTCCATGTTTAGACCTAGTGCCCATATAAGGGTCCTACCAAAATTATACTGTTTATACGCTGCAGGTCGCAAATATTAAGATATTTTGATGAAATTTGGTACACAGATCTATATTGGCCCAATAACGCAGCCTATTGATTTTGGTGAACATCGGTCCATGTTTAGACCTAGTGCCCATATAAGGATCCTACCAAAATTATACTCTTTATACGCTGCAGGTCGCAAATATTAAGATATTTTGATGAAATTTGGTACACCGATCTATGTCAGCCCAAGGATGAAGCCTATTGATTTTGCTTAACACCGGTTCATGTTTAGACCTAGTGCCCATATAAGGGTCCCCCCAAAATTATATTTTTTATACGCTGCAGGTCGCAAATATTAAGATATTTTGATGAAATTTGGTACACATACCTATGTTGGCCCAAGGACGAAGCCTATTGATTTTGGTGAACATCGGTCCATGTTTAGACCTAGTGCCCATATAAGGGTCCCCCCAAAATTGGCTTGGTTACAAACTGCAGGTCGCAAATATTAAGATATTTTAATGAAATTTGGTGCGCTGACTCACATTATAGAAAATTTTGACACAAGCCCCATTTTAACTCATTCGAATTTCGGATTCAAACATTAGTTGGCTTTTAACCAGACTGGTGTAGGGTATTGTATAGTCGGCATGCCCGACCTTAACCTTTTTACTCGTTTCCATATAAATTTGACATTAGACAACTTAGCGTTAACTCTTAAGACGGATTCACAATGCTGGAGTACTTCACTCGTGAGATCTCATTGCTAGACCCGAAATATTTTGGGAATCATCATAAAACAAACCAAGGTTTATTTGAAGCGGGCACTTTTTTTTAACTTTTTTTCTGTCCATATAAGGTGAGTCGCTCTAATATTTATAATAGCATCAGCTGTTCGTTTTACAATTTACCAAAGTTACTTCAAGAAAAATTATGGTAACTTCGTTAATAAAACACCCACACAAATGCACTCTAATGAGCGCTGTCATTTTCGAGTACGGGAACGCTTTCTAGTACCCCAAAAGAATTTAGCTGGACGATTTTAATGAAATTTGTCGGTAAACTAATGAAGTCTTCTTCACAATGAAAATGAAAAATTCTTAAATTTTATGAAAAAACTTCATATATCTATGAAACTTTTAATAATTAAAATGAAAGTTTTCACATTTTATGAAAAATTCCATTAGTTCAGTGGACGGGTACCAGTGAAACTTCATTGGTTTTATGCAAAAATTAATTTAAATCGATAGTTCCCTCAGCTTATGATTGGGAACCTGCGAGTTTCCGTAGTAATGTAAAGGAGTAAAGGAACACGTTGGCTTAAGTCATTATACCCTACACCACTATGTGGTCATTATACCCTACACCACTATGTGGTCAGGGTATTATAAGTTTGTGCTGATGTTTGTAACACCAAAAAGTATTGGTCCTAGACCCACCTTATAGTATACCGATCGGCTCAGAATTTTTTTTTATTTCGATTTAACGATGTCCGCCTGTCTGTCTGTCCATGCATTCTTGTGCGCACTCTACAGGTCGCAAATATTAAGATATTTTGATGAAACTTAGTACACCGACTTATGTCGGCCCAAGGACGACGCCTATTGATTTTGGTTAAAATCGGTCCATGTTTAGACCT
The DNA here is from genome assembly GCA_949987735.1 of Leucophora obtusa. Lineage (NCBI taxonomy): Eukaryota > Metazoa > Arthropoda > Insecta > Diptera > Anthomyiidae > Leucophora > Leucophora obtusa. The sequence continues at coordinate 112,341,918 of OX465299.1, forward strand.
AGTGCCCATATAAGGGTCCTACCAAAATTATATTGTTTATACGCTGCAGGTCGTAAATATTAAGATATTTTGATGAAATTTGGTACACAGACCTATGTTAGCCCAATAACGGAAGCCTATTGATTTTGGTGAACATCGGTCCATGTTTAGACCTAGTGCCCATATAAGGGTCCTACCAAAATTATACTGTTTATACGCTGCAGGTCGCAAATATTAAGATATTTTGATAAAATTTGGTACACAGATCTATATTGGCCCAATAACGCAGCTTATTGATTTTGGTGAACATCGGTCCATGTTTAGACCTAGTGCCCATATAAGGGTCCTACCAAAATTATACTGTTTATACGCTGCAGGTCGCAAATATTAAGATATTTTGATGAAATTTGGTACACAGATCTATATTGGCCCAATAACGCAGCCTATTGATTTTGGTGAACATCGGTCCATGTTTAGACCTAGTGCCCATATAAGGATCCTACCAAAATTATACTCTTTATACGCTGCAGGTCGCAAATATTAAGATATTTTGATGAAATTTGGTACACCGATCTATGTCAGCCCAAGGATGAAGCCTATTGATTTTGCTTAACACCGGTTCATGTTTAGACCTAGTGCCCATATAAGGGTCCCCCCAAAATTATATTTTTTATACGCTGCAGGTCGCAAATATTAAGATATTTTGATGAAATTTGGTACACATACCTATGTTGGCCCAAGGACGAAGCCTATTGATTTTGGTGAACATCGGTCCATGTTTAGACCTAGTGCCCATATAAGGGTCCCCCCAAAATTGGCTTGGTTACAAACTGCAGGTCGCAAATATTAAGATATTTTAATGAAATTTGGTGCGCTGACTCACATTATAGAAAATTTTGACACAAGCCCCATTTTAACTCATTCGAATTTCGGATTCAAACATTAGTTGGCTTTTAACCAGACTGGTGTAGGGTATTGTATAGTCGGCATGCCCGACTTTAACCTTTTTACTCGTTTCCATATAAATTTGACATTAGACAACTTAGCGTTAACTCTTAAGACGGATTCACAATGCTGGAGTACTTCACTATGCGAAAAAGAAAGGAACAAAATCCACTCTGCAGAGGGGATTACTCCAGCATTGTGAATCCGGCTTTAATGTTACTAATGTCAAATTTGTATGGGAATGATATAAGCCAACATTGATACCTTTCCGCAAAACCACAGCTATTATGAAAAATAATATATTAAGTGTACGAGTATATTAACACATTATTATATAAAAAGATGGTTGATGATTTTTTTAATTTCTAAATTGTTAATACTTTTTGTTTTGTGTGTTTTCAGCTGTTTCGATGGCGGATAGAAAATTCTGATTTTAACAGAATGATCCGGCAAGTACGTTTACATTTACGTGTTAGTAACCATTTGTATACACTTCTTCTTGTGGTATCGAAACAGCTAATTCGTTACAGTTACATTTACGGGTGGGTAACTTACTCTTTAGAATGTTTTCTGGATGTGGGTGTTCAGTAGACTGTCCCTTAAAATAGCGATTTGTCGATTTTCGTTCATTACAGCCCCAGTTTTATTGGAAATGGTCCCAAATGGAAGAAATCGATTTTTTTGGAAAACGTTAACCCATGTCGAAAGTTGGACGAAAATAGCCCATTTTTAAAAAAAGTGTATTACTATTAAAAATTCCCAAAATTCGAAATTTCGAAAAAAATTATTTTTCATTCCATTTACTCATATAATATAGTCAAAATGATTCAGACATGGAGTTTTGACTTCATCGGATATCATTAACCTAATTTAGCCTGGAATCGAAAATGACCCACGAATTTGATTAAATTGGAAAAACGTGTTTTTTTTAAATTAATTTTAAATATTATTTAAAATGCTTAATTTGGAGATGTCGATTGCTATTTGTACAAAAATTGCTCATTTTGTCAAAAATTTAACAAAATTTTAATTTTTTCATCAAATTTTGCACAGTTTTCGAAAAACATCTCTTAAATTTTCTTATACTATAATTATCTTTACATTGGTTTAAAAAATCTTTAACACTTAGTGGCCTGGGGTCAGAAAAGACCCATGAAACTTAATATTAATTATGACTACGAGATTGTGAAGCCATTAAATTGATAAAAAAAAAATCTCAACTGGATAAAAATAATTATTTTATATAACGCGATCCAAATGGGGTTAATTTTTATACTTTTGGCCAAAAACGCCCCACTAGGAAATTTACAGAATAACATCTTTCATAATTTTCGAAAAAATATCACTTCAAATGGATCAAAAAAATATTTTTTCCATTTGATAAAAATTATTATTTTGTGTAACTTGATCCATATAGGGTTAATGTTTTCACTTTTCGGCAAAAAAGCCCACTTGGAAATTTTCAGAATAACGTCTTTCCAAATAGAAAGCAATAAATGCATAATAAACAAAAGCTTTTAATTAGAATCTAATATGATTACAAAAATAAAATTGCTATTAACATATGGACACTTTTGACCCCACCTTTTTAACCCTTAAAAATAAGATTGGGGCTATAGAGAATTGCGCTTGTTCGTTAGTTTTGTACCCTCTATCGCATATCCCAATATAATAAAAATCTGGTAAATGTTATTCTGTAAATTTCCTAGTGGGTTTTTTTTTGTGAAAAAATAATAATTTTTATCAAGTGTAAAAATTTTTTTTTATTCATTCAAAGTGATATATTTGCGAAAATTATGAAAGGTGTTATTGTGTAAATTTCCTAGTAAGTCGTTTTTGGCCAAAAGTATAAAAATTAACCCCATATGGATCACCTTACATGAAATAATTATTTTTATCCACTTGAGATTTTTTTTTATCAATTTAATGGCTTTAAAATCTCGTAGTCATAATTAGTATTAAGTTTCATGGGTCTTTTCTGACCCCAGGCCACTAAGGTTTAAATATTTTTTAAACAAATGTAAATTTGTAACCAAATAGTGTAACCAAATTTAAGTGATGTTTTTCCGAAAACTGCGCGAAATTTGATGAAAACATTCAAATTTTATTTAATTTTTGACAAAATTAACAATTTTTGTAAAATGTCCTGGAAAGCAGTCGCTCCAAACACAAACTCGAATTATCATTTTTCCAATTTATTTTTTTTCTTTAATATCAACTATTATGTGGTACAAATAGCAATCGACATCTCCAAATTAGGCATTTTAAAAAATCTTTAAAATTAATTTTAAAAAAAACATGTTTTTGAATTTTTACCAAATTTGTGGGTCATTTTGGATACCAGGCTAAAGTGGGTTAATGATATCCGATGAAGTCAAAATTCCATGTCTGCATCATTTTGACTATATTAAATGAATAAATGGAATAAAAAATAATTTTTTTTCGAAATTTCAAATTTTGGGAATTTTTAATAGTGATACACATTTTTTTCCAAAATGGGCTATTTTCGTCCAACTTTCGGCACGGGTTAACATTTTCCAAAAAAAAAAAATCGATTTCTTCCATTTGGGACCATTTCCTACAAAACTGGGGGGTGTAATGACAAATTTATTTTTAAGGGACACCCTAGTATTCAGTTTTAAAGTTGGATGCTGATCTTTGTCACAATTAAAAACTTTGTATTTAAATCAAGATTGTGTTACGCAAATACCAATAATAAGTGCGTTCCCGTACGTTCCCAATGTTACCGAAATTTATCCAAAAGCGTTCCCGTACTCGAAAATTGGGTAAATGAGAGCGCTAATGTGAGTGTATTACATTGGCGTACCTAGACCATTTTTCTGGGGTGGGCAAGGGCCCCATTATGGCCCCATGATTTTATAGAAAACTCTGAAAACTGCATCAATTTTTCTCACGAAAACCTCGTGCAGGAAATGTATGAAGTTTGGATGTTTGATAGAGAAAAGAAATCTAAGATTAAGCAGTCTCATATTTTCTTCCACCTCTGAAGAACCCATTCTAACCCCATATTTTGACCACTTAAATTACCGAGGTGTTGATCTCTTATTTTTAAGTAAATGAATGTTCTTTTTAGTTTGAGTCTTTTTTATTTATAAATATTTAGGTCCGGTACGGGGAGGCTAAATAAGTTCTAAACTAAATACAAATTGACAAAAGAGTATAAAATTTATTTAAACATTTTTTGAAAACTCTTTCAAATTTCATAGAATTTTGGAAACCTGGATTTAGTTTAGAATTTATTTAGCCAGTTTGCCCCTACCCTTAATACAAAAATCGATCTTACAGACCCTTTGATTCCAACAATGTATTTTCCTAGAAACCGTAGACATATTTATCATAATGTATAGACATATTAATCATAGATTCAAGTATTATAGGTACATTTAATTTTCTAAGTATTTTCTGATCTGTTTTTACTGTTGCTTTTAAAAAAACTTGACTGATACCGAAATAAAAACAAAATTCGCGGCATATTTTTAAAAAATATTCTTTTATTTATTTACTCTTTTTTTTATTTTTAAATTTATTTTTTCACGATTTGCTTATTTTAGCTCTTATTTTAAATTTCTATAATGTTTAATCTTAAAACTGTTTTAGTTTTAACAATTGGTATTTCATTTAACTTTTCTTTGTAACTTAAGGGGAATTTTTTAAATTTTTATTTATATTATCAGAGGTTTTGAGGTAATTTTCTAATTTTTAATTGATTTTTTAATTTAATTATGGCCAACGCAAAAAACAAGTCAACTGCCATTAAGGGACCTATCCCATGACCGGTCAATCGGGGGCATATTCAAGGCACTCCCACCATATTTGTGTGTGTGTTAATGTTGTTTTCTTTTCTATTTTTTTCTTTTCCATTTTTTTTTATTTGCTGTGTGTGTGTTTGTTTTTTCTTTCTCTTTTTTATTTGAACAGAAACGAAAAACATATAACTTAACCATCAGCCAGCCATCACGCATAAGCAACGTTAGCTCAGACGGTAGAGCGTTTGCCTTACAAGCAGAAGGTTGTGTTATCGAGCCCTACTTCGACTCCAAGTAGATTATTTTTAATTCTTAATTTTTTATTAGATTATTTGAAAAGCTATTTTTAGACACACCACTTTACTGCCACAATGTGTCTAAACTGTGGCAATTGGTCATTTCCAATAACAACGCCATGTTAAAGTGATATGTCTCTTTCAAACAAAAAGACCGATCAACGACCGGTCTCCGCCCCCTTGGGACCTATCCTGCGTGTCATCTGGGACCGGTCTCTTTCCCCGTATTGTAATTATAGGAATTAATACAAATAAAGGAAAATAACGATTGTGGACTAAAAATTAAATAAAGCTGTGTACATTATTTCTTGTAACGAACACTGGACAGAGGCTGAGTATACCCTAGCGAAAATAAGTCGTTACAACTTGGCATTACTTACTCTGATTGCCAAATTTAAAGCTTGGCAGCAGTGAACCAACTGTTGAATTAAAAAAAAAAAAAAAATTGCTTTTAATGATGAAAATGTATTTAATGAATTCCTTAAATTCAATTAACACGACTGATAACAAGTTTTGGTGGAAAGTTTTTTTTTTATTAAAAATGATGTGTTGCTATGAAATGAGAAAATTTGTTGAGTTCTATTTTTATCTTTCCAGCACATAATGCTAACGTAGAACGTATTGAATCCAGAGACAATTTCTTATAGTATTAGTCAAATATAATTTTGATATGAATTTTCAAGAGTTTTATGAATATTTGAAGAAATGTGACATTCAAATTTGAAGCGTTGAAAAATATTCATGAAACTCTTGATAATTCGTATCAAGGAATTATAGAAATGTACATTCCCGAAAATGTATGAAATAAATCGTTATTTTTTTTTTGTTTATTCAGGTACTACAAATTTTAAGTTCAGAACGATTTTGTATCTTTTTTCTGAAGTTTTTTGTAATCAAGGCGCAGTGGACGCCAGAAAACAAAAAACTGAATCCAGAAACTATTTCTTGTTATATTTCTGATATTCGGTACGTTCGTAAATGCAGCAAATTTGTGCAACACTGCGGCAGTTATGCGAAGTTTTGTTGCTGATGCGTGATCAGCTGTTGCAGATGCTTTGCTACTGCTCAACAACTGCACAGACTTTGCTTTTTAGAACGTTTTGCAAAAAATAAAAACATGTTCGCAATAACATTAACAAATATTATTGAAAATCTTGATGGTAAAAATGACAATTTTTTGTTAAGTTATAATAAAAAGAGAATTAAAAGAAAGATGAAATGACTTTTGATTATTAAAAATCCAAAAAATGCTAAAAAATAAACATTTAAATTTTTATTAAGAATTTTTATATATTAACTCTTCCATTATGCACCAACGTTTAGTTTTCTTTTTGTATTAAATGATTTTAACATAAAAATTTAGAACGCGCACCATTGCAGAAATTTGCGGCAGCACCATTGCTAATTATTTGCATAAAAAAAACGTTTGACGTAAATCAATGCTGTCAAGTTTTGCATTTTTGAACGTTTTACTTTTATTATGCCGCAGTGATGCGTAACCAGAGTTTCGAAGAATTAATTCCCTAATTCCCTTTATTGGAACTGAATTTATATTTTATGAATGAATTCCCTGACCAAACTTAAGGAATTGAATGAATTCCTTTTTTTTTTTATTCGATTTGTATTAAAGGAATTCATTAATTTTTTTCTCATGCCTTCAAAATTTTATGAATTCATTCAACAAGGAATTCATTCAATTCTAGTTAACTCAACTTTTGGTAAAGGAATTCATTCAATTCTAGTTAATTCAACTTTTGGTCAAGGAATTCATTCAATTCTAGTTAATTCAACTTTTAGTCAAGGAATTAAATTTCTTTCGTTTAATTCCCTAAGGAATTCAATTTTTTTCGTTTAATTCCCTGAATTAAGTTTTCAATTCCTAGGGAATTAAACAAAAAAAATTTAATTCCTAGGGAATTAAACGAAAACAATTTAATTTCTTAGGGAATTAAACGAAATAAATTTAATTCCTTGACTAGAAGTTGAATTAACTAGAATTGAATGAATTCCTTGACTAAAAGTTGAATTAACTAGAATTGAATGAATTCCTTGACCAAAAGTTGAACTTGAATGAATTCCTTGACCAAAAGTTGAATTAACTAGAATTGAATGAATTCCTTGATCAAAAGTTGAATTAAGTGCACAGTTGAATGAATTCCCTAGCCAAAAGTTGAATTAACTAGAATTGAATGAATTCCTTGACTTCAAATTGAATTAAATAGTGTTGAATGAATTCTTTAGTGAATGATTTATTTAATTTTAATTCTTTACGCTTTGGTCAGGGAATTCATTCTATAAATTTGAATTCTTTGAATTCATTCACAGGAATTAATTCCTGATTATGTCTTTTTGATGAATTCATTCCTTGAATTAAAGAATTGAATTAAATTTTTGGGAATTCATTCCAAAAAGGAATTAATTCTTTAAAGCTCTGTGCGTAACTGCTGCATTTACGAACGTACCCATTATTAGAGTCAAATAAAATATTGATATGAATTGTCAAGAGTTTTATAAATATTTCAAGAAATGCGACAGTAATGTATTGATTCAAATTGGAAGCATTGAAAAACATTCATGAAACCCTTATCAAGAAATTATAGAAATGTACATTCCTGAAAATGTATGCAATGAATTGGTTAATCGCTACGTTTTTTTTGTTAATTTATGTACCACTAATTTAAAGTTCAGAATGATTTTTTATTTTTTTATATATTTAGTCAGAATATTCTTCCACCTCAAGTCCAAATTCTAATATGATATTGTCATATTAGATTTTTTATTTGTTGTTTCAAAAAGGGGTTGATCATTTTCATGGAAGAATATTCTGACTAAATATATGAAAATATAGAAAGTCCGAAAAAACAATTTTTGTATTTTTTAATGCAAAAATTAAAATAATTTATTTTTTTATTTATAAAATAAATTTTTATTTGTATATTTTATTGCGTTGTTGATTTTTGTAAAATTAATTTATTAAAAAAAATTGTCCTCTTTTTTAAGACAAATGTCCTCTTTTTTTGAGGTTGGCGTCCTCTTTTTCTCAAAATGGAAATGGCAACCCTATATGTACACCATTCCGTGTAACCATTCCTAAAGAATTCATTTATTGGCTGCATTCCCAAATCTTAAACAAGAATCTAACGAATTTTATTTATGACTCACCTTTTAATTGAATGAATTCTAGAAAATTTTAATTCATTCGATTAGAATTCATTCATAATAGAATTAATTCCATAAGAATGCTATTACGAAATGAAATTAAAGTTAAATTACACGAAATGAAATTAGCACATTTTAGTCACACACTTGGCACAAAACAAAATGTTCCATCCCATCACTGTTTCACATTATTATTTGAAATAAGGTTTTGGGCTAGAAAAGTGGTTTTTTGTTTTTCCGTACTATAATTTTGTCATTTTGTGAGAGGATTTTGAGCTTACTCTCATTTTACCGAACTCTACCCACAAAGAGTAAAGAAACACACCTAATGTAAACTTTAATTTAATTTTAAAGGTCAAAATTTAAACCACAAAACAATACATTGTATACTTGTCAAATCGATATTGTACTTCCAGTAGATACATAGTAATGGTCATTAGTTGACAACACTTAACTGACATTTTTGTTTGCAACTTACGTTTCGTAGAATAGTTACCAGTAACGTGGCTTCGAATTATGACCATCAATATATTGTTATACCATTATAGATCTATTTTTCAATCCAACTGAAAAAGTTTAATATTCAATTAATAAAAGATCTCCCCACAGGGTTGAAATGCATAAATTTAAAATCGTAAATTGTTTCTATAAACAAGACAAGTAAAATGTAGAAGCAACTATATAAATGAATTTCGCTTATGGAACGACACTACACAGTAGAGCGTACCACCTTACAGGCAAAAAAAAGTGTGCCGTACACCCTGCAATATGAAGTATTTGTGCAAGGAGGTTTCAAAAAAAAAATTTTTTTTGAAACCAGTATTTTGCTCTAAGGGGGTTTTGACCTCAAGTATCGCGTTCTAGTAGTTACCCACCAGATCTCAGTTGCTACCACCCTAATATACCACCCCAATGTCAGAAAATTAAAGCAAGCAAAAAATCATTAAACTTTTGCTAAGGAAGTTTTTCGATAAACCCAGTAGAAATTTTTTTATATATTGGTTGCTGAACGTAGGGGTCGCCTTTTTAAATTTTTTTTAATTGGATTTTTACTATATAGCAAAACACTGTTCTCCTCGATATATCACACTTTAAAATCCGACTTTAAATGCCAAAGCTATTAAAAAAGGCGAGCCCTACGTTCGGCAAAAAAAAAATTTTTTTTGAAATCGCCTTCCAAAAATACTTCATATTGGAGGGTGTACGGCGAACTTTTTTTTTTGAGGTACGGTCTACTACACAGTCTTCCAAATACTTGTTTGTGTGTACTGTGCCTGCTACTCGTAGAATAGTTTGTTCAATTTACACCTAAAACGGTACGTATAGTTGGTATATATTCAATTAATGTTGTAAACTTATAGTTAACACTCAACACCTTGTTACCACATTTGTCAGATATACCTTAAGGTATTTATAGTAAGACTCGTATGTTTTTTACTTATTTTGTTCTTCAAAATAAATACAATTGTCATCATCTCAATCGAAACATTCGCCTACTGCATTGATCTGGATAGAATGTAACGTTTTATCAAGAAAATTATAACCCAACAAAATATTGGTAATGACACCTCAATACTATCTGCATTACCATGATATATCATTACCTTTTGCATCATTTAATTTTTTTTTTTCTTTTTTAAATGTTTATTAAAAATTTTAATAAAATAATTTACATTAACTACACTCATACAAATAAGTCCGTAAAAATAGCAGAAAAAGTTACTAAAAATTAGTTAAAAATGATGCTGCAGAAAAAACTGCTAATATTAGCAGAATCAGTTTGCTAAATAGTAATAAAATGAAATCAGAAAAAAAACTGTTAAATTTACAGAATTTTAGTAATATTTGAGCTAAATTGTTGTTAATTGCAAATAACAATTTAACCTGCTAAAATTAGCAAAAAAAAATTGCTGAATAGTAGTTTAATAAAAATAGCAAAAAAAAAACTGTTAAATTTACAGAATTTTAGTAATATTTGAGCTAAATTTTTGTTAATTGCAAATAACAATTTAACTTGCTGAAATCAGCAAAAAAATTGCTAAATAATAGTAGAATGAAAATAGCAAAAAAAAAACTGTTAAATATACAAAATTTTTGCTAAAATTTTCTGAAATCAACAAAACTTTGGAAGATTACTAGTGGACTGGAAAAAGGTAAAAAAGGAGCAAATGAAATGAAAATTAATAAATAAAAAATAAATGTGTATTTAAAAGCATACTTCGGACCAGTTTATTGAATGTGTCAATTAATTGAAATTTTTTCAATTGGCATTGTTCAATGTCTAAATGCCCATTTATAATTGATGAAAGAAGTATTTGTTTTCATGTTTTAATAAAAGAATAAATTAAGAAAAAAAATTAAAAATTCTTATATTTTTTTTATATTACAATGCTTTTTCTTCAATTATGTGTACATTTCAATACCATTGTTTTCATCAATGCAAATTGAAAAAAATTTTATTGGCATTGAATGGTGATGAAATTTGTTGGCATTGACATTGAGATAAAGTAATGCCAATTATAATTCAATGCCAATGAAAATTTCTCAAGAATGATTTTTTGTAAAAGTGGTAACATTTATAGACAATAATATGTTAACCATAACAACCCAGTCAGAAATCGCCAGTGGTACAAAAAATCAAGCACTGGCATAGCACTGGGTAACCACGGTGTTAAAAATAAATGACTGGCAGAACTCTCATTTGGGACGCTTTGCCAGCGTTTGCGTTTTGCCAGTATTTGTTTTACAAAAATGTCGGGGTTTATAAAAAAAACCACTGACATAGAATAGGCTTAGAGTGATCTGCCAGGGTTTGCAACCAGTGGTTATCCAGTGCTACCTAGCCAATGCTACCAGTGGTATAAAAATCAATTCACTGGTAGACCCATGATTTTATACAAATGCTGACGCTTTATTAAAAAAGGTTTGTAGTCAGAAGGTTCCGAGTTCAAATCCGGTTGCAAGGAAAATTTTTTTTTTTTTTTTAATTTAAAATTTGTTCTGTTTTATAAAATCAATTTTTTGTTTGTGGGAAAGCTCCTTCAAGACCAACTTTTCTTTTGCCCTCCCAACGCTGGCACATTAGTTACAAAAAATTGTTTGCCAGTACTAGCCTTTTGGCACAGCCAGTAGTGTCCACCTATTATCACTCATTTATGTGTTTAGCCATCAAATATTATATGTCTCGTTAGCTCATTGGGTAGAGCAATCGTCTGCCAATCTGACACCCTGGGTTCAAATCACGGCAGGACCAAAAAAATACATATGAACTTTTTATAAATTTTATTTTGGAAAATATATTTCCAGACCACCTATTTATTAGTTTTGACAGTGTTTTTTTTTCAACAGCCGGTCCTTTTGTCTAATGATGTTATCATTTTGCGAATGGGAAAGCACTTTTTGCCACCTGCTAAAGTGCTTTACCACTTCTTTCCCGTTTGTATTTTTCTGATTGGGAAAATGTATTTCAGAGACCCTTCTTTGATTTTCATTGTTTGCTGATCGGATATGTACTTCCGAATTTATTTTAGTTTCCATTTTCAACTCTAAAGCTTCACCCACAGAAAAGAAGGTGTGGCCGATTAAAAATATCGTATTCTTTAAATAAGCTTAAAAAGTACAATATTAGGGAAAAAATTAGGGTACTCCACTTGCTCCCCAGAGATACTTTTAATCACAATTTTCATATTAAAATGGTTCGTCCAAAATAAACCTTGATCTTTGAAAATTAATGTATTACGATAAATCGAAACTTTTCTTATAAATTTTAATAATTTAGATATTTTATGAGTAGGACAAATTTTAACCATTTCAATTTACCTTTATTTAAAAACTTTTTGCATTATTTTTGGCGAGTTAAAAATATGCAGTAATTTTTATGAGTCATTTATCATTCTGTTTATAAGCGCTCCAAAATTGGTGGTTTAGTTTACAAAAAATTTGTAAAATTAGCAAATCTTCTGTTAAAAATTAGTAACTAAATTTCAGCAAAATACTGTAAAGTTAGCAAATTTATTGTTAAAAATTAGTAACTAAATTCAGCAAAATAAAATAGCAAAAAAATTTGTAAGTTAGTAATGTGGAGGTAGCAAAAAAATTAACTAAAAATTAAATTTTAACTAAATATTAGTTAAAAATTTGTTAAGTTGAAGTACTAACAGTTTTACTAACTTTTCTACAAACTTTTTTCTATGAGTGTACAAACATTTACTGCAACTAGCATAGGTACTTAGGGATAACAAGCAGTTTGTCTAAAATTAATAAAATTAGCTTCGGCGTTGTTGATTTACTAAATCACAGGGTTTTATACGTTTTAATCTTCTTTCCAAGTCTGCAGTATAAATCAGGTTAGATGCTTCTGGATTTACATGAGTTAGCAGTCTTTCTGCATGTTTAGTTGCCATATCAGCAATAACTTCGGATACTGTTCGAATCTTGAGGTCTCGATGGAGATCAGCGTTACGTATATACCAAGGAGCATCAACAGCATTTTGTAATAATTTATTTTGGAACTGTTGGATTATATTTACAACACCCTTTGCGGCGCATCCCCAAAGTTGAATGCCATATGTCCAAACGGGTTTTAAAATTTGATTATATATGAGAAGTTTGTTTTGTGTTGAAAGAATAGATCTTCTACCTATAAGCCAATTTAGCTTATGAAACTTAAGATTTAACTCTTGTCTTTTTGTTTTTACATGTTCCTTCCATTTCAGTTTTGCATCTAATGTCATTCCTAGGTATTAAGCCTTATTTGAATGAGGAATGTCTTTGTTATCAATATATATTGGTATACTTTATATTTTTTTATTAGTAAAATCTACGTGTATCGACTTTGTGTCATTGAGTTTAATATGCCATTTTTTAGACCATGTAATTACTGTATTTACAGCAGATTGTAGGTTTCCGGAAGATTCTGCTGCAGTTTTTCCGAACGATAATATTGCTGTATCATCTGCAAAGGTAGCCATCACACAATTTGGCTGAGTTTTATAATATAAAATAATGACTTCCTAATAACTGCCTGTTGCGGTCATTGTTTCCAAATATAAAATAATGACTTACCTATAATAGTTTAAATAAGTACTTTTGACACAGTTAAATTTTATACATATTTTATTTATTATATGTAAATATGTTTTGTGTTTAAATTTTTATCACGAGTCATAAAATTGCACACTAGAATTTATTTCCTTAAGCTAATAGTATTTGTGTAACTCTTTATTTTTAAGAATCAAGTAAGCAATTGGATAACAACTTACATTTCAACTTTTGGTAAGCATGTGTGTAACTACACGCAAAAATTATAGTTCTATCCAAGTTTTTGGTATAACTTATATAACAGGTATGGGCACATAAATGGCTTGAAGGGCCAAATTTGGGATTTCACAAACTTACGGAGGGCCGCACCAATTAATACATAACTCGACAAAAATAATTTTTGTACAGCCTTCTGCTAAAACCAGTTTTTGAGTATTTTGGTTTCCAAAGCCCGGATCTAAAGTCAGAAAAAAAAGGTCCACTGAATAGCCTTCGAGTTATGGGTCTTTCTTTTTTTTATTCCCTCACCCAGGGAAATACTTAAGGAGTCAATATTGCAGAGAAGTAAATCAAAATCTGTTATATTTTTATGATTTTTGATCCAAATATTGCCCTTCTTAATAACAATTGTGTGAAAAACACAAACTTAAAAAGATTTATCTTTAAAATTTTTTATCCGCATTTGTTCTACACAGAAGTCCTAACAAATTTGTGCAAACATTTTTAAAGAAAAACGTTTTCAAATCAGTGTTTTTCCACACAAATTTGTTAACGAATTCGTGTGATTCTTTTTACAAAAACACCCAGTTAATCTACAAAAATATAGTTTTCGTTATTTAAAAAAATTTGGTTTAAGGTTTTCACCAATTTTTAAATATTTTTAAATTTATTTAATGTATTTTGATCCCTTATTTTATTAATTGAACTGTGTAACATGAATTACGTTACGAACATAATTTTGATACAAAACGTGAAAAAATATAACTTATCGAAAATCTGAATGTAAATGAAATTTAAAACTCATAGGTCTACAACATTTTCGTATCGAAAATTTATAACAAATATCAAACCTCTCAGGCGCTGATTGCATTAAATTAGGACCTTGTCTAAGTCTAAACGATTGAAATTGACAATTACTTTCGACAAAATTACATGGGAAACGAAAACCAATTTTCGTTATTTTGCTGTCGGTTAGACCATTTTCGTGATACATAAACCAGGGCTAATTCTTAAATTTTAAAATTTCAATCACAAGACTCATAACCTAGCCTAAAAATTTGGATTCTTTCTTATTCTGTAAATCGAAAATTATTCAAAAAAGCACATATTTTTTTAAATTTTAAACTTGTTTGTCAAAAATTGCACATTAGTCAGTCTTAGTAAAATGAATCATTAAAGGCACAAACAGTTGAGGCAAATTTTTAAATCCAAAGGTGATTCAGAAACGAATCAGAAATGTAAATTAATGTGTACATTTTGTGAGCAATTCAAAAATTACTCAAAAAAAATTATTTTTTTAGCCTAAAGAATTTCTTTAAATAATTAATTTTTTTCTTTGAGTAATTTTTAGTCAAAAAAAATCTCTTTTTAATTCAGCACTTTCATACAAGTGAAAGTTTAATAATATATTTTGAGCACTTTTCTGATTCCTTTTTGGACTCGTTTGCTGGCTTGGAAAAAATAAATTATGAAAACTTTATTCAAAAGTTGAATGACATATTAAACAATTGGGATAAGGCGGAATTGTTTGCTTTAAAAACGGGATAAAAATTCAAGGCGGCACAAGCCTTTAGAAATCGGTACAATCGAGTCAAAAGCGGATTGGTTGGTCAAGTTAAGTGCAATAATAGAAAAAAGCCTGTAAAAAGTTTTGCAACAGCTGCTAAAAATTAGTCAAAAATTACGTAGCATAAAAAACTGCAGAAAGAAGCAGATTTTTTTTTGCTAAATATTAATGAGATAAAAATAGCAAAAATAAAGCTGTTGATTATACAGACTTTTAGTTATATTTGAGCTAAATTTAAATTAATTGAAATAAAAAAATTAATCTGCTAGAATCATGAACAAATTTTGCTGTATATTTCTATAACTAACAAACTCAAACATATTTTAAAATGTTTTCAGAGAATAAAAATCTATTTTTGTGAAATCAGCAGTCTACTATTTTTCGTCATACATTTCTATTGATTTTAGCAGGATGACTATTATTATATTTAACCGTTTATTTTTGCTCTTCTAATCTTACGAATATTTAGCGAAAATCTGCAAAAAATGTTCTGCAAAATCACTTTTAAATAATAAACCTGTAAAAATATCAGAAAAAAACTAATTATTGTTTTGCTATTTTCACAGGTTTATTTCTATAAGTTTACGAATAAAATTTTAATGCGCCTAACTGTTTTACCAAATTTAAGTGCTTCAAGGGCAATTCCCAAAAGTAGATTTTAGAGATCCTTACGGAGTCCGTAGAACAGCCTTAATTATTTCCAAAAATGAAAGGTAATTTTTTGAATTCAAACCTATAAAAAACTAAGAGATTCCTAAGTACTTCTACGTCATATTGAGCCATAAAGTATTTTTCCCAGGCTTAAGGTTTAAATAAAGAAGAAGGAATTTTTCACTAAATAAATAAATAAATGTGCAAAAATGTCGATATTTGTTGACCGGTGTAATTTTTTTGAGGCTCCATTTAATGTTTATTTTGCTATCGCTGGTTTTTATATTCTGTATTTTTTTTAAATTCTGATTTTAATTGTTTTTAATTTAATTTAATTTTTTTTTAATTTTGTTTAAAATTAAATCAAAAAAATAAAAATAAATATATTTTTTAAAGATTTTTTGGATGTTTTATTTTTATATTTGACAATTTGTAGTAATTACGAAATCGACTATGTAGCACGTTATGGAAAATGCCTACATCAATAGTTGTTATTGATTATTATAGTTTATTTATAAAAAATCTAAACTGACTATGGATTTAGTTGACTATGCTACCACGAACTTTTTTGGGTGTATAAATGTTAACGCAGAAGTTGTGATTCTTTAGATAAAATGAATTTAGTGGAATATGATATGGCTTAGTAAAGAAGCAATTAAAGGAAAATATTTCAACAAAAAAATGATTCATCTATAGCGGCCTATACGTTAAAATCGCGATTTTTCCAAAAAATTTTGTATGGCAGCATAGCTTTTCAAGATGTCCCCAAAGTCCAACTTTTAGTATAATATGGGGTCACCTCTAAAAACTGTTGTTGCAAAATTTCAAGCAATAAAGGTTCCATTTGCAAAAGTTATGGCAATAAATACATTTTTTACTAAGGTTAATATCGTACTAAAGACACTTTAATATCTTAAAATGTAATTAGTATCTTAAAATGTCTTTAGTACGATTAGAGTTGTGAAAACCAGTTTCCGAATTATTCGATAATCCGGTTTTTTATATATTTCCAGGGTTTTTAAACCGGTTTTTGAAAAAGGCCGGTTTTAGAATTATTCGAGAACCCGGTTTTTTCGTGTCGTATAATTCGACATTTTCGAATATTTATAAGGTGAACATTTCTAATAAATTTTCTTCATTTGTTCAATATTTATGCAAAATATATAAGTGCCTATGCATAATAATTTGAAAAATCTTATAACACATTTATAAAATGAATTTTGAATGGAAATTTTTTTTATAAGTCACTTAAAAATTTTCAAAGTGATTATGCATATGACCCTTAATGTTTGATTCCCTCCTTTAGACTGAGTGGACTATTATCAAAATACTTTATTTTTTCGAAACAAAAATATTGAAATTCTTTCAAGAGACTGTTTTTTTTTGCAGAATTCTCCATTTTCTCTCTATCTTCAAAACGTTCTAATTTTTTTTTTGACAATAAGTCAAGTAGGAAAGATCTAAAAGTTTGTCCTAAAATGCATATAAGCTCAATTTTTCCATTTCCTCAATAAATAAAAGGAGTTTTTTCAGCTAAAAAATTGTAATAAAAATTTTAAAAGTCACAAATGGTTTCACATTAATTGGAAAACTACAATCTTATTAAGGCCAAAGTTATTTTTTGTGACATTTTCAAATCGTCCTGTCTACTAAATTATTGCGAAAAGAACTTCCACCGCAATTTTGTAACAATTCCAGAGGAATTACTGGGGGGTTATTATATAATTCGATTGGAAAAGAAAACGCTTTCGAACATAATTTTCACATTAAAAATTCAGTAACAGAAAATAGTTTTTATTGAAGGAAAATGTTGAAAACGTGTAGACAATGTCTAGTAAAAGCAAAGGGTATACATAATAAAGATATTGGGGGACTCTCTATCACTGAGAAAGCATTTGTTCTTTTATGTGCCTTCCCGAGTAAAAAAGTTTTGATATAATCATATATTATTTTATGTAATTGCATTTAGTAACTTATAGTTACATATGGCAGGATATGCTTTTAAATTCAAGCAGATATACTTTTATATAGTCATATGTTAGATATTTTTTCCTCAAAGGTTTTAATATGGAGGCATATGTGATTTTATATTATTACATACTGGCCTACATATAATTGCATGTGCTATATATAAGTACATAAAGTAACATATTACAGATATAACTACATATACGTTTATATATAATTTAGTATGACACTATACATAATAATATAAAACTATATGTGGAGCCATATAAGAAATATTTCATAATTTGTGTTAGATATGATTATATATTGACGAATAAGAACCCATATATAACTTAATACGGTTCCATATCTACAATATTTCATGATTTCTTTAATATATAACAATATAACGTTCTTTATAAAATCATCTATAATTATATATCATCCCACATAAGCAATTATTTCAAAGTGATTTTATATAAAAATATATAAGGTCCATATAAAACCGTATTATATTATATGTGGTTCTATGTTAAAATTGATTTTGAACTAAATTTAGATTTAGTAATAACTAGGGATTGGCGCGTGACTAGAAATGTTCGTGAGTCACGAACATCTCTGTGAATAACACGCGATCGTGAGTAGTAATTACTATACTCAAGTGATTCGTGCGTGAGCGTGAATAAGAATATATAACCCGTGCATGATTCGTGTGAGTTTATTTTTTGCATCATATATTTTTAGTAATTTTTACTATTTTGTAATATTTGACTATTTTTTTTTTACTATTTTTCTTATATCTTGGTTGTACATATAACATGATCGTATTGACTTTAAAATTTCAGTCTTGTCAACTTTAATTTAAAATTACTAAAAATAAAGAAAATTTTGTTCATGTTTAATGCACTGTCATGGTAAATCTGGATAAAAGTAATGGAAGATTTATCGAAATTAGAGGATCTTCAGCAGACCTTTGGGTTAATCATTATATTTGGAAATTAATTACACATGCAATTACACAATTACATGTAATTGTAATTGAAAAAAAATCAATTACAATTACATATTATTTGTAATTGTAATTAAAAAAAACAATTACAAGTAATTTGTAATTTAAAATTTGCAATTATACATTACATATAATTGTAATTGAAAAAATTTCAATTACAATTACATTTTTTTCGGAAAAGAAATAATGACAAAAAGCACAAGTGAGGGGTCAGCCCAACATGACGTATTCTTTTTATACTTATCCACGCCTATCCAACCTATCCCAGTCAGTTTTTTCTACAAAATTTTAACAAAAAACATTTTAATTCTAAATGTAATTGAAATTTGTAATTGAAATCACTTTCAATTACAATTACTTGTAATTGAAAATTTTCAATTACAGTTACATGAAATGTAATTGTTTTTTTTTTTATTTCAATTACATTTATTTGCAATTGTAATTGAAATCCCCCAGGCCTGATCTCCAGATATTGCATATCTTTTTTATTTAAAAAAATAATTTTTGTATATTGTTAGATATGGTCCTATATAATATGATAAAAAGTATAAGGTCAATATTTAGATATAATTGTATCAAACTATGTCCACTTTTATAACATTTTATATAATTTTATACAAAAAGATATAATTTGATGTAATTGGATGAGGACAAAATTCGGATACAATTGTATCGAATTGCATAAAATTGTATCAAATTGTACCAAATTGTATACAATTGTATACAATTCGATACAATAAGATACAATAAGATGTTCTCATTTTTCGGATATAATTATATCTAATTACATAAAAGATTATATATAATTAAAAATAACTTCATATGGCTCCATATCACTTTTTTTTACTTGGGTTGGAAGAGGAACATACTCAAACCAATATCACCCAGCAAACATGGCAATACGAAGAAGATTCTCCGAACATATCACCAGAATGAAAACATTTATTGCCGGCAATATCAATTTCGTATTCCGGAAGTTTCCTTCGTCGGAAACAACTGTTACACTAAACCAATACTTCCAGGCAATATGAAAGCAATAACTCATATGGAAGATAAAAGGGATATCGCTAAATAAAATAAAAACGATTTAATTTTTTCGTTTTTAAATTTAAGCCTGAAAAACAATAGCCGTTTTTTCTAATCACTTGGATTTAATAAATCCAAAAAGTATTTCTAAAAGTGCTCAACAGATGGGGTTAGATTCTTCCTATTTTAAAAAAATTTTCTGTCCGACACTTCTTTCACCCTAATTTTTAATACTTTTAATTTATAATTATATTTTACATAAAACAGCGATAAACAGTCTGCCTTTTCAGTTTCATCACTTCAATTTATATTTTTACACAATTGAAAAATTTCATTGCAATATTTAATATTCACTAATTGGATTTAATTAAATTACTTACAGTAGAGTGAAAAATTGCCATTTCTATTTGAGCTATTTCTCCATGTCCAAGATGAAAAATATGTATTTGGTGAGGTGTAGTTTTTTTTCTAAACATATTTCATTAAAAAAATTAATAAAAACCTTTTATTTGTTAGTTTTTCAATTTTTTTGTTTCTCTTTTAATTTTCATTGGTATTTTTTTCTGACATTAAATTAATAGGCTGTTTCATGTATTTGTGCTATTATTGTGGATTTATTAAATCCAGTTTTTTTTTTGGATTTAATAAATCCATTTTTTGTATGAAAAATTCTAAATCCAGGTGATTAAAAAATTAATTAATTAATTATCTGCATACATAATCCATTGACCAACTTATAAATTATCTTGATTTCATCTTAGCCGATTTTTCCCGCGCAATTAATCTTCACTTTTCACGAGTTTATTTTCAATATATCTTTTGATTGTTTTTGTACAAATTTAGTTTTAATTTTTTCCAAATTGATAAAAGATTTCAAACAAATTTGCTTTATATTCCAAATGATACAAAGGTGATATTGCCGCAATATTGTCATAAAAAGTTATGACAAAAGATAAAATTTTTGAATTATTTTTTTCCAAATATCGCCAAATTATCTTCCAAGTGATAAAAGGAAGACAATTTCAAAGTAAATACTACTTGATTATTTTCATTCAAATGACAAATAGAAGATATCGCTTTAATATCTTCTTGGAAGGTATCTTTTAAATGTTTGCAGGGCCATTATGTGCGCTCTTTGTATGACTCAAAACATCGATTGTAACCAGGGATGGAAAATAATAATTTAGTTATAAAAATCAAGAATGGATCTATACTATAGAATTATACTATTCCAACAGTATTATTGCCCTAGATTATGAATTTTAAAAACCCATACGTAAAAAATTGCAAAATAATATCGGAATGCGAAAAAAGACTTTGGGGTGCAAAAAATTAATTAAAAGATTTACATTCTGCAAACGATGCCAAAATTTAAATTTTTTGCAACTAACCACTAAACTTTGTTTTATGAAATGGGTATTATACTCCGTAGATTATAAATTTAAAAAACTGCACTTAAAAAATTGCAAAATAATAGAGGAACGCGAAAAAAGACTTTGTGGTAGAAAAAAAATAATTAAAAAACTCAATCAGCGATTAACAATCTGCAAATGAATACAATGACGCAAAAATTTTCCTTTTTGCAAATATTTTTTTTCGCGATTTATGTTTTTTTTTTTGCAAACCAAACTTTTGTGTATAGAATTGGTACTATGGACCCTAGATTATAAATTTAAAAAAACTACACTCAAAAAATTGCAAAATAATCGCGGAAAGCGAAAAAAGGCTTTATGGTACAAAAAGTTAATTAAAAAACTTAATCAGCTATTTACGTTCTGCAAACAAATATATTGATGAAAAAACTTTTAATTTGTGAAAATTTTATTTTTCAGGATATGTTTTTTGCAACTAGCCACCAAACTTTGTTGTATGAAATGTGTATTATAGTCCCTTACTTAAAAAATTGCAAAATAAAAGCGGAACGCGAAAAAAGACTTTGTGGTACAACAAATTAATTAGGAAACGTAATCACCCATTTAGATTCTGCAAACAAATATATTGATGCAAAAATTTTGCTTTTTGCAAATTTTATTTTTGGCGATTTTTTTTGCAACTAGCCACCAAACTTTTTTGTATGAAATGTGTATTATAGCCCCTAGATTATAAATTAAAAAAAAAACGCACGTAAAGAATTGCAAAATAATAGCGGAATTTGAAAAAGACTTTACTGTACAAAAATTTAATCCCTAGGTTATATATTTTAGAAAAAACCGCACTTAAAAATTTGCTTTATGATACAGAAAATGAATTAAGAGGTAATCAGCGATCGACATTCTGCAAACGGATATATCGTTGCAAAAATTTCGCTTTTTGCAAATGTTTTTTTTTTCCCAATTTGTGCTAATATTTGCTGATATCTAAATATTTAATTTTAATTTTTTTTAACGAGCCAAAGAGGAAGCTATTTTTCAGTTACTTACATTTTTAAATATGTAAGAGCAATCTAACATTTTTTGGTATAAGAGCCCGATTAAGTGAGCCTTTTCCATCCCTGATTAACCAGTCGGAGTTCGCTCCTGTTCCAAGCCGCATAATATTTTTTCAAATAAAAAATATTGAGAGAGTTGCAAGGCCATTGGTAAAAGTGAAATGTAAAAAAAAATGGACTTTCAAGAAAGGATATCTTTTCACAAGAGTTATAAAATTTCCGAATTCGAACAATATTTTTCGAATCCGCTTAAGTAATAACCCCCTTGGGCTTTTAGATCTGTCCGAAAGTGATTTTATTTAGTAACAACAAAAAAGCACAACGAGCGCCTTTAGAAATAACCTTTACTTTTAAAGGTAGATTCGTACTATTGGAATAATTTACGCTGCGAATTGCTTTCAAGAAAGGAAGAAAATAGTAAGTTTCAAGATTTTTAGCAATTCTTTGCACGTTTTAAAAGAGAATTTGTATATATAGCAATACAAAATGATTATTTACAAAAGCCGGAAAAACCGGTTATTCGAACCGGGTTTGAATTAAAAAAACCGAAAACCGGTTTTTCAAAAAGGCGGTTTTTAGAAGTATTCGAAAACCGTTTTTTGAAATAAGTCGAATACTTGACAATTCTAAGAACGATACTAACCTTAGTAAAAAATGTAGTTATTGCCATAACTTTTGCAAATGGAAACTTTTTTGCTTGAAATTTTGCAACAATAGTTTTTAGAGGTGACGCCAAATTATACTAAAAGTTGGACTTTGGGGACATCTTGGAAAGCTATGCTGCCATAGATAATTTTTCAAAAGTCGCTATTTTAACTTATAGGCTGCTATAGACGAATACATTTTTTTTTATTGAAATATTTTCCTTTTAATTGTTCCTTACTAACCCATTACATTTATTGAGGTCGATTGCACATTCGACCATAAAAACCTATATAAAACGCTAAGTAGTGGTTTAAATATCAAGATAAGCACATCGCATTTGGATGGTAAATATGGCCACAGGTCCTGTGCTTACATTTTAACACAAAAAATTCATATTAATTGAATTTGAAAAATTTTTTATATATAAAACTGAATGGGCAAACGCCAAACTTTAAACACATTTAGCGAAAAATCTGTAGCATTGATCAAAAAATAAAGTACGCCATTAGTGCTGGTAAATTTGGTTACTTTTCAATACTCGTTACTACTCGATATTTTTTAATTGGATACTCGATACTACTCGATACTTTTAACGGTTTTTAAACTTGAAATTTTTTAAAATTTTTTAGTAAAGGTGTTTGAAAATGTTTACGTTAATTTAATATTTAAATTTATAAACAAATTTTTAAACATTAAGGAATTAAATATGCTAAAATCCCAAACGTATTTTACAAATTGTGAAAAATAATCTGTTGGAGGCATGTCCCTATCCGGATTTCATTCTTGCCTACACTCTAATAAATATTTCTTGAAATCTACTCTATTAAAAGTAGGTAACTTGATACCTATTGGGCAAAAATAGGCACAATGTTTAAAATTAAAATTCAAAAACACAATTAGGTAGTTCATAAGGGGTGTGCTATCTGTTGTATCGTTGTATCGTCCTAACAAAAAACAGAGTTGTTAGAATTTAAATTGAAAAAATACAACATTTGAGAATAGCACGATACAACATTTTTACGTATGTCTATTGTCCTATGTTTGATTGTGCTAACAGATAGAAAACCCAATAGAAAATCGTTGTTAAAGTCAAATAAAAATTTTAACAACTCTGTTTTTTGTTAGGACGATACAAGGATACAACAGATAGCACACCCCTTGTGAACTACCTAAATGTGTTTAAAAATAATAGGCACAATGTGTCTAAAATTATATTTTTAATTGTATCAAACACGTTTAGCAACATTTGAATTTTGTTTAAAATTAAATTGCATATGTCTAAAAGCACTATAATAAATGAATAAACCTACACTTATGATGTCTATAAACGCGGTAAATAATGCGTATATATACAATGAAATCTTTTTTTATTAATTACTGCACCTTACAATTTCTCAAAATAAAACAAAATGCATTTTTAAGATATGTTTTATTAATTAGGAAATGCATGAACATAGAAAACCAAATATAAACAATCGTCTCGTCCCGTTGATTTTTTGTACCTTATGTAATGTCTCGGTTTGAGTAAGAAAGTTATCATTTTCTTATTGCGGACAACTGAAGAGTAGAGTGATGTCTACGAAACAATTGTATTGTCTATCATGAAAATGATCAACCCCTTTTTGAAACAACAAATAAAAATTTAATATGACAATATCATATTAGAATTTGGACTTGAGGTAGAAGAATATTCTAACTAAATATATGAAAATATAGAAAGTCCGAAAAAACAATTTTTGTATTTTTTAATGCAAAAATTAAGATAATTGTTATTATAAACAATATTAAGATTAAAAGGATAATTTTTCTTACAATATATAATTTAGGCCCATTAACTTTTCTCGAGAAGTTAACTTTACCTTAACCATGGGTAACTAACCAATACTAAATATTTATCCCTATGAAAATCTAACCATAATAAGGGTTTTCACAAGGGGTGTACTATTTGTTGTATCGTTGTATCGTCCTAACAAAAAACAGAGTTGTTAAAAATTAAATTGAAAAAATACAACATTTGAGAATAGCACGATACAACATTTTTACGTATGTTTAGTGTCCTATGTTTGAGTGTGCTAACCGATAGAAAACTGAATAGAAAATCGTTGTTAAACACAAATAAAAATTTTAACAACTCTGTTTTTTGTTAGGACGATACAACAGATAGCACACCCCTTATGAACAACCTAAATAACTTATCAATATTTTAACTCTGGGTAGTTAACCTTAGTATGAAATGTCAGAATAAAAAGAAAAAGAAAAACAAAAATTAATAACAAAAAATTTTTTTTTCAATACGGGAAAATTAAATTTTTTCTCGCGGTTTTTTGTGTGTTTCTGGTCATAAAAAAAATAATACACTTGACCACGTCGTTTTTTAAGATTCGCGGTCGCTAAATGCTATAAAATGATTGTGTCTTTTTGCATACTACGAGAGGTGATTTAATTAAATCCATTTGGTAAGTCTATAAAATAAAAGTGGATTATTGGAACTATTAATAAGTATTTCGTGCTAATCTAGACAACCGCGAAAAGATTCGCGCATAAAATTAATTGATAGATTATTAAATTAAGGCAATTTATGTGATCAGCACATCAAAGTGAGTAGAAAAATAATCGCTATGCATTAGACCACCCATGAAATGTATGAGATTTTCAAAACTGCTTTTTTGTTCGCTCCACCGGCAGTTTCCGATAGATTTGGCATAAAAAATAATATGTGTACAAAAATTGGATCTCTCGGGGTCATACAGGCCAGTTAGTTTGAACTTTTGACCCTAAAAATTACCTAAAAACACTTCAAAGATTTTTTGCGCCATAACTTCTAAAGTTGACGTTTTTTGAAAATATACTATATAAGCATTTTTATGTAGAATAAGAAGACAAACACTTCCTTCATACTATACTTCTACCTAAGTATGATGTATAGTGTAGTTTTAAGGGGAAAAAGTCAAAATTTGTGTGAAGACTTCATTTTAAACGACCCTCGTTAAAATTTCGACAGAGACAATTAAGATTGGTTTTCATTATTTTGTGTAGTAATATATCTAGTTTTTATAAAGTAATTACATTTTTAACAAATATCGGTTATTCCGTGACAAATTGACCAAATTTGATTTTGAAGTATCGGTTTATTATACATATGTATATGTTGTATGGAAACCCTTAGTAACAAGATTTGGATACGCTAGAACCCCGAATTTGGTGAGGTTTGAAAAAAATGCATAAGCAAAAAATGGGGGAGGTGGGGTGGGGATAAATGGCTTCTCATCGGGGTCAAAGGTGGTGGTGAAGGGTTAAAATCCACAAAAAGCCTCACAATTTTCCCGAAGTCGCACTTAGGGCGGTAAAATGTAAGACCGACCCCCATTGATTTGTCTTTTTCAGCATTTTTTCCGAATATACCTATCCCCTATCTCCAATCTGTAAGAGGGCTGCCACACAAATGACATTTTTATTAAATTTACTCTCACCGCGTGCCCCTAGAGAAGTCAAATATATGAGTGACCCCAATATTTTTTTAGTTTCAACTATTTCTGGGAATATTTCTACCCTCTATCTTTAACCCTTAAGGCGATCCCAATACAATTTTTTTATTTTTTTATAATTTTTTTTTTATGAAATCAGCTTTTACCGGTCCCATGGTGCCTCCTAGTGGGGTGGAATGTAAGATCGACCCCCATTAAATTTTCCCCTCAAACATTTTTTCCGACATACCTAGCCCCTATCTCTAATCCGTAAGAGGGCTGCCATACAAATATGACCTTTTTATAAAATTTCCTCCCGCCGCTCTAACAGTCCCAAGGGTGCCCCTAGAGGAGTCGAATGTATGACTGACCCCCAATATTTTTTGAACCACAATATTTTCTCGGAATATATTTACCCTCTATCTTCAACCCTTAAATCCCCTATACAAATTTTTTATATTTTTATAATTTTTTTTTATGAAATCAGCTCTTAGTGCCCCATGGAGCCGCCTAGAGGGGTGGTATGTAATACGATCCCCATTAATTTTCCCTCCCATTATTGTTTCCGAACATACCTACCCTCTGTCTCTACTTCCTAAGGGCACTCCCATACAAAAATTAAATTTTTTAAAATTTACTCCCACCGCTCTAACTGTCCTCAGGTTGCCCCTAGAGGAGTCGAATATATAACTGGCCTCCAATATTTTTTCAACCCTAACATTTTTTCGGAACATATCTACCCTTTATTTTCAACCCTTAAGGTGGTCCCCATACAAATTTTTTAGTTTTTATAAATTTTTTTATGAAATCGAGAAGGGATTTTTTTGCTAGGACTTGTTAAAGTGCCTCGCCAGCGCTTTTCCGTTTGTATTTTATAGCTGGGTATTTACTCCATTGATAAACCAAGAAATATAGCGAATTAATCGAATATGCTGATCTATAGCACTACATTTGCTTGTGCACAACGTATAATAAATAAGTACTTAAGTCCGATTTTGGTCTTTCTTTCCTGGAATAAGAGATCTATGTTGCAAATGTAATTAGTTTTTAAAAACAACATATCTTACTCTACAAAAAAATTATAACCGATCCTTAATGTCTCTGTCCAAATTTTAACGAGGGCTGTTTAAAATGAAGTCTTAACCTAAATTTTGCTTTTATCCGCTTAAAACGGCAAGAGAAGTAATAGTTAGACCAAAGATTAGTATGCACAGAGTGTTTGTCCTCTCATTCCGCATAAAAACACTTATATGGTATTTTTTCTGAAAACCGCAAATTTAGGAGTTA
This sequence comes from Leucophora obtusa, assembly GCA_949987735.1. NCBI lineage: Eukaryota > Metazoa > Arthropoda > Insecta > Diptera > Anthomyiidae > Leucophora > Leucophora obtusa. The sequence goes on from OX465299.1 coordinate 112,369,347, forward strand.
TGGCGCAAAAAAGCTTTGAACTGCCCAGTCAGAAATCGCCAGTGGTACAAAAAATCAAGCACTGGCATACCACTGGGTAACCACGGTGTTAAAAATAAATGACTGGCAGAACACTCATTTGGGACGCTTTGCCAGCGTAGCGTTTGAAATAAGCGTTTTACCAGTATTTGTTTTACAAAAATTTAGGTGGTTTATAAAAAAACCCACTGGCAAAGAATTGGCTTAGAGTGATATGCCAAGGTTTGCAACCAGTGCTTCCAGTGCTACCTAGCCAATGCTACCAGGCGTACAAAAATCAATTCACTGGTAGACCAATGATTTTATAAAATTGCTGACGCTTCGTTAAAAAATGTTTGTAGTCAGAAGGTTCCGAGTTCAAATCCGGTTGCAAGCAAACATTTTTTTTTTTGATTTTTTTTAATTTAAATTTTTTTTTGTTTTATAAAATCAATTTTTTTGTTTGTGGGAAAGCTCCTTCAAGACCAACTTTTTTTTTGCCCTCCCAACACTGGCATACTAGTTACAAAAAATTCTTTGCCAGTACTAGCATTTTGGCACAGCCAGTAGTTGTCCAGCTATTATCACTCATTTATGTCTTTAGCCATCAAATATTATATGTCTCGTTAGCTCTGTGGGTAGAGCAATCGTCTGCCAATCTGATGGCCTGGGTTCAAATCACGGCAAGACCAAAAAAAATACATATGAACTTTTTTTAAATTTTATTTTGGAAAATATATTTCCAGACCACCTATTTATTGGTTTTGCCTGCGTTTTGCCAACGTTTAAAAATTTTGTTCCTCCAGTGCTTTTCCGTCGCTTTTTGAACAGCCGGTCCTTTTGTCTAATGATGTTATCATTTTGGGAATGGGAAAGCACTTTTTGCCAGTACTTGTACCACTTGCTAAAGTGCTTTGCCACCTCTTTCCTGTTTGTATTTTTCTGACTGGGTGGTTTTAGTTAATTTTTGGGTCAAAAGTCCAAACTGACTGGCCTATATGCGCCCGAGAGATCCAATTTTTGTACACATGTTATTTCTTATGCCCTATCTATCGGAAACTGCCGGTGGGGCGAACAAAAAAACACTTTTGCAAATTTGGATGGTCTACTGTGCATGGTTTTGTATCTTTTTGTAATTGCGAGTCAAAACTGTGGGTTGTCCAGGGGTTCCTCACATACTTTTAAAATATTTATAACATGATTGGTTCACATTTCATAAATTCGAGAGTGATTTCTATGCGCTTTTTTATATTAACCATTAAATTCAGTAGTCTTGTACTTCATTCTGTAGTCTTGAGCTTTGATACATGATTCATTTTGAATTTGATACGCTGATTCCAAATTCTTAAATGTAAGTTACCCAAAATTGATGGAACAATTGTTTTTCTGAGAGTGGTTTTCATAAGAATTTTTTTTTATAACGGTACACAAATTAAGAAAATGTTGTCCTATGTATTTTAGAGAACAAAATTCATTCTTTACTACCATCGTAACAAAAAGTCTTAAGCTATTTGAATGTTTTTGTATAGTATTTTAAAATTCGTAGAAAGCTATTTTTCGCGTTTTTAATCACGATTTTCTCAAAATTGAGAGGTGATAGAGAATTCGGAATAGAATTAGGAATCAGCACGTAAAATACTAAAAGTATGTATTAAGCTTCTACCAACAGCGACTTTTCATTTTGTAGAGGTGTTTAATTCGTGTCAAATTGTTGTAATATTGGTCACCATTTTTGGTTTTAATTATTCAAGACAGATTTTGGCTTTGTGAACTAATAAAAAAATAAATTTTTCCTATTTCCTTATATGAGGCCAATTTCTGTAAGCTATCACAGAAACCTAAATCCTAAATAGCAAAAATTTGTGCACGATTTTAAGTACTGATGCAATTTTTATAAGTTTTGGTAAAGTGGGGGAAATGCACATCGAAAATACTTACATGTGTCATAAACGATTCTTAGTCAAAGTTTGGTTAAAGCTGCGCTTTAAATTTTTTTAATAATCATCATTACAAGTCTAATGTATTAAAATATCTTATGTAGGGTGAATTGTTCTAAAATAGCCTTGGTTAAGTTTCTTAACCACAGAAATTTCTATGGTTTAGCATTGGTTAGAAGAAATGCTTGGTTAAAATTTAGATAAGTTATTCAAAAAATATGTTTACCAGTGGTTAAGGCTAGTAGAGGTCTTAACCAGGGTATAAATTGAGATAAGTTAACGGGCCTTAAAGTTAAAAAATAATAATGAAATTCTGCGAGTTTCTTGACCGAGTTCTCAGATTCTGGGAATTTTTCTATGCGAAAAAGTCATCAGCTTATAAATATTTTTCTATAGAAAACATTTTTTAGTATTTGAGCTTATTCCTAAAGGAAAAATTCTTAGAATCTGAGTGATTTGTTAAAGAAAATAGTACTGAGGATGTAAGTGAGTGTTCATAATAAAGACGTGCACTTGTATATCTTAAAGTATTTCCAAAACAAATATACCATATACATAACTGTTACTATTGGTATAAATAAGAGAAGAAGTGTAACTGATATTGTTATGTTTTGTTTCAACGCACTCACTTTATTCATAAACACAATACCAGTTAATTCTTGTTTTGCATTGAGTGAAGCATTTATTTGTTTCTTGTTCTCAAATACCTATTGCACCACAAATATTTTCAAGTAATTGTTGTGGAAACAAATAATCAAGTGACTAAAGATTAAATTTGTTGTGAAATTTGAATTTAAAAATTAATAAAATTCAATTAAAACAAAAAATTGTATTTAATTTAATTTAAAAAGTGGTCGAAGGAAGACATGGGGTTGATTTGGTTGAAATTTTCACAATATATTTATTGGCCGCGTACAATAAGTATCTATTGTACAATCTTCATTATCTGTTTTATTTGTTTGAGCATACCATAGTAAAACAAATATATTACGCTCATTCTCTCTTTATTCATTTACACACAATCTACTAGAAAGAATAACAATATCCACTTGTACCAGAAATACTAAACTACTTATCAATACGTATTCAAATCAGTAGACATACCGAAACTTGTACAAGCAGTTCTATCTGTGCACATGTTTAGTTCATAAGGGAAAACTTTTCTATAGAAATAATCCTCAGAATCGGATTGGTTTTTCTATGGGATCTGAAAACTTTTGTATATAAAAATTTCACTGCTTTCTATGAAAATCAAAATCTGAAATGCACCAAAAAATCTATATAAAAATACGTTAGACAATTTCACAATATTTTTCCATAGAAAAAATACCTCAGAATCTGAAGTTTTTTCGAGATAGCTCGCGTGAAAGCACTTGTTTCGAGATCCAAAAAGGCATGAATTCACCGCTTTTAATTAGTGCTCCTGTTTTTCTTTTAAAATGTCGATAATTCATTCCTTCTCGGAAGTGCATGTTATAAAGCTTTTGAACTATTTAAAATCATGCCTTCTCTAAAGCACAATATTCCTGAATATTTTTCCGTGAAGAGAAAATGCCTCTTTTTTAGTAAAACCTCTTATTTTCATTAAAATAACTTTTTCCCGCATTTTAAAAAATTTTGATAAAAGAACCGCAAAAATATTTAAGCAATAAAAATGTATTGCTCATTTCATGCCTTTTTGAAAAGCACAGCAAAAATCGATGTAAACAATTAATAAACTTAGGCCTTTCATTAGTGTTGTGTACGAAGCTATACATTTTTAGAAGCGGCAAAAGTAGCAGTAAGGAAGCAGTAATGTTTTTCCTGCTTCCACATTTTTGCTGGGTAGTTACGCATTAAATTTAAAATTAAACACAAATGCGTACATATAAAAATTCACTATAATAAATTTGAAAACATGTTTGTCAATAAACCTTTTGATCATAGATGGGCACAAGTAAATTAAATTTTTTAAGTACAAGTACCAAGTTTCAAATGTACTTTGTAATGTTACTAGGGAAGTACTTGATACTTAGGTACCAATACCTTAAAATGTACTAGGTACTTGCTAAGTACACTTGGTACTTGCTAAGTCCTATGGTACTTGTTAAGTACTTTTGGTACTTGCTAAGTTCTATGGTACTTGCTAATTACTTGTGGTACTTATTAAGTACTATGGTACTTGTTAAGTACCTTTGGTACTTGCTATGTACTATGGTACTTGCTAAGTACCTTTGGTACTTGTTAAGTACCTTTAGTACTTGTTAAGTACTATGGTACTTGTTAAGTACCTTTGGTACTTGCTAAGTACTATGGTACTTGCTAAGTACTATAGGTACTTAAGAAGTACTATGGTACTTGCTAAGTACTATGATACCATATTTTGTCTGTTTATGTCTTTTAAAAAAAAAATACAAAAAAAATTAAAAATTTTAATAAAAGACTCATGAAGAACCAGTTAACAAGCCTAAAAAAGATTAGTGGGATTCATGTAGCGTCGTATATTAATGTTACAGAGCGTAAACCTTGTATTTATACCAGGGATGGAAAGAAAGCTCGAGCGAGCCATAAATATACATATACATTTTTTCAAAAAGCTCGGAACCAAAATTAAAAGAGCTGCTCAAATGAAAAAAGCTCGCAACTAAAAAAAATAAAGAGCTTATAAAAATGAAAAGGCTCGTTTACAAAACTGAATTTAGTTTTTTAAATCGAGCAGCTCGTATAAAAAATTTCATAGATCTTTTTTTTATCGAGCAGCTCTTTAACGAAATTTAATTGAGTTTTTTGAAATCGAGCCGCTAAAAAAGCTCGCTCCCATTAAAATAATTTAGTTATTATAAAAAACAAAAACAGTAACTTATGGCGTTTTCTTTTCTAAAAAAAAATGTTGCCCTTTTACATGGTAACATTTTTTGAATGTTGCCCTCACCCTCTCAAAATATTACCTTTTTTATGATCACAATAGAACAAAAAATATGCCCTTTTTTAACAGCTGTTCATGAATCAGCATTTTTAGTAGTAACCCATCAGCTGTTTTTTATAAACAAAGAAAATTGCCGCAAATATAGAAAAGTTTTTTAATAAAAGGTTCATTAATATTAAAAATCATGGAAAGTGGAAGCTCTGAAAATGGTGAAAGCCCATTATCATTCAAGAGAATTCAATGTAAGTACAAAAATTAAAATTAATGTTGTTAAAATTAATACATAAAACCACTTTTGTTACAGTATGGTCAGATGGGGACACAAGACAGCTTCTGGACCTGTATGTCAATTACATGTCTGAAATTGGACCGCTAAAAAATTTAAAAACAAAAAAGACATGTGGATAAAGATTGCATCCGAAATTTCCGACAAGACTGCAAAGCAGTGCGAAGAACGTTACAAAACGGTATTGAAAAGAAAAAAGGTGGCAGTTGACAACAATAATGCTTCTGGCTCTAGAAGGAAGCAAATCGATTTCGAGGATGAGCTGACGAAAATATGCTTATTGGATGACTCCATTGAACCAGAGGTTCAAATAAGCAGCCAGAAATGCATTAAAGTTGAGAAGAGCGGAAATGGAAATGTTGAATATAAAAAGGTAAAGAAAAAGACAGTTCAAGAGACGTTGTTGGAAATTGCAGATAAAAAAGAGGAAGCAAGGGAAAGACGCCATAGAGAAAAAATGGATGCTGCGGCTAAAATGCAGTCTATTCTTCAAAAAATACTGGAAGAAAAAGATAAATAAAGTGTTTTTTTTTAATAACTTTCAAAATATTTTTTTTTCTATATATGTATATATTTAAAATTAATTTTTGTTTTTTATTTTTTAATGAAGTACAAAGTAGTAATAAAACATTAATTTTTAAGTTGTTGAATTTCATAAAAGAGGTTTTATTTCATTTCTTTTTATTTGTACTAATTGTGTTAACAAATTGTCACGCCTATCTTCATCAAAAGGATCGGAATTAATGTGGGATTCGCTGCTGCTTATTTCTTCATCGCAAAAATCTTCCCTGTCAATACAAATGTTGTGAAGAACACAAGCTGCAACAATGAATTGCGCCATAATTTCCACATTATGGAAATCTAGACGCAATAATTGTCGAAAACGACCTTTCAGAGCACCAAACGCGTTCTCTATCTTAACACGGGTCCTGCAAAATTTTAAATTGTAGTTCTTTTTCGAATCACTCAAATTGCCATAATCACGAAACGGTGTTAAAAGATATTCCCTTAATGGGTATGCAGAATCTCCCAGCAAATGGTATTTTGGTGTACATATGCTTGGCAAATCTTTTCCAATAAATGACAGCTTCAATATCCTTGAGTCGTGGATTTTACTGGGAACACCTGTGTACGCATCCAGGAACCGCAACTGGGAATCACAGATACCTTGTAAAGTTATTGATATAGTATCATGTCTATTAGCATAGGTGGAACGTATTTTGTGTTTTGGGGTTCTCACGGAAATATAACTTCCATCCACACACCCTAAAACATTTGGAAATCCGGATATCTAGAAAAAAAAATTTTTAAAAGATATTTTTCCAAATAGTAAGAGCTGTCATACTTTTTCAAACGCCTTAGCAACAGCTTCTTTCTCAGCGTTTGACTCTGGAAACTTTATGACTTCTGGTTCGACTTCATTCAATAAAAATTTCAAAACCTTTTTGAAGGAAGCATGAAGGTTTGACAGTGACATATCAAAAACATTCGCCACTTCTTTAAAGGAGGTTTTGTTGCCGCTAAACCTAAAAATCATAAGTTTTACTTTTTGCATTTCCTAAATTTTGGGAAAGCTTACCACAAAAACGAAAGTATTTGCGTTTCTACAGTTGACTGTTTTCTGCCGCCTTGATACGTCCTTGTCAAATTTGATATGGAGTATCTGTATATAAGATACATGGCACTTTCTCGACTAAGCCGCAAGTTTTTCTTAAACTTAAAAGAAATGAATAGGTGTTACAATTAAGGAAGTTGACATCCCAAAAACGTTACTTATATCGCTTTCAGAGTATTGATGAATAACATTTTCAACGAAGTTTTTAACACGCGGTAAATGGTTTCGTTCCATTAGCACTGCATATATTTCATCATCATCCGATGAAGAAGATGTCTCCAACAAGTCTTCAATAACTTTATTTGCACATAAAACTGCAGTTGTTATTTCCATTTTAATTAATTTTTAAACACTGGTTGTATCTTTCAAATATAAAAAGCAATGATTGCAAAAAACAAATTCTCTTTTATTTACAAAATCAGCTGTTAAAAAAAAGGCAACATTCTTACCCCGTGATAAAATTGAGGGCAAAAAATGTAACATTTTTCCCTTTTTTAGGGTAACATTTTTAGAAAAGAACATGCCACCTGTTTGCAGTGTTGCCTTTTTTTTCAGAAAAGAACACAAAAAATGCAATTTAAAGGCAAAGGGCAAAAAAAAGCAACATTTTTGCCAGAAAAGAAAACGCCATTAGTTACACTATATCCAACAGTAATATAAATGCAAAAATTTAAAAAAATGGCCAAAATTAAAAAAAAAATCATCAAAAGTGAAAAAAACTTTAAAATTAAAACAAAACGTGAAAAAATCACCAAAATAAAAATATCTAAAATTTTAAAAAATCGTCAAAAATTAAAAAAAAATTGGCGAAATTGGAAAAAATTTAAAAAAAATGGCAAACATTTAAAAAATCGTAGAAATTGGAAAACAAATCGCCAAATTTAAAAAATCATGTAGATTTTATAAAAAAAATTTTAAAAATCGACAAAATTTCACAACATCGTCAAAAATTAAAAAAATCGCCAAATTAAAAAAAAAATCGTTAAAATTTAGAAAAAATAGCCAAAAATTGCCTAAATTGAAAAATTTTGAAAAAATCGTCATAACTTGAAAAAATGGTCAATATTTGAAAAATTTAAAAAAAAATCGTCAAAAATTAGACAAAATCGCCAAAATTGCAAAATGTCGTAAAAATTTTGAAAAAATCGTCTTGAAAAAATTGTCAATATTTGAAAAAATTACCAAAATCGTTAAAATTTCAAAAAGTCGTTAAAAATTGGAAAAAATCTGAAAATTTTGAAAAATTGGCAAAATTGAAAAATTTTGTAAAAATTTTGAAAAAATCGTCTAACTTGAAAAAATCGTCAATATTTGCAAAAATTGACCAATAGTCAAAATTAAAAAAAACAATCTTCAAAAATTAGACAAAATCGTCAAAATTGCGAAATATCGTAAAAATTTTTAAAATTGTCAATATTTTAAAAAATTACCAAAATCTCAAAAAGTCGTCAAAAATTTGGAAAAAATTTGAAAAATTGCCAAAAAAAAATTTGTAAAATTTTTTAAAAAATCGTCATAACTTGAAAAAATCGTCAATATTTGAAAAAATTGCCCAAATAGTCAAAATTTAAAAAAATTTTCAAAAATTAGACAAAATTTTAAAATATCGTAAAATTTTTGAAAAAATCGTCTTGAAAAAATTGCCTATATGTAGAGTGTCCAAAAAACCGGCAATTTCGGAAAACCGGTTTTCAGTTTGATCGAAAATTACTATATTAAAAAAACCGGTTTCGGTTACCGTTTTCTTGAAAAAACCGGTTTAAACCGGTTTCGGTTTTTTTTTTGGCAATAAAATAAATTTGTACTAATAGCAGAAAAAGCTAATAAAAATTAGTTAAAAGCGCCCTGCAGAAACAACTACTAAAATCAGCTGAATCTGTTTTTTACACTCAGATAAAAAAATTTATAAAAAAAAATTGTAAACAGTTTCCAATCGCACTATACTATTTTTATACTGATTATTAGTACAATTTTTATTTTTAGTAATCATTTTTGCTATTCTCTTATTACAAATTACGGATTTTTTTACTAATTTTCGCTGCTGATTTCAGCAAAACATTTTACTAATTTTTCAAAACCGAGTGCTAAATTTAGCAGAAAAATATACTAATTTAAAAATATTTTTTTTTTTGATTTTTTACAATTCTTGTTTAGTTTATATTTGTTATTATTGATATATTCTTAGTTTAGAAATATCACCCAGAAAATTTTATTGTATGCATAAAACGGCAATAACTGGAGAACCGTTTGCAATTTTGACTCCAAATTTCATGTACGATGAAGTAATTATACGCTTGTTACAATCGAATTTTTTTTCTTAGATTTTACAGTTTTTTTATTTTTTAGTACAATTTTCTGCTAATTTCAGCAGATTGATTTTAAATTACAGTTTACAGCAATTTACTGAAATTATGTAGCTGCAACTAATTATTTATACTAATTTCATTGTACTAAAATTATGATATTTAGTAAGTTTTTTAACTGATTTTAGCAAATCGATTTTGAATTGCATTTTACATAAATTTTACTAAAATTTAGTAGCGGCCACTAATTTTTTCAACTAATTTTATTGTACTACAGATCAGCAGACATGTGTTGCTAAAATTAGCAAAAAATACCGCTGGCCTCAAAACAGTTAAATTTCCCGTAATAACAGCAAAATTTTCAGTAGCCATTACAGACTATTTTGGTGGAGTGTAAAGCGGGATTTAAATTATCTGATTTTACGTCTGATAAATCAAACAAAAAATCCTATGAGATGATGTGATTGCCAAACAAATCTTTTAAATTTTTCGCAAATCTATTTGCGTTTACATCAACAGATGAAGTGCGTTTACATCAACAGTGAAGTGCCAACCTTTTAAGAACAAAACTCGCAGGCAGGCCTAAAAAGCGGTAAGTTTAAATGTGATCAAAATAGGTAGTATTCAACTAATTTATGCGACTAAACATTTAAAATCATTATTATGTTAAAATATAATTTAATATCATATTCAGCGTGTTCGTTTACTTACTACAAGTTACTACTTTTACTACAGCTGGAAAAAATCAATACAAAATGTCAACAAAATTTTCCAGTTGTAGTAGTAGTAAAGTAGTAATAATTTAGAGTAAACGAACACACCAATTATTATGAAAATAATAAAAAAACATTGAAATTAAATAAAACTGTATCAAAATAAAGGTTTCACCATAAAGCGCTAAATAAAAAATAGAAAAACGTCAAACTAGCAGCTTTCTATAAAAAGCGCGAACCGAAAATAATATTATATCATATAATATTATTTTCCGCAAGATTACCGGACTGGCTGACCGGTACACACAGAGAACAAAATCGTTGTGACAACCGAATTTGTTGCCAACCGAATTTAGGTAGTTACATGTACAATCACATTATTCGGTTACAGCTGCCGACATTGACAGTTATGACTACCGTATAAGAACAGCATATTCAGTACACGCTACCGAATTTCTTTTATAATTCCTATCGAATTAAATAAAACACTGTTTCCAATTTTATTCTTTTGTATTTATTTTGTATTTATAGAAATAAAAACAAAATAAATCTGTGTCACAAACACGAAGAAAAACATTAACATAAATAAATACCAAATATTATATAGAAAAGAATATAAACAAACAAATAACGATGATAAATAAAAAATAAATAAAATGATAAATATAGAGTACTTTAAATGGAAAACCTAGTTTTAAGATATGTAGAGTTTTGTTACTTTTTCCTTCTTGGATTCCTTTGAATACCTTAGACCTCTGAATTGGTTTTCTATTTAAAACGATATTTAATTCCTTGTTAGAGTTTGGCGTTTAGATTTTTGCAACTAAATAAAGAAGACAAAAAACTTTTGTTAGAAATGGAAATTTTACATTTATTTGTAATTTTACCAACCTGAACAACTATTTATTTATCTCCTTGTTCCTGATTTTTCTCCTTTTTTCCTAGTTAATTTAGTTTAATTTTTTTATTTTTGTTTTTATTTTACCAAGTAAAATTTAATTTTTTTTTATTTTGGATTGACATTTGGTTATTGAACATTGAAAATCTGTAGTTACTACATATTGGTAGTGTCAAGTACTAATTTCATGTTCTGTTACGGTTGGGACTACCGATTGTTTCCACAGATAACAACATTGGTTTATGCAACCGATTATTGAATTATTACAGCATACATTTAGTTATATTACGAAAACATTGATAGCATTCAGCAGAGAAACCTTAAACTGATACCGGTGACTTGTAGCGCTTTGTGTTTAGTAAATCTGCTGAACGATGTTTTGTTTGTTTTGTTTTTAAATACAATTTTTCTACATTTTCCTTTGGTTTCCTTAAATTTTTGTTTTTGAATTATATTTGTATGTTTTTATTTATCATTCTTACAAACAAAAAAATTTTTTAAAATCAACAACAACAAATGTATCACTAATTGATTGAAAGTAGCAAACATTTTTTACGCTACCAAAATATGACAGCGCTACCCGAGCGTTCAGACTGAGCGGTAGTATAAGGATTAAACCAAAAAACTAGATTTTTCTGAATTCTTACAAAATTCAGGAAACATCCTTAATCAAGCTTAACTTCTGATTTGAAAAATGTAAAATTTTTTTACCAAAACTGCTGAAAACGGGGGTTTTAATAGAATCTAGAATTCGAAAAATCTCGAAAACTGCTCGCCCCATTAATTTTTTTGCCAATTTGTGATTGACGCGTCAATATTATAAACATAAGATGTATTGTAAGTGCAGGAATTTTAAAAAATAAAAATTTTTCTAATAGTGTTATCAAATAAGGAACATTTTAGTATTATTTAATGTTTTTAACAAAAAAAAAAGTACAAAAAGATGTACACAGGCTAAAAAAAGTACATTTGCGTACTTCTTTGAGAGTTATGCAGAAGGCAGTACAATTAGTAAAAAAAAGTACGCGTACTGCTGAAAACAGTACGTCTGGCAAGCCTAAGGAGAACAAAACTGCAGTTTCGTTTATTAAAATTAAGTCTTTAAAAATAAAATGCAGTCGAAATAAAGAATTTTCGAATGATTAGCTTAAAAATAGTTGTGAAAAAACATCTTTTAAAAAAACCGGTTAACCGACAAATAATAACCGGTTTTCGGTTTATTCTAATTTAGAAATTATTCGAAACCGGTCGGTTTTTTGAAATTAAAAAAACCGGTTAACCGGTTTTCGGTTACGGTTTTGGACACTCTACCAATATGTGAAAAATTACCAAAATTGCAAAATTTCAAAAAGTCGTCAAAAATTGGAAAAAATCGGAAAATTTTGAAAAATTTAAAAAAATTAAAAATTTTTAAAAAATTCCCAAAATTTCAAAAAGTTGTCAAAAATTGGAAAAAATTGCCAAAATTGAAAAAAATGTAAAAATTTGTGAAAATCGACAAAAATTAGAAAAAATCGCCAAAATTAAAAAAAATATTAAAAAACGAAATTTCCAAAATTTATTTCTCGCATTTATTTTTCCTTGTTCCAAAACCGTTGTCCGTTTTCATTTAACTCATTTGGTTTTAAAGATACTAGTGATATTACAAATAAAAGCCCTTTTCTCTCTACGAGACTTAGTTTTTGAGAAAAACGCGAATTTAAAATCTAGCAATGCAAGTCAAAATTTAGTTTCGGTATCGGGGTACTGGTAGTGGGTTTTGATCTTTGGTGCAGTTAGGGTTGCCACATCGCAAAAGTCTAATAACTTGACACTTCGCAAAAAATAACTTGATTTTAAAAAAAAAACAACAATAAAAAAAATTTAATATGCATATGTGTGCAGTAGGGTAATTCTTAATACAAAAATTTATAATTTTTGAATACACTCGCCATTTTATCAAGATTCATAAAAAAATGTCGGTTTTTTTTTGGAATTTTTGGGGACAAACTCGATAGTGCTACCAACCATTGAAGTTTGGACATATGGGTTAAATGGACCAAATAAAAAAAACACGTAAATTTATAAAACTGACGAAATTGATTAGTGTTTTATTTTTATTTATTTTGTAGCATATATTCCTGTATAATAAGAAGAAAAAGATGAAGTCTGCAAGAAGTCGTTGACATTTTCAAACTTTAGGCCAAAAAAATATATAAACTCTTCATAGTTTTCGAATCGTCAGTTTGAAATTTTAACATATTTTTTTTTCTGAAACGTAAAAAACCAAAACTTGTTTTTTTTTATAAATTTATTAAATGGATGATATATAATCAAAATAAAATAGCACTTAAGGTTTTTCTTGTCCCAGTAAAATTATTGACCTCTAGACCTTTTCTCCCCTAGACCTTCTAGTTTTCGAGATATGGACGACTTAAGTTTTATTTAAGCGATGAATCATCTGTGAAAAAATAAAGGAGAAAATCGCTTAAATAAAATCTAAGTCGTCCATATCTCGAAAACTAGAAGGGCTAGGGGAGAAATGTTTGCACCAGAGGTCAAAACCCACCCCCAGTACCCCGATACCAAAACTAAATTTTGACTTGCATTGCTAGATTTTAAGATCGCGTTTTTCTCGAAAACTAAGCCTCGTAGAGAGAAAAGGGCTTTTATTTGGTATATCGCTAGTATCTTTAAACTAAATGAGTTAAATGAAAACGGACAACGGTTTTGGAGCAAGCAAAAAATTTTGGCGATTTTTTCTAATTTTTTTCGATTTTCACAAATTTTTACGAGTTTTTAAATTTTGAAAATTTTTCCGATTATTTCCAATTTTTGAAATTTTGACGATTTTCGTAATTTTTTCAAATATTGACAATTTTTTCCAAATTTTTACGATATTTTGCAAATTTGGCCAATTTTTCTATTTGTTTTAAATTTTGACTATTTGGGCAATTTTTTCAAATATTGCCGATTTTTTTAAGTTACCCGGTGTCTTCAAATGCAATAAATTATATGATATGAAATGTCAAAACCATTGCAGCGAAACGTCAAAATGATATCAATTGCAGAGTGGTGGAGAACACTTGACCATTTCATGGATAAGAAATATCACCAAATTTTATGAAACATTAATGTTTACCGACAAATAATAAAAAACTAAACACTTTTCCATTCCTTTTTACCAAATTTTTTGTTGTTTTTCTATTAAAAAATTAAAATGAAAACTAATAGTGACATTTGATCTGTGGCATCATTGCAAGATCCGATGGCATGTCAGCGATATCATGATATTGCAATAAAATTGAAATTGAGTGTCTTCACTTGAGATGAGAGCATTTTGACAATTGCTTGCTATCATTTTATTGCATGTCAAGACACTAGGTTATGACGATTTTTTGAAAACTTTCATAAAAGTTTTCAATTTTGGGAATTTTTCCAATTTTTGACGATTGTTTTAAATTTGGACGATTTTGGTAATTTTTTCAAATATCGACAATTTTTCAAGACGATTTTTCTTAAATTTAGACAATGTTGATAAATTTTGAAGATTTTGTAAAATTTTGTCGATTTTTAAATTTTTTTTTATAAAATCTGAATGATTTTTTAAATTTGGCGATTAGTTTTCCAAGTTTTGCGTTTTTATTAAAATTTTTGCAATTTTTTACAATTTTTTCCAATTTTGGAATTTTTTTTTTTAATTTTTGACGATTTTCTAAAATTTTAGAATTTTTTTTTTATTTTGATGTTTTTTTCACTTTTGACAATTTTTTTTTTCAATTTTGGCGATTTTTGGTGTTTTTTTCTAATTTTAACGATTTTTTTTAAATTTAAAAATTTTTTTTGTTTTGGCTATTTTTTCTGATGTTTGAAACTTTTTTTCAATTTCAGCGATTTTTTACATCCATGTAATACCGTTAACGTGCCTATTCCTACGAGAGGTCTGCGACTCGTATTCCCCATGTATTTGTTATTGCAAAGTCACAATAAATACTTATTAAAATTTTCGCTTGAAAACTTCAAAAAAATTAAGAATTGGTATCGACACAATCATAAAATTGACAAAAAAAAATCTGAATTTTTTGAATTTTATTGTTGCTTTGTAAGAAAAGTTGTGACTCTCAATCTTAAAAATAGTCTTATGACGGCCACAACGAGTCAAAAGTACCCAGTGTAGAAAATCATTACCAGATATGTGGTTATATAACTACATACTTGGTAATGGTAACTAGGTACTTTAGTTATTAGATTTCTTATTACCTTTATATGGCGATGTCGCGAAAAATAATGAGTTACACACCAGCATACGAAAAATCAAAAAATATATCGTTACCTATGTGCTTACCAGTACTGACAAAAAGAATGAGTCTAAAAATAGATTTTCAAAAAATACCTTTTATAAAAAAAATATTTTTTTATTGTAAAATTTTTTTTAATAAAATTTTCTAGTGCGGGAATCGAACCTGGCACTCCAGGTTGCCAGTCAATAGCTCTACCATCTGAGTTATATCGACATGTAATATTTGATAGATAAAAACGTAATTTACCTGCTGCACACACGTCAGTTTACTCGCCACCATACAAAAACTCAAAAAATATGTGGTTACATATATCCTTACCAGTATTTAAAAAATATTGAGTCTAAAAATAGATTTCAAAAAATTTTCAAAAAAATCTAGAAAATTATTTTCTATTTGAAATAATGATAAAAATAACTCGTTATAAGTATCTCATTATTACATGTTTTAAAATAATGCAGAAGGTAAGTGGGTATCATTACTGGTAGTCCAAAAGATAATGATATGTCATTACCGTTTCTACAATGGGTAGGGATACGCACCTAAAATGCACAAATATACACATAATTATTGTGAAACTTGACGAGTGCAGTAGTATTGAAAACTACTATAGTACTTAGTAAGTACCATAGTACTTAGTAAGTACCATAGTACTTAGTAAGTACCAAGTACCAAAGGTACTTAACAAGTACCAAAGGTACTTAACAAGTACCAAAGGTACTTAACAAGTACCAAAGGTACTTAACAAGTACCATGGTACTTAGCAAGTACCAAAGGTACTTAACAAGTACCATGATACTTAACAAGTACCATGTTACTTAACAAGTACCAAAGGTACTTAACAAGTACCAAAGGTACTTAACAAGTACCATAGTACTTAACAAGTACCAAAGGTACTTAGCAAGTACCATAGTACTTAGCAAGTACCAAAGGTACTTAGCAAGTACCATAGAACTTAGCAAGTACCATAGAACTTAGCAAGTACCATAGAACTTAGCAAGTACCATAGAACTTAGCAAGTACCTATAGTACTTAGCAAGTACCATAGAACTTAGCAAGTACCAAAAGTACTTAGCAAGTACCATAGAACTTAGCAAGTACTTAGCAAGTTCCACAGTACTTGTTAAGTACCTTGGTACTTAGAAAGTACCAAGTAATTAACCAAGTAATTGTACTAAAGTACAAGTACATTCAAAGTACTTGTACTTATAGTTGCGATAAAAGTTGTTTCTTATGCTCACTTTGTTGCTAGTTGTAGCTTATGTCCATTGTGGAAAATAAATGGTAAAAATTTTTTTTTCAATCCCCAAATTAAACAACAAAATATCTATTTTTATAGAAAACTAGCGGGCAAAGCCCTCTACGTTGTTAGCATGCCTTAAGGTAGAATTAGCTATACGTGGACGTAACGTGACGAGTCTCCTTATGGAAAATCTAATGAGTCAAAAGAGCATAGCTGACAGTCTATTTCTTTTTTACTCATTATTTTAGATTGAATCAGCTGATTCGTCACGTTACGTATGGCTAAATGAGCCTTTAGGCCTAGTTTCATATGAAAAAAATAAAAACAACAACAAAAAATAAAACAACTACATACCAAACTAAATAACTGGAAAAAGTCAACTGAATACATGTGGTGTTAAAATCGGTAAATATTATTTTTACATTATTGCTCATAACTTTTTATACCCTACACCACTATGTGGTCATTATACCCTACACCACTATGTGGTCAGGGTATTATAAGTTTGTGCTGATGTTTGTAACACCAAAAAATATTGGTCGTAGACCCACCTTATAGTATACCGATCGGTTCAGAATTTTTTTTTATTTCGATTTAACGATGTCCGTCTGTCCGTCCGTCCGTCTGTCTGTCTGTCCATGCAATCTTGTGCGCACTCTACAGGTCGCAACTATTAAGATATTTTGATGAAATTTGGTACGCAGACCTATGTTGGCCCAAGGACGAACAAGTTTGATTTTTTTGAACATCGGTCCATGTTTAGACCTAGTGCCCATATAAGGGTCCTACCAAAATTATACTTTTTATATGCTGCAGGTCGTAAATATTAAGATATTTTGATGAAATTTGGTACACAGACCTATATTGGCCCAATAATGCAGCCTATTGATTTTGGTGAACATCGGTCCATGTTTAGACCTAGTGCCCATATAAGGGTCCTACCAAAATTATACTGTTTATACGCTGCAGGTCGTAAATATTAAGATATTTTGACGAAATTTGGTACACAGACCTATATTGGCCCAGTAACGCAGCCTATTGATTTTGGTGAACATCGGTCCATGTTTAGACCTAGTGCCCATATAAGGGTCCTACCAAAATTATAATGTTTATACGCTGCAGGTCGCAAATATTAAGATATTTTGATGAAATTTGATACACAGACCTATATTGGCCCAATAATGCAGCCTATTGATTTTGGTGAACATCGGTCCATGTTTAGACCTAGTGCCCATATAAGGGTCCTACCAAAATTATAATGTTTATACGCTGCAGGTCGCAAATATTAAGATATTTTGATGAAATTTGATACACAGACCTATATTGGCCCAATAACGCAGCCTATTGATTTTGGTGAATATCGGTCTATGTTTAGACCTAGTGCCCATATAAGGGTCCTACCAAAATTATACTGTTTATACGCTGCAGGTCGCAAATATTAAGATATTTTGATGAAATTTGGTACATAGACCTATGTTGGCCCAAGGACGAAGCCTATTGATTTTGGTGAACATCGGTCCATGTTTAGAACTAGTGCCCATATAAGGGTCCTACCAAAATTATACTGTTTATACGCTGCAGGTCGCAAATATTAAGATATTTTGATGAAATTTGGTACACAGACCTATATTGGCCCAATAATGCAGCCTATTGATTTTGGTGAACATCGGTCCATGTTTAGACCTAGTGCCCATATAAGGGTCCTACCAAAATTATACTGTTTATACGCTGCAGGTCGTAAATATTAAGATATTTTGACGAAATTTGGTACACAGACCTATATTGGCCCAGTAACGCAGCCTATTGATTTTGGTGAACATCGGTCCATGTTTAGACCTAGTGCCCATATAAGGGTCCTACCAAAATTATAATGTTTATACGCTGCAGGTCGTAAATATTAAGATATTTTGACGAAATTCGGTACACAGACCTATATTGGCCCAATAATGCAGCCTATTGATTTTGGTGAACATCGGTCCATGTTTAGACCTAGTGCCCATATAAGGGTCCTACCAAAATTATACTGTTTATACGCTGCAGGTCGTAAATATTAAGATATTTTGACGAAATTTGGTACACAGACCTATATTGGCCCAGTAACGCAGCCTATTGATTTTGGTGAACATCGGTCCATGTTTAGACCTAGTGCCCATATAAGGGTCCTACCAAAATTATAATGTTTATACGCTGCAGGTCGCAAATATTAAGATATTTTGATGAAATTTGGTACACAGACCTATATTGGCCCAGTAACGCAGCCTATTGATTTTGGTGAACATCGGTCCATGTTTAGACCTAGTGCCCATATAAGGGTCCTACCAAAATTATAATGTTTATACGCTGCAGGTCGCAAATATTAAGATATTTTGATGAAATTTGATACACAGACCTATATTGGCCCAATAATGCAGCCTATTGATTTTGGTGAACATCGGTCCATGTTTAGACCTAGTGCCCATATAAGGGTCCTACCAAAATTATACTGTTTATACGCTGCAGGTCGTAAATATTAAGATATTTTGACGAAATTTGGTACACAGACCTATATTGGCCCAGTAACGCAGCCTATTGATTTTGGTGAACATCGGTCCATGTTTAGACCTAGTGCCCATATAAGGGTCCTACCAAAATTATAATGTTTATACGCTGCAGGTCGCAAATATTAAGATATTTTGATGAAATTTGATACACAGACCTATATTGGCCCAATAACGCAGCCTATTGATTTTGGTGAATATCGGTCTATGTTTAGACCTAGTGCCCATATAAGGGTCCTACCAAAATTATACTGTTTATACGCTGCAGGTCGCAAATATTAAGATATTTTGATGAAATTTGGTACATAGACCTATGTTGGCCCAAGGACGAAGCCTATTGATTTTGGTGAACATCGGTCCATGTTTAGAACTAGTGCCCATATAAGGGTCCCCCCAAAATTGGCTTGGTTACAAACTGCAGGTCGCAAATATTAAGATATTTTAATGAAATTTGGTGCGCTGACTCACATTATAGAAAATTTTGACATAAGCCCCATTTTAACCCATTCGAATTTCGGATCCAAACAATACACCAGACTGGTGTAGGGTATTGTATAGTCGGCATGCCCGACTTTAACCTTTTTACTCGTTTATTAATTATTTTATTGGAATGATATAAAGCCTATGTCCATCCTAAAGGACCATTCGAAATACTGAGCGTACCACCTTACAGGCAAAAAAAAAGTGCGCCGTACACCCTCCAATATGAAGTATTTTTGCAAGGAGGTTTCAAAAAAAAATTTTTTATTTTTTTATGCCGAACGTAGGGGTCGCCATTTTACATTTCTCGTTATATCTTTGGTACCCGACTAAAAAAGTTTTCATATAATCTTATATGATTTGATATTATTATAAATGTTTATATTCGTTGCTTTATATAACCATATACATTTATATTAACACTTTGGTTTTATAAATATGTTTGATATGACGTTATATATAATCATACGCGATTTGGTCTCCATGTATATATTAAGAGATCTGCGATATATTTTATATATAATTATATATAATGGCGTATAAGCTTCTATAAACAATCTTATATCAAAATATATAACATGACATGATATCTAATTATACAAAATTTTATAAAGTTTAATTGCACTATAAAAATGAAGAACACAAACTTAGAAAGTTTTTTTTTATTTTATAAGAAAGACACATTTTATAAGAAAGACCAAAACTCTAAACTAGAAAAAGTTGTTCCGACAAATTTTTGGAAAGTTGATTTACACCGAAAATTTACTAAGTCAGCTATTTCCAGGTTTATTAGCATCAATTTTTCTTAACAACTTTTTCTCGTTTTGAATTTTGCTTTTTATTGAAATTCAGTTACAAACTGCGTTATTCTAAGTTTAAGGACAATTTGCGTCCTAAAAACGTCCTAAATCGCATTCAATCCTCATTTCCATCAATACCAAAGATCGACCAATACCCACTTTGTTAGCCAAACTGTTCTGTCGGCCATTAGTATTTAATATGAATGAAAATAAGTGATCTCAACAATATTTACTAAAATTTCATATGAAAATTTTTATAAAATTATATGTATTTATATATAATTTAATGCAATTAGATAGACCCATTTTTGGATCAAATTGTATCGTTTGATATAATTATATATTCCAATATTCGGATCAAATTAGATATGAACATATATATGGGTTTATATATGGTGATATATGATTATATAACATCTTTTTTAGTCGGGTATTTACAGTCGGATCTTAAAGTATGATACATCGATGTTTTTCCCTCGAGGAGACCTGTGTTTTGCTCTAAGGACATTTTGACCTCAAGTATCCCGTTCTAGTAGTTACCCACCAGATCTCAGTTGCTACCACCCTAATGTATGACCCTAATGTCAGAAAATTAAAGCTCGCAAAAAATCATTAAACTTTTGCTAAGGAAGTTTTTCGCTAAACCCAGTAGAAATTTTTTTATATATTGGTTGCCGAACATAGGGGTCGCCTTTTAAAATGTTTTTTAGTTGGATTTTTACTATATAGCAAAACACTGGTCTCCTCGAGGCAAAAAAATCGATATATCACACTTTAAAATCCGATTTTAAATGCCAAAGCCATAACAAAACCCCTACGGTCGGCAAAAAAAAAAAAATTTTTTTTGAAATCGCCTTCCAAAAATACATCATATTGGAGGGTGTACGGCGAACTTTTTTTTTGAGGTACGGTCTAATACACACATTACCTCTTTATTACATATATTAGTATAGATAAGATATTAAAAATTTTATTTGAGAACTTATTTAGTAGGACAAATTCTAATGCCACAAAATTTCAGTAACATTAAATAGTAATGAAATTTTTTTGACATTAGCATTAGTCAACTATTTTTGTTCGGTTTCAAGATCAAATATGATAAATTCCAAATAGAATTTACAATTTATTTTACAAGAAAGAGAGCAAAACCTTGTGAAAAAACTTTCCTAGAATCAATGGTTGACAATAATATTATTTTAATATTTTATTTATAAAATTTTTTGATAAAAAATTAGGGCCAATTTTATAGCCGAAACTAAGATTGATTTGAAAATTGCTTACTTAAAATATATTTAACGAAACAATCGATCTTACACTTAGGGCCATTGTAATTAAAAACTGGCCTTAATTCTTTACAGAATAAATTCTACTTCACTTACGAAACAGTCGACATAAATACATGAGAAACTATCATTTCATAAATATTAAAAAAAATAAATGCAAAATATTTAAAAAAAAGTATCACATTAGTCGACTTTTATTTTTGTTTTTCATCAAATATGACGGAAGTTCTTTTGCGAGTAATTCTAATATTCCGTAAAATTTGTTGCTAATATTATCAAATAATTTTTAGATTACGGTTTACAACAATTTTATTAAAATTTAGTAGTGGTTACACATTTTTCCTACTAATTTCAATATACTACAAATCAGTAGGCTTGAGTTGCTAAAATTAACAAAATATACCGAAGTACTAACATCAAAATTTTCAGTAGCCATTACAGACTTTTTTGTTGAGTGGTCGAGTTTTATAGTCAGCACAAAGCACGAGTTTAAACTTAAATTTTACTTTAATGAAAAATTTTGTTTGAAAATTTCTTACTCAAGTAAGGTTTTATTAAAGTTCGTACTTAGTGCTGACTATAATACTGCACCGCATTGGTCTGTGTGAAAGAGTCAAATTACTGACTAAGGCCCGATTACTGAATTCCCAGTTAAAATTTAGCCGACAGTTAAATTAAAATTTTATATGAGAAACAACAAATAATGTGTCAGTTAAAGCTAACTGAACATTCAGTAATCAGACCTAAATCTTTAAGTTTGTAATCATCGTTTAAATTAACCTTTAAGTACACAATGTCCCTTTAAAGGGGAGGGATTTTTTTTGCTGTGATCACTAAATTGTTAAATAAAAATTCGAATCTAGGAGGTTATTAGTTTTTATATATGTTTTTGTTGTCGGAATAATACTCAGTCTTTTATAACTCCAAGTACTTCAGCCTAAACACTCCGATTTTTATGAAATTTGGATATGTGATAGAGAAAAAAAATCTAAGACCGATCTGTCTCAAATTATCGACCATCTCGGAATTTTAAGGGTTCAAAAGGTTAAAAAATGGTCCTTTTTTGGTTTTTTTGCTTTTTAAGGTATTTCGACCAAAGGAATAATATGCAAATGTGTTATTGCCGGAAAGGAATTTTTGAGGGCTTTTCATCGGTACCTTTTTTGGTACTTTTTTGCTCTTTCCAATTTGCTGTTTTAAAAAGATCCAAAATTTTGGGTACTTTATATGGAGGGGTATACTGCTATGGCTGCTAAATTCACATATGTTATTCCTTGTTAAATTTAAGCCGATACGTATTTTTGCGTTTTTCAATATTCTCTCTACACTAGATTTGGCAACATTTTTCCCGAAACACTTTTTTGGTATATTTTAGGCCGCTTTTAATGCTAAAGATAGGAAATATATATATTAAATTTTATATTTTGACGGACACATTAATTCTGTGATATATTTTTTTTTTTTAATTTTAGTATTTTAGTATTACCATTGCTTTTGCATAGCATAGACTATATGCACAAGCAATGTAGAGTGCTACAGGGACCTTGAAGCGTTTTAGCAACTCTATTGATGTTGCCTCAGCCTCACATGGGATCCAAAGACCGTCCATGCGTGGTGAAGAGCCACATCCGGCTAGAGGTGTCCCTGCTTTCGCAGAACATGGCGGATCTAGAGCGGACACTCGATAAAAACCCGTAATCCCCGGTGTTATCCAACCGTGCCCATGGGATGAATAGCACTACGCTAGTGTGTTTTTGAACGGTGGCCTCCAGGACGAGGCGAACCCTGGTTGTATTAGCCCGCTGGCAGTACAGGGCTCTGCTGCCGAGCGTACTGTTCTAATCCCTATTTTTGATCTTATTTTTCAGATGGACATAAATAACCAAAAAACAGAAAAAAAGCAAGAGAAGGTCAGCGCAGACCTATCCTCAGCAGTCAAAGGGGCGTTATGCCCATATGATGCTAAGGACAAACTGGACATGATTCAGCCGACAGAAGACGTTTCCAGTCTTAACGTGGCTGAACCGATGGAAGTTGGAAATATAACTGAGGACCTCTCGGGTCCAAGTATAGTTATCAACACCAATATCCCAACGGATGAAGAGGATGAACTTCTAAGTTCTCAGCCCAAAAATGCTGAAACAGAGGAAGTTCCAGGCGAAAAGTCGAAACCAGTGACTGAAAGGGTAAAGCTCTGTGGGGCTGCTCGTAAACGCCTGAGGATGTACCTGGACGAAGGAATTGACCTAGAGGCAGCGCGGAGACTATGTCTGCTACCCATGCGCGAAGCCCGTAAGGAGGTCAAAGAACTCGCAGGTATCAGAAAGAGGGTACGATCAGATGGCTCAACGCCGCCTGGCTCCGGACACCCTGCAAAAAGGACCGCTGAGATGGCTAGTGATGGCACACCTCTAAAGGTTGGTAGTGGCACATTACCAAA
Organism: Leucophora obtusa; assembly: GCA_949987735.1. Classification (NCBI taxonomy): domain Eukaryota; kingdom Metazoa; phylum Arthropoda; class Insecta; order Diptera; family Anthomyiidae; genus Leucophora; species Leucophora obtusa. The sequence goes on from OX465299.1 coordinate 112,393,061, forward strand.
GGCAGCCTTGGCAGCCCCGGTAACACAGCAACGAACAGCGGTAGTATCCTACAAGGAAATTGTTGCGACGACGAAAATTGGCGTTATTCCGCCTGATTTCCCGGCAACTAGATGGACTGATGAACAGCTGCAGTCCATCCAAAGAGCTGTTTTGTACAAAATAGCGGAGCTGAGAAAGGGGACCATCAAGCCCTGCTTCTCGAGTTGCTCCTTTAAGCCGGGGTGGCTTAGTTTTGTGTGCCGCGATAAGGACACAGCGCAGTGGCTGGAGACGCATGTCCCCACGCTAAAGCCATGGAGTGACGCTGTGCTGAAAGTCGTGGCGGAAGACGAAGTGCCGAGGGCCCAAGTGTTCGTGGGATACTTCCCGGAGAAAGAGGACACGTCCAATGACTTGATTCTTGGACTGGTGGAGGGCCAGAACTGTGAACTTTCGGTTGAGTACTGGAAGGTGCTGAACAGGGTCATTAAGGGTGGAATAGTGGAATTAACCCTATCTATTGACCCAATCTCAGCCGACCTACTCAAACGAAAGAACAACAGGGTGAATTTTGGATATGGAACAGCGCTGGTAAGACCTACAGGAAGACAAGAGGTCGGGCGCGACATATCCAAACAGGTAAAGGCAAGCACCTCAGCAGCTGCGGCTAAATCCGATACAAGAGTCTCTAAGGACTCAAAGTCGGATGAAAAACCGGGCTGCTCGAGGGACCTTGCCAAACCTAATTCTACTGAGCCCAATGCCAAAAAGTCGGCCAGGCTTATGGCTCCCAGCAGGCGCAAAAAGTGGGAGAGGAACTCGGCAGAGGAAGCTGCTCTGCTGAACACCAATCGGGGCAGAAAGGTGGCAAAGCGTGCTACCAAACTTGCTCGCAGGTAATGACTGCCATAAGGGGCAGAACACCAAAGCACCTAAGGTGCTTGCAAGTGAACCTTCACCATGCCAAGGCGGCATCTGATGTTGCCAACAGAAGGTTCACCGTCGACGCTCTGGATGTAATGTTCATTCAGGAGCCGTGGGTACACAATGGGGCCATTAAGGGGCTGAACGCGAACCATGGTAAGTTGATTTATGATTCCAAACATAGCAGGCCTAGAGCGGCCATCCTTGTGAGGGGCAACCTAACATTTCTTCCAATTTCGGAGTTCATAATGGGAGACCTGGTTGCAATCTGGGCAAAAGTGCCTTCCCTGGCCGGGGAGCATGAGGTGATGTTGGCCTCTGCGTATTTGCCTGGCGACAGCGACGCGGCACCAACCGCGGAGGTCTCGGCCTTTGTGGAATATTGCCGATTGAGGGGTCTGAGTTGGATCCTCTGCTGTGACGCCAATGCTCATCACACAACGTGGGGAAGCACCAATGTCAACAAACGGGGTGAGTACCTGCTTGAATTTATATGTGGTAATGGTATTAACATAGCAAATAGGGGCGACGAACCGACATTTAGGAATGCTATTAGGTCAGAGGTCTTGGACCTCACTCTTACTAGTTCTAACCTTTCATTCGCCATCTCTAACTGGCATGTATCCAGCGAACTATCAATGTCCGATCATCAACACCTGGTCTTTGACGTTGTTAGTGCGCTGGACTCGTGCCAGGAATATCGTAATCCCAGATGCACAAACTGGGAGAACTTCCGTTATCATCTGGAAAGCGATGCCAATATCTCCAAAGGGTTGATTCTGAGCCCAGATGAGATTGATTATGAGGCATCAGAGATTCAATCTAGTCTGACTTCTGCTTACTTTGCGAGCTGCTCTCAAAAGACCAGGAAGGTGAGAAGGGACGTTCCATGGTGGAACGATGGTCTGGATAGGCTCAAAAGGGAGGCTAGGAGACTATTCAACAGAGCCAAGGAAACAGGTGACTGGGTCACCTACAAGACGGCTCTAACTGAATATAATAGGGAATTACGTAGATCCAAAAGGTCCACGTGGCGCAGCTACTGTGAGAAGATCTCAGATCTTCCGGAAGCTGCGCGACTTCAGAAGGCCCTTTCACAGGATCACACGAATGGTCTTTGCACTCTCAGGAGACCCGATGGTTCCTACACTGGATCTCCTGAGGAAACCTGTGAACTATTGTTAGACACGCACTTTCCAGGCTGCGTAGCCTCCCGCGGGTCTGTAGCGATTCAAAGAATCCCAAACCTTACGGGAAGGTATGTACGCCTAACTGGTGCCGTCTTTCGAGAGGACAGAGTGAAATGGGCGATTAATGGATTTAAGCCCTTTAAATCACCGGGCCCCGACGGGATCTATCCATGTCTGATGCAGAGGGGGGTGGATATAATAGCCCCACAACTGGTTAGGATATTTAGATCCAGTCTTCTGTTGGGTCATGTTCCGACGAATTGGAGGGGTGTTAAGGTGGTCTTTATTCCAAAGGCGGGGGGGAAATCCGAACAACTGCCTAAATCGTATAGACCAATTAGCCTCAGCTCTTTTCTTCTTAAGACAATGGAGAAAGTTTTGGACCACTTCATTAGGGACACGTATCTCGGGCGTAAGCCGATACACGAGCTTCAGTTCGCGTATCAACGGGGTAAGTCTACAGAAAGTGCTATCCATCATGTTGTCACGGTGATAGGGAAGGCACTAGAGGCAAAGAACATTGCCCTCTGTGCTTTTATTGATATACAGGGCGCTTTTGACAACACGTCCTACGATGCGATCGGGCTATCTATGATGAGAAAGGGCATATGTCCAATGATCATAAATTGGACATTAGAGATGCTCAGCTCAAGAGAGATCACGTTCGGCATAGGCTCTACTAGTAGAACCGTGAATGCGACCAGAGGATGTCCGCAGGGAGGTGTGCTATCGCCTTTACTGTGGACACTGGTCATTGATGAGTTGCTTGAGGGTCTGAACGACCTTGGCTTCAGGACCTATGGCTACGCCGATGATCTTGTCATATCCGTTGTCGGCTGGGATGACAGGACCATCTCTGATCGTATGCAGCAGGCTCTGAACTTTACTCACTCATGGTGTCGGGAAAAGGGGTTGACTATCAACCCAACGAAGACGATCCTGGTACCGTTCACAAGGAGAAGAAGGGTCAACCTGACCGAACCTGTTGTTGGGGAAAAAACTATAGGCTTCTCGGATAGTGTGAAATATTTAGGGGTGACTCTGGACAAATCGCTTACGTGGAATGATCATCTGGACACCGTAACCAAGAAGGCCACCAGGGCATATTATGCCTGTCAGAGGCTCTTTGGGAGAACATGGGGTCTAAGACCACACATGGTCTACTGGTCATTCGACACCATTGTAAAACCTATGATCACTTATGCTGCCTTAGCATGGTGGCCAAAGGTTGAGCAGTCAACGGCAAAGGATACTCTGAGGAAGTTGTATCGGCTGGTGTGTACTGGCATTACGGGGGCTGGGGGATCGTGCCCAACGGATGCCATTGGGGCCATGTTGGGTATTCCACCATTGCATATCTCCGTGAAGGAAGCTGCAAGCTTGGGCTCACTTCGTCTCCGGGGGGTCGGGGACATGAGGAGCGGGGACCTAAAGGGACACATGAAGATCGCCGGGATCTTTATCGACGACCCAATTTTAAGGGTCGCGGACAAAATGATCCCAGAGCAGATCTTTGTCAGGTATTTTGATATCATGTCATTTGACAGGCATATGTGGACCAGTCGGACTTGGAAGCCCGAAGAGGGGGCTCAGATATGGTTCACTGATGGCTCGAAACAAGCCAATGGTGACACGGGGGCAGGTGTCTTTGGACCCAGATTCCAACGTGCTCTACCAATGGGCAAGTACCCCTCCGTCTTTCAGGCGGAGATTTTCGCCATCTGCGTATGTGTGAGAGAGTGCCTGCGGAGAGGCACGGCTAGATCCCGCATCTACATTCTTTCTGACAGCCAGGCTGCGCTAAAGGCTCTTGGAGCTTACGAAGTATCATCTGGTCTGGTCATGGAGTGTGTGGAAATTCTCAACGAACTCGGTATGAGAAACTCCCTTACACTGGGATGGATTCCTGGCCATGAAGGGCACGAGGGTAACGAAAGGGCTGATTGTCTAGCCAATTGTGGAGCCCGACGACCCTTCATCGGTCCGGAACCATTCTTTGGGATACCTAGGGGGTATGCTAGGGAAAAACTCAGGCAATGGAGAGAGACTGAGTTTGCAAAACATTGGGAAACTTCTACTGGCCAAAGACAGGCCAAAAGATTTATTTCCCTGTCCAGCGGAGTATCAAAGCGACTATTGTCACTTGACAGGGGTAACCTTAGGACCCTGACGGGATACTTAACTGGGCACTGTAGGCTCAGGTACCAGCTTCACAAACAGGACCGGTCAGACACTGATGTTTGCAGGTTTTGTGAGCTGGAAAAAGAGACATCGGAGCATGTTCTCTGCGAATGTCCGAGACTGTGCGACAGGAGACTCAGATTTCTGGGTGACCGCTTTGTATCATCTTCGGACGTTTGGGGAAATTCTCCTAACAGGATTATTGGCTTTATTGGTAGCCTGAATCTATAGGGAACTCTAGGCAGCACAAAAGATCTATATTGGTCGCGGTGCGTAGTGCCTTCGTATCTAATCTAATCTAAATATGCACATAACAAATTTTCTGTTCAATAGTAGATTAATATTTAATTCAAATAATTTTTAATACAATATTTTATAATAAAGGTATGTAGCAATAGAAGAACGTATGTACAAAATGGAGTAATGCTTAATTTGTTAGTGTAAATATAGTTAATAATTTGTTTATAAAAACCATATTTGGGATTTTATCATTGGCATTGAAATTTTTTTTGGCATTAGCATTAGTCAACTAATGCTAAACCATATTTGGGATTTTATCATTGGCATTGAAATTTTTTTTGGCATTAGCATTAGTCAACTAATGCTAACAAAATTTCAATGCCAATGATAAAATCCCAAATATGGTTTTTATAAACAAATTATTAACTATATTTACACTAACAAATTAAGCATTACTCCATTTTGTACATACGTTTTTCTATTGCTACATACCTTTATTATAAAATATTGTATTAAAAATTATTTGAATTAAATATTAATCTACTATTCAATAGAAAATTTGATATGTGCATATAGTCTATGCTATGCAAAAGAAATGGTAATACTATTGTAAACAAACATGTGTACGTCGATAAAAAGTACCTTTTGGTACTTTTTTGTAAGAGAGCATAACTGAAATATATATATTCCCTTATTTTATTTATATTTTTGTATGGGAGCACATTTTAAATTTACGAAATAAAAAAAAAAATATTACACAGAATTAATGTGTCCGTCAAAATATAAAATTTAATATATATATTTCCTATCTTTAGCATTAAAAGCGGCCTAAAATATACCAAAAAAGGTGTTTCGGGAAAAATGTTGCCAAATCTAGTGTAGAGAGAATATTGAAAAACGCAAAAATACGTATCGGCTTAAATTTAACAAGGAATAACATATGTGAATTTAGCAGCCATAGCAGTATACCCCTCCATATAAAGTACCCAAAATTTTGGATCTTTTTAAAACAGCAAATTGGAAAGAGCAAAAAAGTACCAAAAAAGGTACCGATGAAAAGCCCTCAAAAATTCCTTTCCGGCAAAATCACATTTGCATATTATTCCTTTGGTCGAAATACCTTAAAAAGCAAAAAAACCAAAAAAAGGCTCATTTTTTAACCCCTTTTTGAACCCTTAAAATTTCGAGGTGGCCGATAATTTGAGACAGATCGATCTTAGATTTTTTTCTCTATCACATATCCAAATTTCATCAAAATCGGAGTGTTTAGGCTGAAGTACTTTCCTTGGAATAGGCCAACGAAAATTTGAAAACTCAGAGAGTTATAAAAGACTGATTATTATTCCGACAACAAAAACATATATAAAAACTAATAACCTCCTAGATTCGAATTTTTATTTAACAATTTCGTTGATCACAGCAAAAAAAATCCCTCCCCTTTAAAGGGACATTGTGTACTTAAAGGTTAATTTAAACGATGATTACAAACTTAAAGATTTAGGTCTGATTACTGAATGTTCAGTTAGCTTTAACTGACACATTATTTGTTGTTTCTCATATAAAATTTTAATTTAACTGTCGGCTAAATTTTAACTGGGAATTCAGTAATCGGGCCTTAGTCAGTAATTTGACTCTTTCACACAGACCAATGCGGTGCAGTATTATAGTCAGCACTAAGTACGAACTTTAATAAAACCTTACTTGAGTAAGAAATTTTCAAACAAAATTTTTCATTAAAGTAAAATTTAAGTTTAAACTCGTGCTTTGTGCTGACTATAAAACTCGACCACTCAACAAAAAAGTCTGTAATGGCTACTGAAAATTTTGATGTTAGTACTTCGGTATATTTAGTTAATTTTAGCAACTCAAGCCTACTGATTTGTAGTATATTGAAATTAGTAGGAAAAATGTGTAACCACTACTAAATTTTAATAAAATTGTTGTAAACCGTAATCTAAAAATTATTTGTTAAAATTAGCAACAAATTTTACGGAATATTAGTGTTACTCGCAAAAGAACTTCCGTCATATTTGATGAAAAATAAAAATAAAAGTCGACTAATGTAATACTTTTTTTTTAAATATTTTGCATTTATGTTTTTTAATATTTATGAAATGATAGTTTCTCATGTATTTATTTCGACTGTTTCGTAAATGAAGTTGAATTTATTCTGTAAAGAATTAAGGGCAGTTTTTAATTACAATGGTCCTAAGTGTAAGATCGATTGTTCCGTTAAATATATTTTAAGTAAGCAATTTTCAAATCAATCTTAGTTTCGGCTATAAAATTGGCCCCAATTTTTTATCAAAAAATTTTATAAATAAAATATAAAAAAAATATAATTGTCAACCATTAGTTCTAGGAAAGTTTTTTCACAAGGTTTTGCTCTCTTTCTTGTAAAATAAATTGTAAATTCTATTTGGAATTTATCATATTTGATCTTAAAACCGAACAAAAATAACAGTTATTGTTATTTTAAATAAAAAAAAAATAAAAATTTGAATTTCAATAATTTGAATTTCAATAAGGGCCGCACAAAAATCAGCAAAGGGCCGCATTTGCCCACCTTGTTATTTAGTAACAAGTTTATAATTATTTTTTTATATTGTTATTTATGTTCATAAATATTTACATCACCATAAATTTTAAAAAAGTAAAAATATGCGTTTTCATTCCAAAAAAATTTACGAAATTTAAGCTAAAATAATAAGGGCACTCACGATGGGTATTGCAAACGATGCAAACGTTGCAAATGATTGCAAAAAAACAACGATTGCATCAACACAACAACAAAGTGTATGTATTTTCAATTTGCTTTATTTTTCTTCATTTGCAATAAAAAAACCTTTAGCAAAAATAACTTTGCATATAAGCTAAGTTGCAAATAAAACAAAACATCTGTTTTAAACATATCAGCCGCCATATTATGATTTATAAAATAAGATATTAAATAAAAAAATTGTTTGTGATTTTTTATTAACATAAAATTTTTTTTTATTTATTATTTTATTATTATTTTTATGATTCACAAATTTTCTCAAAAATACGATTTATTTTTACTTTTGACGTAAACAAAATCACTGTTGGCAATTTAGCTATTTTCTCGTCAAATCTAGCGATATTTTACCATTTTCAGCTATTTTCTAGTGATTTTTTAGTTTGATTTAGCGATATTTTTAGGAAAAAAGTTAGCAGCAGTGAACAAAATAGCTCATAAAGCAAATATGCAATTGATCTTAAAAAAGACGCTCACGATATGTTACAATTTGCATAGCAAATTAGCAAATTGCAAATATGCACATGTACCATCGTGAATACCCTTAATATAAATATTCGGTAGGGACAACTGTAAATAATTCGGTTGTGGCAACCGAATTTCCATATAAAGGTCGGTTACAGCAACCGAATGGAAATAAAAATTCGGTTGTGGTAACCTCACAAATTCAGTTTAAAAAAAATTCGGTTGCCACAACCGAATTGTTATGTGAGTGCAAAAGAAAGGTCTCTGAAATATCTTTTTCTTGAGGCTTTAGAATGATTTTTCCAGCACTAAATTACTACCTTATATTAAGGCTGTGCAATTGAACGTTTGAAATCAAAAATTAATTTGATTGAAAACCGCATATGGCCCCTATTGAATGTAAGGCCTCCATTAAAGCCTTTTCATAATTTTATGAAATTACGTATAATTTTATAAACATTTTTGTGAAAAATGGGAACTTGTTGTATGAACTTTTATCCAATAACATCGACTTATAACTAATTCAATATAATTATATATAATACACACAATTTTGTATGGGGACAAAATTCGGATGAAATTGTATTTAATATACATCAAACTGTACAAGATTGTATCCAATTGCATCGAATTAGATTTAATTCTAAACACTTGTATCGAATTCGATACAATTTGATGTATTTTAGATACAATTATATTTTCTCATTTTTTGGATCAAATTGCATCTCGTCGTATATCTAATTTATATAGAATTTAATACAATTTGATATTGCTACATATTAATTTTTTTACTTGGGAAGTTAAGATTTTACGCAATCCCGAAATATATTACTGGATCTAATTTGATCTGTCATTTTTTGGATAAATTTAGATCTTACTCAATCCCCAAATATATTGCTGGATCTAATTCGATCTGTCATTTTTCGGATCAATTTATATCTAAGTTTGTCCCCAAATATATTGCTGGATCTAATTCGATCTGCCACCTTTTCGGATCAAATTAGATCTAAGTTTATCTACAAATATATTGCTGGATCTAATTCGATCTGCCATTTTTGAGATCAAATTAGATCTAAGTTTATCCACAAATATATAGCTAGATTTAATTCGATCCGCCATTTTTCGGATCAAATTAGATCTAGGTTTATCCCCAAAGATATCATTGGACCTCCCAATTTTGAGATATAACTTGATCTTAGTATATCCCCATATATACAATGGGATCTAATATGATATCATTAGATACACCCAATTTTGAGATATAATTGGATCAGCTAGATATTACAGCAGATCTTAAACAATATCAAATTGGATATGATTAGATATTGCGCGAGATCAATTTTTTTACTCGGGTATGCACAGCGTATGCTACGGCGACAGTTTTTCGACCTGCAGTTTAATCTGGAGACATTTGCTTAGTTTGGGGACTGTCTTCAAACTATTCTTAGGTCTAGCGCATAGTATGAAGACATTTTTGTCTAATATACAGCATAGTTTGGGCACTTTTTTGGCTATGTCCCCGAACCATGCACAATACAAACATATATGTATGGGTATTCATACCGACATGTATAGTTATATATTATAATATATTATCAGATGAGGCCAAATGATTATATATACACTCTTTTACATATTGTCGTCAAAAATACTCTGCGAAGCAATTGTTGTTTTTAGAAATTGTTGTCCATTAATTAACAAAATTTAATTTGCTAACTCTAAATTATTTTGTTAAAAAGGCAGTAAAGTTAATTTTATATAATTTTTCTTCAGTTTAAAAAAAAATGTTTGTTTAATTTTTAAATTTAAAAGCAAAAATATTTTTTTCGACCTTTAATTCAACAACGAAAAATTGATTTATTGTTGTTCGAGGCCAATTGTTTCCTTATTATGAAATAAGATACTTTTTTCAAAAACTGCCATTTTTCTTCGTCAGGATATTCTCCTAACAAGTATTTTACAGTGCTTTTGCTTTTAAAATATTCTACACCTTCAGGAATGAAAAAACGATCGTTTCGGGGATTTTCCAGTTCCCCATCATCAGTTTTCTTTTGAAAGTGGTGGCTTACTGCAATGATAAAACATCAAAATTTTATATTAAAAGATATTTTGCTCACAAACAAACTCAGAAATTAATTATATAAAATTACATTTTTACTTTGTAAAATAATTAGGTAATTCACAAGGGGTGTACTGTACTAGGGTTGTCATTTCCATTTTGAGAAAAAGAGAACGTCAACCTCAAAAAAGGAGGACATTTGCCTTAAAAAAGAGGACAATTTTTTTTAATAAATTAATTTTACAAAAATCAACAACGCGATAAAATATACAAATAAAAATTTTTTATAAATAAAACAATTTTTATTCTCACTAAAAAAAATTACAAAAAGCAAAAAAATTATTCTGTACTTTAAATTAGTGGTACATAAAAAAACAACGATTAACCAATTCATTGCATACATTTTCAGGAATGTGCATTTCTATAATTTCTTGATACGAATTGTAAAGGGTTTCAGGAATGTATTTCAATGCTTCCAATTTGAATTAGTATAGTACTGTCGTATTTCTTCAAATATTCATAAAGCTCTTGAAAATTCATATCAAAACTTTATTTGACTCTACTCTCACAAAAGTTTTTCGGTAGAGTCTTCTGAAAATGACAGTTAAAACAAAGGTATATGCAGTTAAAAAGGCGACAAAGGTATTTACCTTAAAAATAACTAAAAGTGTTGTTATTTTTAGCTGTTGAAAAATAACTAACAAATGCATTAAAAATAACTAACATTGTCGTAAAATTAACTGACAAATTTTTACTACAAAAATTTCAAAAGAACTGACAAAATCGGTAAAAACTACTGTTTTTACAGTCAATTCGTTTTGTTTATAAAAGTATATTTTAATAAGAAAAATGGAATGTTTTTGCTTTCGATTACAAAAATATGTGTTATTACTTCAGCCTATTTAAAATTCGAAGTAAAAATTCCAAACCGTTCCCAAGTTATTATGCTTTTATGCATTGAAGATACAATACAAGTTTCTGATTTTTATTTGCAAACTAGAAATATATCAATAATAACAAATATAAACTAAACTAGAAATTTTAAAATTAAAAAAAAAAAAATCAGCGAAATTTTTTATTTTTTAAATAACTACCAAAAATAACTGTTTAATGTAAAATTACTGTTTTGGTAGTTGTTTATTATGATTTTAAAAATAACTATTTTAAACAACTGTTACAAAATTACAGTACTTTTCGTTAGTTGTTTTCTTAAATAACCGTCATAAAAGTTGTTTTGAATTTTTCTATAGAAAAACAACTGTAATTTCTATTAAAAACAACAAGTACTGATTACTACACAAACAACTGTCATGTAGTAACTGTCATACCTTTTAGAGTGTAATAATATCAGAAATATAACTGGAAATAGTTTCTGAATTAAATTTTTTTGCTGGCGTCCACTGGGCCTTGATTAAGAACAACTTCACAAAAAGATAATAAATCATTCTAAACATAAGATTAGTAGTACCTGAATAATAAAAAAAACAACGATTAACAAATTTTTTCCATACACTTTTTATAATTTATTGATATGAATTATCAAGAGTTTCATGAATGTTTTTCCATGCTTCCAATTTGAATTATTATAGTACTCTCACAATTCAATTCATATCAAAATTATATTTGACTCTAATAATATCAAAACCCAGCAAAATCTTTCATTACCAAATAAGTGGTTATATAATAGAAATTCATAGCTCCGTACAACTTATTTTTTGGCGTCTAAACTCATTATTTTTGTTTGGCGTGGTCGTTTTTATAAGTAGTCACGCTTACCCGCTCGCTTATGAAAAAATGAGAAATAAGTAGTTATGAGATTTTGAATAATAAGTGGTTACACACATGCCTACAAAAAGTTGAATTATAAGTGGTTATCCGATTGCTTACTTCATTCTTAAAAATAAGGAGTTAAGCAAATACTATTAGCTTAAGGAAATACATTCAGAAAAATTTAAGTTTTCTCTAGTGTGTAATTTTAGGACTCGTCATAAAAATTTAAACATAAAACATATTTACATATAATAAATAAAAATGTATAAAATTTAACTGTGTAAAAAGTACTTATTTAAACTATTACGAGTAAGTCATTATTTTATATTTAGAAACAATGAATACAATAGGCCGTTATTAGGAAGTCATTATTTTATATTATAAAATAATGCAAAAGGTAATGATATATCATTTTTGGTAATGCAGATAGTAATGAGGTGTCATTACCAATATTTTGCTGGGAAATAGTATCTGGATTACATTAATTTCTTTTTGGCGTCCACTGCGCCTAGATTAAAGAAAATATGCCTTCTGCGTAGTAAAAAAACGCAACATATATTTAGTTAGAATATTCTTCTACCTCAAGTCCAAATTCTAATATGATATTGTCATATTAGATTTTATTTGTTGTTTCAAAAAGGGTTGATCAGTTTCATGATAGACAATACAATTGTTTCTCATTTCATATCAAACATCATTTTTAATAAAAAAATCGCACCAAAACTTGTTATCAGTCATGTTAATTGAATTTAAATTTTTTAGATAATTTTTCAGAATAAGCAATTCATTAAATAAATTTTCATCATTAAAAGCAAGGTTAATTTTTTTTTTTAATTTTTAACAGTTGGCTCAGTGCTAATAAGCTTCAAATTTGGCATTTAAAGTAAGTGATGCCAAGTCAATTGAAATAACAGCGACAAAACAGCGATGCGAACAATTAAAAAAAAAGTTATGGAGAATGGCGCAAAAAGTAGGACAACCCCGGACACTTTCTAAAAAAGAAGGAGGACTGCGCCGAACGCCCTAAAAAAGAGGACGGTGTCCAGGGAAAAGAGGACGGATGGCAACCCTAGGTGTACTATATGTTGTAGCGTTGTATCAGCCTAACAAAAAACAGAGCCACACTCAGCGCTATGCCAACCGTGGTGTATCTTGTAAAGAGGTGATTCTACGAGTCATAGCCTGTGCAGAGGGCTGCCGGTTCAATCCCCGGTCATGGCAATACACAAAAAGTTTTTCATATAGAGACAAATTAACAATTAAAAATTACTTTGATCAGTTGACACATAAACTAACCACTGACGAGTCTATAGGTGAGACGAAACTGCGGCAGTCTGGTGATTCCCTTGTGTCTGTTAAATTTTTTAATAAAAATGTTTTCTTCTACCTCTTCCTATAAATCAGCTCTAGAAAAAACATATTTATTAAAATTTTTATTTGATTTTATCAACGATTTTCTATTGGGATTTCCATATGTTAGCACACTCAAACATAGGACATTAAACATACGTAAAAATGTTGTATCGTGCTATTCCCAAATATTGTATTTTTTCAATTTAAATTCTAACAACTCTGTTTTTTGTTAGGACTATACAACAAATAGCACACCCCTTGTGAACAACCTTAATAATAATAAACAAGATACAAAAAATTATACTAAAGGTTTTCACAAGGGGTGTGCTATTTGTTGTAACGTTGTATCGTCCTAACAAAAAACAGAGTTGTTAAATTTTAAATTGAAAAAATACAACATTTGAGAATAGCACGATACAACATTTTTACATATGTTTAGTGTCCTATGTTTGAGTGTGCTAACCGATAGAACCGCTAATAGAAAATCGTTGTTAAATTCAAATAAAAATTTTAACAAATCTATTTTTTGCTAGGACGGTACAACAATACAACAGATAGCACACCCCTTGAGAACAACCTAATTATACTAATAGATATTACACTTGAGAGCCCGTATAAGGGACTGTGTATTATACGTTATACTAACTACTATTTGTTTATTTATAGTTTAATAATATAAATTTAAGACAAATAAACTATTTGAAAAAAAAACAAACTAGAAATTGTTAGAACGATACAACAGATAGTACAACCCTTGTGAACAACCTAAATATGTATGTTTATTTTTTAGTACACTTTGTTGCTAATTTCAGCAGTATGATTTTAAATAGCAGTTTAAAACAATTTTGCTACAATTTATAATTTTTTCTACTGATTTTATTGTACTAAAGGGTGCTCCAACCATAATGAACGATGTTAATTGTGAGTCACACCTTAACGACAAGTTTTTTGCCCAATTTAATTTGACATTTTTTTTGTTTCAGTGTTTGACAAATTCAACCATGGCGATGTACACAATAAGGGTATTCAATTAATCGACATTTTAATTTAATCGATTAAGCTTTCAAATAATTATTTGGGTTTTTTCTTAACCGATTAATCGAATAAAATATTAAAATTAATCGAAAAAATATTATGTAAAGTAATGTACATACATTTGTTGTATTTTTAATAATTTTATTAAAAAAAAAAACAAAAAGAGTTTCGAAAACTCTTCTAAAATTCAAAAAATAAAAAATGCTATAATTGAGATATTTTATCAAAATTTTTATTACTTCTGTCCTCTCTGTAATATATTCAAATTTTATCCAAATCGGGGAGAACCACACCGCAGACCTTTCTTTAAATTTAGCAATTTTATAAAAATTAGCCAGACGTTCATATATTACATACATGGGACTAATTAATTAGGTGGACTAATTAATTGATGATTTCATTACCATTACATTGATACCAATCGTAATGAAATTATTTTCATTACCATTTTTTTAATTAATGGTAATGATTTTAAAATTTAATTTCATTGATTAATGACAATGATTTTAAATTTCATTACCATTGATAATGAATAAATAAAAAAAAAAATAATTGCCATTGACAGAAAAACGTAAAAATGGAGTAAAACTCGCTGAAATCGAAGATGGAATATGCTCATTCAGGCTCATGATCATTTGAAATTAAATACTACTTTCCATTCCATTGTTATTTGTATCCAGGTGAAGTTTAACGGAATGGAATGGGCCCTCCTTAAAAAATTATATTTTATAACTTCCCCGGCCAACCCGTTGTTCGTTTTCATTTGTCTGAATTAGTGTAATTTCATTACCATTAGTAATGATTTTTCTAATGAAAAATATTTCATTACCATTAAATGGTAATGAAATTTTTTTCATTGTCATTAGTATGAACAAATGGTAATGAAATTTCAATGGTAATGAAAAATTCCCATGTATGATATATTATACATAGCGCTCTATAATTTCTTCAGTAAGAAGAAGAATAGAACAACTCGTAGATTAATTTGTACCTATTTCGTATGCATTCAACTCATAAAACACATAAATGTAGAGAGACATTCTGTTGAGAATTGATTTTCCATCCACGTTTACGTCCCTCCATCCCTTTATTTGATTTTAGCAACTATTTCGCAGGGAATTTAAAAAAACCTTGTGATTAATTTTGACAAATTTGTTTCTAACAGAGTTATCTGAATTGGGCTCTGAAAAGCTCATATCTATAAAAGTTTATTTAGTTCTCATTAAACATTATTTAGAACTCATAACTACTAATTGTGACTATAATCTTGTTAACAACTTATTTGTAAATTTCTTTGTTTTTTACTTTTCAAATAAAAAACACCTGGATATGTTTATTTATCTTTTAATTTGCCATTTATTAATTCGAATCCTATGGCTTGGGATAATATCCTTTGCTAAAGGAATGCAGAGTGCTCACTACTTGCAGAGTGCTCACTACTTTGGAAGATGACAAAGCAAACTGTTGATGTTTTTGTTTTTCTTTGATATTTAAGATGTTTTTTACAATTTGTTAAATAAGTTTTAATAAAATCCCATATTAACTTTAATAAAAAATACATATATATTTTTGAAACATATTATTAATTTTTTACCAATTTCAATTAATCGATTAATCGTATTAAATTTTTCGTTATTCGAAATATGGCCATTTTAAATTATTCGAACAAATTTTGAGCAAAATTGTTCGATTAATCGTATAACGATTAATAGACTGAATACCCTATACACAATTGAGCAGCCCGTTAAGATTGTTGAAGCCTTCTACGAAAATGGGCGTTCAAAACACAATGCATTTCGTGCACCTCGAGATTTCTGTGGTCAGCATAATAGACCAAATGTGTTCACAATCGGGATAATTGTGCGCAAATTTCAGCAAACCGGGTCTGAACATCTCACGAACATCACTGATGCGAATTTTAAATAAAGATTTGAATTTTCACCCTTACAAGGATCAATTGACTCAAGAGCTGAAGTTGAAGTTTAAGGGCTGGCGGCGTCATCGGGCCGTACTTCTTCGAAAATGTGGTCGGTCAAGCAGTTACCTTGAGTGGTGTTCGCTTTCGCGAGATGATAACGGACTTCTTGTGACCAGAAATTGAGAATATGGACCTGGACGATATGTACTTCCAATAGGATGGTGCCACTTGCCACACAGCCAACGAAACAATGACTCTTTTGCGCGAGAAATTCAATGGCCGTGTTATCTCACGTCGTGGGGATGTTAATTGGCCGCCACGATCATGTGATTTGACACCGTTGGATTTCTTTCTTTGGGGATATTTAAAAGAAAAGGTGTACGTCAATAAGCCAAGAACAATTCAAGAGCTAAAGTATGAGATAATTCGGCACATTAACCACATTGAACCTCAAATATGTCTCAGAGTCATTGAAAATATGGACCATCGGATAGAGGTATGCCACCGAAGCCGTAGCGAGCATTTGGCCGATATTTTATTTCACACATAATTGTCATATATCCTTCTATCATAATAAAAAATTTTAAGATAATTGTCTGAAAACTTTTAGTTTTATTTACAATTAACATCGTGCGTTTTGGTTGGACCACCCTTTACAAATCAGTAGACATGTGTTGCTAAAATTAGCAAAAAATACCGCCGCGTTCAAAACAGTTAAATTTCTCGTAATAACAGCAAAATTTTCAGTAGCCATTACAGACTTTTTTGGTTGAGTGTAGTTTTGTAGCGTCATTCCTCGTGTAAGGATGTGAGAGCCATTTGTAATGGTCGGACACCTAAAGTGCTAAAATGGCAAGCCTGTTGTTGAGTTTCCTTTTTTACCGACGTATAACCAACCAACGTATAACGTATATCTTATTTAATCAAAGCGCAGTGGACGCCAAAAAGAAACAAATTGAATTCAGGAACTATTTCTGATATTATTAGAGTCAAATATAATTTTGATATGAATTGTCATGAGTTTTATGAATATTTGAAGAAATGCGACAGTAATATAAGTAATATATTGATTCAAATTGGAAGCGTTAAAAATATTCATGAAACTCTTGATAAGTCGTATCAAGAAATTATGGAAATGTACACTCACGAAAATGTATGCAATAAATTTGTTAATCGTTGTTTTCTTTTTTTTTTATTCAGGTACTACCAAATTTTAGTTCAGAATGATTTTTTATCTTTTTTGTGAAGTTTTTTTTAATCATGGCGCAGTGGATGCCAGAAAAAAATTGAATCCAGAAACTATTCCTAGTTCTATTTCTGATATTATTAGATAATAAAATAAATAAAATTTTGATATGAATTTTCAAGAGTTTTATGAATATTTGAAGAAATGCGACAGTAATATACTAATTCAAATTGGAAGCATTGGAAAATATTCATGAAACTCTTTACAATTCGTATCAAGAAATTATAGAAATGTACATTCCTGAAAATGTATTCATTGAATTGTCGTTGTTTCTTTTTTTTTTGTTTATTTATGTACCACTAATTTAAAGTTCAGAATGATTTTTTTTGTTTTTTGTGAATTTTTTTTACTGGGAATAAAAATTGTTTTATTTTTAAAATAAATGTTTATTTGTATGTTATATGCATTGTTGATTTTTGTAAAATTAATTTATTAAAAAAAACTGTCCTCTTTTTTAAAACAAATGTCCTCCTTTTTTGAGGTTGACGTCCTCTTTTTCTAAAAGTGGAAATGGCAACCCTAGATCAGAGATACAAGCCGGTCCATTCTCTCGGCTGGCGGCGGCTAATGGCTGAAATTGTCGGCGGCGATTGATTTTTAGAGTTGAGCCGCAAACGCATCGGCGGCTGGCTTAAAAAAATAGTGTCGACTGGCGGCTAAGCGGCTAACGTCGGCTAAAAGGTACATTTTCCAAGAATTTCAACAGATACATACACGCCAAAAAGCAACTGCAAAAATATCGAAGTCAACTTTGTAATTTTTTTATAGGTACACTTAAAATAATACGTCAGTAAAAAATCTGTCAAACCGGTTTTAAATCGATTTGACAAATTTTAGTTGAAATACTGATTTAAGCAAAGATTTTAGGTATCTTCATTTAACACTATACTAAAAATCCACAGTACTTTAATTTTGAGTGTTAATTTTCACCAATGTTTGCGAAGTTTTAAAGATGGCGCCATTTCTTTCCCTCCCGATTTTTTAAAATAGCCCATATCTCGAAAACTAAGAGAGATAGAGTAAAATTGATGAAAACTGTGACTACCTCTAACTATGTAAGGGGCTATCTCTATCCAAAAATGGACCTTGGCGGGGCCTTGGACCCTCGAAAATTTTTAATAAAAATTTTCCACTTCATAAAATGACCCATATCTCGAAAACTAAGCAAGATAGAGCAAAGCGGGCAAAATGTTTGCTCCATTATATGCCCTCACATGATATGGATTAGGCCCAGGAGGGTCCCGAGACCCTAAATTTGAATAAATTTTACGACTCAGTATAATTACAGATAAAACTGAAGGTTTACAAATTTTTTACTTAAATTTATTTGTTAAATTTGACAAAAAAAGTATTAAAATCAACAAATTTTATTTTAAGCCAAAAACAGGAATAAATTTTGTTAAAGTAACAATTTTTTCTGTTCAGCCAACAGACTTATTATTTTGAGTGTTGTTTTCTGAATTTATAAAATTGAGTTTATATTTCACAATGTCGATAAAATTATACACACATTTGTTAAATTTTACACAATTTATTGTTAAAATATAAGATTTTCATCTCTCTGCCAACACCTACTAGATGGTTCCACCAGTATATCCGATGTTTTAAAGATAGCCCTATTTCTTTCCCTCCCGGTTTTTTAAAATGGTACATATCTACTAAACTAAGAGAAGTAGACCAAAATGGAAATTCGACTATTCCTAGCTTTACCTCAACCAGAGCTTTGAATAATTAATTCTTTAATTCAGTATTTGAATTCTGAATTAAAAATTCAAAGACTTAATTCACAAAAGACTATTTATTGAATGGAATTAATTCACATTTGTTTTCGTTCGATTTCTTTTGTTACGAATTAATTAACAGAGCTTTGAAGAGTTAATTCGTTAATTCTGGGCTTCGATAAGAGAGAAGCTAAGGTAACAAAAAAAGATTTCCGCGGAAAGTGGTATTTAGCAGCTCAAAAGGTATTTAATAGTACCATAAAAAAGTTGATGGAAAGGCATCAGAAAAATTTTTTATTTTGTAAAATAAAAATATAAAAAATTTGTATATACTCAATCAGAAATCGCCAGTGGTATAAAAAATCAAGTACTGTCATACAACTGGGCAACCATGGTGTTGAAAATAAATGACTGGGAGAACACTCATTTGGGACGCTTTGCCAGCGCTTTCAAAAAGCGTTTTTCGAGCATTTGTTTTACAAAACTTTCGGTGGTTTATAAAAATAACCACTGGCAAAGAATGGTCTAAGAGTTATATGCCAAGGTTTGGTTATCCAGTGTTACCTAGTGGTTATCCAGTTATCCAGTGCTACCTAGCCAATGCTACCAGTCGTACAAAAACCAATTTACTGGTAGAGCAATGATTTTATAAAAATGCTGACGCTTCGTTAAAAAAGGTTTGTAGTCAGGAGGTTCCGAGTTTAAATCCGGCTGCAAGCAAAAAATTTTGTTTGGATATTTTTTAATTTAAAAATTTTTTGTTCTATAAAAGCTGTATTTTGCCTCATGTCTATCAACGTTAAGTATTTACAGCAAATATATGTTAAACCGGTTGTAGTATAAAAAAACTTTAAACAGGTTATGTTTATAATTGTCATTGGCGTACCTAGACCATTTTTCTGGGCAAGGGACAAATTTATGTTTGGCTGTTTATTTACCCAGTCTCAGATTCATAATTTTAAAAAACACTTTTTAAAAAGAAAACACTTTTATAATATCTAATAATAAAATTTTCAGAATTTTCAAAATTCAATAATCCTTGTAGCTTACCCTATTAAAATCTTCATGTTTTTATAGAAAACTCTAAAAAGTCCATCTATTCTTTTGAAGAAAACCGCGTACAAGGAATGTATTCCAAACTATACTCTCAGATTAGTATGAAATTTGGATAATTGTTAGAGAAAAGAAGTCTAATATCAACCTGCTAATTTTTTCGTCTACCTCGGATGAACCCATATTTAACCGAGGTGGTCAAAAATCAAGAGATGATCATCTTAGAATTTTTATTTCTACAACATATTGAAATTTCATCAAATTAGTAGTGTTTAGTTTGAAGTAATTTCTTTGTTAGATATATATGTATTAACTAATTATTCCTTTAAAAAGCTATTAAATCTAAGGAATCTATAGCAGCAAAAAGATTCTGCCTTCAAAATCATAGATGCAAAAATTATAGATAGATTATTTTATTAATTCTGGGGTGGGCAAAAAGCCAGACCGGCCTAAGTCCGCCAATGATAATTGTTCCATTATAATCCAACGCACGTCAGCAAAAGTTTTTAGGAAGTAACGCGAATAAGTTACGTTAGATGTGAAAATGTATAAACGTTGAGTTTTCAACGTTGATAATTATCCGTGTTGAAAGTTAACGTGCATACGAAAAGTAATGTGTTAGTTTTCGTTTTAAACGCGTTTTTGTACACTTTCAGTTTTTTTAGAGTTAACGGATATACATAGTTAAGTCGAAAAAACGGTTAAAATCAATTTTTTTGTTTGTGGAAAACTCCTTTAAAGGCACATCTACACGAGATAGAAAATTGCTAGAGACAGAGCAAAAAACACCTCTAAATAACTTGAATCATTCACAATAGATCTAATTAGAGGTGTTTTTTTGCTCTATCTCTAGAAGTTTTCTCTCTCGTGTAGATGTGCCTTAAGACCAACTTTTTTTTTGCTCTCCCAACGCTGGTATATTAGTTCCAAAAAACTGTTTTTCAGTGCTAGCTTTTTAGCACAGCCAGTAGTTGTCCAGCGATTATCACTCATTTATGTGTTTAGCTATCCAATATTATCCCCGCAAAAAGAGAGCATTCACTTTTTTATGCATGACTTTTTTCTCTACATTCAAAATAAGATCATGCAAAAATAAAATAAAACAAATACAACAACACATAGCGACATGACGCACAAGCATAGTTTTCTACTGAAAAATTGTTAAATTTAGGGCATTATCGGTTCTTTCCTATGACACGCACGTGTTAAATTCATTGATGGAAATGCCAAATTTTGAACTACTACCAGCTCCAGAAAAAACACAACTCAAAAATAAAAGTAGTTCAAATTTGGCATTTCCATTAATGAATTTAACACGTGAGTGTCATAGGAAAGATCCGATACTGCTGTAAATTTAACAATTTTTCAGTAGAAAACTATGCTTGTGCGTCATGTCGGTATGTGTTGTTGTATTTGTTTTATTTTTGTATATTATTTTGTTGGATGTAAATTAAATAGTCATTCTCTTTGAAGTAGTCCTTAATATTTTTGCTGGGTATAAGTATGTCTCGTTAGCTCAGTGGGTAGAGCATTCGTTTGTTTCTCCAGTGCTTTACCGGCACCTTTTGAACAGCCGGTCCTTTTGTCTAATGATGTTCTCATTTTGGGAATGGGAAAGCACTTTTTGCCAGTACTTGTACCACCTGTTAAAGTGCTTTGCCACCGCTTTCCCGTTTGTATTTTTCTGACTGGGTGGTTTTATAATAATCTTAATCTTAAAAAATACGGTTATAAAATAGCTTTTATTTTTAAAATTGAATGACTGTTTCATCAGTTTTTTTTTGGATTTTGTGATGGACATTTTTTTTAAACGCAGTCCTTTTAATGCGGAAACCTGTAGAATTGTAGTATCAACAAAACCGCCAGGTTGTGCTACCGCCAGTTTGATGCAAAACATTTTAAAAATCAACGATATCTCAAAACAAGAAAATTTTACTTTTCAAATAATTATGTTTATTAAACAAATTTCATAATTTTTAAATAAATTAATATATTTGCATTTTTCTATCGGCTTTAGCCGATTATTGTCGGCGGCTGAATCGGCTTAACAAAGGTGTCGGCTGGCGGCGGCTAACCGGCTAAAGTCGGCTGGCTTGTATCTCTGCCCTAGATACTACTCGATACTTTTAACGGTTTTTAAATTTGAAAATTTTTTGGTAAAATTCTTTGAAAATGTTTATGGTAATTCAATATTTAAATTTATAAACATATTTTTAAACTTTTTCACGAACGACTCATTGCGTTTTTCATAATTTTTTAACATATTATTTTAAATATTTTTCTTCTGATTTTTTCTATTACCAGAGTTGTAATTTTGTGACAAAATGCAACTCTCTCCAAAATGCAACTCTGAAAATATCGAGTAGTAGTTTTGAGTATCGAGTACCCCAAAAAAAAGACAAAAACTCGATACCCACTACTCATATTTTTACCGGCACTATTTTCAACATGCGGTTTCGCGAATAAAAATAAAATTCGTTCCGCGAAAAAATTTTTTATTTTTTTTAATTTTGTATTTTTGGTACTTTTAAATGCTTTTCAAAAATATAAAATTTTTAAAATCCAATCAGCGGTTGCGAAGTTACTAAATAATATATTAAAAACATAACATTTCGCGATCAAAAAATTCTTAAATTGTGTGAAACAAACTTAATTTGTCAAACTAATATCAGTAATGGTTCGAAATATCGATTCCAAACCAATGAAATACAAAATGAATCGTTTTTCGCTCCAGCAGATTAGGGTAAAAAACTCATACATTTTTTTGAATTGACGCAAAATTATCGGTTGAATCATCTTTTGACGTATAAATATTAGTTCCCAGCAAAATCTTTCATTACCAAATAAATGGTTATATAATGAAACTAAAATTTTTTACTACTTATAATTCGGCGTCAGTACTAGTTATTTTTGTTAGGCGAAGCCGTTTTTATAAGCAGTCTAGCTTACTCGCGACTACTTATTTATTTATAAATATAATGTGAATTTAGTAACTACTTACTTTTTAACCACTAGTAAGTATATAAGTATTAACAACTTGTAACCACTTATTTTTTAACTGCGTATAAGCACACGAATAACTACTATTTTGGTAACTACTTATTTTATATACTTTTGTAATGCAGCGGGTAAGCGGGTGCACAAATTTTGTGCGTTTTTTCATGCAGCGGATATGGACAACTACTAACAAAAACGACCTTATCGAACAAAAATAATGCGTTTTGACAGCGAATTATAAGCAGTATACTCTAATTCTACTGCTTATTATTTAGATATTAGTAATATGCACCCATTACTGAGATTTTGCTGGGTTGAATCACCTCTGTTTATGGTTATTTTAAAATATTTTAAACATTTACCTACATTTTTTGGAATGCAATCTGATGCAAACAATTTTGGTTACTGAGTTTACAGTTACGGAGTTTACATTTGGTTACTTTTTTCGTTTTCTTTCAGAACCGCTTTATCAGAATTTTCTTTCCGAAACAAAATTGTATGATGCCTACAAGGTGAATCCAAATATGCCATTGTTTTTCTTACACATTAAATAGTTTGGTGTAAAAATTAGGAACGGAGTTTAAAACATTTTTTCAAATCTTATTAAAGACATCCTTTTTCATCTTGTAAATGTTACATGCTGCAGAAAAACTTCAAGTTTGTTATACTAGATGATTATTTACAGTCCAACGATCATTTGAGTATAATTAACATTATACTTTTCCCAATATTATTAATAAATAACTCCAAAATACTGGTGTATGTATTTTTATCAAAAATGATGACGAAAACTCGTTACAAAGTTGAAGTCGTGTTAGCAAAGACATAGGAAAAAGTTTATAACATATATTAGTTTTTATTAAAAACTTTACTTTTCCTCTTCAGAAAAATTCTTACAGTTAGTGTTTAGCTTCATTGGTTATTAAAATATGTGCTATTAAAGTTAAAAAACCTTATGAGTTACTCGTTACGGAGTTTAGATTTGGCCTATAAAATTGGTCACAAATTTTGTGTATTAACCAAAAATTTGTCAGATTGTTATAAATTTTGTAAAACAGGTGACAATGCGCTGATATATATCGAAATATATAACTCAAATGTAATCCATGCATTAGAAATTAGCTGGTTACATGGTTTTTATCACATTTTTTGATATCACCCATATACAAATGAAATCTACATTATTTATAAAAGGAAAAATTAAATACGCTTTATGTAAGTAGTGCTTCCATACTATTTATGAAAAAATGGCAATATATTAAACTCATTCGGACCAGAGAAATATATTTGCTGTTTTGATAACTCTATACGACAATATGTCACAGATAAATTCTGACTTTGTCTTGTATTTCGATTCGTGACTTGCACATTTTGACGGAACTTAACTAAAAAACGTCCACAACATCTAATTGATTTAAATACGATCTTGAGAACCAGCATTTTGTATAATCCAAGCACAGGCAGAACATTTTTTGCACAATGTGTGAAAAGAACCAGTGTATGACTTCTAACTGGAAGGTTAAAAGTTATTTTCAAGGCCTATTTTGTGCAGACTGCAGCGATCTCAATGAAATACTATTTTAACACCCATATATTATTGGAAGGTAAGATAAATGACTGAACCAAGCTTTGGTAAATCATCATCTTTGTGTTACTATTAAGTTCGCTTTTATTAAACTTGTATAAGATACCAGTGGCAGAAGATATTTTCTACTTAATAAAATCAATGTGAGTATCCCAGTGGAAATTATTGCAAAACATCATTCTCAAGTATTTAATTGATTATGACTCTTTGATTGGAACACCGTCTATGTGAATTGTCATAGCTTGGTCTCTATTCAGAATACATGATCTAAATCTAATAATAGGCAAGAATGAAATCCGGATAGGGACATGCCTACAACGGATTATTTTTACAATTTGTAAAATACGTTTGGGATTTTAGCGTATTTAATTCCTTTACATGGGGTTTCTAGAAGACGTTCGTTGTCACAGGAATGAGTGACTACATGTATTTTGTTTTTGTATTGCATGTATTTTGTTATTGTATTTTCGTTCGTGTGAAGCAAAACGTCATTTAGAAACACCACCTTAATCTAATAAACTTGGTTTTATCCATATTTAAAACCACTTTGTTTAATCTAAAATATTCACCCAATATAGCAGAATCACACTCAATTTGAGTTTGTAATACACGTTCATGTTTATAATGATAAAGCAGGCAGATATCATCAGCAAACATAAAGAGTTTTCCATAAAATTTTATATTTTTTATGTCATTAATAAAAATTTTTACTAAAATTGGACCCAATACACTTCCCTGGCGTACGCCACAATTTACAGGTAACAAATTACTACTAGCCTCTCCAATCTATACAAATTTCGTTGTGTTGGACAAGTAGTCACTAAATAAAGCCATAGAGATGTTAGATACTCCTATAGTTTTAAACTTTTTATTAAAAATATCATGGTCTGCTAAATCAAAAGCTTTGGAAAGATCAAAAAATACCCCAGCAACGCCATGAAAACCAGAATCAAAATCTTCACATATGTAGTCAACTATAGTTATATAGTTATGTAGTCGACTATAGTTATATAAAGGGTGGTTAAATTTTAAGGGCCGATGTTGATTTTGAATAAAACACAAACTATTTAGGAAATTATTGTCATTTCTTTTTATCATGATATATTGGTATCCCAGTATGCACAGTTTTAAGGCGGTTCATTTTTTCGAAAGTTTATCGAAGTTTTTTCGAGAAAATGAATAGAAATCGATATGAAATAAAGTCGTCATTTTAAGGTTTCACGAAAACATTTTTTGATCGAAAATTTTATTGATTTCGACACTTTATAATATCGTAATTTCTCAATTTATCGTATTTTTTATTATTCGCAAGTTTGGTTCGTTTTTGATACTCCGTCCAATCTATTTCAAGTTTAAATATTGAAATTTCTCGATATTAATTTTCACCCAAAAATTACGCGATTAATAATTTTTTTTTATAATTTTTAGTGTTAAAAACGTAGTTTACTTAATAAAAGTAAAAAGGTTATACATAGTTATATAAAAAAAAAAAATTTAGGCTATAATAGAGATTTGAACCACGACCCTCATAAAGTGATATTTCGTCTATGTCTGACCTTCCAGACATCTACACCACAACCGATTTAAAAATTGTATAAATTAAATTTTAATTTAAAATATTTTGACATATTTATAATTTGAACAAAGGGAAATTTAAACAAACAAATCTACCCAGCAAACAATTTGAATTTATAAAAACGAGGTTTTGTAGCTGCACAACTGCACGCTGAAAAATAACGGCCTGTCCCAAACATATTTTTGCTGGTAATATATATATATTTGGAGATATTGTTAAACATATTCGCCGTGTTTTTACTAGAAACAATATATATTTGCATGCAAATATATTATGTTTGCAAGCAAATATATTATGTTTGCCTGTAAATATATAATGTTTGGATGAAATGAAATGACGCTAACGACAAATATTATATGTTTGCCAGCAAACATATAATATGTGTGTCATAAACAAATTATGTTTCCATGCAAATACTATATATAAATAATATATTTCGTTAAAGCAATTATTAATACATGCCAAACAATAGGCGTATTTATTCTACTCGCCAAATTTCTCTATATTTTAATGGAAAAACATAAAAAGTGAAATTAATACATCTACTGTTTGGCGATTATTTAATAACTAAATATATTATAAATCACATTGAATTTCACACCTAATACAAATCTTTCATTGAAAAACAATAACTACAATCTCTTCATTTATTTTTTATTTATTTTTATTAACAAATATTAATTAAAAACTCTTATAATAAGTTAATACTTTAATATACACAATTAAATTTTTTTTTTCTTCTTAACACAATTTTATGTTTTATTTATACTAATTTATTTTATTTTTTCACATCTTTCACAATAAGATTAATAAATAAAGGAAAAATATCACTAAATTTTCTGACTAGATGCAGTCTAGCTAAACTAACGATTATTACCAACTACAAAAGTTATAATGGATACATACAACTTTATATGTATCAAGAATGGAAATTCGCCGTTTTTCCAAATATATGTTAATTATATCCACAAATATAATTATTACCGGGAAATATAAGCACATACATTGATTACCTCCAAACATATACAAAAACGCCTTTTTCCTCCGTGTGGACAACTATAAACTTCGTTTTATATCTAAATTCTTTTGTTTGTTTTATATTAAAGATTTCAATTTTAAATAATATGAATGCAACCAGAGTTTAGGACAACGAAATTATCGAAATCGATTGCCAAATTTATTTGAATTGTTGGTAAAAATGTTCACGGGGTTACCGGCTTGTAAAAATGTGAAGAAATCTCGATGTCAGTTGCTATCAATAAGGTCGACATATACGACTTAAATGTTCACCACACAAATAGTTATAAAAACATACCCCTATATTCATAAACGCTTTGTAAAATTATAGGAGGTTTATTGAACAAATTTTGTATGAAAATGACGTTTTGTAAACCTGCTATAACTTTACAAAGCATTTATGAATTGAGGGCTTAAAATATAAGCCGTTTTTTCTAATCACTTGGATTTATGAATCCAAAAAGTATTTCTAAAAGTGCTCAACAGATGAGGTTAGATGCTCCCTATTTGAAGAAGGATTTTCTGTCCGACACTTCTTTCACCCTACTTTTTAATACCGAATTCGATGATGAAGGATTTTACTTTAATTTTTAATTATATTTTATGTAAAACAGTGATAAAAAGTCTGCCTTTTCAGTTTTAACACTTCAATTTATATTTTTATACAATTGAAAAATTCCATTGCAATATTCAATATTCACTAATTGGATTTAATTAAATTACTTACTGTAGAGTGAAAAATTGTCATTTCTATTTTAGGTATTTCTCCATGTCCAAGATGGAAAATATGTACATATTTGGTGAGGTGAAGTTTTTTTTTCTAATCATAAAAAAAAAATTAAATAAAAACCTTTTGTTCGTTAGTTTTTCAATTTTTTGTTTCTCTTTTAATTTTCGTTCATATTTTTTCTGACATTAAATTAATAGGTTGTTTCATATATTTTTGCTTTTATTGTGGATTTATTAAATCCAGCTTTTTTTGGATTTAATAAATCCACTTTTTGTATAAAAAATTCTAAATCCAGGTGATTAAAAAACGCTAATAAAATACAAAAATAAAATTTGAACACAAACACTTTTTATAATGTCCTTTGCGGGCCTTTTTATATTTTTTTATTTTTAATTTTACGTGGAAGTAAAAAGGTTAGATTTTATATTTTATGAGAACAAAATATATAGAATAAAATATCAAATAATAGTTTAACTCTAAAAATCAAAAAAGTAAATATAACGCAAGTTTTTCTCAATTAAATTTGAATTTTATAAACTGCAGTTAAACATTAAATTCTAGGTACTTTGATTTATGCAAATTTGTGTTGCTGACTAACTAATCTTATTCTCATATTAATTCAGAGTGTATTGTCACTTTTAAAATAATTATCTTCAAACAGGGCGGTTTTAAAATCTTTTAGATTAATTTAGTATAAACATATTTTTATGCAATTTTGCTCCAAAGTTTAATATCGATGGCTGAGTGAAGACACATCCTAACTTAATTCTTAATTTCTATTAAAGGGAAGGAAATACTAATCTAAAAACTTTCGATATAGAGTTTTCTGAATGGATTTTTTTATTAATACAAAAACAATAAAATAAAAAGTATAATCAAAGTTTTTCAGATTTTATTTTCTTCTAATGAAATATTAAGTCGAGTTAGGGCCTTTCTGTATTAAGCATTAAATTTATTTACGAAAAATTGGAAAAGAACAGCATATTCGTTCTTACATCTAGGGCATTTCTTTTAACTTTTACATTCATGTTTATTGGGTAATATGAAGTTTATAAATGTATATTGAAATAAAATAAAAACAATGGGTGCATTCGGCAGATACAATTTGACAGTCAACAGTTCTACAACAGTTGTGCAACTATCTGCTGAACGACCTGATCACTAACCGCTCAGTCTGAGCGCTGTCATATTTTGGTAGCGTAAAAATGTATGCTACTTTTGATCAAATAGTGATACATTTGTTGTTGTTGATTTTTAAAAATTTTTGTTTTGTATGATTGACAAATAAAAACATACAAATATAATTCAAAAACAAAAAAAATAAAAAATCAAAGGAAAATATAGAAAAACTATATTTAAAAACAAAACAAAGAAAACATCGTTCAGCAGAGTAAGTAATCACAAAGCGCTAGAAGTCACCGGTATCAGTTTAAGGTTTCTCTGCCGAATGCTACCAATTTGAGTTATAAAAAAATGTTTATGAAACTATATGTATTATTACGGTTTGGCTCAAGGGGTAAGGCGATGAACTTTTTAAGGGCGGATTATGGGACCGTAAACGTAAATGTGACGTAACTGTACCGTGCCGTAGCTAAAAAGTACACTTATAGATTATCGTAAACGACATTACTATTTAGCATCTATTTCATGTGGTTTTATATTTTATTCTAAATTTTTCCATTTTTTTGTTAATTTTTATTCCTTATTTGTTGTTTTAATCAATTTTCTTTATTAATTTCATATTTTTTGCGACTAAAATCATTCAGCTGTTTCGATGCCGAATGGTTACTAACACATTTACGGTACACTTTTTGTGGTATCGGAACAGCTGATTCGTTACAGATACGTTTACGGTTGGGTAACTCAGCCTTTAACCAAAGGACGTTGGTTCGAATCTTGGCTGGTGTTGGAACAAAACAAAATTGCTTTGAATTTAAATTAAAGAAAATTAAATTAAAGAGAAATAAAAAATAAACAAAGAGAAAGGTAAAAGAAGAAAAGAAAAATGTTTTTTTTTTCGTTTTATTAATCATATCTTTCCTTGAAAAATATTCGTTGTTTCGATGAAATATCGAATCTATAAATCAACAATTTTTCGGATCTATATCACCTTGCAAGTTACATAGGAAAATACCCTAATTCTTGGTATTATATCGAACTCGATATCGATGAAATTTTACGAGAAAATGATTGAGTTTCGATACAAGCTCGACTTATTTTGCATACTGGGATGGTTGAATTATGTATGGAACAAAATATCGGTCAACTGGCCGCCGCCACCTCGGCAGCACACCTCCATCCGATTGTCCAAATTTTCGATGACGCTGAGGCAGAATTGAGGTTCTGTGCCATTAATGTGCCGAATTATCTCATCCTTTAGCTCTTGAATTGTTGCTGGCTTATCAACGTACACCTTTTCTTTCAAATAACCCCAAAGAAAGAAGTTCAACGGTGTCAAATCACATGATCTTGGCGGCCAATTGACATCGCCACCACGTGAGATAACACGGCCATTGAATTTCTCGCGCAAAAGAGCCACTGTTTCGTTGGCTGTGTAGCAAGTGGCACCATCCTGTTGAAACCACATATCGTCCAGGTCCACATTCTCAATTTCTGGCCACAAGAAGTCCGTTATAGCGAACACCATTCATGGTAACTGCTTGGCCAACCTCATTTTCGAAGAAGTACGGCCCGATGACGCCGCCAGCCCATAAACCGCACCAAACACAAAAAACAGGTGATTTCACATTTCCTACAGACCCGATTTGCTAAAATTTGTGCACAATTCTCCCGATTGTGGACACATTTGGTCGATTATGCTGACCAAAGAAATCACGAAGTGCCCGAAATGCATTTTGATTTGAACGCCCATTTTCATAATAAGCCTGAATAACTTTAACGCGTTGCTCGATTGTGTATCTTTCCATGGTTCAAATTGAGTTAGTCTGAAATTGAGAAATGTCAAATGCAATGCAGAAAAAAAGTTGACGTTTAGGTGTAGTTCACATTCAACATCGGCCCTTAAAATTTAACCACCCTTTATTTACAACAGCTTCTTACGTTCCTGAACCTTTACAAAAGCCAAATTGGCGTTCAAATAGAATTTCATGTTTATCAAGATAGTCGGATAACTGGTTGAATACAATTTTCTCGATAATCTTGTCCATGCCCTGCAAGCATTTGGAAGATATCTTCCAAGAATATATTAAAGCGATATCTCCTATTTTTCATTTGAATGAAAATAATCAAGCAGTATTTAAAAATTGTCGTCCTTTTATTAATATCAAGATAATTATC
Organism: Leucophora obtusa; assembly: GCA_949987735.1. Taxonomy (NCBI): domain Eukaryota; kingdom Metazoa; phylum Arthropoda; class Insecta; order Diptera; family Anthomyiidae; genus Leucophora; species Leucophora obtusa. The sequence goes on from OX465299.1 coordinate 112,424,174, forward strand.
GTGTTGGTCGATCGATTATGTATGCAGATGTTCTCTTTCAGGCTTAAATTTAATAATGAAAAAATAAATCCTTTATATTGTATCGGGGAGTTTATTTGGCGATATCACCTTTTTATCTTCCAGGTGATAACTGAGCGATATCGCCGATTTATCTTCCTGGGGTATTGCTTTCGTGTTGCCTGGAAGTATTGCTTTCGGGTAACAGTTATTCCCGACGGAAGAAACTTCCTCAATACGAAATTGATATTGCCGGCAATAAATGTTTTCTTCCTGGCAATATGATCGGGGAATCTTCTTCGTATTGCCATGCTTGCTGGGTGGTTGATAATACAGCAACTGGTCAAAACATATTAACATTATATTTATAATCCATTACATTTAGGTATGGGAACTCTCTTATGGGTTTTTAATTCTTCGAGATATTTACCATCCTATTAAATATCATCGATATTATTTCGGAGACTCTCTCTCTTTTCTGCACAATAGCATTTTTAGTGATATTTTATCATATCCCGCACTTTTGTTTGTTGCTATTGCATCCATAATATCCTCTATACATTTTTTGTTAACTTTTACGAGATTAAAAGTTGTGCTCGAAGGTCTCAAAGTTCCTATGTTGTTTATACAATCATTGAATTCGAAATATTAATTTAAATAAATTAATTAAAATTTTTTTTACATAAAATGTTTCATGTAATATAATTTCAATTTTATATTCTATTATTTTTTATATATTGGGTGTATAACTTAAAAATGCGGGATTCACAACAGTTGGCGTATGGTTTGTGTCTTTAATAACTAATATGGCATTTTGGAGTGTAATAATCTGTGATTTATTCTCACTTAGTCATTGAATGAAATAGTGTAAACAACAAAGTTTTTTTGCTTCGAAAATGTCGAATTTTATGCCAACAAAGCATCATTTGCGGGAAGTTTTGCTTTACTTCTTTAATTTAAAAAATTTCAGCTGAAGCATATCGATTGCTCACCGAAGCTTATCATGAATATGTTTCATCGATTTCAACGTGCGAGAGATGGTTTGTGCGGTTCAGAAGTGGTGATTTTGACAGGTCGTCCAAAAAAAGTCCGAAAATGATGAATTGGAGGCATTACTCGATGAAGATTGTTGCCCAACTCAAGAAGAACTTTCAAAATCATTGGGGGTCACTCAAGCAGCATTTTCTAAACGTTTGCAAGCAGCAGGATTCATCCAAAAGCAAGGAAATTGGGTACCATGCAAGTTGAAGCCGAGAGATATTGAAAGACGATTTTGCCTGTCCGAAATTCTGCCTGAACGCCACAAAAGAAATAATTTTTGTACCGAATCAATACTTGCGATGAAAGATGGATCCATTACGACAACGCAAAGCGCAAGAAATAGTACGTAGAGCCCTGCCATCCCCAAATCAACGCCAAAGGCGAATATCCATGGCGCCAAGGTATTGATCTGTATTTAGTGGGATCAGAAGGGTCCCATCTATTATGAGCTGCTGAAATCGAGCCAGACGATCACAGTGGACCTGTACCGAACACAATTGCTTTGTTTGAAGCGAGCATTGGCCGAAAAACGCCCGGAATATGCGACCAGACATGAAGCCGTAATATTCCACCATGACATCGCTCGGCCACATGTTGCAAGATCGAAAATAGTGGTTGGGAAGTTTTGGCCTTACCCGTGTTATAGTCCAGATCTTGCCACGTCCGAATACCACTTACTTTAATCAATGAAGAACGCTCTCACTGGAATACGCTTCACTTCAGAACAGGGTATCACAAATTGGCTTGATTCGTTATTGGCACTGTCATAGCTAACGATGGCATACTTTGAATAAATTTATATTGTATTTTTAAGTTATACACCCAATATTATCGAATTCATTATAATGAAGACATATATTGCTTTAAATAAATTTGAAATTGGTAAAATATAAAAAATAATTAAATATAAGTAAAAAATTTAATAATGAATCGATAAAATATGAAATAAGTAAAATCCATTGTTTAATTGAATAAAAAAATAATTGTTCAAATTGATTAAATATAGTTGTTAACATAACTAATTTTTGCAAATACCTTTGACGATATTTTGTCAAAATAACACCACAACAAATAGTTAAACGTCAAAATAAAACTTTACTAAACAATGTGTTAAATTGACGGACAAGTTTTGTTATCTGTATAGTTATCACCCCCTCATCAAATTAAAATAGAGTTTAGTTAATTTCACCGCTGTTTTTGGTTTAGTGTGGCAATTATTAAATCTATTGACACATGACACATTTTTCTGTAACTGCTTCATCTTTGGTAAATACAATAATACCGAAAATTAATTACAGAGTTGGAAAAAAATTTGTCCATCCTTTGCCCATATTGAGTATGTGTATCCCGATTCTTTTTAAATATACTCAAAACCGACCAAAATCGAAATTTCTCAACAAAATTTTTGTTTACTTCGAGTGCATCCTTGTTGATGCGTCGAAGTATCGGAAAACTCGTCAAAACCGACGACTTCTCTGAATAAGAAGGTTTTAATGCAGATAAATTTGTGTCCTTTTTCTTAGCGCTCCAGCACTTTTAAACACTTTTTATTTGGCGATTTATCAATTTATGGCAAAAACAACTACCAAATTTACATTTGTAGCTTATACACATTTAAAGAGTTTTGATAAAAAAAATGAACTCTCTATCCCACTGTGCATAGTTTTAATATTAATTTGTTCAAAATGAAGGTGAGTGATATTCAATTGTGTGTTTAACAACAATACTTTTATAACTTTACACATTCAAATGATAAATGAGAGTTGAAAGGTGTAAGTATTTATCTTTGCATCTACATATGTATATGTCTGTAACAATTTGTTTGTGATCTGCTTTGAATGACAATAAGCACGACAATTTCAATGAGAATGATGTTATTATTTTCTACTTTATAATTGTCATCCTCTCTTTTATTACGCCTTTTAGTCACCATATGGAAAATAAAAGGTTTGGGAAAAAGATTGTGTCAGATTCGTATAAGATTATAATACCGACCAACGACGACTGGTTTACATGCACACATTTGTACAGCAAGTACGAGTATAGATGTAAATCTATCCATGATGATCTGTCCGTCCGTCGTATGTGATTGGTGTCAGCTATATGTATATATTGAACAAACAGTAGTATTGAATATGATATTAAAATGAAAGGGCGACAAACAAACAACAAAAAGGGGTGATAAATGTTGTAATGACCGCAGATTTAAATTACGTTTAGTACAATACAAAATTTTACAAACAAATATTTGACTTTGACAAATTGTTTTCATTTAGACGTGACTTGGAATCTTTTACCGACGCCGATGATGAAGATGATGGTAATGCTGACATTGATGATGAGGACAATGATGTTATTATGTATCGTATAATACTAAGGAGAGTGATTACAAATTAACATTCCACAATCTACACAAAGTATTGTACAGTCATTGTTTGATATTAGAAATAAAATTCGAATAGAAAATTTTACCAATTTCTATTATTTTTGTTGATATTGTTACTGTTGCCTATTTAACGATGAAATTGGTGAATTAAAGAGCAAAAAATGCTTTCATCAATTGGCACACCCTGGCATTTAATTTTCAATGTCGTTTTAATTAAGTCGAGTATTTGTAATTTATCATTATTTTTTCTGAAACAATGATGAATAGTTACAATTTCATCTATATGCAAGAAGAACGTCAAATTAATTTACAATTCCGTATATAAATACTAGTACACTTTCTGTGAATGTATGTGTGTACGCGCATTAAACAACCATTAGTATAAAAATGTTTATGTTGCTAAAACCTGTGCTAATTCCCATAATTATCATCAGTATCATCATCTACTTATTCATATGTACTATGTTTGCACTATACATTAGAGTGGACCAGATATAAAAAATCATAAATTAAAAAAAAAAAACCGGTTGACCGCAAAATATGTATGTATACAAGCACACAAATTGTGAAAAATACTTGTTAACTCAAGGTTTTGGAATTTCGGATAATTCCCAAATTTGCTTTACTTACAGTTAACCTAACCAACCATCCTCTTTTTGGCGGGATAATCTCGCTTTTTAAAGGAAATTTACAGAATAACACCTTTCATAATTTTCGGTAAAATATCACTTTGAATGAATAAAAAAATTTTTTTCTGCTTGATAAAAATTATTATTTTGAGTAACTTGATCCATATAGGGTTAATGTTCTCACTTTTCATAAAAAATACCCACTAGGAAATTTACAGAATAACATTTATCAGATTTTTATTGAATTGGGATATGCTATAGAGTGTAAAAAACTAACGAACAAGCGCAATTCTCTTTAGCCCTAATCTTATTTTTAAGGGTTAAAAAGTTGGGGTCAAAAGACTCTGAATGGGTCTTTTTTATGAAAAGTGAGAACACTAACCCTATATGGATCAAGTTACTCAAAATAATAATTTTTATCAAGTGGAACATTTTTTTTCTTATTCGTTCAAAGTGATATTTTTCCGAAAATTATGAAAATTATTCTGTAAATTTCCTGGTGGGGCGTTTTTGGGAAAAAGTATAAAAATTAACCCCATATGGATCGCGTTACATAAAATAATTATTTTTATCCGGTTGAGATTTTTTTTAACAATTTGGCTTTACAATCTCGTAGTCATAATTAATATTAAGTTTTATGGGACTTTTCTAACCTCAGGCAACTAAGGGTTTAAGATTTTTTAAACAAATGTAAAGATAATTATAGTCTAACCAAATTTATGTGATGTTTTTCCGAAAACTGTGTAAAATTTGATGTAAACATTCAAATTTTTTTAAATTTTTGACAAAATGAGCAATTTTTGTAAATTGTCCTGGAAGCAGTCGCTTCAAACACAAACTCGAATTTTCATTTTTCCAATTTATTTTTTTTTTCTTTAATATCAACTATTATGTGGTACAAATAGCAATCGACATCTCCAAATTATGCATTTTAAAAAATCTTTAAATTAATTTAAAAAAAACACGTTTTTGCATTTTTATCAAATTTGTGGGTTATTTTGGATTCCAGGCTAAAGTGGGTTAATAATATCCGATGAAGTCAAAATTCCATGTCTGAATCATTTTGATTATATTAAATGAATAAGGCCCATTAACTTTTCTCGAGCAGTTAACTTTAACTTAACCATGGGTAACTAAACAATACCAAATATTTATCCCTATGAAAATTTAACCATAATAAATTAATAATATTTTAACTCTGGGAAGTTAACCTTAGTATGAAATGTCAGAATAAAAACAAAAGGAAAAACAAAAATTAATAACAAAAATTTTTTTTTTCAATACGTGAAAATTAAAAGTATTTCTCGCGGTTTTTTGTGTGTTTCTGGTCATAAAAAAAATAATACACTTGACCACGTCGTTTTTTTTTTAAGATTCGCGGTCGCTAAATACTATAAAACAAGATTGGTTACCGAAACGAATAACGGTAAGGGTAATGGTAACGGCATCGAAATTTGTTTGTTTCGATAACGGTAAAGGTAACGGTGTTTAAGACTGTTTCGGTAACGGTATACCATTATCGAAACAGCAATACCGGTACGTACCGGTAAAATAAATTATGCTAAAAACATAAAAACAAGTAGAAATTTAGACCACTGTTTAATTTTAAGTGTTAAAAACACTAATTATTGCTACAAATTTTAATGCTGGTAGTTTCAATAACTAAAATTTTTATTATCTATAAATTTTTTTTGAAAAAAAAATCAAGATTATAAAATAAAAAATTAAAAAAATTTAATTTTTATATAAGTAAACTAATAAATACCTGTAAAATACCGGTAACTACCCATAAAAATAACGGTAACGATAACGGTATTTGGAAATTTTTTAGAGGTATTGGTAACGTTAACGGTATTCAATTTGAAACGATATTTGAGCGATAACGGTATTATAACGATACCGGTAACCAACCTTGCTATAAAATGATTATGTCTTTTTGCATACTACGCGAGGTGATTTAATTAAATCCATTTGGTAAGTCTATTAAATAAAAGTGGATTATTAATAAGTATTTCGTGCTGATCGAGGCAACCGCGGAAAGATTCGCGCATAAAATTACAAAAAAAAAAGTGGACATTTTGTGATAGATTATTAAATTAAGGCAATTTATGTGATCAGCACATCAAAATGAGTAGAAAAATAATCGCTGTGCATGATTTTGTATCTTTTTGTAATTGCGAGGCAAAACTGTGGGTTGTCAAGCGGTTCCTCACATACTTTTAAAATATTTAAAACATTATTGGTTCATATTTCGTTAATTCGAGAGTGATTTCTATGCACTTTTTTATATTTAAGAATAGTAATTCAGTACCAAAATCCTGAAAATCCTTGATAAAACACTTGAGCTTTGATACATGATTCATTTTGAATTTGATACGCTTATTCCAAATCCTTAAATGCAAGTTACCCAAAATTGATGGAATAATTGTTTTTAAGAGTGGTTTTCAAAAGAATTTTTTCCTATAACGGTACACAAATTAAAAAAATGTATTTTAGAGAACAAAGTTCATTCTTTACTACCATCGTAACAAAAAGTCTTAAGCTATAAGGCCCTGCAAGCATTTGGAAGATATCGTCCAAGAAGATATTAAAGCGATACCTTATATTTTTTATTTGAATGTAAATAATCAAGTAGTATTTTAAAATTGTCTACCTTTTTAGGGTTATATAGTTGCAACAAAAAGTCGAATTTTTGACTTTTTTCAAATTTTGAAAATTCGTCTTTTTGACTTTTCGACTTTTTATAGGTAAAAGTCGATTAATCGACTTTTCGACTTTTTATAGGTTAAAGTAGATTAATCGACTTTTTATATGAAAATTTCTAAATAGCAAAAAATCACATTTTTTAGCTTATTTGGGGGTCAGTTAACTAGATTCGGAACATAGAATTGGCACCTTGTTGATAATGAGCATAAATTCGACTTTAATGCATATAAAATAAAATTTTTCCTTGTTTTTTTATCATGGCACAGTGGTTTTAAACATAAAATGTAGCACAAAACTTATAGACATTAAGGCTTATTTTATTCTTATACATTAACCCTTAAATGCATAGTGTAGCCATATGGCAACATACCAGTTTTTTAAATAAAAAGACCCACATGATGCACAAAACTGCATTTTTGGGCATTGGGGCCCCTTCTATACACAGTGTTCTTATAGTTTCGCGCAGATCTTTTAAACAGTTATAGGAAAAATCTTGGTTTTGCTTCGTATTTTTGTGAAAAATCTAACACACGCGTTTTTTATACAAAAAGTGTAATATTCAAAAATGTTTGTTTAAATATTAAAAGTGATATTCTCGCAATAAAATTAATTTTGGCGACAATAAATAAATGTTAGTTCATATATTTTTTTCTTTTTTTCATACTCGTTAAAATAATCACATTTTAGCTATAATAATATAATATAATTGGCAAAAACCATAGTTTTCAATAATGTACACGACTTTAGGAAATCAAAAAATGCATGTTTAATCGATGAAGGCTAAAAAGTTGGATTAATTGTAAACAATTACAATAATTTCTCTGTCTAAGGAAATTTTTCTCGTTTTTGACAAATGCTGAGCGTAATTGCATACATCGGCGTAGCTAGACCATTTTTTTAGGGGGCCATATCCCCTTATAAAAATTTTGTTTTTTAAAATTTATTGAAAAATATATCGTAAAGTTTTATAGGCCTTTTCATTTTTTGGGTCCTCTGTTTTGTTTACGATCATCTGTGCTATCGGCACATACCTATTCTGACAAGTGAAAGATTAATCAGAACTGGGTCGACAACGACAACGAGAGTTGCTTTTTCATACTATATATTTTGTATGGGAAGCAAAATGTCACCATGTCGTGCGTCGATTTATCGTCGGAATAGAATATATTCTATTTTTGTGACGACACACTAATACACACTTAAAATATTTGTCAAATTGTTGCCATATTTTTAACTAATTAAAGATTGCCATTAGAACAGATTTGTTAGAAATTCGTATTAGAGCTGCAAAAATTCATACTTTGTTTACAAAAAATTTATTTTTTTGACAGCAGAAATATAATTGAAATTTAAAATTTATAATTTACGGCAAAAAAGCTAAATTAAATACAATAAAATATAAAACAACAAGAATTAGTGAAAGACCAATTGAATTGGTTAAGAATTGTGGTGAAACAAACACAACCATATTCTTGTTTTGCTTTCCTGTTTTTCTAAAAGTCAACAAATGTCGACCGCCGATTGTCGCTGAATTTAAATTAATCGTGACGACTTTTGCTGTCGACGGTCGACAATCGACCCAGTTGTGATTAACCTCTTATGCTTTAGGCTTTACCCAATAAGCACTACAAAAATTTAAGTGAAATCAAAGTCAAGGCTTACATTTTGTTTAAATTTTACTCTGATTTTATGACTTACTCCAGCAATATTAATATACTGATACAAATAAATCTGTGCAAATAGCAAAAAAAATGCTAAAAATTAGTTAAAAATGGCCCTGCAGAAAAAAATGCCGAATCTGTTTAGTAAATTTTAGTTAGATAAAACAGAAAAAATAAAACTGTAAACTCTGTAAAATTTCAGCTGTATTTGGGTTATATTTTAGTTCGTTTTAAAGCCCAGTATTTAGTTCAAAAGAGCGAAAAAATTTCTCTCTATGTTTGGAGCTCGAAAACTGTAATAAAAACATTGAAATTCACAACTTTTTTATAGTCTATAACCCAAATGTCACTCTTTCGCTACATTTTCAAATCATCCTGTCTATTAAATTGCTGCAAAAAAAATTCCACCACAATTTCGTAACAATTCCACGCAAGTGAAAAATCATTTCTTTATATGGAGTTTGACAGCTTTTTTTGCAAAAGAACGAACAAAATACTGGGCTTAAATGAGAACTTACCCTTTTCATATTAAGCACCGTAAGTTGTTCCAGTTTCACTTGAAAAAACAGTTATACTCCATATAAAAAAAAATATTTTTCACGACAATCAGTTTTACGTGAAAATTGTGTAGAGTTTGTTTTTGATTGTGTCTTTGTTTTAAATTAAAAAATTGTTCATTTGTTTAAATTAAATTGCAATTTGAGGCATTTAAAGTTCGATTGAAATTTTTTTACGTGAAAAACAACTTACGGTGCTTTAGCAAAAAAATATCTTAATATTAGTAGACAAAACACATAAAGAAAAAACTATTATTTCTATAATATTTATATATTATTTCTATATCCTGCTGAAATTAACGAAAAGTTTTGTTGAAAAATTGTTAATTAAGACCTGTTAACTTATCCCAAAATAAACTGAGTTTAGTGTTTAACCATAGTTTTGAATCTCAAATATCTGTGGTTAACGTTTAACCATGGTTACATTCGAAAAAAGTTACTCGCCCTAAGTATAATTCAAAAAGTCTAAAGTCATTGAAATCCGCCGACAATTTAAGAAACCAAAGGTTCCGAAAGCTTGTTTACACTCGAGGTGTTCTACTTTGGCACGCTGGTGCTAAATAGGTGCCCTATTAATAAAAGAGGGTGGCTAGATTTTTTTCCAAAAGCTTTATTACAATATTCTATAAATTTTGTCCACATTGAACCATTAGTTTTGAAGTTGTGTATGTATTACCACTTCTCTCAGTTTAAAACCACTGTGTGTCTTAGACATTTTAGAGTTTTTTATGTCATATTTCATTGTTTCGTTTTCCAATAGAATTAGCAACACTTGCTTAATTTTTTTCTATTATGTTATATCAGCAAAAACAAAATTAACTTTTAAGCCATATGGTAATAAGTAAAAAAGTCGAAAAGTCGAAAGCAAAAGTCGACTTTTGCATCACAAGAAAGTCGACTTTCAAAAAGTCGAAAATTTTCGCAAAAAGTCGATTAGTCGAAAGTCGATTTATAGAACCCTATTCCTTTTATTACTTGGAAGATAATTCGGTGATATTTGAAAAAAAATAATTAAAAAATTGAATTTTTTGTCATAGTATATTGCCGAAATATTACCTTTTTATCATCTGGAAGATAAGGAAAATTTGTTTGAAATTCTTTGTGATTTTTGAAAAAATTAAAACAAACATCTGTTGATTGTATACAAACAATCAACAGATACATAGGAAACAAATTCCTCGAAAAATCAAGATTTAATGCGCGGAAAAAATCAGCTACGATGAAATCAAGATAATTACCCTAGGGAAATTTTAACAAACTGTCACAGAACTGGCCCCTTTATATGAAATAGACTAGTCACTTTTACATGGCGTTGTCATAGAAGGGAGAAATTGACCCCTTGTGACATATCACAAGACAAATCCTAGGACAGGTTACTGAACTCTCATAAAAAACAAAGTTCAGGGACCTGTCCTTGGATTTGTCTTGTGACATGTCACAAGGAGTCAATTTCCCCCTCCTATGACAACGCCATGTAAAAGTGACCAGTCTATTTCATATAAAGGGGCCAGTTCGGTGACAGTTTGTTAAAATTTCCCTTAGGGTAATGTGTTGTTCAAGGGATTATGTATGCAAATTTTCTTTTTCAGACTTAAATTTAATAATGAAAAAATAAATCCTTTATATTGTACCGGGGAGTTTATTTGGCGATATCACCTTTTTATATTCCAGGTGATAACTTAGCGATATCGCCGATTTATCTTCTTGGGGTATTGCTTTCGTGTTGCCTGGAAGTATTGCTTTCGGGTAACAGTTATTCCCGACGGAAGAAACTTCCGCAATAAGAAATTGATATTGGCGGCAACAAATGTTTTCTTCCTGGCAATATGATCGGGGAATCTTCTTCGTATTGCCATGCTTGCTGGTGACTTTTATATAAGAATGCGATTTGTATAGTATTTAAAATATTTTTCGCGTTTTTAATCACGATTTTCTCAAAATTGAGAGGTGATAGAGAATTCGGAATAGATATTTGGAATCAGCAAATAAAATACTAAAAGTATGTATCAAGCTTCTACACTCATAAAAAAAGTTAGTACAAAAGTCTGTTAAACGCGTTCTAATTCATTTGAACTAATTTTTCCTGTTGTTCTCGTTTAAATCCGTTGTTTAGCTAAAGTTGTTAGTTATCCAATTTTACCACAAAAACATATTTCTGCTGTACTTGAACTAATTTTTCCTCCTGATATTTAGCAATTTTTTTATAAATGATTTTGACAGTGTTATCAGCTAATATAGATAAATTTATTGGCAACTTTTTTAATATTTGTGTTTTCAATAGAAAACGATAGGGGCGCTAGTGTATAGTGATTGATGGTGCTTGATGGTGAAGTGTGTATTTGTGAGTTTGTCGACCAATACAAATTAGAAAATTTCTAGTAAGTGTATTTTAATGTATGTGATGAGTCATCACTGATGACGCTTACCAATACAAATAAAAATAATATGGCGCTTGTAAGGAAAGTTCTAGTAAATAAAATAATATGATACGAGCATGTTTTCTCTTGTTTCTGTTAGTCAGCAAAGGAACGGAAAAGAAAACGTCGGTATGCTGGACATTAACATTTATTTTATTTTAATGTGTGTGATGAGTCATCACTGATGACGCTTACCAATACAAATAAAAAGAATATGGCGCTTGTTAGGAAAGTTCTAGTAAATAAAATAATATGATACGAGCATGTTTTCTCTTGTTTCTGACATTAACATTTCGCAGTTAAAATTGTATTTAAAAAATAAAATAATAGAGGTTTGTTTTATAATGTAAACTATATTTATTTAAGGGAATACTATTAAATATGTTATTTTTTTTCTTTTATTTCAGCCCTTTAAGATTTTCATCTAAATTCGACCTACAGGTAGACGAAAAAAAGGAACCAAATAATACAACTCCAGCGGAAGTTTAACATATTGGCAAGAAAATAAAAGTGATATATAGTGCAAATAGTGTTTTTGGATTGTGTAATTTATTCGAAAATAGAATTAACAATATTTACATTCATTTGTTTTTATTCAATTAATAACAAAAAGTGATGGTAATTTTATTTCTATTAAAAGAAAATTCTTCTAAATTATTGAATGTTAACTGAATTTTTTACCTGTTTTTAACCAACTAAAATTTAGCAGAAAACATGTGCTGATTTCAGCTGAGTAATTTTCATTTCCATTAAACAACATTTCTTATAAATTATTGTATTTGAACTAACTTTTCTACCTAAAATTTAGGTCACCTAAATTTAGCAGACCATGATTCTCAACATCATTGAAATTTGTGCTGGCGCAAATTCAGGTACTATTTCCTGTTATTTCAGCAAAATTTTTAACTATTTGTACGGGCTTTTTTTTATGAGTGTACCAATAGCGACTTTTTATTTTGTAGAGTTGTACACTCATAGAAATAAATCTGTAAAAATAGCAAAAAAAAGTTCCTAAAAATTAGTTAAAAATGATGCTGCAGAAAAAATTGCTAAAATTAGCAGATATTTTTACTTAATACTAGTAAAATGAGAACAGCACAATTAAAACTGTTAAATATACAGAATTTTAGTTATATTTAGGCTAACTTTCTGTTAATTGAAAATAGCAATCTGTTTTGTAAAATCTGCAGAAAATTTTGCTAAATATTTGTAGTCTAAAAATAGCAAAAATAAACTATTATATTTACAAAATTTTTATTATTTTTAAGCTAAATTTTGTTGAATGCAAATAGCAGTCTTTTCTGCTAAAATCAGCAGAAATATTTGCTAAAAAATTATAAACTGCTGTTTTCAAAAGGCTCTATTTTTATTTGCATTTAAAAAAAATCGAAAAAACATCGAAAATTTTATATTTTTTGGTGATTTTTAAGGCTACTAATTATTTAGCAAAATTTTTTGTTGATTTTAGCAGGTTAATTTGCTATTCTCCATTTACAAAAATTTAGCTCAAATAAAACTAAAATTCTGTAAATTTAACAGTTTTATTTTTGCTGTTTCTATATTACTAATATATAGAAAAACTAATCTGCTAATTTATAAGTTTTTTTCTGCAGCATCATTTTTAACAAATTTTTAGTAGTTTTAACTAAATTTTTTACGGACTTTTTCCTATTAGTGTAAATTTCGTGTCAAATTGTTCTAATATTGGTCACCATTTTTGATTTTAATTACTGAAGACAGATTTTGGTTCCTTAAACCCATAAAAAAATAAATTTTTCCTATTTCCTTATATGAGGCCAATTTCTGTAAGCTATCGCAGAAACTTAAATAGCAAAAATGTGTGCACGATTTTAAGTATTGATGCAATTTTTTTAAGTTTTGGTAAACTGGGGAAATGCACATCGAAAATACTTATTTGTATCATAAACGATTTTTAGTCAAAGTTTGGTTAAAGCTGGGCTTTAGATTTTTTTAATAATCATCATTACAAGTTTAATTTATTAAAATATTTTATGTAGGTTGAATTGTTCTAAATTAGCCTTGGTTAAGTTTCTTAACCACAGAAATTCCTATGGTTAAATATTAGCATTGGTTAGAAGAAATGCTTGGTTAAAATTTAGATAAGTTATTCAAAAAATATATTTACCAGTGGTTAAAGCCAGTAGAGGTCTTCACCAGGGCATAAATTGAGATAAGTTAACGGGCCTATATGAAATAAAAAATAATTTTTTTTCGAAATTTCGAATTTTGGCAATTTTTAATAGTAATACACTTTTTTTCCAAAATGGGTCATTTTCGTCCAACTTTCGGCACGGGTTAACGTTTTCCAAAAAAAAATCGATTTCTTCCATTTGGGGCCATTTTCAATAAAACTGGGAGGGGGGGCGGGGTGGGTGTAATGACAAATCTATTTTTAAGGGACACTCTAGTTTACATACAACTTCATTCAAAATAAAATGTTTTAAGAAATCTTATTAATAAAAAAAATAAAATTGTTAACACTAGAAAGAGCAATATCAGAACTTTCACTACTGGCCGGTAGTTACTTTCATAAGTAACTATTTAGTATCAGCTGAGTTTATATTTGGAACTCAAAAATTGTTCAAAACTGTGCAAAAATAAAAAAACAAGTGTTAAATAACTATGTTCGCATAACAAAATTGGAGATATACTTTTGCTTTTTATACCCTACACCACTATGTGGTCAGGGTATTATAAGTTTGTGCTGGTGTTTGTAACACCAAAAAATATTGGTCCTAGACCCACCTTATAGTATACCGATCGGCTTAGAATTTTTTTTTATTTCGATTTAACGATGTCCGTCTGTCCGTCCGTCTGTCTGTCTGTCCATGCATTCTTGTGCGCACTCTACAGGTCGCAAATATTAAGATATATTGATGAAACTTGGAACACCGACTTATGTCGGCTCAAGGACGATGCCTATTGATTTTGGTGAATAGCGGTCCATGTTTAGACCTAGTGCCCATATAAGGGTCCTACCAAAATTATGTTGTTTATACGCTGCAGGTCGCAAATATTAAGATATTTTGATGAAATACGGTACACCGACTTATGTCGGCCCAAGGACGAAGCCTATTGATTTTGGTAAACATCGGTCCATGTTTAGACCTAGTGCCCATATAAGGGTCCTACCAAAATTATACTGTTTATACGCTGAAGGTCGCAAATATTAAGATATTTTGATGAAATTTGTAACACCGACCTATATCAGCCCAAGGATGAAGCCTATTGATTTTGGTTAACACCGGTCCATGTTTAGACCTAGTGCCCATATAAGGGTCCCCCCAAAATTATATTGTTTATACGCTGCAGGTAGCAAATATTAAGATATTTTGATCAAATTTGGTACACAGACCTATGTTGGCCCAAGGACGAAGCCTATTGATTTTGGTGAACATCGGTCCATGTTTAGACCTAGTGCCCATAGAAGGGTCCCCCCAAAATTGGCTTGGTTACAAACTGCAGGTCGCAAATATTAAGATATTTTAATGAAACTTGGTGCGCTGACTCACATTATAGAAAATTTTGACACAAGCCCCATTTTAACCAGACTGGTGTAGGGTATTGTATAGTCGGCATGCCCGACTTTAACCTTTTTACTCGTTTAGTCCTTTGTTTGTTATTTTATAAATTTAAATAAAAAAGTGTCAGTTCACAAAGCGCCAACTAATGAAAATGATTGCGTTGCAATATAACTTTTTTTTTGTGATACCATATTATTTATCAAGTGAATTACCTTTTTGAATTATTTTCTGTATATTAACAATTCTAAACATTTTTTTTCAAATTCAATAAAACTAACTATATTCTGCAATATTTTCTTCAATTTTCAGCTGAAACCATAACAGCTGATATAGTTAACATACGTTAACGACTTTGCAAAATTTTTATTGTATAATATAAATTTACTACTACACTCATACTAAAAAGTTAGTACAAAAATCTGTTAAACGCGTTCTGATGAAAGAAACTAATTTTTATGTTATTTGGTCTTAAACTAATATTTTTTGTAATTTTAATTTAGAATAACAATTAATTTCACCCTTATTAGAACTGACTTTGCATGCTAATTTTTAGTAATTAGTGTTTCTTAATTTTAAAAACAAAAATGGTTTTTGGGTCTCTGCTATCTATATCATAAGAAATAAGTCCCAAAGGAATATACATATATCGGAAAATAAGCGAATAGTGCTAAATAGAAAAAAATTAGTTACTCTTTACTTATAAGTTAATCCTTCTAAGACCTATTAACTTATCCCAAAATAAACTCAGTTTAGTGCTTAACCATAGTTATGAATGTCAAATTTATATGGAAATATCTGTGGTTAACGTTTAACCATGGTTATGTTGGAAATAAGTTACTCGCCCTAAAGCACATATACTACCAATATTAAATATGGACCTGCCTCGGCTCAGATCCGAAAAGTCGGAAACCCAGATATTAAGCGACATTTTAATAGAAATTTGTGGTTACATCTCTTTTAACTAAAATTTAGCACACCATGATACTTAACTTCATTGAAAATTCTGAAGGCGCAAATATAGGTATACTTTAGGTTATCTAAATAGAATTTTGAATTATTTGTACGGGCTTTCTAATGAGTGTACACTACACTGAAAATATTATTACCGTAACTGACTGTAGTTTATTTAAAAAGTTATCCGTACATTTATTTTTAAATGATCATTCAGTTGAAATACAAAGAAATATATTTTTAACCGTTTTTGTCGTTTATTTAAAAAATAAATTACATATAAATACAGATTTTCTGTTACAGTTAATATTTTCATTTAAAATATTTTGTTAAAAAAAAGAATTCCTTTTCGATTTCTAGATCTGTTAAAAAAATTAAATAAACTAAATATCATTTATTCTTACGGATTTTGTAGTTAATTTTTTGAAATTTAAAAAACCGAGATAAATGAAAAATCATTATTTTTTAAGGATTTTGTAGTTTATTTATTAACATTTAAAAATAATTGAAAAGTTCTTTTGATTTAAATGAAAAGTCAGTAGACCGGTTTTCAAGTGATTTTTCATTTATTTTAAATTACATTTTCAGTTAATTTAAACTACAAACTATTTTGAGTATAGGCAATGCATCCCGGGAAGTTAAGTATTTTTCAGTTCCCGCATTCCCGGGAATTTGGACCGGGAATTCCGGGATTTCAAAAAATGCAGTTTAAAATAATAAAGTAAATAATTTCTTATACAAAATATTCCTACATTTTGAAAATAGTAAAAATTTTACATTAGGCTTGTTCGCTTACTTACTACAATTTGGTTCTTTTACCACAACTGGACAAATTCAAAAAGCAACCAAAACAACGATTGAGTAAAAGTAGTAAGGTTTTCGAGTAAAACAAACTGATTAATTTGTGTACTTGATAGGACATTTTAAGTTCCTTTTAGTGCCTCTTAAAACTACTCAAATAGTGTTTGTATAAAAATTTTGAATCGCACTTAGTGTAGGCCCAGAATAAGAGCGCAGTGATTTTTTCCATACAGTTTGACATTTAAAAATCGCTGGGCGTAGCTGTTGTGAGATAGAGTCTATTTTATTTTAATGCCGGTTTTTGTTATTCTCCCATTTTTTCGTTCTCATATTCTCAGCAATGTTGTCAACTTCACTACATCAAAGAGTGCAGCTAACAAAGGCAATCAATGGCTCTTCAGGCTCTTCTGACTCTTTTTCTTTTTTTTTTTTTCAAAAAAAAAAAAAAATAAAATTTTTAAATTATTAAAATTTTGGTTTCTTTACTCAATTGAGGTATTGAACATTATTAGTAGCTCGTTAGTTCATCATTTAGCATTGTATATTGTGTTTGCAGTAAACTAAGAGACATATGAGTGGCATAAAGTCTCCTTATTTCGGGCGCTATTTTTCTCAGAGCGTAAATCGCTAGCCTCTGCGCTCTTATTCTGGGCCTACACTTATTCTGTTCAGAATTAAAGACAAATTTGTCCATTGATTTTTTTGTTTTAAGAATTAAGGTCCAAAGCAAAAAAAAGGGTAATAATAACAAAGGATCAAAATAGCATTGTTAGATTTCGTTGATGGTAGTCTAAGTTGAGTTGTTAACATATTCGATTTGCTTTCAACTTTCACATAAGTACACTCAAAAAAATAAGTTAGTAGAAAAATTAGTAAAACGTCTTGTATATCAAGTGTACTAGTTTTCAGCAATTTTTTTTGCTGAAATTCCGTTTTCAGCAAAAATTTTAGTTAACTAATTTTGAACTAATGTTTTAATAATTTATTTTGCTACAAAAATTGTGCTGATAATCGCATTCATAGAGTGGACGACTACCAGATAGACAAGATGTAGATGTCGCAGCTTGTCTGGAAACGGAAATGACAAAAAAAGAAAAACAACTCTACACATATTCTATATTTAAATTTTCAGCTAATAAATTAACTAAAGTAAAATTTCGCTACAAGTTTTTTGAGTTTTTTTCAGTCTACTAATATTCAGCAAAAAGTTTAGTGATTTTAGCAAGGATTTTTTCATTTGCAGTCGACTAAGTGTTAGCAAAACTTTTGCTGAAGATTACTATTTTTATTGGTAAAAATCAGCTCGCTGATTTTCAGCAAACCTTTTGCTGAAATTACCAACTTTTTTGCAAGCACGCTCCTGACTAAAAATTTGCTGACACAGCAAATTTTTTGCTGACTTTACTGACTTTTTTTTTGAGTGTAGAAGATTATCAATATTTAATCCAAATTTTTTATTCTTTGTAATTTACACACAATTTAAGAATTTTTTGATCGCGAAATGTCATGTTTTTAATATATTATTTTATAACTTCGCAACCGCTGATTGGATTTTAAAAAATTTTATATTTTTGAAAAGCATTTAAAAGGACCAAAAATTTAAAATTAAAAAAAGTAAAAAAAATTTTCGCGGAATGAATTGTATTTTTAATTGCGAAACCGCCAATTTGATAAACACAAATTGTATATTATTGAAAAGCATGTTGAAAACCCAAATACGAAAAACTAATAAATTGAAGGAAATTCCTACGCAATTTTTTTTGTTATATCTTTTGCTTGTGGAAATTTAAACTCCGTTACCTCAAAAAAAATTAAAATTGTGCAAAAAAAGTTATTGCGACAACTTGTAAAAGAGATTTTATGTAATTAGGTTTATAATGACTTAACTTGCTGATTCCATTAAGAAAAAACCAAAATATTATCACTTTTTGCTTCTCACAAATTTGGCCCAAAAACTTATCACATTTTTTAATTTCACCTTTATTTATTTATTGATTTCCAACACAACAAGATATAAAATTTTATAATTAAAGTATTGCATTTTTGAAATGTACATACACATTTATAATTAACGCACAATTTTGAGAAATTAAATAACTTAATAATAAATATAAATATTGTACAATTTTTTAACAAATGTAAAATATTATTAACACAGCATATTAAAGACAAAACTAAAAAGTGGTGCAAGTTTTTATTAGAAATGGTAAAAAAAAACGTTTTAACTATAAATTTCAAAAAATTTTTTCTTAAAACGTATTGCGTTGCTTATAGATTGAATGGTTGTTGGTAGCGAATTCCAAAGACGTATTGATTCGACATAAAATTGCCATTTAGATACTAAACATTCGTACCAAATATGTTATATGTCATGTGTTCTTTCAGTTCGCGAAAACACCAGCCTATCATACAGATATTTTGGTTGACGAATATATATTACCTTATGTAGGAATAACAAAGTTTTTATTCTCAGTAGGTTCCCAAATGTTACTCCATAGAGCTCTTTTGAGTAAAACGAAACAGGATCAAATCTGTGTATATTAAAGACATATCTTAAGATTGCATTGTAAGTAGACCCTAGCTTTCTACTACTTTTGGAATCAGTTCATGCATATATTTCGCACCCATATAGAAGAGTGTGCATAAAATATATTTTTCCGAGTAATATGGGTACATTAATTTGAGTGAGATGTTGAGCACTCCAAAGTGACCTTAACATTCCGAAAACTTTTCCAGTTGCAGCATTTATGTGATCAGATCATGTTAAAGAGTTATTGAAGATAGCGCCGAGATTTTTGGCTGCTGATACAATTTCTATTTTCTGGTTGTTTAGCATTATTATCGGTTCAAAAGGTAGTTTCTTCATAATTCTCTTTCTTATGATCCGACATTTGGATTTTGGGGGATTAAGGCATAAATCGTTTGTATTCGCCCAAATATGTATACGTTCCAGATCCATATTCAGTTTTCTAACACAATCATTTTTATTTCCGATGTCACTACGTCATCAGCGTAGAAGTGTATTTTACAATACGATAATTGTTGCTCTAGATCATTTACGTAAATTGTAAATAGTAAAGGCCCGAGTATTGATCCTTGCGGTACGCCTTTTACGACTGGTAACATGCATGAGGTTTTATTATCTACAGTAACTGACTGACTACGATCCAACAAATACGACGATAGCAAGCGAGAAGACGAATATGAGAAGTAAAACATTCTATATAACTTTAAACAGAGGACATCATGATCAACCATGTCGAAAGCTTTAAAGTGGTCCAGTAGCACAAGGAAAGACATTTTACTATCATCAATACTTTCACGAATTTTCTCAGAGACATCCCAGCAAGCATGGCAATACGAAGAAGATTCCCCTATCATATTCCCAGGAAGACAACGTTTATTGCGGGCAATATCAATTTGGTATTGCGGAAGCTTCCTCCGTCGGGAACAACTGTTACCCGAAAGCAATACTTCCAGGTAATACGAAAGCATTACCCCAGGAAGAGAAATCGGCGATATCGCTAATTTATCACCTGGAAGATAAAAATGTGATATCGCCAAATAAACTCGCCGGAACAAAATAAACGATTTATTTTTTTCATTATTAAATTTAAGCCTGAAAAAGAATCTATTGACCAACACATTAATTATCTTGATTTCATTGCAGCCAATTTTTTTCGTGCATTAAATCTTGATTTTTTCATGGAATTTGTTTCCTATGTATCTGTTGCTTATTTTTGTACAAATTTTCTTTTAATCTTTTCCAAAATGATAAAAAATTTCAAACAAATTTTCTTTATCATCCGGATGATGCCGCAATATTATCATACAAAATTTTGGCAAAAAATAAAATGTTTGTGTTATTTTTTCCAAATATCACCGAAAAGGAAGACAATTTCAAAATTCTTCCAATAAGCATTTGGAAAATGGTTTGGGTTTTGGATTTCCCGGACTTTTTTATTTCCCGGGAAACGGGAATAAAAAAATTCATTCCCGGGAATTCCGGTAAATATTTTTGAACAAAATTGTAAATGAAAACCACCTATATAAGTAATTTTTGTTAAAAAAAAAACACTATTTCAGTACAAATTCAGTCTGTGTAGTGAGAATTCAAAGTAAAAAATCAGAATGTTGGACACTTAATTTCACATAAATTGCTCTAAGCACTGCCAAATGAATTGCATGATTCCGGCAGAAAGCACCCACTACTGGACTGTCGGAAATAAACCGTTTCATCACATTTGGCCCATTAGATATGGTGGCCACAATGTTATTTTCCAAAAACAAATAAAACTCTTCTCGTCTTATTTCTACAATTCTTCTTATTTCATGAACATTACATCTTCTTGATATACATATAAACAAACCCCAGGTTTCATTTTTTGGCAATGCCAGGTTTTTATTATAAAAACTTTCTCGAATAAACGAAGATCTAGTTATGGTGCGGATTGACATTCCGTCGACTGCGGCTAATTTGGATACCATTTCAGGAAATGTTTGCCCTACCATAAAACGTTCAATGCCTATTCAGCTTACACATTTTTCTTCGCGTACTTTGCTAATTTTAGCTGGAACGTTATTCTTGTTGTTGTTTTCTTCAAGAGAAGTTGCATGACCATCAATTTTTGTTTTTTGTGAACAAAATTTAGATATCGGATAACCAAATTTAGATACCTCCGTTAACCATTAGTCTTTTAGGCAGGCACGTAGCTAGGAATTTCTTTCGGGGGGGGGGGGGGGGCTTTTTAAAATTTGTTTGGTTAATTTTTGCGGTGTTTTTTTTTTTTTTGGTAT
This sequence comes from Leucophora obtusa, assembly GCA_949987735.1. Taxonomy (NCBI): domain Eukaryota; kingdom Metazoa; phylum Arthropoda; class Insecta; order Diptera; family Anthomyiidae; genus Leucophora; species Leucophora obtusa. The sequence goes on from OX465299.1 coordinate 112,445,662, forward strand.
ACTAGGGAAAACTATGTACACAGTAAAAAAATTTATAACCCTTACCAAAAACTCGTTATTTTCACTTAAGTATGCTCCTTCATTTTTTTTAGTGTAAAGTTCAGTAAAATGAGAGTAAGCAGAAAATCTTCTCTAAGTTGCCCAAAAGTACGGAAACGCTTTAAATCACTTTTCTAGCCCAAAACTTAGTTAAGGGAAAAAAAATTAAAATGGATACAGTTTTAGGCTGAAAACACAGATGCACATATTTTTTGCATTTAAAAGTTTTTTTAACTTTGTTTAGTTAATTTTTATATATAAAAGTTTTATTTTGCATATTTCTTTGTTTAAATAAAATTTAAAATTTTTTTCACAATGGTATTATTTGTTTATCATTACACCAGCTGTCGCTTTTAAAATTTTTCGAAGGTAATAGTAAAAAGAAAAAACACAAATACACCATTTTGAGCGCTCTCATTTGCCAAATTTTCGAGTACGGGAACGCTTTTTTGTAAGAATAGTTTCCTCGATAACATAAAGGAACATACCTTTTATGTGATAATTCAGCAGAAAAATTAATTTATTAATTGTCTGATACTGATAAAGAAAGAAAGAAAATTTCCATATAAAAATGTTTTTTATAAAATAGTCAGAGGGACAACATTTTATAAAAGTATCTCCAAGAGCGCAAAAAGGTAAAGGTTTTTAAAACTTTTTAAATATTACAATTAAGAATGGCTTATAACCACAAAAGAAAAATTAATTTTTAACGCATTTTCTAAGTTCTAAACTAAATTATATATTTCAGGTGTAATTTCATTTCTAGGTAATTTAAATTTTCTTAAATATTAGGTTTTTTGTGAATATTTAAAATTTTTTGCCATCCGTTTCAGACATGGGGTAGGTATGTTGTTTTACCCATTTTTTGCCGACTCCGTGAGAATTGTCAGGTTCCAATGCTAAATGAAAGTAAAATTCCAGAGGATTTTGCAAAGTTAACTCGGTTTTTTATTTTATTGCTCAATTTTAGAGTTAGGAACTCTCTCGCGTTCATGAATAAGTTAAATTTCAACTCTTCCTTTCTGTTCTTTTATTTTATCCAGAATTATCAAATAAACCATTGCCATAATATAACCTTATACTGATAGAAAAAATCCTGTAAAAATAGCAAACAAAAAAGAAACTCAAAATTTGTTAAAAGGGGCCCTGTAAAGAAAGCTTTTGAAATTAGTAAATCTTTATGCTAAATATTAGCAAAAAGGAGCTGTTAAGTGTACGAAATTTTAGTAATATTTGAGCTAAATTTTGTTTAAGCGAATTGCAAATTTACCTTGCTAATACCGGCTAACAAATGTTGATGAATATTAATAGAAATTGTTATATATTCAAAAGTTGATTTATCTTTAAATTTAATTGAGTTAAATACAAATAACGGTCTCTCCTGCTACAAGAAACAGAAATATTTGCTAGAATGTAGTAGACTGCTGTCTGCAGTGTAGATTTTTATTCGCATTAAGAAATTTAAAAAAAAAAACTAAAAACTTAAAATTGTTTGTGATGTTTTAGTCGATTAATATCCAGGAAAATTTTTGCCGATCTTATCAGTGTAAATTGTCATTTTCGATTAACTCAAATATAGCTGAAATTTTGTAAATTTAACAGATTTTTCTTGATGTTTGTACTTTTCTAATGTTTAGCAAATGTTCCGTTGAGTTCAGTTGTTTTTTCAACAAAATTTTTTGAAGACTTTTATATAAGTGTATGAACAATTGAAAAAATTTTTTGAATGAACGAGTGGACTAAAAGAACACACTAGCTCAAAAATAAAATTCATTTAAATGAACTGTGAACTATAATGCCCAGTTCTAGTTGTTTTTATTCCGATTGTTTGTACAAAATGTTTAATTTTGTATGGAAATTTGCGGGTGTCCTGACATTTTTACTCACAATTTCTAAACCGATTTCGACAATTTTTAACACAAAACTGATTATAACAAACAATTTGAATATAAATAAGCAACTGATAGTGTCTCTTTGTTACGTGAACGTGATTAAAATTTCAAGAGGATATAAATATTTCTAAATAACGAGGGAATAGGGTAAATACGATTAGTAAATATTTCTAAGTAACTCACGAGAATAGTAAGCAGGTGAGTCGGGTTAATTCGGGGAAACGAGGGAATATTGTAAATACGATTAGTAAATATTTCTAAGTAACTCACGAGAATAGTAAGCAGGTGAGTCGGGTTATCTCGGGGAAACGAGGGAATATGTAACTACGATTAGTAATTAGTTCTAAGTAACTCACGAGAATAGTAAGCAGGTGAGTCGGGTTAATTCGGGGAAACGAGGGAATATGGCAAATACGATTAGTAAATATTTCTAAGTAACTCACGAGAATAGTAAGCAGGTGAGTCGGGTTATTTCGGGGAAACGAGGGAATATGGTAACTACGATTAGTAAATAGTTCTAAGTAACTCACGACAATAGTAAGCAGGTGAGTCGGGTTAATTCGGGGAAACGAGGGAATATGGTAAATACGATTAGTAAATAGTTCTAAGTAACTCACGAGAATAGTAAGCAGGTAAGTCGTGTTATTTCGGTAACTCCGACCTTGTTGGCTTATTCGTGTATACTTCGCCGAAGGACGAAGTATAGTAAAACTCCAACTGGGTTCGGGTTACCTCGGGAACACGAGGAGATGTAAATACGATTAGTAAATATTTCTAAGTAACTCACGTGAATAGTAACGAGGGAATATGGTAACTACGATTAGTAAATAGTTCTAAGTAACTCACGACAATAGTAAGCAGGTGATTCGGGTTATTTCGGGGAAACGAGGGAATATGGTAAATACGATTAGTGACTCACGAGAATAGTAAGCAGGTGAGTCGGGTTAATTTGGGAACTGAAATCGGGCTGGCTTAGTCTTGTATACTTCGGCCGCGGGACGAAGTATAGTAAAACTCCAACTGGATTCAAGCTCTCCCATAGGCCATAAAACTTTTCCATTATCAGTAATAGGTTTTATTAACCTAATAAGAATTACAAGAATATTTGACCATTCAAGTGAAAATATATTGTTGGTTAGGGGTATCAGCATTTCCATTAGGTATATGAATAAGTAGGTTATTTGTAACGGCACGTTACATTCCCCCCCTACTTTGAAGAAAAAAACAAGTGGTTCTACTTTTTTTTCCTTTTCACTCCTTTTCTTTTATTAAAATTCCCCCTATCAATAAATGGCACTATACGAATTTCGACCTACCGAACTCCAAAGCTTCGGTTCGATATGTGGGTGCAATGCCGAACAGGAATATATCCATGTAGGTGGATTTGGTTTAGAGCATAGTGTGGGCGTTGGTCTTCGCATATTTGGAACATACGATTGTTTTGCCGAGTTCAAGCGGTCGTGATGTTTTATCGATGGGGTCACAAGAAGTCGGGAAGGAAGGCTCGGGAATTTCTGCTTCGCTAGAACGGCCAGTTTTGTCGCTGCCATCGATGTCCTTGGAACCTTTTTCGATTTATTAAATTCAACACCGGATATATATCTTGCCGATTTCTGGTTATTTTGGGCTCTAATAAGGGGGAGTGTGGAGCTCGTATCGATTAGTGTGCGATCTTCAATGTCGTTGCTGTGTATTGGAAGGAAGTATCGGGGAACAGGTTGTCTACCTTCGGTTATTTGTAATGTGTGCAACGACAATCTCTGGACATCACGCCATCAGTACCACAGCGGGAACATAAAATACGCAGTGGATTACTGCATTGCCTTCTGGTGTGTCCTCTCGCCTTACAGCGCCAGCAATTTGTAGATCGACCGTAAACGTCCTGCGCTGACATAATCCCCAAAAAATAGTTAGTATGGCCTTTCTCTTCATGTATAATCGCCTCATATTCATCTGTTAGCTCCATGAGCTCATCTAACGAAGTGAAGTGATTCCGACATATATACAGTTTGTATTCGCTTCTGAGACCATAATAGATCCGTATGATCCAATTTCCGTAGTTCAGGGTGATGATGGATGAGGGTTTGTATATCTAATTTAAAATCTTGCGCCTTTTCCTTCGGCAATTGCTTCCGGCGGTATATTGTCTCTTCAAGATGGGCTAAGTATCGTTTTGGTAAAAAGAATCGATCGGCTTGTCTTTTGAACTCCTCCCACGAATGGAATTCATGCCGCTTGATACGATACCACTGAAGTGCTCGCCCCTTTAATATTTCTAGGAGCGAGAAGAGAAGCCGGTTCTTCGGAAATACGTAGCATTCGGCTACTTCTTCGACCCCTTCAATGAAATTCGTGTAAGTGCTACCACCATCATAGGTCATCGGCGGATTACTTCCATGATTTCGAAGTTACTGAGGCTACTCGCCGTTCGAAAGCTATCAAGATCTTGGTAATTGCTGTGTGCTGTACTCGCTCCAAGTTCGTTGGCGGTTTGGTTAGTTGTTCCACTAGGTGCGTCGTTGGAGACGAGTCCCTGCTCGGGCGCTATTTGTGATGCAGTTTTGTCTTAGGCCGGGGTAGAACTCGGTTTGTCCAGGTTCGTCAAAGGTCTGCCTCCTTTGAAATAAAACAGCAATCGTTTCTTTTGTTCAATTCAATTGTACGATCCTGTATCGCACACAGTTTTATTTACCAAGATCTTAAACTACTTAAACTATTTATTTAATCTAATGACTGTTATTCTTTAAACGTCGTCGTTGAGTCGGTGCACTGGATGATCGTCGGCAACTCTGGCGGTGGTTGCAGTTCCTCCAAACGTCGGTAGCTCTGTCACTGGTTAGATATGATTAGGTATTTAACTATGACCCGTAAATCTTTCTAAGTATCTCACGAAAATAGTAAGCAGGTGAGTCGGGTTATTCCGGGAAAACGAGGATATGTTGTAAATACGATTAGTAAATATGTCTTAGCGACTCACGAGAATATTAAGCACGTGAGTCGAGTTATTTCGGGGAAACGAGGAAATGTGTTAAATACGATTAGTAAATATTTCTAAATAACTCACGAGAATAGTAAGCAGGTGAGTCGAGTTATTTCGGGGAAACGAGGGAATAGGGTAAATACGATTAGTAAATATTTCTAAGTAACTCACGAGAATAGTAAGCAGGTGAGTCGGGTTAATTCGGGGAAACGAGGGAATATGGTAAATACGATTAGTAAATATTTCTAAGTAACTCACGAGAATAGTAATCAGGTGAGTCGGGTTATCTCGGGGAAACGAGGGAATATGGTAACTACGATTAGTAATTAGTTCTAAGTAACACACGAGAATAGTAAGCAGGTGAGTCGGGTTAATTCGGGGAAACGAGGGAATATGGCAAATACGATTAGTAAATATTTCTAAATAACTCACGAGAATAGTAAGCAGGTGAGTCGGGTTATTTCGGGGAAACGAAGGAATAGGGTAAATACGATTAGTAAATATTTCTAAGTAACTCACGAGAATAGTAAGCAGGTGAGTCGGGTTAATTCGGGGAAACGAGGGAATATGGTAAATACGATTATTAAATAGTTCTAAGTAACTCACGAGAATAGTAAGCAGGTGAGTCGGGTAAATTCGGGGAAACGAGGGAATATGGTAAATACGATTATTAAATAGTTCTAAGTAACTCACGAGAATAGTAAGCAGGTGAGTCGGGTTATTTCGGGGAAACGAAGGAATAGGGTAAATACGATTAGTAAATATTTCTAAGTAACTCACGAGAATAGTAAGCAGGTGAGTCGGGTTATCTCGGGGAAACGAGGGAATATGGTAACTACGATTAGTAATTAGTTCTAAGTAACTCACGAGAATAGTAAGCAGGTGAGTCGGGTTAATTCGGGGAAACGAGGGAATATGGCAAATACGATTAGTAAATATTTCTAAATAACTCACGAGAATAGTAAGCAGGTGAGTCGGGTTATTTCGGGGAAACGAAGGAATAGGGTAAATACGATTAGTAAATAGTTCTAAGTAACTCACGAGAATAGTAAGCAGGTGAGTCGGGTAAATTCGGAGAAACGAGGGAATATGGTAAATACGATTATTAAATAGTTCTAAGTAACTCACGAGAATAGTAAGCAGGTGAGTCGGGTTATTTCGGGGAAACGAAGGAATAGGGTAAATACGATTAGCAGTGTTGCCATTTCAGTGATTTTCGGGTATTTTTTGGTGCTTTTTTTCTTCCCGTACCCGGTGATTTTTTACAAATACCCGTTTAAAAAAAGCGGGTATTTACAGTGCTTTTTCAGATTTCTGGCACTGCTTTTAGTGCTTTTTGTACAGTTTATATTTTTGGTATTTGTTCTCGTTTTTTTCAATTTTTCTTCAATTTTCTGTCAAGGTTGAAAAAATTATACGAATTACACAAAAAATACAGTTTTTCACAATGTTTGTAGTACAATTTTAAATAGCAACATCGTTATATTTAAACTTGAAAATTTTGAAATATTAATTTGGTGCTTTTTACACCTTTTTGGTTATTTTTTGAACACTTTTTACACAATTTTACAAAGCTTAAATGTGTTTTTAAATTCTTGACTTAAATTTTTCAATAAATTCATATCGTGCTTTTTTACCCCATTTTTGCTAAGTTTTTACCCTTTTTACCCGTTTTCACAATGCTCACGGTGCTTTCCTGCCTTCCAGAGTTGGCAACACTGACGATTAGTAAATATTTCTAAGTAACTCACGCGAATAGTAAGCAGGTGAGTCGGGTTAATTCGGGGAAACGAGGGAATATGGTAAATACGATTATTAAATAGTTCTAAGTAACTCACTAGAATAGTAAGCAAGTGAGTCGGGTTATTTCGGGAAAACGAGGGAATAGGGTAACTACGATTAGTAAATAGTTCTAAATAACTCACGAGAATAGTAGGTAGGTGAAGCCCAAATTAGTTTGGAAGTATCGTAAAAAAAGTAACGTAGAATTCACATAATGAATAAAAAGAGTATAAAAAATAAAAATATTGTATTTTTTATCTTTTTCTTGTGCATAGAATTAAATTACAAGTAATAAAATAGAAAATTTCTATTTTCAACAGAACTTTTTTACGATTTTACTTGACAACAGTTTCAATGCATAGAAAAAAGATAAAAATATATTTCTATATTATTTTAACACATTGAATTTATTACAGATACGTTTTTTTACTTTACGATTAGACTAATGAAGCCTTGAGTCGGGTGAATTTGGGAACTGAAATCGGGCTGGCTTATTCTTGTATACTTCGGCCTCGGGACGAAGTATAGTAAAATTCCAACTGGGTTCAAGCTCTCCCATAGGCCATACAACTTTTCCATTATAAGTAATAGGTTTTATTAACCTAATAAAAATTACAAGAATATTTGCCCATTCAAGTGAAAATATATTGTTGGTTAGGGGTATCAGCATTTCCATTAGGTATATGAATAAATAGGTTATTTGTAACGGCACGTTACAAGCTGACCGCGATGATTATTTTGCAAGGTCTTCTAAAACCGCAGAATCTATTTTTGTCAAATTTACTGCAAGAAGCATATTGGGACAAATCCGAATTTCTACATGTATTTAATTTACAGTCACTTCCAGAATAAATAAATTGTTTTTCCTAAAGTACGCTTTTCCATAGACAGTTAATAATTTTAATTTTAAAAAAATTATAAAAAGCCAACATTATCATGCTTAACTTATGGTGGAAAAAAAATTGTAAAATTTCAAAATTATGCAAAATTATCACTCTATAGTAAGATAAAAAAGTTAGTAAAAACAATTTGTAAGTAGTTTTCAATCGCACTTTACTATTTACGAGTATGTACTGATTTTTAGTTGCTGATTTCAGCAAAACATATTACTAATTTTTCAAAGCCGAGTGCTAAACTTAACAAAAAATATACTAATTTGCCAACAAGTGGATACTTTAAGAATTCGTTGCTTTTTCAGAATTCTTATTTAGGTTATATTTGTTGGAAATAAAACTCATTAAATTTTATTGTATCTCCAATGCATAAAATGGTAATAACTGGAGAACAGTTTTGCAATTTTTACTCCAAATTTTAAATATGTTGAAGTAATTATATATTTTTTACAATCCAAAGAAAAACAAAATTTTTTTTTTATTAAATTTGATTTTAATTTTTTTTTTTTTTGATTTTACAGTTTGTTTATTTTTAGTATTTTTTTGATTATTTCAGCAGATTGATTTTAAATTGCATTTTACAACAATTTACTGAAATTTAGCAGCGTCTACTAATTATTTATACCAATTTCATTGTACTAAAATTATTGATATTTAGTAAATTTTTTAACTTATTTTAGCAAATCGATTATGAATTGCAATTTACAGCAATTTTTCTAAAATTTATTTAAGTAGATTATCAGTAGACATACATATGTTGCTAAAAGAAAAAAAAAATAATAACAGCAACATTTTCAGTAGCCATTACAGACTTTTTTAGTTGAGTGTAATAGCTTGCGCCTACAAGCAGGAAGCCTGTAATTTTTAAGGAAAACCAAAGGTTATTTCATCAATTTTATGTTTAAATTATAACAAATATGACGAAAACTTTTAATAGTAACAATAAAAAATAGCCACTTATCAATTAAAAGGTGCGAAAAAAATTTAAGTTTCCTATTTGCAGGCACATTTTATAAAGTTTTTTTCAGTAAATTGGAGGATTGCATTCTCTTTATTTTCTAACCTCTTTGATTATGCCTAGCACACATAACTAATAAGGATTTTTACCCCCTAGACTGCTTTTTGCCCACCCCAGAATTAAAAAAAATCCGTCTATAATTCTTGTTCTATGATTATTTTTTTTTAATATCAGTTAATCCTGTGTTTTTGGTTGGGAAAATGTCTTCTAGTTTCCAAGGAAGATAATTTGTTGCAATCTAAGGTCCAGTTTTACAGCCAGAACTAATATCGACTTTTGTCTTGAATATATCTGAAATAAGAAATGTTATTAAAAAATTCTTACTTAAGAAATATTTAAGAAACAAATCGATCTTAGTGCTGGCTATAAGAGAAAAATTTGTTAGATTTAATAGTTTTTTTTAAAGGAATAATTAGTTCATAATACACTCATAGAAATAAATCTGTAAAAATAGCAGAAAAAGCAACTAAAAATTAGTTAAAAATGATGCTCCAGAAAGAACTGTTTTTTTTTGCTAAATACTAGTAAACTAACAACAGCAAAAATAAAGCTGTTAAATTTGCGAAATTTTAGTTATATTTAAATTAAATTTTAGTTAATTGAAAATGATAAATTGTATTGTAAAATCTACAGAAAATTTTGCTTAATATTAGTAGACTAAAAATAGCTAAAACAAACTGTTATAACTATAATTTTTTGTTATTTTTAAGCTAAATTTAGTTGAATGCAAAAAGCAGTCTATAATGTTAAATTAGCAGAAATATTTACTAAAAAATTGTAAAATTCTTCTGAAGCATCATTTCTAACTAATTTTTAACTAATTTTTAGTTACTTTTTCTGCTATTTTTACATATTTATTTCTATGAGTCTACTATTTTGAGTAAATTTCAATATGTTGTAGAAGCAAAAATTCTACGATGAAAATGTGTTGTACGCCTATGACTTACTTGAAAATATCACATTTATTAATGAAAACGTTACTTATAAAATTATTGGCCCTTAATATAAAGGAGTATTTTAAATTTGAAGTCGACTTTATTTTTAATCATACGCTTTTGTTAATTTTTTGTATGAAAACCTTACAAAAATATTTATATTTTCAAACATATTGATTGGTTGAAAATAAATTAACCAATCAGAATGCTCCAAAAATAAACCAAGTCAAGGTATACCGCCACCCAATATTTTAAGTAAAGTCGAATTTAACTAAAATATACACTTGAAAAATTTAGATAGTAATGGCGAATATTTGTAAGAAACAAAACTTTTTTGTATTTCTTTTAAACATTTTACCAAGTTTTTAAGTTTTACTACTTAAATTTTGAATAAGTTATGCGAAAAATCTTTATTAATTGAAATGCTTCTAATTACTTGGCAAAGATTTTTTTTGTGTGTCAAATAAATTGATTCCCTTTTAAAAGATTTTAATAATGACATTTTTGTTTTGGTATTTAAAATGTTTTTTTATGACTAAAATTAAAAAATTCTATTCCAAAAACAATAATTTAAAAAATTTAATATTTTTAAAATTTCCCGTTTTCCCGGGAAAAATATATTATTTTCCCGGGAAAACCTAGAAGATATTGCAACAATATCATTATTATCTTATATTATCCCTACTGGAAATTTTAACAAACTATCACCGAACTGGCCCTTTATATGAAATAGACTGGTCACTTTTACATGGCGTTGTCATATGAGGGGGAAATTGACCCCTTGTGACTATCACAAGACAAATCCTAGGACAGGTTACTGAACTCTCATAAAAAACAAAGTTCAGGGACCTGTCCTTGGATTTGTCTTGTGACATGTCACAAGGAGTCAATTTCCCCCTCCTATGACAACGCCATGTAAAAGTGACCAGTCTATTTCATATAAAGGGGCCAGTTCGGTGACAGTTTGTTAAAATTTCCCGTAGGGATCTTTTAGAAGACAATCAAAGTAGTATCAAAGATATTGAAAAAATGTCAAAAAAATATATTTTTATTCTATTTAAAAAATTAAACTTTTTGTATAAAAATTATGTAAAAACCGAAAACAGCAAAATTTTGGAGAATTTTGCAAATAAAAATGGAAATAAGGTAAGTTAAAATTGAATTTTATTTATTTAATTGAATATTGCAAATAAAAATGTAATTTCTTTGCTCTTTCAGAAAATGATGAAATGCGTGCAAAATAAATTCAAATTCGGATAACTGATAGAAGACGTAACTTAAACCAACATTTTAAGATGAGTAGTTGTTATAATATTTAAAAAATATGTTAAAATAATTGTTTTTTTGCTGATAATCACCCATGATAACCACCCATCAGGCGATATCTTCTTTTTAACTTCCATATGATATATCCGCGATATATGCAATACTTTCTTTTAACTTCCAGCGATATCGCCTATATATCTTCTAGAAGAATTGCCTTCGTATTGCTGTGAAGTATTGCATTCGGGACACGTTTTCTACCAAATGGCGTATCTTCCGCAATACGAAGACGATTATTGCCGCAATAAAATTTTACTTCCAGGCAATACGTTTGGGGATTCGTAATCGTATTGCTATATTTGCTGGGACTACTTGATTATTTTCATTGAAATGAAAAATAGAAGATATCGCTTTAATGTCTTCTTGGAAGATATCTTCCATATGCTTATAGGGATCTATTAGAGCTGTTACACAGTTGTGTTTGGGCCGGAACCAGAGAACGGTTTGAGTGCCTTATTTTATGCTTTTGAATGCAATCACAAAAAATGTGCATATTGTTGTCAATACATATCATTAGTATGACGAGTTGCGTTGCACTGCATGTCTTCTGTTAATCTAACCTAACACTCACAAAAGCAACGAATATAAAATTATTGGTATGAATACAAACCGATTGTTACGAATGGTCTGAATCTTGGTTGTATAAAAATTGAAAATTTTTTTCTGTCAAATATTTTAGTATATTTTTACTTAAACATTAACAAAATGAGAAAATATATGCATATTTCATATTTAAATAAAAAAAAAAATGGAAATTTCTTCACACTGCATTTTTCAAAATACTGCAACAGGTCAACGAATACTAAATGAATGTTGTGATTGATTTTATTTTTTTAATGCGTCATCTTTTCATTTCGTTGCTTGACATGTAGTGGCAATATAAAAATAATGCGTAAAAACCACTAATCAAAAACAATGAATGTATATAATAGCAATAGCATTAGTTGTTGTTTTTGCATGAATACATGGCAAAAGCAATGACTGGTATGACTGTAAAATAAAAAGGAATGTACTGAAACCGTTCTCTGGCCGGAACCCGATTGTCTATTTGTCAATAAATTATTTTCACCAATATATTTGTTTATTTGTTGATGAAGCAGTCGTTCAAAAACTTTTTCACAAGTACGGTAATATAGCAATTTGAATTTTGGAGTTGGTATTATTTTAGCATGTTTCCAGCTTTGAGGATAAATACTTTTCGTAATTATATTATTAAATATTAGACCGCCTCACGAAAAAAGTAAAAAAGTGCCCCCCTCAAACTAAATCTTGGTTTTTTTTTATAATGATTCCCAAAATATTTCGGGTCTAGGAATGCGATCTCACGAGCTGGACCATTTTTAAAAAAGGAATTTTTTTAGTTTTTGTAAGAAATTTGCATTTTAGCTGTACACAACATACTCAATATGGGTATCCTATGAAACGTTTTTTTGAGGCGCGTCCAGCGGTATATATAACATGTTCAAGCGTATCCAGACATGTCTTATTTTCAAGGATATTCTATAAAAAAAACAAATTTTTGACTCTTTTGTACGGAGATGTTTGTTTTTGAAATTTCAAACTTTAATATTATAATCTGTAATCGATTTAAGGGAACACGTGTTTCGGATTTTTTTGAAATTCGCGATTATTCGCGTTTTCTCAGAAATTCAATGTGGAGGAAAAAATGTGTTCTAAATAGGGCAATATGGATACCAAAACTTTTCTTTTGATATGTAAATCATCGCAAAGTGCATCGGAATTTTGCAAATTTCATATATTTTGCGTGATGCTGTGGACCAACTTTTGTTAAAATTTTGGAGTGCAATCTGCGTTTGAATTCAGTATCTAGTTGTTGTAGGATAAAAATGAAACTTAACAGGAAAAAATCCAGCACGCGGATTTTTTTGGCGGAATATCTTTTTTTCGCAAAAAAAAAAATTATTATAAAATTTTATTTAGGGTCAGCATATAATAATAAATAATAATTTTATCAAAATTTGGTCCAGAGCACCGTGAAAAATGTATTAAATTAGCAAAATTCTAAACTATATCCACTTAGCGATTATTTACTTATCAAAAGTAAAGCATATTGAATTTCTGATAAAACGCGAACAATCGCGAATTTCAAAAAAACCTGAAACACGTGTTCACTTAAATCGACTAAAGATTAAGATATGTAAGATTGACATTTAAATCACAAAATTCTTCATACAAAAGAGTCAAAAACTTGTTTTTTTTGTATAATATCCTTGCAAACAGGACATTTCTAGGAATGATTGAACATGTTATATATACCGCTGGACGCGCCTCAAAATAACCTTTGATACCAATATTGTGTATATTGTCTTTAACTAAATACCAAAATTCTGCCAAAAACTAAAAAAAAAATACCTTTTTTAAAAACGGTCCAGCTCGTGAGATCTCATTCCTAGACACTAAATATTTTGGGAATCATCATAAAACAAACCAAGGTTTATTTTGAGGGGGGCACTTTTTTTGCTTTTTTCTCTCCATATAAGGTGAGTCGGTCTATTAAATATGTATGTCAGGGATGATAAAGTTAGTACTATAGTACTTTTTGTGGTACTATTGGAACCTCAAAAGTACTATGGTACTCCTCTGACTAATTTAGTACTATTTACACATTTTCCGATTTTTAAATTTTTTGTCTTTTTTTAATTTTCATCGATATTATTGTGTTTATAGCGAACACATCAAATATCGGAGTTTTAAATATAAAATACTTATGTTGAAATATTTAAAATATTAAATATTACTATTGAAAACTCAAGTTAAATACATACAAAATTTCCTTTCGCATTTTTAATTAAAATACACTGATAGAATTTTCGTTCATAGCATTAATGAATCGATTTCATTAAAATGGATTCATTGATTTAATGAAAAAATTCATTAACTGAATGAAAATTCATTGTTGTTATGAATTTTTTCATTCGATTTTTTTCTTATTTTTTCATAATTTCATTAAAAAAATTCATTTATTAATTTAAATTTCATAAAGAAAAAAATTAACTTATAAAATTGATTTCATTTTCAAATTTACCTCTTTTTGGTTTTCCCTATACACACCATTTCATAACTATAGCCGCACTATAAAACAGCTGATATGTGAGGTTCTAAATAATTTAGTCATATAAAAGAGCTTATAACTGAAAGTTACATCTAAAAGACATTTATTTCCACAAAACAAAATAAATTTTTTTAACGTAGATTAATTTAAATCGCCATTTTTATTATTTTTACTAGTGTTTCATAACTATAGCCGCACTTTCAGAAAAATGAATTTAAAAGTTAAAAGCATTTGAGTAAAAAATTAAATAAAATAATTTAATGTTAGGTAAAGTCGACCTGATTTTATTTAATACCAAAAATTTTAATTTAATACCAAAAAAAAAAAAACACATGAATCTTTCATAATGTTTATCGTGAAATTACTGAAAAAAATTCATATATTCTATGAAACTTTCATTAGATAAATGAATCCATTCATTAAAATTGATTTAATGAAACATGTTTCATTAATCCAATGAAACCATTCTTTGGGGACTTTTCAATGAAAAAATTCAATGTATTAATGAACAAATTCATTAATACTATGTACAAAATTCTATCAGTGTACGTATACAAAAAAAATATTGAAAATTAGGAGAATTAAGAAATCTAGAAATTTTTGTGTTTTTTGAAACCTAGCAAAATGGTTTTCCCCATCAAAACTCATAAAGAATTCACTCATTCGATTTTTAATTCTGAATGATTAAATACCTAATTCCTATTTCGAATAATCGAATGAATTCTTAATCCACCTAATTCAATCATTAAATTCATTTGATTTGATTTTCAGTCAATTTGTTCATTCGAAAATATTGTTATGAAATTAACAAAGTACATACTTTTAAAATACTTTTCGCTTTAAAACGTAGTTGAATACGGTTTTCAGGGACTTTAAATTCTGAAAGCTACACTCACAGAAATAAAGCTGTAAAAATCGCAGAAAAGGGCAAATAGCAAAAAAATGGACTTACAAAAGAAACTACTGAGATTATCAGATAACAAGTTATACTGTAAAATCTGCAGAAAATATTAATATTAGCAGACTAAAAATACAATAGCAAACATAAACTGTTATTATATCTAAAATCAACGGAAATGGTTGCTAAAAATAATAAACTGCTGATTTCAAAAGATTAGATTTTTATTCGTTTAAAAAAAATTTAAAAAAAGCTTTCCAGATTTAAAATTTTTTGTGATTTTTTAGTCTACTAATTATTATTTATTTCTGATTTTGGCAGGTTAAGTCGTTATTTTCTGTTAACTAAAATTTGTTCAAATATAACTAAAATTTTGTATATGTATTTAATAGTTTTGTTTTTGCTAGTTTTATCTTACTAATATTTTACAAAAGTCATCTGATTGCATTTTTTGTGCAAGGTAATTATACCCTACACCACTACGTGGAGAGGGTATTATAATTTTGTGCTGATGTTTGTAACACCAAAAAATATTGGTCCTAAACCCACCTTATAGTATACCGATCGGCTCAGAATTTTTTTTATTTCGATTTAACGATGTCCGTCTGTCCGTCCGTCTGTCTGTCTGTCCATGCATTCTTGTGAACACTCTACAGGTCGCAAATATTAAGATATTTTGATGAAATTTGGTACACCAACTTATGTCGACCCAAGGACGACGCCTATAGGACGACGTCTATTTGATTGAAATCGGTCCATGTTTAGACCTAAAGCCCATATAAGGGTACCCTCCAACATTTTTTTTTACACGCTACAAGTCGCAAATACGACGATATTTCAATGAAATTTGGTACATGTTGGCCCAAGGAAGAAGCCCATTGATTTTGGTTAAAATCGATCCATGTTTAGACCTAGTGCCCATATAAGGGTCCCCCCTTACTTGGCTTGGTTACACGCTGCATGTCGCAAATACGAAGATATTTCAATGAAATTTGGTTCGTTGACTCGCATGGTCCCAAGGAAAAAGCCTATTGATTAGAAATAGGATCGGTCCATATTTGGACCTATCGCCCATATGGGCTATATTTTAGATTTTCTCTTCTTTTATGATTTTATAGAAAATTTTGACACAAGTCCGTTTTAACCCATTCAAATTTCGGATCCAAACATTAGTTGGATTAATACCCTCACACTGGTGTAGGGTATTATATAGTCGGCATGCCCGACTTTAACTTTTTTACTCGTTTTTAACTAATTTTTAGTAGTTTTAACTAAAATTTTTACGTTTTTTATTGCCGTATGAGTTAGATATAACAGAGCTCTTTATTTTTTATGAGTTTTTATTTGTTAATTTATAATGATAAAAAAATTAAATGAAAAAAATGTTTGGTACTATAGAGGTTGAAAAAGTACTATTTTTTAAGCCGGTTGGTACTATTTTAAAAATCCTATTTATCATCTCTGATGTATGTTATAAATGGTAACATTTGTCGTAAAACAATTTTTATAAATTTTGGGTGAATGTTGTCAAATCCAACAGCATTTGACTTAACAGCTAAATAATTTAGAAAAAAACATCTATTTGACTTAAGCATTCAAAATAGAAAAAAATTGTTGTTAGGGGGCAAGCTATGGTTTTGATCATAAAAACTTACATTTGAAGAAACATTAGGTAGGTTTGTGAAATACTCATTAATTTTGTCAACATCTATGCCATTAGCAACAGAAGATGATCACGATTTACCAATCCCAATTTCGCGTATAGTTCTCCAAGTTTTTTTTTGTTCCTGCAGCAGTTGAAAAACGAGAAGAGTAGTACTCGGATTTCCCAGTTTTGATCAGTCGGTTCACATTCCTACTAGCATTACAATATTCAGTATGCTGATTAGTATCTTAAAATATCTTTAGTACTATACTAACCTTAATTAAAAATGTATTTATTAGCATAACTTTTGCAAATTGAAACTGTTTTGCTTGAAATTTTGCAACAACACTTTTCAGAAGTGACCCCATATTATACTAAAAGTTGGACTTTGGGGCCATCTTGGAAAACTATGCTGCTATATAAAATTTTTGAAAAGTCGCGATTTTAACATATAGGCCGCTATAGATGAATACAGTTTTTCTATTGAAATATTTTCCTTTTAATTGCTTCCTTACTAAGGCATTAATTACATTTATTGAGGTAGTTTGTACATTCGGCGACTAAAGTCACTCAAATAGCAAAAACCCATAAAAACATATATAAAACGCTAAGTAGTGGTTTAAATATCAAGATTAGCATAACACATTTATATCGTAAATATGGCCACAGGTCCTGTGCTTCCATTTTAACACAAAAAAATTCATATTAATTGAATTTGAACAATTTTTTACATAGAAAACTAAATGGACAACCGCCAAACTTTAAAGACATTTAGCGAAAAATCTGTACCATTGATTGTAAAACAAAGTACGCCATTGTAATCAGCATGACCGAAATATACAGAACTGATGGTCAGATCTCCATTAATTTTTTGAGTGTCATGCATTGTTATCAATATCAATATTAAACAAGTTTTAAAAACCTTTAGGCCCTTACAGATATTTTTGCGTTCTTACAGATATTTTTATAAAATTTTCTGCCTCTGTCTACCATGAATTTCTCTTTTACTATTAACTTCGAAAAATTGTAAAAGGGACAGCTGGTGTAATGATAAACAAATAACACCATTTTGAAAATTTTAAATTTTAATTAAGCACAAAAATAAAACTTTTATATATAAAAATTAACTCAACACAGTAAAACAAACTTTTAAATGCAAAAATATGGGTATCTGTGCGAATTTTCAGACTAAAACTATACGTATTTAAATGTTTTTTTTTTAAATAAAGTTTTGGGTTAGAAAAGTGATTTTGTGCTTACTCTCATTTACTGAACATTAAACAAAAGTAATGGAGCACACTTCACTTAAAATAACGAGTTTTTTTAATGGTTACAAATTTTTATAAGCTTCCCCAGTAAAATTTTAGAAAAGCACCCCCCCCCCCCGAATAAATTCCTGGCTACGTGCCTGTTGCCAACAATAAAGATAGGGCCTGTTCGGAAGTGCATCACTGCTCTGAATCTGATGCGCATTTGTGATTAGTTTGCGATGCCGATGCATATGAGCTGATGCTTTTGCATCAGACATTTTTTTTATTGGTGTTTGACATTAATTTTAGCATCATCTGTTTTGATGATGCATTTTCGAACATCTGACAGTTGCAGTGTTGCCAGCTGATGCTTTTACGAACACGCTACGCATCACATGCAAAGCAGTAATGCATTTCCGAACAGGCCCATATTATTACGACCGTACGTACACAGAAAAAACAGTAGGCACCAACAATGGGAATTTGTAAAAGCAATCACATTTTCTTTGAAATTGAAATTTTATTCCCAACAATTTTTTTGTTTAAAATATTTGTAACTCGTTTGAAAATTGTTATCTTTCATATAAAAATTGTTTAAAAATAAAAATTCAAAGTTACAAAAAAAAAAAATTTTTTTTTGGATTTACAAATTTTTTGTTGGTGCCTTTTTAAAAAGTTTTTTTTTTTGTATTTACAAATTTGGTATGAGAAAAGTGTTTAAAAATTGAATTGGAATTTTGTAAATTCTTTCTGTATATACTTAACAATATCATTTGTAATTAATCAAAACAAACTCATACAAACTCCTTTTTTTTTGTTAATTTTTAATTTTCAATGTTTTTTAGAGAAAAAAAGCCTAACGTAATTCTATTTTGTTAGGGTATTTTAGGGTTAACGGTCTTTAACTTATATCGTTAGGGTATTTTAAGGTTAACGGTATTTTAAGTTATTTCGTTAGTGGTATTTTAGGGTTCAAAATAGTTCGTTGAAAGGGTTTTTAATCGTTAACGGTATTTTACGGTTAGTGTTTGTCAACCATGCTTTTGGGGGTAATAATTACCCAGGAAAATTTTCTGTTCCAAAGATTCGGTTGTGGAATAGCTGCTTTTCATTTACTGTCGATTCTAACACCGATTATTTTTGTTTGAAATTGTCCCAAAAGCAACCACTTCTATAGTTCCAAAGTTGAACCGGTTGCCCTAGAATCAGTTCTGGAACTAGTTCTAGAAATAATTCTACTTCAGTCATACCTTCCATATAGAATCGGTTGCATTGGAACCAGTTGTAGAATGGATGCGGTTGGCTACCGATTGTAAAAAATTTTCCTGGATATAGAAATCACACTTAAAGCAGCTGACAATTATAGAAATAGAATTGGAAAATAATAGTATTAAAAAAGTTTTGTTTACCATTTAGGTCAGACGACACACGGGGGTGTTAGTGTGTCGAAATTTTTTCGTGGCGTGCCAAAAACAGACACATTTTTTTGAAAAATTTGTTGCTTGCCACTTTAAGTATATTATCCTTTTAAAAACTTTTAAAATTTTGAGACATTTAATGCAAATAACATTTTGCTGCTAAAATCAACGAAAATATTTGCTGAAAATAGGTGATGTTAATATATTTAATAAAACTTCAGATATTTGAGCTCGAGGACAGTGATTTTATTATAAATATACTCCTTAAGTATAAATCAATATTTCGAAATTCTTTGGATATCATCCTCAGAACTCTTCCAGTGAATGGTTACATAAAAAACATAGTTAAAGCTATAGTTGTTTGTGCGTCGTCATCTAAAGGGTGGTCCAACCATAATGCACGATGTTAATTGTGAGTCACACCTTAACGTCAAGTTTTTTGCCCAACTTAATTTGACATTTCTTTGATTCGGTGTTTGACAAATTCAACCATGGAGAGGTACACAATTGAGCAGCGAGTTAAGATTGTTAAAGCCTTTTACGAAAATGCGCGTTCAAATAAATGCATTTCGTGCACTTCGTTGGTCAGCATAATCTAGCAAGTGTGTCCACAATCGGTATAATTGTTCGCAAATTTCAGCAAACCGGGTCTGTAGGAAAACATTGCTGTTGTTGGCCATAGTCTGGCAGAAGAGCCGTCAACCTCGACTCGTCGTCGGTATTCGCTATCGCGAGATGATAATGGACTTCTTGTGGCCATAAATTAAGAATATGAACCTGGACGATATGTGCTTCGAACAGGATGGTGCCACTTGCCACAAAGCCAACGAAACAATGGCTCTTTTGCGCGAGAAATTCAATGGCCTTGTTATCTCACGTCCTAGCAATGTTAATTGGCCGCCACAATCATGTGATTTGACACCGTTCTATTTCTTTCTTTGGGGATATTTAAAAGAAAAAGTGTACGTCGATAAGCCAAGAACAATTCAAGAGCTAAAGTATGCGATAATTCGGCACATTAACGACATTGAACCTCAATTATGTCTCAGAGTCATTGAAAATATGGACCATCGGATAGAGGTATTTCACCAAAGCCATGGCGAACAATTGGCCGATATTTTGTTTCACACATAATCGTCATAGATCCTTCTATCATAATAAAAAATATTAAGATAATTGTCTGAAAACTTTGTTTTATTTACAATTAACATCGTGCGTGTGGTTGGACCACCCTTTATTACAATGCAATAATATTCTCCTTGTGGGGTGGCGCAAAAGTAATTTCATAATCAGTGTGTTCCCGTACGTTCCCAATGTTACCGAAATTTACCCAAAGTTACCGAAATTTACCCAAAAGCGTTCCCGTACTCGAGAATTGGGTAAATGAGAGCGCTAATGAGAGTGTATTAGTGCTTCTCTTTTTACCAAAATTTACCCAGACTTTTTCTTCGGGTAAACTTTGGTAAAACAGCTGATGCAAATATAAACAAAAAACAATTGTGAAATTAAATTAAAAATTGTAATTAAATAAAAAAATAAGCAAATGAAATTTGGTTTTTTGTTAAAATTAATTGAATAAAATCAAAAACAACTTTTAAATGCGAATAAATATGTCTATTTGTGCCGATTTGCAAACTGAAATTATACGTATTTTCACATCAGTGATGGGATTTTTGGCACAATCTAAGATTGATTGGTACAATGGCACAACCGATACTTTTTTTTTGGCACATTTTGGTTATCTACAAAATTTAATAGAAAATGAATTTAAAAAATAACAATTCTTTAATTTTTAGTTTCTAAGCATTTATTGGTATAAAAATACCTTTTCGAATAAAGCAAAACTAAAAAATGGCATCGAAGATATTACCGAATAAAGCACCGTAAGTTGTTTTTCATGTGAAAAAATTTCTCTCAGACTTTAAATGCTTTAAATTGCAATTTAAGTTAAAAAAATTAACAATATTTTAATTTTATAACAAAGCCACAATCACAATTAACACAAAATGTCACTTTTTCACCAGAAAAATAATAGTCTTGTACATTAAATTTGCGTGAAAACTAAGTTTGCACAATTTTCACGTGAAACTCATTGTCGTGAAAAATAATTTTTTTTTATATGGAGTATAACAGTTTTTTCACGTGAAAACTGAACAACTTACGTGCTTAATCCATAGAATTTTAAAAATTCAAATGCTATAAATTTATCTCAGAGCTTCGAAAGAATTAATTTAAGTTTAATTCATAAAATATTAATTCAGTTTTAGAAAATGTTTATATGTATACCATTCCGTGCAACCATTCCTAAAGAATTCATTCATTGGCTGCATTCCCAAATCTTTAATAAGTATCGAATGAATTTAATTTATCATTCAACTTTTAATTGAAAGAAAATTTTAATTCATTCAAATATAATTAATTCCATAAGAATTCAAAATAATTCCATAAGAATGCATTTACAAAATGAAAGTTGAAAACACGGTTTCTAAGTGAAAATTGAGTTTTGGCACAATAAAGGCCCATTTGGCACATTTTAGTCACACACTTGGCACAAAACAAAATTTTTCAAGTCCCATCACTGTTTAACATTATTCTTTGAAATAAGTTTTTGGGCTAGAAAAGTGGTTTTTTGCGTTCCTGTACTATTGGGTAATTTTGTCATTTTGTGAGAGGATTTTGTGCTTACTCTCATTTTACCGAACTTTACCCAAAAAGTAAAGAAACACACCTAATGTGAATGTGCTTTAATTTTGCAAATGGCGTCAAATGTCATTGTGCTTCGACATCTATGTTGTAGACAGATAGAGAATTATTTGACAACAAGCAATGGAGCGATATACACCATAAGAACGTGAAATTATTGTTACTGCGTAATTGACCAATATTCGGTCTCTTGTTTTAACGCAAAATCATAAATCATAATGAGCTACGAAGCCCATTTCCGCTTAAGTGGTTATGTTAACAAACAAAATATGCATTTCTGGGGCACAGAGAACCCACAAGAAATGCAAGGAGAGCTATTGCATCCGCTCAAAGTGACTGTTTGGTGATGTTTTGAGAGCAACAATGCAAAATGCCGTAAAACGAGCACAAGTGTGCATCAACTCGGAAGGTGGTCATTTTACCGATATAATTTTTCCAACTTAATGTAATAAATTTTACATCTTCAAATAAACTTTTCGTGAAACCAGAACTCATTTTTTTCATTTCTAACAAAACGGTAGGCAATTCACATTATGTCATTACTTTTGCGCCACCATGTATATAATAAAATCACTGACGTCGAGCTCAAATATCTAATGTTTTATTAACAATTGGAAAGGTCGAATATACAACCTTTAATTTATTCAACAATATTTTTGTTTTTATTTTGGCAAAGTAATGGCCTGTTTACCTAAAAAGAAACGAAAACTAAACGAACGATAGGGAAACGAACGATAACGTAAGTATTTTGGTTTATGTATAAGGATTTCTTATTTTCGTCTAGGCTTACGTATGTTACGTTATATGTCATTTGGGTTTATTAAATAAAAGGATTGCCAAAAAACTTTTCTCAAATTATTTAAAGCTTTTATGAAAATTTTGTTTAAAATAATAATCGATGTTTTAACATTTTTTTTTGCTTTGACAAACCAACTTAAATAAACAAACAAATATAAATACGAAAAAATAGAAACTAAAAAATAAATTTTGTAAAAATTTTTATAAATAAATTTGATTACCGCTTAAGAGTGAATAATTCGCGGGTTTAATTATTTACAAAATGAAAGTGATAATATTAAGAAAATTGTGTAAAGATTGGGATTAATATGGAACAAAACGTGAGTGTTTATCTATTATTTAAATATAATATAAAAATTATAAATGTTCCCTTCACTAATATCTTGTTGGTGTATTTCCAATTGCATTCGATATTGGTAACAAAAAATCGCAAAAGATTGAGCATTGTTCATTGTTTTCTTTATAACGAAAGTAAATTAGTTATCGTCTGATTTTGATTTAACTGACAATTTGCTTCGTTATATATGAACTAAAATATAAATGGAAAATTTGTATGATTACGTTATCGTTGGGTTAAAAATGTAAATACATATATATACATATATTATACATGAACCGAAAAATGTGATCGTAATTTACACGAAAATTTCGTTTCGTTAGTAATAAAGGGTGGTTAAATTTTAAGGGCCGATGATGATTTTGAATAAAACACAAATTATTTAGGAAATTATTGTCATTTCTTTTAATGTGATGATATTGGTATGGTTCAATTATGTATGGAACAATATATCGGCCAAATGGCCGCCGCGATGATGCTGAGGCATAATTGAGGTTCTATGCCATTAATGTGCCGAATTATCTCATCCTTTAGCTCTTGAATTGTTTCTGTCTTATCGACGTACACCTTTTCTTTCAAATAACCCCAAATAAAGTCCAACGGGGTCAAATAACATGATCTTGGCGGCCAATTGACATCGCCACCACGTGAGTTAACACGGCCATTGAATTTCTCGCGCAAAAGAGCCATTGTTTCGTTGGCTGTGTGGCAAGTGGCACCATCCTGTTGAAACCACATATCGTCCAGGTCCACATTCTCAATTTCTGGCCACAAGAAGTCCATTATAGCGAACACCATTCACGGTAACTGCTTGGCCAACCTCATTTTCGAAGAAGTACGGCCCGATGACGCCGCCAGCCCATAAACCGCACCAAACAGAAAAAACGGGTGTTTTCACATTGCCTACAGACCCGATTTGTTGAAATTTGTGCACAATTCTCTCGATTGTGGACACATTTGTTCGATTATGCTGACCAAAGCAATCACGAAGTGCACGAAATGCATTTTGATTTGAACGCCCATTTTTATAATAAGCTTAAATAACTTTAACGCGTTGCTCGATTGTGTATCTTTCCATGGTTCAAATTGAGTTAGTCTGAAATTGAGAAATGTCAAATAAAATGCAGAAAAAACTTGACGTTTAGGTGTGGTTCACATTCAACATCGGCCCTTTAAATTTAACCACCCTTTATATAAACAGGCCGTAAATTTTCATTTGCAATTGAATAATTTACATCTAAAATTTTATAAAAAATTAACAGATTTTGTCTTAGTGTTTTTATTTTACTAATGTTTAGCAAACAGATTCTGTAATAAATTAACTTTTCTGTCACTTTTTAATTTCATCAATTCTTGAGCCCTTTGTATTATCGAAATATTTAAAATTTTATCAATCTACTCGCAGACGGCAAATAAATTTTTTAGTACTTTTTTGATTTAATTAATAAATCTATTGCAGAGAAGTGCCGATACTTTTGATCCAAAATACTTTCGAATACTTGAAAAAAATAGCTTTAACCCTTAAATGCATGGTGTAGCCATTTGGCAACATACCGATTTTTAATAAAAAAAAATCCACTTGATGCACAAAAATGCTTTTTCGGGCATTAGGGGCCGCTTCTGTACATAGTGTTCCTATAGTTTAGCGCAGAATTTTTAAACAGTTAGAGTAAAAATCTTGGTTTTGCTCTGTATATTTGTGAAAAATCTAAAACACGCGTTTTTTTACAAAAAGTGTAATTTTATTGTAGATTTTTAGTTGATCTGAAGATTGTTACAATGAGTGTTATTTTTGTTCGGATTAAGATCAAATATTACAAATTTTAAATAGAATTTACAATTTTTATTTAACAACCAATAGAGAAAAAACTTATGAAAAAAACTTTCCTAGAACCAATGGTTGACAACCCAGCAAAACCATGGTAATATGTTGGTATTACAGAACACATTACCTATTAATACCATACCCCTTACCATTGCATTATTTCATAACTAAAATGTAATGTCTTATGTATAATGTGCTGCATAACTACTGGGTAGTAATAGCAACTTATTACCAATGATATATTTAAACACCTCAAAGAAAAGAGTTACTTGTAATACACAACATGAGTTCTAAACAATAGCAGCGACTTATTACAGATGGGATACTTTAAAACCGTAAAATAAGGAGTTACTTTTAATGTGATACGTGATCACTTAATAGAAATAGGCACTTATTACCGATGGTATATTCAAATACCTCAAAATAAGGAGTTATTTGTAATGCGATACATGATGGTTATTTGCTATTTAAAATATTCGATACAAATAATTTATATGTTTTATACATATTGACTGAAATATCTTTTATGTTTTTTATTAACTTTATATTAATCTGAGTAAATATTAATTAAATATGAATATGGTTCGTTTTAGCATTTATGAAAAACCAACATGATAACGTCTTATTTTAATTTTTTTTGTAAGTATATATTTTTATACAGTAAGTGAGCGCATAATTTTAATGTGTTATTTCAGACCTGTTTGTAACACATATTTTTGGCCTTACTTTAAGCTGTTATGTAAGTAGTATTGAGCTCAGTATCGGTTATGTAAGTGGTTACGTAACTCCTAACATGTAACATTAAAGTAACATGTTCTTATGTTGTTACCTAGCCCTCTTTTGGAAAGTACATACCTCCAATGACATGCCCTTGTTAAAATAATAGCAAAGTAAGAGTTTACATACCTTAATTTCTTCTTACAAACCTTATTACCAAGTAATAGAAAGTTTTGCTGGGAATTAATGCATTTTCAAGTGAAACCGCATCACTGTCATCAGATTGTCTTTATGGGGTCCTCTCTAGGCTATAATGTAGATTTTAGTTTTTTGTATATATATGTTGAATTTCAACGAAATGCATTTTGAGAAGTAAATTCAAACATTTTTACTTATCCATTTTACATTATTATAACCAGGGCAAGTTTAAAATGGTACAAAAAAAGTTGAAATTGGCAGGCAAAATGGCACGAAAAAATAGTCAAATTGGCACAAAAAAACGCAAAAATGGCACGATTATTCCAAAAATTTTAAAGTATAATAGTTGATTTAAGTGTCTTTCTGAATGTTTTCAACAAAAATACAATAATTAAGGAATTTACCGTTGAACTGCTTAAGTGCATTCGCCGTATATTAGTATGATTTTAAAAAATCTGCAGTTTTATTAAATCTTAAATATGATTCCCTTGTGTCTGTTAAATTTTTCAATTAAAATGTTTTCTTCTTCTTCATATAAATCAACTCTAAAAAAAAAAAATTTTTTTTTAATTTTTTCCAAAAATTGTTTACAAAGATTGATTTTTACTAAATTTTATTGTATTTTTATAATGAAAAGTCTAAAAAAAATAGACGAAATGGCTTTTTTTGGCAAGGATCTGTAAAAATGGCATTTTTACAAAATAAGTGAAAAAATGGCATTTAATGGCAAATGCCAAAAAAAACTTGCCCTGAATATAACTAACGAAAACCACATGTCTTTAACAAAGCTATTATTTTTTTCCCTATGTTGTAGTTGTGCTTATTTATATAAGTTCCTTCAATAGGTAAAGCAATGATTCGTGTAATATTCAAAAATATTTGTTTAAATATTTAAAGTAGTATTCTCGGAATAAAATTCATTTTGGCGATAATAAATGTATAAATTATAGTTTATAGATTTTTTTTTTCATACACGTTAAAATAATCACAATTTAGCTATTTGGCAAAAAACCATATTTTTCAATAAAAATCAGCTTTTTTTAAAAATATATTTTTTTTTGTATTTTTCTTGAACTGTACACGCCTTTAGAAATCATATGGTTAAAATCGAAGATATCATGGATTTAAGGGTTAAGACGCTTTTTTAATCATTTTAAAAAACAATTGACAATATCTAAAGAATTCTTCAACAGGGACGCTACAAAAGTAGAAAGACAGGGACAGCAAACGACGCCATATTTCTTGTCGCTCTTCTGACATTTCTCTTCAGTAAGGTTTGCCATTTCATGATGAAAAGATATACGAGCCAACAACGAGTCGAAATTATTAAAATTTACTACCGAAATTCGGAGTCAGTGGCCTCAACGTTAAGAGTGCTACGTCCAATTTATGGTCGTCATAATGAATGGCTTCGTCAATAAACAAAATATGCGTTATTGGTCAGACAGCAATCCACACGTACTCCATGAGTCATCATTGCATCCCGAAAAAATTAAGGTTTGGTGCGGTTTATGGGTCGGCGGCGTCATTGGGCCGTGCTTCTTCCGTGATGATCAAGACCGGCACATTACTGTGAATGGGAATCGCTACTGTTCAATGATAACCGAATATTTTTGGCCCCAATTGGATGATATGGACTTGGAGGACATGTGGTTCCAACAGGACGGTGCCACAAGCCACACAGCGAATGTCATAATCAATTTATTGCAAACCAAGTTTGGAGAACGTGTTATCTCACGAAATGGTCCAGTCGATTGGCCGCCTCGGTCGTGCGATTTGACGCCGTTGGACTATTTCCTGTGGGGCTACGTCAAATCTATGCTCTATGCCAACAAGCGACGATTGATGAACTTCGTACGAATATCGGCCGATTTATGCTTGAAAACCGTCGCAAATTGGGTTCAGCGTCTGGACTTCTGCAAGCCTGCTCGTAGTGGCCATGCAAAAGAGATCGATTTCCATACATAATGGCATCGAACGTACTTTCACAGGAATAAAGAATTTCATTGATATCGTTTTTGTTTTATTTAAAAAAACTTTTCTAGCGCTCTTATTGAAAAACTCTTTATGAAAGTTTTTACCATTATCGGTTTAAAGCAAAAATATTTGCAGCATGTACATTTTTAACATATTTTTTCGCTGGTCTTCTAACCAAAATTAATTTTTTTTGGAAACATTCAACAAAACGTCGCGTGCCACCAAAAATCCTCTCGCGTACCACTACTGGCACGCATGCCATAGATTTGCCAGCCCTGCACTAACAGATACTTTAAATATTTGTTAACGGTTTAACGTTAACTTAACTATAAACAAAGGAAAATGTCAAAAACTTGTACACAAAACAACAACAAATTTTTCGGTTAACTACTAACTAAAGTTTAAACCGTTTGACTTCTTTCTTTGGGGTTATTTGAAAGAAAAGGTGTACGTCGATAAGCCAGAAACAATTCAAGAGCTAAAGGATGAGATAATTCGGCACATTAAGGGCATAGAACCTCAATTATGCCTCAGCGTCATCGAAAATTTGGACCATCGGATGGAGGTGTGCCGCCGAGGTCGCGGCGGCCATTTGGCCGATATATTGTTCCATACATAATTGAACCACACCAATATTATCACATAAAAAGAAATGACAATAATTTCCTAAATAATTTGTGTTTTATTCAAAATCAACATCGGCCCTTAAAATTTAACCACCCTTTATTATTAAAAGTGGTTCCAGTATACAATAGTACTTCGTATGCATACATTTGAATTTTACAGTGAGAAACCACATAGGGCAGGTCATTTAGGTACATATAAAAGGGTAAAGGTCCCAGGATTGACCCTGGTGGTACTCCTCTATCAACATGCATTACACTTGAAGTCCTTCCATTTAATGTCACAAATTGATATCTATTTGAAAGATTCGACCGTAAAAGTTTACAAGCGGACTTAGAAAAATAAAATAGCTTTTCTAGCTAACTAGTCTTAGTAATAGCTTATTCCACCGCCTTTCATCACTTCTATATCCACTTACAAAGAAAGCAACACGTTAATTAATAGAATGAATTTCCTGAGTGTTGCTTCTCTTAAAAATATATATATTTATATCGAGGGCTTATACTCGTATTCAATAAGGGCTATCTACAAATATACAATTGTTCAGGAAAGCTAAAAAACGATTGAGTTCACGTTTTATGATTATTTTTCTTAGTTCAACTTTTAAATGATTTATAACAAATTTCTACTAATTCTTACCTATACATTTTTTTAACACCCAGAAAATAGATTCGGTGTTGATAACCACATTTGTTGCCAATCGAATGGTTCAATTGCATCAAATTAGTTTTTCGGTTGCAGCTACCGAATAATTCTTTATAGAACTGAAATTCCGTTGACACAGTCAAATTAGTCCTGTCTCAATTGGTGTTCTGTTGCGACAACTCAAAAATTCGTCTACCACAACCAAACCATTCGACTGGCTACAAATGCGGTTATGAGAACTGAATCTATTTTCTGGGTTAAGTTTCATGATTTTATTGTAAATAGTTCTAATTGCCTTCGGATATGTTCCATGTTGATATAAAAATTTTTAGATAGATAGATGTCCCCTATCGAATGTAAGCCCTCGTTATCTTTTTGACAGAAGAAAAAATTTTCAAAATAAAAATATGGAATTTAACGCCATAAAGGAAAATAAATACCTTGAAATTGAATTGGCGAAAAAATAACATAAAACAAATGGAAGCAAACGTCGATAAATGTCGACGGTTGATTGTCGCTTATTATAAATTAATCGCGACGACTTTTGTTGTCGATAGTAGACAGTGGCCCAGTTGTAATTGGACTCTTAACGGATAAAAATTTTTTTGCAGTTTTCCTTGGCCAGTCAGTTTAATATTCCACATTTGTTAACATTCGCCCCACTCTAGCGTAAACATCTATGTTTTTGCATTGTAAGTGATTATTTGTAGCAATGTTTTTTTTTTTTGTAAATTCAATTAAAATACAGTAAAACTGTAGAAATTGCAAAAGTTGAGTAGAAAATTTGCTAAAAACGTTTTATTATTAAAACATCTGCTACTTTGGAGAACATGTAGTTGAATACTTTATTAAAAAATTTTTTCACAATTTTGCTTCCATAAATAACAACCTTTACTATAAAAGAGAAAAAGTCGATTTTAAATCACAAAAGTCGACTATTTAGCGTTTTTTTTAATCACCTGGATTTAGAATTTTTCATACAAAAAGGGGATTTATTAAATCCAAAAGAAAAGCTGGATATAATAAATCCACAATAAAAGCAAAAATATATGAAATAGCCTTTTAATTTAATGTCAGAAAAAAATACGAATGAAAATTAAAAGAGAAACAAAAAAATTGAAAAACTAACAAATAAAAGGTTTTTGTTAAATTTTTTTTATGAAATATGTTTAGAAAAAAAAAACTACACCTCACCAAATATATATTTTCCATCTTGACACATGGAGAAATAGCTGAAATAGAAATGGCAATTTTTCACTCTACAGTAAGTAATTTAATTAAATCCAATTACCCGAGTAAAAAAGTTTTGATATAATCATATATTATTTTATGTAATTACATATAGTAACTTATAGTTAGATATGGCCACATATGCTTTTAAATTGAAGCATATGGACTTTTATATAGTCATATATTAAATATTTTTTTCTTAAAGGTTTTAATATTGAGACATATGTGATTTTATATTATTACATACTGGCCTACATATAAGTGTATGTGCTATATATAAGTACACAAAGTAATATATAAAAGATATAATTACATATACGTTTATATATAATTTAGTATGACACTATACATAATAATATAAAACTATATGTGGAGCCATACAAGAAATATTTCATAATTTGTGTTAGATATGATTATATATTGACGAATAAGAACCGATATATATCTTAATATGGTTTCATATCTACAATATTTCATGATTTCTTTTATATATAACGATATAACGTTCTTTATAAAATCATCTATAATTATATATCATCCCACATTAGCAATTTTTTCAAAGTGATTTTATATAAAAATATATGTATAAGGTCCTTTTAAAACCGTATTGTATTAAATGTGGTTCCATATTAAAAATGATTTTGAACTAGTTTTAGATTTAGTAATTACTAGGGATTGGCACATGACACGATCGTGAGTGAAGTTATTCACAAGTGATCGTGATTAATAATTACTATACCAAAGTAATTCGCCCGTGAGGGTGAGAATATATAATTCGTACGTGAGCGTGAGTAAGAATATATAACCCGTGCATGATTCATGTGTGAGTTTATTTTTTGCATCATATGTTTTTATAAATTTTTACTGTTTTGCGTGAGAATTTTCTGATTGTGAGTAAGTTTTTAATATACTCATGTCTGCGTGAGTAAGACACGAAATGCTCGTGCGCGAGTAATTTGTTTTTGTTTAGGAGCGTGAGTCAAAATGGCTAACGCGCCCATAAAATTAACAATACTGAAGCTTTAATATGGAATTCTCTATACTATAACGCACACTTGACTGATCTCTTATATCTTGGTTGTATATCACAATCCTATTAAGTTAAAAATTTCAGTGTTGTTAACCTTCCCAGGTAGAAATTGCCAATGTTACAACAAAAGTTGTACTGGGAGAGCACTGTTTTTTACGAAATGCCGGTACTACTTAAAACATGCTTTGCCAGTACTGTATACTGAAATTTAATGAGCTTTTTTTAATTTATTAAAATTAAAAATTTTATAAATTTTACGTATTTTTACATCTATTACACAATTATTTATGTAAGAGAGACATCGCCATTCTTTTCTTGTGATGTTTCGAAAGAATACATTAAAAATCTGTGATGTACACTAAGAGGTCAGTAAAGTTCTAGCAAACTACCAAATTTGTTATTAAATGTACTGGGATAATACCAAAAAAAATAAAATCCCAAGCCTGCGCCAACGTTGGGAACTAACTACGGCCAAGCGTGTATTGGTGTTATCATTTCGACAACATGCCAGTACAGTGAAAGTTAAAAATCCGACGCATTGCCAGTACATGTACTACCGCCTCCAATACCGGGCCAACATTGTGCCGTTTGTATTTTTCTACCTGGGTTATTTTAAAATTCCTAAAAACAAAGAAAAATGTGTTCATGTTTAATGCACTGTCATGGTAAATCTGGATAAAAGTAATGGAAGATTTATCGAAATTATAGGATATCCACCCAGGTAGAAAAATACAAACGGCACAATGTTGGCCCGGTATTGGAGGCGGTAGTACATGTACTGGCAATGCGTCGGATTTTTAACTTTCACTGTACTGCCATGTTGTCGAAATGATAACACCAATAAACGCTTGGCCGTAGTTATTTCCCAACGTTGGCGCATGCTTGGGATTTTATTTTTTTGGTATTATTCCAGTACATTTAATAACAAATTTAGTAGTTTGCTAGAACTTTACTGTCCTCTTAGTGTACATCACAGATTTTTTTTATTTTTATTTTTTTTGGCAACGTCTTGAGACTTGATGGAATTTCTTCAAATGTATTCTTTCGAAACTTCACAAGAAAAGAATGGCGATGTCTCTCTTACATAAATAATTGTGTAATAGATGTAAAAATACGTAAAATTTATAAAATTGTTAATTTGAATAAATTAAAAAAAGCTCGTTAATTTTCAGAAAACAGTACTGGCAAAGCACGTTTTAAGTAGTACCGGCATTTCGTAAAAACAGTGCTCTCCCAGTACAACTTTTGTTGTAACGTCGGCAATTTCTACCTGGGCAGGGTTAATCATTACATTTTGTAATTAATTACACATTCATTTACACAATTACATGTAACTGTAATTGAAAAAAACTCAATTACAATTACAAATTATTTGTAATTGTAATTCAAAAAAGAACAATTACAAGTAATTTGTAATTTGAAAAATGTCAATTACATTTTTTGGGAAAATAAATAATGACAAAAAGCACAAGTTAGGGGTAATCCCATCATGACGTATTCTTTTTATACGCATCCATGCCTATGCAACCTATCCCAGTCAGATTTTTCTACAAAATTTTAACAAAAAACACTTTTTAATTCTAAATGTAATTGAAATTTGTAATTGAAATCACTTTCAATTACAATTACTACTAATTTGTAATTGAAAATTTTCAATTACAATTACTTGTAATTTCAGTTACAAATTACAAGTAATTGTAATTGAAATCCCTCAGGTCTGATCTCCAGATATTGTATATCTTTTTTTTATTTAAAAATATAATTTTGTATATTGTTAGATATGGTCATATATATTATGGTAAAAATATAGGATCAATATTTAGGTATAATTGTATCAAACTATGTCCACTTTTATAACATTTTATATAATTTTATACAAAAAGATATAATTTTATGTAATTGGATGAGGACAAAATTCGGATACAATTGTATCATATTGTATCGAATTGTATCAAATTGTACCAAATTGTATACAATTGTATACAATTCGATACAATATGATACAATAAGACGTTCTCATTTTTCGGATATAATTATATCTAATTACTTAGAAGATTATATATAATTAAATATAACTTTATATGGCTCCATATCATTTTTTTTTACTTGGGTAGTGAATATTAAATATTGCAATGGAATTTTTCAATTGTGCAAAAATATAAATTGAAGTGGTAAAACTGAAAAGGCAGACTGTGTATCACTGTTTTATATAAAATATAATTAAAACTTAAAAGTTAAAGTAAAATCCTTCATCATCGAATTCGGTATTAAAAATTAGGGTGAAAGAAGTGTCGGACAGAAAATCCTTTTTAAAATAGGGAGAATCTAACCCCATCTGTTGAGCACTTTTAGAACTAAGGAGTGTAATGTTTCAAATCTGGAAATTTTAAAGTAGGCTATGTTCCAAATCATTAAAACTAAAATGAAAATATTCAGTAACTTCATAAAATTGTGTCAACATAACATCTTGATTCCTTTGAGTGATACTTTTTCAGCAATTATGAATCAATTGGAACGAAGAAAATTAATTATCGATAAATGGAATGAAAATCCATACCGATGATTACATTTTATTCCAAAAGATTTGAAAATGGCAAGAAGTACGGCAGATCCAGTCCTGAAACGTTATTTTGAAACATCTATCGGCATTGAAAAGTTTGGTTTGAAGTATCTCGTTTGGCATGGAATTTGCCAATGCAGCGAAAAGACATCTTCAGGCACCATTAACCGAGATGTTCACACCCAGGAATATCTGTTATATTAATATGTTTAAAAAAATTAAAATCTCCTAAAATTTGACCTCTGACCTTACACAGCGGCAATTTAGTGTATTTATATTTTGCCCTAATTTTCAGGATTGAAGTATTTAATCTTGTGTTGTTATATTCCGGTCTAAATTATCTGGAATTAAAAGAAGAAAAAAGAAAAACTTGCCTAAAAGCTAAATAAATACCAAAAATCGCTGTTTTCCCGAAATCCGCTAAAATTAAATCTCAACCCCAGCCAAATGAAAAAAGGAATTCCTACAATTTTTGTAGTTTTTAATCTACAATATGTTCTTAATAAAACCTTAAAGTCCAATCGTTGATTTTTTAAAATTTCTTTAAAAAAATTTTTAAAAATGTAAAATTGTAGATTTAAAAACAGTGTTTAAGAATTCCGAACTTTTTGGCACTAATTTAAAATGAGTTTGCAAAGCACATGATAAAAAATACTTTTTAATTGAGTACATTGGAGTTAATAAAATAAGAAAATGTTTTTGCATTACATTATTGCTACAAATTTCAAAATTTGGGCTCGAACTTCTTGATTAAGCGTTCTGTGACACATTAGTTGCCGGGGCAATTGTAATAACTTGGTTTTTTTTTAACCGATTTTAGTATTTATTGCCTTATTAGAAAGATAATTTACTGTTTATTACGATTTTTTAATCCTTTTAATTCAAGATTAATTTGAAATATTAAAAATTTTAACAAATTAAAAAAAAAAAGTCATATTTTTACCATGTATACCGTTTTTCAAACTTCAAGGCCGTTGAGGCACGTGTTCCTCTTATCCGATTGTCCTAATTTTTTGGGAGACTTGGTTTTACACCCAAATACAGATTTTAAGGGGGGGGGGGAGGCCCAGTCAATATCTCACAATTTTTTTTTGGAGAACCCTAGTGTACAGGGAAGAGCGCCTAAAAATAAGATTAATACCTTTCATAAAAAAACACGGTAGATCTACTCTATTCTGGCCTGATTTGGCTCAGCTCACTATGCTTCGATTACCTTAAATCTGCTCAGAGCTAATAATATTAAATTTGTTGAAAAAGACATGAACCCACCAAATGTTCCACAATGTCGACCCATTGAAAGGTATTGGACTCTAATAAAAGCGAAGTTAAAGAAGACCAAACAGACTGCTAATTATATAAAAGATTTTGAAAAAAGTGGAAAGTTGTATCCAAAGCAATAACAAACAGCACTGTCAAAAACTTAATGGAAGGCATTCGGAAAAAAGCTAAGATCGGAGTGGACCACAAATTGAAATGGATATTTTTTTTTATTCTTCTATACTTTTAATAGTCTTATTTATCAGACAAAATAATAAAAATAAAAATAACTATTTATTTAATTGTTGTTTTTTTCTTAAAAAATTTCCAGATTTGAAACATTACACTCCTTACTTTTTGGATTTATTAAATTCAAGTGATTAGAAAAAGCGGCTATTATTTTAAATTTTGTACCATAAAAAATATTAAAAATGTACCAACTTTAAAGTTTTATTTCAATTTTGAATTTGTTTTTATTTTATGTAATACGCCAGTAAGATTTTCGAATAATAAAAATTGTTACCAATTTAAACTATCACAAAAAAAACACCTGGTAATGATAAATAGGAAAAGTGGCATGAAAATGTATCTCCCAGCTATGGCAATATTAGTTCTTAACCCTTGTATCAAGCGTATTAACATATAATCCTACTCTCCATACCGAATATGCCAAAGAGTAGGCAAAAATCCATCAAAACTTTAACATTAAGAAAACACCAAATACAACTGAAAATATGGCAAATATGATGTGCCAATATGGGTACAATTTTCCTTCCCTGCTGAACAATCGTCAGACTCCTAAACAGTCAAAATACCCGTATTATAAAAACTGTTGTTTTATAAGTCACTTAGAAATTTTAAACGTGATTATGTATATGACCGTAAACGTTTTATTTTAAATATTTTGTATGATACAGTAAAAGCAAAACCTTTACTTTAAAATAAAGTCCACAACAAAAATTTATTGATAAATGGGAGAAAAATATCAAATATTCGTTAAAGCCCTTATGGCATCATTTTTTTATACCCTATACCACTACGGGGACACGGAATATTGAGTTTGTGCTGGGTTTTCAATTAATTGACTTTTTATTTTAATCGTTCAAATAATTGTTCGGGTTTTTTTTTCTTAACCGATTAATCGAATCAAATTTAAAAATTAATAGATTAATCGAAATTTTATGTAAAATCGTGAAGGGGAATGTCGTGTACCTTGGTACTTTTGAAAATTCTGTGTCAATATCTCTAAGATTAAGATAGATGAGAAAAATCTTTAAATGCAGAAATATTAGTGTTGGTATTGTTATAGATTGCAAATAATAAAAACTTTAATAATACTTATGCATTTTAAGAAATTACAATTTTTTTAGAAAAGCGAAAAAGTTTCCAAATTACAAATTAGCGTGTACCTTGGAACTCGTAAAAAATGAAGGGAATTTCTTAAAAATATTGCCCCATATTGAAATTTGTTGCATTATTTGCAGTAGAGTTGATATCTACTTGAAATGGGATAATGCAATTTAATATTTGCATAAAAACATAGTTTTTAAAAATGTCGAAAATCTTAAATAAAAGGCTATTTTGTAGCGAATTAAATTCAAAAATTACAGTTAGCCTGTGGAGCTTCAATTAATCATGTACTGGAATTTGTTAGATATACAGAAGAGGAAATATTCAAAAAGTTCCAAGGTACACGCATTTAAATTTGTGCAAAAAAGATAATTTGTTTTCTAATTTGTATAATATAGTTATGAAATTTTATGGTTACTGCATTTAGAAAACGACAAAATTTATATTGATTTAAGCGCATATCTAGAAATATCTTGATTATTTTTAAAAAATGTGTTTAAATTTTTTTCAAAAATTTTACTTTTGTCGATCCAAGGTACACGCACCCACTTTTAGGGTCTCCTATAGACTTATCTGAAACTTTAAGTAGTTTAAAATGATCACTGGGCAAAATAAAATACTTCATAGAAGAAGACTTTACAGTAAAACATTAACAAATAAGAGAAAAATGCAAAGTTCCAAGGTACACGCGATCCAAGGTACACTCAACCAAGAAAGTCGGTAATGGCTACTGAAAATTTTGCTGTTATTACGGGAAATTTAACTGTTTTGAGGCCAGCGGTATTTTTTGCTAATTTTAGCAACACATGTCTGCTGATCTGTAGTACAATAAAATTGGTAGAAAAAATTAGTAGCTACTAAATTTTAGTAAAATTTATGTAAAATGCAATTCAAAATCGATTTGCTAAAATCAGTTAAAAAACTTACTAAATATCATAATTTTAGTACAATGAAATTAGCATAAATAAAAAAATTGTAAAATGTAAATTAAAATAAATTAAAAAATTTTTTTTTTTTTCGATTATAACAAGCGTATAATTAATTCATCGTACTTGAAATTTGGAGTCAAAATCGCAAACAGTTCTCCAGTTATTACCTTTTTATGCATTGGAGATACAATACAATTTTCTGAGTGTTATTTCCAAACTAAGAATATATCAATAGTAACAAATATAAACTAAACAAGAATTGTAAAAAATCAAAAAAAAAATATTTTTAAATTAGTATGTTTTTCTGCTAAATTTAGCACTGTTTTTAAAAATTAGTAAAATGCTTTGCTGAAATCAGCAGCGAAAATTAGTAAAAAAATCCGTAATTTGTAATAAGAGAATAGCAAAAATGATAACTCAAAATAAAAATTGTACTAAAAATCAGTATAAAACGAGTAAAAAGGTTAAATTCGGACATGCCGACTATACACTACCCTACACCAGTCTGGTTAAAAGCCAACTAATGTTTGGATCCGAAATTCGAATGGGATAAAATGGGACTTGTGTCAAAATTTTCTATAATGTGAGCCAAATTTCATTAAAATATCTTAATATTTGCAGTTTGTAACCAAGCCAATTTTGGGGGGACCCTTATATGGGCACTAGGTCTAAACATGGACCGGTGTTAACCAAAATCAATAGGCTTCGTCCCTGGGCTGATATAAATCGGTGTACCAAATTTCATCAAAATATCTTAATATTTGCGACCTGCAGCTTATAAACAATATAATTTTGGGGGGACCCTTATATGGGCACTAAGTCTAAACATGGACCGATTTCAACCAAAATCAATAGGCGTCGGCCCTGGGCCGATGTAAGTCGCTCTACTAAATTTCATCAAAATATCTTAATATTTGCGACCTGTAGAGTGCGCACAAGAATGCATGGACAGACAGACAGTCAGTCAGACAGACAGACGGACGGACGGACAGACGGACATCGTTAATTCGAAATAAAAAAAAATTCTGAGTCGATCGGTATACTATAAGGTGGGTCTGGGACCAATATTTTTTGGTGTTACAAACATCAGCACAAACTTATAATACCCTGACCACATAGTGGTGTAGGGTATAATGACCACATAGTGGTGTAGGGTATAAATAGTATAGTGTGATTGGAAACTGTTTACAAATTTTTTTACAAATTTTTTTAATCTGAGTGTACACGACTTTCCCCTACACTAGGGATGCCGATCGGAACTGACATTTGGGATATCGGGATTGGATTTTGAAAATCCCGATTCATTTATTTATCAAATTTTATTTCCCAGTGTCGAAAATCATTACCAGATATGTGGTTATGTAACTACATACTTGGTAATGGTAACTAGTTACTTTTGTTATTACATTTCTTATTACCTTTATATGGCGATGTCGCGAAAAATAATAAGTTGTCGTTACACACCAGCATACGAAAAATCAAAAAATATATCGTTACCTTTGTGCTTACCAGTACTGACAAAAATAATGAGTCTAAAAATAGATTTTCTAAAAAATAAATTATATAAAAAAAAATATTTTTTATTGTATTTTTTTTTTTTTTAATAAAATTTTCTGGTGCGGGAATCGAACCTGGGTCTACAGATTGCCAGTCAACAGCTCTATCTGGGCTATATCGACATGTAATATTTAATAGATAAAAACACAATTGACCTGCTGCACACAAGTAAGCTTACTCGCCAACATACAAAAAATCAAAAAATATGTGGTTACATATATACGTACCAGTGTTTAAAAAATATTGAGTCTAAAAATAGATTTCAAAAAATTTTCAGAAAAATCTAAAAAATTATTTTCTATTTGAAATAATGATAAAAATAAGTCATTATCAGTAACTCATTATTATATTTTTTAAATGGGTGCCATTACTGGTAGTCCAAAAAATAATGATATGTCATTACCGTTTCTACACTGGGTTGTTATGTAACTAATTATACCCTACACCACTAAGTGGAGAGGGTAATAAACAGTCAGAAATTTACAGTTGTACAAAAAATCCAGTACCTGCATAATACTGGGTAACCGCGGTGTTAAAAATAAATAACTTGCAGAACACTCATTTGGGACGCTTTGCCAGCGTTTGCGTTTTGCCAGTATTAAGTACATATTGGAGATTAAAAACTACACAAATTGTAGGAATTCCCATTTTTGATTTGGCTGAGGCAGATATTTTCTTTTAGCGGATTTGGAGAAAGCGATTTTTGGCAATTATTTAGCTTTTAGGCAAGTTTTTCTTTTTTCTTTTAATTCCAAATAATTTTGGCCGGAATATGGTGTATACAAAAAAAATTTGTTGTCCCAACCGCATTTGGTTTCAACCGAATCGTTGGGTGGCTGCAACCGAAAATTCGGTTGTTTCAACCCTATTTCGGTTATCACAAACCTATTTCGGTTGCAACAACCCTATTTCAGTTGTGACAACAGGATTATCGGTTGCATTAACCGAACGATTCGGTTGGAACTCAAGCAGCATTTCCTACATGCAAAATCGCCTTTCAACGTCTCTCGGCTTAAATTCATATGGCACCAAATTTCCTTGCTTTTGAATGAATCCCAATGCTTTTAAACATTGGGAAATGGCTTGTTGTGTGACGCCTAATGATAATGATCTTGCGTTTGACAATAATCTTCGTAGATTAATGCTTCCAATTCCTAATCTTCAAACTTTTTCGGCTGACCAGGTCTCTCTTTGTCTTCTGTATCGTAATCACCACTTATGAATCGCGCAAACCATCGTTCAAAATTTTTTTTGAGTTGGTGCATGTTGACCGTAAGCTTCTATCAACAATCGATAACTTTCAGTAGCCGATTTCTTCAAATGAAAGAAGGTTATCAGACTTCCCCGCAAAACATATTTTTTAGGCACAAAATTCGACATATTTTAGTGATTGAAAAAATGTGTGTTTACACTTTGCCGTCTATCGAATACTGTATTATAAAGACAGATGTGTACCCACCAAAATACCATATTTGTTTTTATTCACACAAACCATATGTGACAGTTATGCCATATGTTGCCCATACTTGATTCCGAAAAATTTGAAACGTGTTGTACCATGAAAACACTAAATCTTTATATGTAACAATTGATCCCTGGGATCAAGTTTGTTTACGAAGAAATTTGATCGTATTTTTCAAATCTAAAGAAACAAAAAAAAAAAAACAGAAGATGATATTGTTGCAATACAAATTCGAAGACTGTTTGGTAAATAACTTCGAAACTGAAATTGGTCTAAGGTTGGAAATATTACATATGGAAGTACACCATTATTTGTAATTTTTATATTTTTGGGTTATTTCATATTTCGATGAAATTTGTATAAATATGTATTATAGAGGACAAAATTAATAAAAATTCGGTTATAAACATATCGTTCCAAATGGATATTTATGGGTTAAAACTGAGCTGTTTGCATATTTTTTTTTTTTTTAACTTTTTAATATTTTCAGTAAACTATTCATTTGATATATAATTTTTGGAACAAATATGAAAAAAAAAAAATTTTTTTTAACGAAAAACCGGGTAACTTTTTACCCTACTTTTTAACTTTAAAATATGAGATTGGACGGCTAAAAAGGCGCGCAAGCTTATTTTTTATGTCCTCTCTATGACGTATCCAAATTTCTTCCAAATCTGGGTGAGCCCGACAACAAACCTTTCTTGTAAGCGGGTTTGTTAAGCGAGATTAACTTCAAAACAATATAATAATGTATATTAAAAACTACTTATAATATTTCTCCAATAATATTCGTTTGTTTAATAAAAACCATTTTTCGCAACAAATACACACTTGATCCCTTGTATCAAGTGTGTTAAAAAAAGAATCGAGTGTATAGGAAATGTAATTTTTTATACCCTACACCACTACGTGGAGAGGGTATTATAAGTTTGTGCTGATGTTTGTAACACCAAAAAATATTGGTCCTAAACCAACCTTATAGTATACCCATCGGCTCAGAATTTTTTTTAATTTCGATTTAACGATGTCCTTCTGTCTGTCCGTCCGTACCTCCGTCCGTCTGTCTGTCCATGCATACTTTTGCGCACTCTACAGGTCGCAAATATTAAGATATTTTGACGAAATTTGGTACACTGATTGATTTTGGTTGAAATCGGTCCATGTTTAGACCTAGTACCCATACAAGGATAACATCCAAAATTTTCTTTTTTACACGCTGCAGGTCGCAAATACGAAGATATTTCAATGAAATTTGGTACACAGACCAAGCACGAAGCCTGTTGATTTTGGTTAAAATCGGTAAATGTTTAGACCTAGTGCTCATATAAGGGTCCCCCCAAAACTGGATTGGTTACACGCTGCAGGTCGCAAATACGAAGATATTTCAATGAAATTTGGTTCGCTGACTTACATGGTCCCAAGGAAAAAGCCTATTAATTCTAGATAGGATCGGTCTATATTTGGACCTATTACCCATATGGGCTA
Source organism: Leucophora obtusa (assembly GCA_949987735.1). Classification (NCBI taxonomy): domain Eukaryota; kingdom Metazoa; phylum Arthropoda; class Insecta; order Diptera; family Anthomyiidae; genus Leucophora; species Leucophora obtusa. The sequence continues at coordinate 112,487,492 of OX465299.1, forward strand.
TATTTCTCTTCTTTTATGATTTTATAGAAAATTTTGACACAAGCCCGTTTTAACCCATTAAAATTTCGGATCCAAACATTAGTTGGCTTTAAGTCAGACTGGTGTAGCGTATTATATAGTCGGCATGCCCGACTTTAACGTTTTTACTCGTTTATTTTTATCGTAATAAAAAATTACAAGATGAAACAGGGATGATAAATGGAATTTTTCAAATAGTACCAACCGGCTTAAAAAATAGTACTTTTTCGACCTCTATATTACCAAAAATTTTTTTCATTTATTTTTTTTTATCATTATAAATTTACAAATAAAAACTCTTAAAACATAAAGAGTTCTGTTATATCTAACTCATAGGATAGAAAACTACTAAAAATTAGTTAAAAATTACCTTGCATAAAAAATGCAATCAGATGACTTTTGTAAAATATTAGTAAGATAAGAACAGCAAAAACAAAACTACTAAATACATATACAAAATTTTAGTTATATTTGAATAAATTTTAGTTAATAGAAAATAACGACTTAACCTGCCAAAATCAGAAATAAATAATAATAGTAGACTAAAAAATAACAAAATTTTAAAATCTGGAAAGCTTTTTTTAAATTTTTTTAATAAGAATAAAAATCTGGTCTTGTGAAATCAGCAGTTTATTATTTTAAGCAACCAATTCCGTTGATTCAGCAACTAAATTTGACTTAAAAATAACAAAAATTTTTTAGATATAAACGGTTTATTTTAGCTATTGTATTTTTAGTCTGCTAATAATAATATTTTCTGCAGATTTTACAGTATTATTTGTTATTTTCAATGAACTAAAAGTAACTTAAATATAACGAAAATTTTGGTAAATTTACCAGTTTTATTTTTGTTGTTCTTATCTTACTAGTATTTAGCAGAAAAATCAGATAATCTCAGCAGTTTCTTTTGTAAGTCGATTTTTTAGCTATTTTCCATTTTCTGCGATTTTTACAGCTTTATTTCAGTGAGTGTAGGGTTCAGAATTTAAAGTCCCTGGAAACCGTATTCAACTACGTTTTAAAGCGAATAGTATTTTAAAAGTATCTACCTTGTGAATGGCATAAGAATATTTTCGAATGAACAGATTGACTGAAAATCAAATCAAATGAATTTAATGATTGAATTAGGTGGATTAAGAATTCATTCGATTATTCGAAATAGGGTTTAGGTATTTAATCATTCAGAATTAAAAATATAATGAGTGAATTCTTTATGAGTTTTGATAGGGAAAACCATTTTGCTAGTTTCAAAAAACACAAAAATTTCTAGATTTCTTAATTCTCCTAATATTCAATATTTTTTTTGTATACTTATTTTAATTGAAAATGCGAAAGAACATTTTTTATGTGTTTAACTTCAGCTTTCAATAGTAATATTTAATATTTTAAATATTTTCAACATAAGTATTTTTTATTTAAAACTCCGATATTTGATGTGTTCGCTATAAACACAATAATATCGATGAAAATTAAAAAAGCACAAAAAATTTAAAAATCGGAAAATGTGTAAATAGTACTAAATTAGTCAGAGGAGTACTACAAAAAGTACTATAGTACTAACTTTATCATCCCTGCATCAAAATAATCGTTGTTGATCCGAACGAATATGAATGAAATGAATGGTATGAAAACGACCAATAATTAAATCAAAGACGCAACAAACATCACTTGGTTTAATTGATTTAAAATCAGCAACAAATATGTGTATTTGAGTATATTCGGCGCTTGAACGCAAAAGAATGTTTTCTTTTCGGGTGTTGATTACGTATGATGGTTTTGCAATCAGCAGTTGCAGTTCTCTGATGCATATCCTGTCCCTTAAAATACGGTTTACCGAATTTCATTCACTACACTCGCCAGTTTCGATCTAGTTGGTGTAAAATTTAAGAACTCAGGTTTTTTTTTAACGTTAACCCGTGCTGAAAATGGCCCATTTTTGGTAAAATAACATCTCTATTTAAAATTCCCTAAATTTTTTATTTAATGTGTTCATTAAATATACTTTAGCGCCCTATGCTCCAGTGGGAGTTAGACACTGGTCTCCTCGAGAGAAAAACATCGATGTATCATACTTTAAGATCCGACTAAAGATCCGATGCCAAAGATATAACAAAAAAGTAAAATGGCGACCCCTACGTTTTGCCTGTAAGGTGGTACGCTCTAATATAAGAACATTTGTGTATGTACATCGCATAGTTCGGGGACATCGCCCCAAAGTCCCCAAACTATGCGGTATATTAGTCAAAAATGTCTTCAAACTTTTCGCAAGACCTAGAAAGAGTTTGACGGCAGTCCTTAAACTAACCAAATGTCTCCATAGTAAACTGTGGATCGATAAAATGTCCCCGTAGTATTAGGCCGGGTCGATTTGTGGGGAGGCAAAAAAATCGCCCATGGCTCAGGGAAAATCGTATTCTAGGGATCAAAATAAGAAACTTTGCCGAAGGAACCATACCTCTAAATTCTACTACCCCCCAACTGTTGACTTTTGTCCCGTAGGGTCAAGTTTTGAAAAATCACACTTTGACCCATTTAGATCGAGTCCAAATGTATGACCGACCCCCACTAACTTTGGAGGGCCGATCCACCCATGCCAGTGGCACACCCCCTGGAACTCCCCTGGGGGGTTCCCCATACAAACATTTTAAAAAATCACCATTTTTGGCACTTTATTTTATTATTTTTTATTTATTTTATTTATTTTTATTATTTTATTTATTTTTTCTCCTTAGAAATTTATTTAGTCAGAACATATGTAAATGAAAAAATTAATTTAACTTAGTAATAGAAAAGAAAAAATAAAAAATTACTGTTTGAAGTCTTTTTTGCTTTCAAGTCTGGGCAATTTCGCACGGCTCTCTAATGTCGTCGCCATAACAGCCTCTACATTTTCCGGTATAACTCGTTTGGAAACGCTAGCTAGCAATTGAACGTGTCATTCTGTTTCTTGTATGTGTGATGGAATTTTTGGATCATTAAACGGTGGATCATCTTGATTTAAATATTCTTTCAAAGTATCGTATGGAATGCTTCGCGTGAATGGTGGTTCAAATACGTCATTTATGTCATTCATATTGATCATTTCCGTGTAACTTGTGAAATAAAAGTTTATATCTGGTTTTTTATAAGCTCTAAGTCCCGTTGGGTCGTCAACATCGGTTCGATAGCGTAGAATTATCTTGATAGCACAGTCGCGCTTTTCTTTGCTATCATCAAATAACATTGATAACAAAATATTTTCCGAATGCGCATAATATGAATTATCTGTAATTAATTTATTGACAATTTTGCGTAAACGAGGTTCTAGAAATCTTGACCAACTAATGAATTTGAAAAATAATCTACTACCGTACACGACAGAGCTGTAATACTTGATATTGAAGTACATTGGCACATAACATGTAATTATAAATTGAACCAGTATTCTTAAATTTGCATCTGGATTTTCCGTTGTCACATATAATCGTAATAGTCTAGCGGCCTTGGTGAGCCACCGAGAATGTACAATTTTCCCTGGTTTGATGTTTGCCAGATCCACTGAAACCACGCCGCTAGAAATTGCATGGGCCATGTCGTATAAGTACTTGGAATCGGTGGAAAATTCAATTTTTTCTGGAGCAGGGGGCATATTTTTCAACTCAATTTTCTGAAAGCCGTCCACCACCTGAAAATATATAAAAATAAAACAATTAAAAACGGTTGACAATTATAATAAATGAGTGATAGCAATAACTTACCGGAAGAGTTTCACAAGTTTCGATTTGACGGCTCAATTTTCCGGTTGCCGATCTTGGTCCAGTGCTGGTTGATTTATCCAAAGCTTCAAACAAATGCCGAAACGGAAGTTCGTTGAAGTGTAGAAGGCAAACGAACCAATGCAATGGTCTTTTTAACAGCAATTCGAATCGTCGTATAATTCCACCGTTTGGGCCAGTGTTTGTTGGCTCACCGTCAGTGCATATGCCAATTAATGCATCCAGTGATATATTTTTATCGTTGAAAAAATCATTTAATTTGGTTGTTTTGCATTCAGCGGTTTCATGTTCCAGTCTTACGTAACCAATCAATTCAGAATTCGGTTCTCTCAAAATAACAAGATGAGGTTCTTTTACCATTCTAGTATGATACTTCTCATCAATTGTATCTCTCGTTAAAGTATCATCTTTTCTGCCATCGAATGAAAATGCTAACAAATTGGTATCATCTAACCGTTTGCGAAGCACTTCTTGTCTGCATTTCTCTTTTTCTCGGCGAACTTTCGATTTATCCATGATGAGAGGTTTGCCATGGATATCTTTCATTTTAAAATCTTGGAAAAGAGCTGTTCCAATTGCTGATGCTACTCTATCAGGCACGCCAAATCTGTCACATACCAAGGCAAAGTTAAAACAATCGTATCTCTGTGTGTATTGTGAACTTGTGCTTATATCCAAATCTTCTTGAACCGGTGGCGGTGCGTATGTTGAATCATCGGGATCTTGGTATGTTGGCATTGATGACATAGACGTTGCTCCTTGCTCTTCAATTTCCATCGCAAATCCATCCATTGTTAGACTTCTCTGATTATGTTGATCGTGCATAAACTCTTTGAGGCGTTCGGGAACCAAACCGCATGCACATGGAGCTGCCTTCAAATCGCATTTACATGTTCCAATGAAAAAAATTGTTTCCAGAGATTTTACATACTCTGTAAATTGTTGGGGTTTGTTTCTTCTCTTGATTTGCTCTTGATATTTGTCAAGCAATCTATTCAATTTATTACATACACTTTTTTCAGCATTATTTCCATACCAAGTTTTTCCCAAATTCCAATCAACTTATCTTGTACTTGAATAGTGAATGCTTTATAGGACAACTTTTTTTGTTCGCTCAAGTAAAAATAATATCTCAAGATATCCAGATGGGTTGGTAAATTAAGATCAGTCAAATCAGTAGACACACCAAAAACAGTAACATCATGCCTGGGTATATGACTCATTGGGTTTTCGATAGTTGTTGATGTTGTTATTGCTTCATCTTGCGGTGTAGAGGATGGTGGATTCATTGTAAACTTCTTGATTTGGAATGATTTTTTTTTAAATATTTTTTTATCTCAAATTAGCACTTCACACTTCGAGTTCTGAACAGTAATTTTTTTTATTTTCTTTTCTATTACTAAGTTAAATTAATTTTTTCATTTACATATGTTCTGACTAAATAAATTTCTAAAGAGAAAAAATAAATAAAATAATAAAAATAAATAAAATAAATAAAAAATAATAAAATAAAGTGCCAAAAATGGTGATTTTTTAAAATGTTTGTATGGGGAACCCCCCAGGGGAGTTCCAGGGGGTGTGCCACTGGCATGGGTGGATCGGCCCTCCAAAGTTAGTGGGGGTCGGTCATACATTTGGACTCGATTGGGGCACTCTAAATGGGTCAAAGTGGGATTTTTCAAAACTTGACCCTACGGGACAAAAGTCAACAGTTGGGGGGTAGTAGAATTCGTTTTAGAGGTATGGTTCCTTCGGCAAAGTTTCTTATTTTGATCCCTAGAATACTGAGCCATGGGCGATTATTAAATCGACCCGCCCTAATATATATGTATCCCACACTATAATAAAAATTCATGTAACTTTACCCCATTTATAGTAGGTATTTTTTCTCCTACTATAATTTCAGTAAAAATACTTTTGTGCCTAAATTCAAATACTTACATACATTGTGTGTACATTTGTTAGGCATAAAGTATGTAATCATACCTATTTATGTGCTTAAAAAATGTTTAGGAACATACGAATTTCATGTAAAATTACAGAGTTTGTGCCTAAAATAGCATTTAAAAATATGTAAAGATACAGATAAAATGCTTACAACCACACGTAAAATATGTATGTATACTAGAGTGGTCCAAAAAAAAAAAAGTTGGAATTTTCACGCTCCACAACCCTACAAATATGCCACTTTGAAAAAAAATGTGATCTGATCAAGCACATCGCAATTGATGTTTCGAGGTTGTACTTGTTCTATTATTTTTATATATATATTCGTTCCTTTAACTCCTGCAAGGAGCATAATTTTTACATTATTTTTAATTAATTAAAAATAATGGAAAAAATGAGAAAAATTAAATATAATTATTATGATCGCGACATATCAAATCTAATATATTTTTAGGTGTCTATTACGAATATGAAATCAAAATTGAAATCGGAGTCGCGGATTTCGCGAAATTTGAAAATTACATACAAAAAATGATCAACATCGATCAGGACGTTTTCTTATATTTACCAATATGAAAATTTCGTTTTTGCATTAGTATATATCTGTGGAATTTCCTATTATGTGAGATAGGATTTTTGGTAGCAATAAAATTATAGCAATCTAAATAATAGCGAAATATTAAAAAATGTAAAATTTTAAGTTAATTTGCAAGGATATCTGTTATCCTTTTTTAAATTAAAATCAGTGTTATATATAATGAAGGTCCTTGGTAAGTAAATTGCAAAAGTATAACAAATTGAATTTTTCGATAACACCGTTTACAGGTAATTAGGAAAATATCTCAAAAAACTTGAGTTTTTTTGAATTTCCAAAAACCGCGAATAATTCATAAACCACAAATTTTTTTTAAATTTCGATTGCTGATTCATAATCTTCGTTAAAATAAAGATCAGATTTGAGAAATTTGCGCATACAAGGCAAAAACAAGTTGAATTTTTAATTACATCTTTTCGGAAAATTTCGAAAATTTTATTAAAATATGTATTTTTTTGTATAAATTAAAAAAAAACCGCGAATTACTTAAAAGTTACTTAATTTTTTTAAGTTTTGGTTTTAAATTCCTTATATTCACATTAGTTTAGACCAGATTTAAAAAAAAATTGTTAAATAATAGCGTACAGGTTAAGAAATAATTAAATTTAAAGTCAACCCTACTTTTTGTATAAATTACTCTAAAGGTAAATTACTAATTCTTAAAAGACAACTTTTTGTGCTACCTCTAAATAACAGCGGATTTAGCTGAAACTTGGCACAGAGAGTTTTTAGACATTAAGGAATAGGGGCAACATTGTGGAGATCACGAATTCCAACTTTCATGTTTTTTTGGACAACTCGAATGTATACATTCCTGGTGCTTTATATTAAACAACCCAAATGATTCCCACTGCCATTTAAAGGATTTAAAAACAATAAATGTACTTTTAAAGGATATTTTATTAGAAATTGCAAATGCAAATTTTAAACAATTAAAAACAATTAAATAACAATAAAGTAACTAATATATTAATTAAATAAAATAATAAGTGGGATTTTCGCCAGAATTTTAGGCTCGAGCCAGTCTCGCTCATTTATCAATGAGCAAGAGCCGAATAATATCTCTTTCTCAGAGTTTAGCAACAATTCCTCTCCGTGTTAAAAAAAAAATAATAATAGATTATAAATTTAAAAAAACCGAACTTCACAATATGCAAAATAATGGCGGAACACGAAAAATGGCTTTATGGTAAAAAAATTAATTAAAAAACTCAATTAGCGATTAACATTCTGCAAGCGAATATAATAATGCAAAAATTTTCCTTTTAGCAAATTTAATTTTTCGGTATTTTTTTTTTGCAACTAGCCACCAAACTTTGTTATATGAAATATGTATTATAGTCCCTACATTACGAATTTAAAAGAACCACACTTCAAAAATTGTAAAGTAATGGGGGAACGCGAAAAAAACTTTATGGTAGAAAAAATCAATTAAAGTACACAATCAGCGATTAAAATTCTGCAAACAAATATAACGATGGAAAAATTTTCCATTTTGGAGAAAAAAATTTTCGCGATTTTTTTTTTCCCAAACTAAGCAGCAATCCTTGTTTTGTGAAATTGGTACTATAGTCCCTAGATTATGAATTAAAATTAAAAAAAACACACTGAAAAAACTGCAAGATAATCGCCGAACGGAAAAAAGCCTTTATGTTACAAAAAATTAATAAAAAAAACTTAATCAGCGCTTTACATTCTGCAAACAAATATATTGATTCAAAAATTTTCCTTTTTGCACATTGTTTTCGGAATTGTTTTTTTTCGCGTTTCGCGATTATTTTGCAATTTTTTAAGTGTGATTTCTTAAACTCATAATCTAGGGACTATAATGCCAATTTCATACGCCAAAGTTTGGTGCTTAGTTTGCAAAAAAAAAAAATCGCGGACATTTTTTTTTTCCAAATTGAAAAATTTTTGCATCATTATTTTCGTTTGCAGAATGTCATTCGCTGATAGTGTTTTAATTAATTTTTTTACCATAAAGAATTTTTTCGCGTTTCGCCATTAATTTGTAATTTTTAAGTGCGTTTTTTAACTTTATAATCTAGGGACTATAATACCTATTTTATATAACAAAGTTTGGAGGCTAGTTGCAAAACAACAAAAAAAATTTACAAAAAGAGAATTTTTTAATCTATTTTTTTAATTAATTTTTTGTACCATAACGGCTTTTTTTGCGATCCGCGACTATTTTGCAATTTTTTAAGTATGGTTTTTTTAAATTTATAATCTAGGGACTATAATACTAATTTCATAGAACAAAGTTTGGTGCATAGTTTGCAAAAAAACAAAATTACTAAAAAAATTTTTCAAATTGGAAAATTTTTGCATCATTATATTTATTTGCAAAATGTTAATCGCTGGTGGAGTTTTTTAATTTATTTTTTCTATCATGAAGTCTTTTTTCGCGCTCCGCCATTATTTTGCAATTTGTTAAATGCGGTTTTTTAAATTTATAATTTACGGACTATGGTACGCATTTCATACAATTTAGGTGGCTAGTTGCAAAAAAAAATAATCGGAAATAAAAAATTAGTATATGTATTTGTTTGCAAAATGAAAATCGCTGATTTAAATCTTCTAATTCATTTTTGTATCATAAAGCATTTTTTCCCGTTCCGCCATTATTTTTCAATTTTTTAAATGTGGTTTTTTAAATTCATATTCCCGAAAGTTTGGTGCTTAGTTTGGAAAACAAAAAATCGCTAAATTTTTTTTTTTTGCTAATTTGTGTCATTTACATATTTTAAGCTAGCTAGCCAAAGTTATAACTTAGAGCCCAAAATTTTACTTGGCTCTTTTTTTTAAACTTAAGAGCTTCAATATTTTCAGCAGCTCATTTTGGGAACTTGCTGATTTTAAGAGGCTCTTTTTTTTTGCTTACGAGCTGGTTCACATATATATATATATATAGGCTCCGAGCTTTTGCGGTATTGTCCAAGAAGGCTTGTGACATTTAATATCTGCAATGCATGTCTAGAAAAGCATTATTTGTTAGTTACGACATTTAAATATTACGCACTTCATCATAAATAACATACCTACGAGTATAAGAGAGATTCCTGCAATGTTTCTAATTTGTTATCCTTATTCTGCGTTGTCCTTTGAAAATAAATCATTAAATACATTTTTTATCTATTAATTTTAAATTTTTTGACAATTTATTTCTTACTGTAATAAAGAATGTAACTTTAAACACAATGTGCCTAATATTGTAATTTACATACATAATGCGTACTTATAAAGAGAAAGTGTTTATTATATTATAAACATGTTTAGCAACATACAAACTACAGTATTTTGTATGTTGCTAAACATGTTTATAATATAATAAACACTTTCTCTTTATAAGTACGCATTATGTATGTAAATTACAATATTAGGCACATTGTGTTTAAAGTTACATTCTTTATTACAGTAAGAAATAAATTGTCAAAAAATTAAAAATTATTGCAGACAAAAATATGTAATTAAGTTTTTTAAATATATTGTGCCTAAATTTAAGCATTTTCTGTAATTTTACATGAAAATTTACTTATTTAACTGTAGTAATTTTACATGCTTTTTTTTTAGAGTGCAGGAAAAAAATTATATGTTTTTGGAAGCAGGATCAAACAAATGCGATGATGTAAGTGCAAAGCAACAAAATACAAGAAAAACTTTAAAATGATTTCCATATAAAAACAAACAAAAAAATTAAATATGCAGCTTACTGTAATCCCTTACAAGGATGCAGGTTGTAATGCACTAAATTTGAAATCGTTGATTTTAAACGACCCATATGAGTTTTACCGAATTTTTGCCAATTGTATTTGATGTTTTTGATTCCCAGCAAAATATTGGTAATGACACCTCATTACTGTCTGCATTACCAAAAATGATATATCATTTTGCATTATTTTACAATATAAAATAATGACTTCCTAATAACGGCCTATTGTATTCATTGTTTCTAAATACAAAATTATGACTTACTCGTATTAGTTTAAATAAGTACTTTTTACACAATTAAATTTTTTTATTATATGTAAATATGTTTTATGTTTAAATTTTTATGACGAGTCTTAACTCCTTATTTTTAAGAATCAAGTAATAAGTACACAGTCAGAAAAATACAAACGGGAAAGCGGTGGCAAAGCACTTTAACAGGTGGTACAAGTACTGGCAAAAAGTGCTTTCCCATTCCCAAAATGATAACATCATTAGACAAAAGGACCGGCTGTTCAAAAAGCGCCGGAAAAGCACTGGAGGAACAAAATTTTTAATCGTTGGCAAAACGCTGGCAAAACCAATAAATAGGTGGTCTGGAAATATATTTTCCAAAATAAAATTTAAAAAAAGTTCATATGTATTTTTTTTGGTCCTGCCGTGATTTGAACCCAGGCCGTCAGATTGGCAGACGATTGCTCTCCCCACTAAGCTAACGAGACATACAATATTTAATGGGTAAACACATAAATGAGTGACAATAGCTGGACAACTACTGGCTGTGCCAAAATGCTAGTACTGGCAAAGAATTTTTTGTAACTAGTATACCAGTGTTGGGAGGGCAAAAAAAAAGTTGGTCTTGAAGGAGCTTTCCCACAAACAAAAAAATTGATTTTATAAAACAAAAAAAAAAATTTAAATTAAAAAAAATCCAAAAAAAATGTTTGTTTGCAACCGGATTTAAACTCGGAACCTTCTGAGTTTAACGAAGCGTCAGCATTTTTATAAAATCATTGGTCTACCAGTGAATTGATTTTTGTACGCCTGGTAGCATTGGCTAGGTAGCACTGGAAGCACTGGTTGCAAACCTTGGCATATCACTCTAAGCCAATTCTTTGCCAGTGGGTTTTTTTATAAACCACCTAAATTTTTGTAAAACAAATACTGGTAAAACGCTTATTTCAAACGCTGGCAAAGTGTCCCAAATGAGTGTTCTGCCAGTCATTTATTTTTAACACCGTGGTTACCCAGTGGTATGTTATTCAAAATCTCATAACTACTTATTTCTCATTTTTTCGTAAGCGAGCGGGTAAGCGACTACTTATAAAATTACCACGCCAAACAAAAATAATGAGTTTAGACGCCAAAAAATAAGTTGTGCGGAGCTATGAATTTCTATTATATAACCACTTATTTGGTAATGAAAGATTTTGCTGGAGTAAGTCAATATTTTATATTTAAAAGCAATGACTACAATAGGCCGTTATTAGCAAGTCATTATTTTATATTACAAAATAATGCAAAAGGTAATGACATATCATTATTGGTAATGCAGACAGCAATGAGGTGTCATTACCAATATTTTGCTGGGAAATAATATAGTGTGCATATTATCATTACTTTTTAATGTCAATAATGTCCCAGTATGCCAAATGAGTCGAGCTTGTATCGAAATGGAATCATTTTCTCGTAAAAATTCATCGATATCGAGTTCGACATAATACCAAGAATGATGGTATTTTTCTGGTTGCAAGGTGATATAGATCCGAAAAATTGTTGATTTAAAGATACGATATTTCATCCAAATATCGAATACTTTTCGAGAGAATATATGATTCGATTTTTGTTCGAGAAATTGTACTTATTCCACGTGAATATAATGCAGAATATCGTAACAAAACAAAAAAAAAATTTTTTTCTTCTATTATCTTTCTCTTTGTTTATTTTATTTCTCTTTAATTTAACTTTCTTTGATTTTAAATATAAAGCAATTTTGATTTGTTTTAACACCAGCCACGATTGGAAAGAACGACCTTTACTTTAGAAGTTCATCGCCTTACCCCTTGAGCCAAATCATAATGATATATCGTCGGCTTGCCTGCAAGTAACAAGTTTTCAGGAGAGCGAAAAAACTGATTTATAAAGGGTGGTTAAATTTTAAGGGCCGATGTTGATTTTGAATAAAACACAAACTATTTAGGAAATTATTGTCATTTCTTTTTATTATGATATATTGGTATGGTTCAATTATGTATGGAACAATTATGTACGGCCAATGGACATCGCCACCACGTGAGCTAACACGGCCATTGAATTTGTCGCGCAAAAGAGCTATTATTTCGTTAGCTGTGTGGCAAGTGGCACCGTTGTGTTGAAACCACATATCGTCCACATCCATATCTTCCAATTCGGGCCATAAAAAGTTCGTTATCATCTCACGATAGCGAACACCATTCACAGTAACTGCCTGACCGGCCTCATTTTGTAAAAAAATACGGCCCGATTATGCCGCCAGCCCATAAACCGCACCAAACAGTCACTCTTTGAGGGTGCATTGGTTTTTCGACAATCACTCGTGGATTCTCATTTGCCCAAATGCGGCAACCCTGCTTATTGACCAATCCACTGAGGTGAAAATGTGCCTCATCACTGAAGATGATTTTCTTACATACACTGTTGCCATTTCTTGCCACCATTCTGACCATTGACGACGTTTGGAATGGTCAAGAGGCTTTAGTCCTTGAGTCAATTGCACCTTGTAAGCGTGTAAATGCAAGTCTTTATGCATAATGTTCATCAACGACGAGCGTGAGTGGTGCAATTGTTGGGCACGACGACGAGTTGAGGTGGACGGCTCTTCAGCCATACTATCGCTAACAGCAGCAATATTTTCTGCAGTACGAGCTGTACACATTTGGACGATTAAATCGGCCGAAAAAATCACGAAGTGCACGATATGCATTTTGATTTGAACGTCCATTGTCATAATAAGCCTGAAAAACATTAACGCGTTGCTCGATTGTGTATCTTTCCATGGTTCAAATTGAGTTAGTCTGAAATCGAGAAATGTCAAATGAAATGCAGGAAAAAACTTGACGTTTAGGTGTGGTTCACATTCAGCATCGGCCCTTAAAATGTAACCATCCTTTATTATCCTTTTAAGATATTTTATTGACGTCATATGCCTTAATGATTCACGACCTCATTTACTGTTACAGAGCGGTGCTTGGTTCTTAAGAAAAACTGCACATAACACCTCTTGAAGGAGCCATTTTTCAAAATATGTTCATACCACTTTGTACACATAACACCTTTTGTTCATGGAAAACAAGTTTAATAACTCAAAAATGGAGATTTTTTTGTTGCAAATTTTGAGCATTTATTAAGAAACATTGCTATGACCTTTTCCCATCTTTCTAACAACATATGGATTCCGCGCCAAAAGAACTGATCATTTTTTGAGCCCAAGAACGAATCAAGCGAAATTCGAAGTGAATTTCCAGTGAGAGAGTTCTGTATCGATCAAAACAAATGGTAGTTCGACGGGGCAAGGTCTGGACTATAAGACGGGTGAGGCAAAACTTCACAATCACGGCTACATGTTTCCATTTTTCATAGCCAATAATGATTCGATGCAAAAATTACTTTTTTTTATGATGTTCAAGAAGCATTCCGGACATGCAAAATCGTCTTTCAACGTTTCTAGGTGAAATTACTAAATTTTGATGATTTTACTAATTGAGGTCGTGAATACGGTTGCCATCCGTCCTCTTTTCCCCGGACACCGTCCTCTATTTTAGGGCGTCCGGGGTTGTCCTCATTCTTTTTCAGTAAGTGTCCGGTGTTGTCCTACTTTTTGCACTTTTCTCCATAATTTTTTTTTGAATTGTTGGCATCGCTGTTCTGTTTCAATTGACACTTTAATTGCCAAATTTGAAGCTTATCAGCAGTGAGCCAACTGTTGCATTTAAAAAAATCAAAATTGCTTTTAATGATGAAAATTTATTTAATGAATTAATTATCCTGAAAAATTATGTAAAAAACTTAAATTCAATTAACATGACTGATAACAAGTTTTGGTGCGATTTTTTTTTAACAGCACAAAAGGCCAACGTAGAACTTATATTTTCTTTAATCAAGGCGCAGTGGAAGCCAAAAAGAAATAAATTGAATCCAGAAATCATTTCTGTAGTGGGATTCTCTAAGTTTTTAACGACAAAATTCGGTAGTTAAATTGACAGTTTACTATGAAAACTTATCAATTTAACTACCGAATTTTGTTGTTAAAAAGTTACAGAATGGGGCAATTCTCTAACTAATATTATTAGAGTCAAATATATTTTTGATATAAATTGTCAAGAGTTTTATGAATATTTGAAAAAAATTTTCTTTGTAATTTACTTGTGAAAATTGTAGCATCTTTCTTTAATTTAAAAAATAATTTAAACAGAAAGCGATTTTAATTTATGATCTAAAAATCGAAAAAAAACATTCAGTTAAGTGTTGTTTTTTCAAAAACGTCGTATAGACCAAATACAATTAATATTGTAATTAATATGTATTTTAATTAATTCCAATTTAGTAGGTTTGAGGTTAAGAAGAAGAATAAACATTTTCTTCAAAAGTTATAAACACATTAAATTTGCAAATCCGACTAGATCCAGTTTCTGCCTTTTTTTATGGAAATGCTTTATCAGTGATTTTCCATTAAATTGTATTATTGTTTATATTTTTATTGTCAGATTGTCTCTATATGAATATTTTCAGAAGTGATCAAACAGACATATACAAACATTCTACTTTAGACTTCCTGTTTATCTTCTTATTTCCTCCGTGTCACCTTTTTATATATTTGAAGAAATGTGACAGTAATATGTTGATTCAAATTGGAAGAAATTATAAAAATGTACATTCCCGAAAAAGTATGCAAAAAATTAGTTAATCGTTGATTTTTTTTTTTTGTTTATTCAGGTACTACTAATTTTAAGTTCAGAATAATTTTTTGTCTTTTTTGTGAAGTTTTTTTTAATCAAGGCCCAGTGGGCGCCAGAAAAAATTTCTAGTTATATTTCTGATATTATTAGAGTTAAATAAAATTTTGATATGAATCTTCAAGAGTTTTTTTGAATTTTTTATACTAATTTAAATTGGAAGCATTGAAAAACATTCCTGAAACCCTTTACAAATCGTATCAAGAAATTATGTAAATGTATATTCCTGAAAATGGATTGGTTAATCGTTATGGTTTTTTTCTGTTTTTTATGTACCACTAATTTAAAGTTCAGAATGATTTTTTTGTTTTTTTTGAATTTTTTTTAGTGGGAATAAAAATTGTTTTATTTATAAAACAAATTTTTATTTGAATATTTTATCGCGTTGTTGATTTTAGTAAAATAAATTTATTAAAAAAAAATTGTCCACTTTTTTAAGAAAAATGTCCTCCTTTTTTGAGGTTGACGTCCTCTTTTTCTCAAAATGGAAATGCAACCCTAGTCGTGAATCATTAAGGCATATATATGATGCCAATAAATTATCTTAAAAGTAGATTTTGTAACAATTTTTTCGCTCTCCTGAAAATCTATTAAAAAACACGTCTGACATTTTGCAGGCCGGTCGACGATATTTAAACTGAAACTGATTAAAATTTTAAAAAATCAATAAGAAATTGAATAAACAAAAGTCAAACAAATACGTTTTTAGTGGCAAAGATTGTCCCACTTTAAAATGCGGGATTCACGACAGATAGCTCGTGTTTTACACATGGTTTGTGTGTTTAATAACTTATACGGCATTTTGCAGGGTAAACATCTGTCATTTATTCTCGCTAAGTTAAGTTATACGCCAAATATTTTAGCCATACGTGTACCGAATTAGATTTCATCACTTAAACAGATTTCTTAGAAGGGCCTACTTGCCGTTTTTTAGGATTTATCCATCTTTTAAAAACATTACGGTCCAAGTCAAATGACACTAAAAACAAAAATAGTTTACAAACTCGTAATTTTTCACCATTAGCAGCTGGAAAATAGCATTCATAGCGATATTTCTTTTTTTTTTAATATCTTGTGGGTGTTTGTCGACGGCCACCATTTTTTTTATAACAAAAAAAAATATTAATTGTAAGTATAAATTATTTTTTTGTTTGCTTAGAACTGTTATTTTTTGGCGGTTATTGCTCAAATTAAGGCATGGTAACAGATTTTAAATGAACAAAGCGGTCGTAAAAAATTCTATTAGCAACTTCTTATTAAATAAACAAAAAATTATTATAAAAATTAACACAATACTTTTTGTAGGAATATTTTGTATATGAGTTATACATAGCACTTTTTGATATCTTCCAAACCCATTAAGATATCTCAAAACCACTTGCTACATATATGTATGACCAATAGAGCTTCTCAATGGAATAATAAAAAAAAAGTATCAAAATAACACATGACACTACTTGCAGGCAGGGCTGCCAAATTTGCCGATTTTTCGGCATTTTGCCGATTTTTTATTGAAAAATATGCAAAATGCCGATTTGCCGATTTTTGGTCGAAAAATGCCGATTTTTTTTTTTAATTCAAAAAACACGCAATTTAAATTTTTTTGTGTATATTAATAAATAATAAAATAATTCTGTCTTTGAAATTCTTACAGAATTTTCTATTTTACTAAAGGAATCTGAAATTCAATAATTGGAAGCTAAGCTTGGGGTACGCAATATTCTTATACAAATTTTTACATCAAAGATTCATTTGATTGTATGTCATATTGCAATTTTTGGATTTCTCCAAAATGTAAGAAATACAATATGCCATATTTTGTAAAAGTATTATACAACTTATTGCAATATGTAGCAAGAGGACGATATGTTGCTAAATTTTAAAAACAAAATTCTTTAATTTCATTTTGAAATCTGATTCAATTTTATCCGGACGATTCGCATCATTTAATCATTTTAAAGATTAAATTATTTGCTACTTTATTAAATAAATATCTTATTCAAAGAATCAGTTTAATTTTTGTTGACTCATTTTATATAATCAAGCAAATTAATAAAATTTTAATAAATCATTTCAACTAAAAATTGTTAAATTGATTTGAACTTCGCGAATTATTTCATAAAATAAATTATTTAATCGAATCAATATTAATTAAATATAAATTGTACTAAATCATTTGGCCTTTTTTTTAATCACTGGATTTATTTTTGGATTTATTTTATTTTGTTAAAAAATCCACATTTTGTTTTTTAATTTTTATATTTTTATCCAAATCTAACACTTATTCCCTAATATAATGCGAAAGAAAAAATTTAAATTTTGCGAAAATGCAATTTTTGGAACAAAATTTAGCTAAATCCAAAACGGATTTATTTATTTTTTAAATCCATTTTGAATTTAGCTTATTTCAATTCCTGTGTTCACATTTTTACAAAATTTAATGATTTTCTTGCACAATATATTTGCGAATAAGTATTAGATTTTAATAAAAATTATAAATTTTTAAAATTAAAAACCAAAATATAGATTTTTTAACAAAATAAAATAAATCCAAAAATAAATCCAGTGATTAAAAAAAAGGCCTATTATCTCACTTTATTAAATATCAAATCATTGATTTAAAGTTATTATAACATAAATTATTCACTGGTTCATAAAAACAAAACTTTTTTGATTGAAAATCTCTAAAAATTGTGGAACTAATTTATGTAGTATTGGCATAAGTTAATATCTGAACTAAAATTTTTTTGTTATTATTTAATTTATCTCAAAAACCTTTATTTTAATTTGATTGCTAATTATTAAATTTAATTTATTTTCAGTGTAAGTCATATTTTTTACACTGAAATGTTCTATTTATATATTTTTTAAGAGTATGTATGTATATATTTTTATAAGTGTTTTTGATTGTGCCGATTTTATGCCGATTTTTTTAAATCAAAGTGCCGAAAATGCCGATTTTTTTGGGAAAAAGTGCCGATTTCTCATAAAAATTATCTGGCAGCCCTGCTTGCAGGCTAGCCGATGATATCAGTATTTTGAAGACGTATTTTTTTAATTCGTTTTAATTATTTTTAATATTAAAAAAAACAATTATATTAAACAAGAATTAAAAATTTAATGTGCTAATTCATAAACAAAATTTATTTGGTATTTGAAGCTTGCTATAGTTAAAGTACATATTTCGCTTAATAAGGAGTTATTAGAAATCTTTATTCATAATCGTATTTTAACTATAAATTAATTTTTCGATTTGATACTGGCAACACTATTGTTTATTTTCTCTCTTCTCCCAAATAAGTCGTAAGTGATTTACAAATTTAGTAAACGATTGACTCGGTAATCGGAAGTGAAAACTTTATTTCCTTAAATTAGAGAACTAATGATGTGCTAAGATAAATTTAAAAGCCATTAAAAATATTTTTTTTTATTTATAAAGCAAATCAATGGAAATGTGTGTAAAAAAGTAATTTTTTAGAACATATTATTCAAAGCATACAAAAGTAATCGAATTTCGAATAATGTTTTGACAGTCTACACATCACTATTGTTTTGTTTTTCTTTTTAATTTTATTTTTACATTTTTTTTGAAATTTTTTCGAAAAAGGTCATTGGCTACGCAATTGTTGTAGATTTTTTCAGTTTGATGGATGCAAGTTGTTGGAAGCCACACATTCTAGGGATGGGATGGCTTTAATAAATCATTTCATGCCTGAAAATGAAATAATTAGCAATTAAATGGCGGCTTCCTCACTCCAAACTTTATAAAAGGTTTAAAGTTAGTGAGTACCAACTATAAACCTTTATTATTTCTTCATTATTAAGTAAATATGAATACTGTTTTTCACAAATTAGCTTAAAATCCTGCAATAAGACTGTTGTAAAAGTTTATGAATTAGACCATAAGAATATGCATATTTATTAGAGATGGACACGTGAGTGTATTTTTCCCACGCTCACGAGAGAAATTTTGCAATCACGCACAATCACTCACGAATAATTTTTTTTAATCACACTTACGTTCATGAGATTAAATTCCGATTGTTCTTACACTCACCAGTGATCACCCGTAGTTCACGGGAATGACGCAAATTCACAAAATAAAATCTTTATCGAAAAAAATAAAATGAGAAAATAACAGTAAATTATAAATATCTCTATATATAAAAGAATAACGTGACTGACTGACTGACTCAACATCGCCCAGCCCAAACCGCTGAAGCTAGGAAGTTGAAATTTGGTATGTAGGTTCCTCTTTCGGCGTAGACGTCCGCTAAGACGGGATTTTTGGAAATTCCTACCGGAACGGGCAAAAAAGGGGAAAGCCTCCCCCTTGACGGCCTGCCAAACCCCCTTTGGCTAGAAAGCTGAAATTTAAGATATGTGTTCCTTGGAGTAGGGGCTAACTTTTCTGGAAAGTACTTTCAATAATTTCGGACAGGGACGTTGTAAAAATGGGGGTTAAAAAGGGGAAAAAAGCCCCCCCTGACGGCCTGCCCAAACCGCTGGAGGTAGGAAGTTGAAATTTGGTATAAAGATTCCTCCACTATCGTAGACATCCACCAAGACGGAATTTTGTAAATTTTTACAGGGAGGGGCAAAAAGGGGAAAAAGTCTCCCCCTTGACGGCCTGCTCAAACTGCTGGAGCTATGAAGTTGAAATTTGGTATGTAGGTTCCTCGACCGGTGTAGACGTCCGTTGAGACGGCATTTTTGGAAATTCTTATCGGGAGGGGCAGAAAGGGGATAAAAAACTACCTTTTTCCAAAAAAAGTACCTTTTTCCAAAAAAGTACCTTTTTCCAAAAAAGTACCTTTTTCCAAAAAAAGTACCTTTTTCCAAAACGAGTACCTTTTTCCAAAAAATTTCGCTTTTTCCAAAAAGTAACATTTAAAAAAATATCCATTTAAAAAAATATAATTTTAAAAAAATAACTTTTTTTCCGCCCCCCCACGGATATCTCCACTAAAACAAGGTTTCTTGATATTCGGCATAGCGATGCGCTAAGACGGGATTTTTAGAAATTCCTACCGGAACGGGCAAATAGAGGAAAAGTCTCCCCATAAACAGTCTCACAAATTGGAAAAGTGCCTGCCCAAACCCCTGGAGGTAAGAAGTTGGAATTTGGTATAAAGGTTCCTCCACTGTAGTAGACATCGACTAAGTTTGTATTTTTGGAATTCCCTACAGGATATCCCAAAAGAAAATTCGGTATGTGAGTTCCTCCTTCTGTGTAGGCATCCGCTTAGACGGAATTTTTGAAATAAGGGGAAAAGTCTCCTGCTTGACGGCCTGCCCAATCCCTTTTGGCCAACCTAAAATTTTAAATATGTATTCCTTGGAGTAGGACTAACTCACCGGCAACGTAATTTTTCTATTTTGGAACAGGAACATAGTAAAAATGGTGGTTGAAAGGGATAAATGTCCCCAATAACGGCCTGCCCAAACCGCTGAGGCAATGAAGTTGAAATTTGGTATGAATTTTCCTCATCCATTGCAGATAGCCGCGAAGATGGAATTTTTGTAAATTCCTAAAGGGAGGGACAAAAAGAAGAAAAGCCTCCCCTTAGTGGCCTGTAAAAACCCCTTCGGCTAGAAACCTGAAATTTAAAATGTGAGTCCCTGGAGTAAGGGCTAACTTATTAGAAAGATACTATTTTGAATTTTGGACAGGGTCGTTATAAAATAGGGGCTCAAAAAGGGAAAGTGGCCCCTTAACGATCTGTCCAAATTGCTGGAACTAGGAAGCTTAAATTCGGTACTTAGGTTCCTCTTCCAGCCTAATTTCAACCGGGAGGGACAAAAAAAGAAAAAGTGTCCCACTTGACAGCCTGCTCAAACTGCTGGAACTAGGAAATTCCTACCGAGAGGGGCACAATAAAAAGTTGGATAGAAACCTGAAATGTAAAACATATGTTCCATGGAGTATAAGCTCACTTATCGGCAAGGTGCTTTTTGGAATTTTGGACAGGGACATTGCAAAAATGGGGATTAATGAAGCGAAAATTTCCGCTTAAAGGCCTGCCCAAACCGCTGGAGATAGGAAGTTGAAATTTGGTATTAAAGTTCCTCCTGTATTGTAAACATCCGCTAAGATGAGATTTTTGGAAATTTGCACATGTAGGGTCAAAAACAGGAAAAGTTTCCCCCTTAACGGCCTGGCCAAACTGCTGGAACTAGGGAGCTTAAATGCGGTATTTGGGTTCCTTCTCCAACGTTGACGTCCCCTAAGACGGTATTTTTGGAAATTCATACCGGGAGGGGTAAAAAAGGAAAAGACTTCCCCCTTGACGGCCTGGCCAAACTGCTGGATATAGAGACCTAAAATTATGTATGTTGTAGGTTCCTCCTCCAACGCAGACGTCCTCTAAGACGGAATTTTTGGAAATTCCTACCGGGAGGGGTAAAAACGGAATAATTCTCCCCCTTGATGGTCTAACCGAACCCTTCGGCTAGAAACCTGTAATCTATAATATGTTTTCCTTGGAGTATGGACTAATTTAGGACTTTGGGCAGGAACGTGGTAAAAATGGTGGTTCAAAAGGGGAAAATTGCCCCCCCCCCCTTAACGTCTGCGTCTTTAGCTAGAAATCTAAAACTTAAAGAACAAGTGTATATTGAAACACTACACAAGTGGAACGAAATGAATATAAACGTTGAAGGAGTGGAATTGAAATTATAGACAATGGAAATATATTGGAAGAGGGAACGAAATGGAATGGACTATAGAATGAAACGGAATGAGGAGCGAGATGGCATAGAATGGGGAACGAGTGGAATTGAAACACTGCAGTTAAAAGAGGAATAGAACGGAGTAAGTGCAATGAAATGGAAATAGAAGCGACTGATATCAATATTGATACACAAGACAGTAGGAACGAAATGGAATGAAACGGCGAACGAGTGGAATTGGAATAACAGATAATGGGAACGAAATGCAATGGAATGGTGAACGAAATGGAATCTTGGAAGGAGTTGCATTGGAACACTAAAACTGTTAAACAGAATGGAATGGAATTTGAATGACTCAAACTGCCGGAGTTTGGTACTTGAAATTTCGCATATGATTGAGGCAAGATTATATATATTTGGGATTTTTACTGGGAGGAACAAAAAGGGGTGAAGAACTCCTTTTAATTACCTGTTCAAACACTATCCACGGAATATAAAACTTATGTAGTATTGAAACATACTCTCCAAAAAGTTAAACAAATTTTCTAAAAGAGAAAAAACCTTAGAAAAGGAATGGAACGTATATATTCTGATATTTAAACTACAGGTTATGAAGCACCGGTGCAAGAAACCGACACAGTAAATTTTCCAACTGAATTTGTGAATTTACTTGAATTATAAAATGCTTTCCAACCCTGCTTTACGTTATTTATTTACATCCAAAACACAAATGAAGAAAACTACTTACGGGTCTATTTACCTAAGTTCGCACTTTACCAAATTATCTTGACATACACACGTATATTGCAATTTGTAATGGATTCATTAATAACAATCCACTTTCATGAGAAAAAGTGATCAAATATTTATTTATTCTAAACCCATTGTTGTGTTAGAATTATTTATTTGTGGTGGCTGGGTGAAGGCTTTTATTATAAAAACTGTACTTTAAATAAACAAAGCGAATTTAAAAAAATTGTGGGGGGGGGGGGCGCAGACAGTTCGAATACGAACTGTCTACGCCGATGGTTGAACAACAGACAATTAGTTGTTACATGCTCACGTGTTGGTATACTAAATGATTTATTTATATAAAAATGAAGAGGCAACAAATAGTGTTTGTACTTAAACATTACAATAAATTTACCTTAACAATTATTTTATCTTAATAACAAATATTGTGTTTTATTTTATCTAAAAGAAATTTAATTCTAAACTTTAAGGCACGCTAACAACGTAGCGGGCTGCGCCCGCTAGTTAAACATAAAATTGCTATAAATATGCAGTTTTGTAATTTATAATTTATTTTATATAAAATCGGCAACAAATTTATGAAAATATTTATTAAACGGCGAAAAAATTTTTTTATAAAATTCGACTCACGCAAATTCACTTTCGCAAAAATTTAGCTCACGAACAAAATTTTTCCACTCACTCACGCTCACGTGAGTAAATTAAGATTTTACTCACGCGTGACCTCACGTGATTCATGGGAACTACGAAAAATTCTTCTCACGTGCCCATCTCTAATATTTATTTACTCAAACTATCATATTCAGAATCACTTGCTTCATCTTTGAACTTGCTTCATCAATGCATCGGGCATGCGACATATATCAATTCTGATAGATTTTAGCATGAATACTCGTATCAAGAATGTAAACACCAAATTTCAAAATTAGTTCAAGTTTTTGAAATATTTGCAAATTTAACTTTTAGCAAAAAGGCAGTTTTTTTTGTTAAAATTTCTTATTTATTCATATACCTAACTAAACCACGGATAATTCCTAGAAACTAGGGATGCCAAACGGGAAATCCCGAATCCCGGGATTTTCGGGATTGGCAAAATCCCGAATCCCGGGATTATTTCTCAAAAATCCCGGGATTTTCTTATTTTTTAATATTAATATAAACGCAAATAAACAAAGTTAGCAATTTTAGATTACCTACGTTTTTTCTTGAATTTTCTCATATTGACAAGAAATTGATGCCAAGATATTGGTAAAATTATAAATTAAGTAGTTTAATTGAGTAAACTATGCAAAGACTTTGCAGAATTATTTGAAATTTTGGTAAACAATATTAAGTTTTTGAGTAATACATGCGAAAAATCAAGTTTGTTATTTTACCGATTTAATCTTCCAAGCGAAATTCGATTTCTGATACTGGGACTGTAAGTTTTGGCTGGGACTGTAAGTTTGAATTCTTCCATGAAAACATTTGATAACGATAACCAAATACCTTTGTTGCTGTAATTACACGATTTAGTGGGCAAGGTTATCGCAACGAATCTGTTTTAAAATCTGCTTGCAAAATACTGGGCGCAAGTGTATTAAGTACACTACAGGCCTTTATGTATTATCCCAGCCAGAAAAATACAAACGGGCGATGGCAAGGTATTTTAACATGTTGTACAAGTACTGACAAAAATTGCTTTCCCATTTCCAATATGATAACGTCAATAGACAAAAGGACCGGCAGTTCAAAAAGCGCCGGAAAAGTACTGGAGAAACAAAATTTTTAACTTTGGCAAAACGCTGCCAAAACCAATAAATAGGTGGTTTTGAATTATATTTTCCAAAATAAAATTTAAAAAAAGTTCATATGTATCTTTTTTTTTGCCCTGCCGTGATGTTTTGTAAAACAAATACTGGCAAAACGATGTTTGCAAACGCTGGCAAAGCGTCCCAAATGAGTGTTCTGCCAGTCATTTATTTTTAACATCGCGGTTACCCAGTTGTATGCAAGTACTTGATTTTTCGTACCACTGTCAATTTCTGACTGAGATGTTTCAATATTCATAAAATGTACCACATTATTAATTAACAACTATTAAATAATTAAAAAATCCCGAAATCCCGTAAAATCCCGGGATCCCGAAAAATTCAGTAGTTCCGAAAATCCCGGGATCGCGAAATCGGGATCCCGGGATTTCATACAAAATCCCGAATCCCGGGATTTTCAAATATCAATCCCGATTGGCATCCCTACTAGAAACATACATATCAACTTTTAGAAACATACATATCAACTTATTTTGATTGGGTAAAATATCTAGGACATAATTGCAATTAAAATGAAAACTTCACTTATTTTCCTTTACATATGACGTAAATACATATTCAACTAAACTCTTTTTATCAAAAGAATCACAACTTCTGCATCAACATTTGCAGAAAATTCATTCTGATATACACATTTTACATCTTTTTTATTTCAAATAATTTTTATATGAATTTACTATGGCAACAGGAAATAAAGTACATTTTTGAACATGCATATTTTAAAATAAAGACAATCTGATGATAGTGAGCGGTGTCACTTGAAAATGCATTAATTGTCAACCATTGGTTCTAGGAAAGCTTTTTCATAAGTTTTTTCTCTATTGGTTGTAAAATAAAAATTTTAAATTCTATTTAGAATTTGTAATATTTGGTCTTAAACCGAACCAAAATAACACTCATTGTAAAATTGTTATTTTTTAGAAATTTGAACTTCAGTTATCTAAAACTTTGTTGAAATTGATTAGAAAATATATGTTTTATAATTCTGAATGGTTTTATCTGGGTTTTATATTTTAAGATTCGTCATAGACTCCTTAATTTTTAGGTATTAAAAAAGTCAGTCTTTTTCAGGTTTAGTCAATATTAACTTAAAATTTAGACACAAAATTCGAATTTTTTTTGATAAATTAAGTAACATGAGATTTTTACTAAAGGTACAAATTCAAATATTAGATATTCTTTCATCGCAGATTATTTATTAACGAAATCGTGAAAAAAGAGAAGTTTCAATTTTAAATTCATATATATGGAATATTATAGCAGCTTTTAAAACGTGCAATATATCAAATTAAAGGGCATATTTCATCATTTTAAAATGTTGCAAATATTAGCGTTACTACTTTCAATTTTATATTTTTTTGGAAAAAGTTTATTAAAAAATTTAATTTTCCTACAAAAACGTTTTTGCAAATATTTCTTAAACTATAGCTAACTTTAAATATCTAGCGCCATATTCGTGATCTGCGCCCCAAAGTCTATTAGAAATGACGTGACACAAACCCGATGCATCAAATTTTTCTTATTTTGTTGTACTGTGGTAGAGTTGTAAAAGTATTGAGTATTCCGGTACTGAGTACTCAATACTGGCTGTTTTTTTGAGTACTCAATACTAAAACGGTACTACTCAATACTTTTAAAGATGCAATTTTCCGTAGAAATGTGTATTTTTGTATGAAAATACAACTCTAAAAATAGTACTCTAAAAATACAACTCTGAAAATACAACTCTATTTGTGAAGCAAAGAAATTTGTAACGAATTTTTGGAAATAATTTTTTATTTAATTTATTTAAAATGTTTTAAATTAATTAAAATGTAAGTAACAATAGTTATTTAACACGTGTATTTGAATTGTTATTATTTTTCCTAATAAATACGAATTCATAACATTTTTATTTTTAAATTCAAAAAAACCGTTAAAAGTATTGAGTAGTATCGAGTCTCAATTGAAAAGTATTGAGTAGTATTGAATACTCAAAAAGTATCGAAATTTCACAACTCTATACTGTGGAAGAGGGGGGATGGGAAACCAAGTTGTTTAAAAAGTACATACACAGAAAAAATTATTAACTTTAAATATCTAATTAAATATATGTGACCTTCTCCGAGAAAAGGGACCTAGTGTGTGAAAATAAAGTTTTGAGAAAAACGCATTTAAAGTTAAATTAAAAATAAAATTTTAATTTTTTTCTCATTTTTATCGAAACGCGTTTTTTGACACACTAGGTCCCTTTTCTCGGAGAGCGTCACATATATTAAAAATAAAAATTGTTTCTAATCAAGTATTTAATTGAATTAATTAATATTTTAACTGACTTTTAAATATTTTGCAAAAACATATGCAGTACTCCAAATACATATGGGCAAATCTACGGAACCGGGCGATTCCATGTACCACGGGATTTAAACCATTTTAATAACAATATATAATATCTTTGATGGTATCAGCATTTTCGAGGCAACGAATTTAGGCGGACATCTTAAATTTTAATATTTATACTGTTAATGTGGTCTTCTCAATTAAAAACTACCCTAATTTACCCTAATTTTGCTTGTAACTTTCAAGAGTTTTTCAACTCTTTTGGTTATAACTTTTTCAGCATAAAAGGAAATCGCCCAAAACCTTTGGTGGATAATAATTATGATGTTAGAAAATCTCCCACTTGATGAAAAAAATAGGTGCCCTCAATTAGAAACAAATGGTAGTTCTTTAAAATCTGTAACTCTGTTTTTTGAATAAAGAGTAATTTCAGACATTTTTAATTTTTGCGCATTCAGTCTCAATGCAATTGAAAATTTTTTGATACTGACATATAACTGATAAGTAAACAAAAAAATTGAGATTAAATTAATAAGTGTGCCTTCAAAAATAAAGAAAATATGGCACTAATAATCTCTTCACTTCTATGCGTGAACAACTTGAAATTTGATATTTTTGAAGGGCAAGTTGAGAAATAATTAGTTGCAGTCCTACGTGATCGGTATATATCGATGATACTATTATTGTGTGTAAGTGATAAATGGATCGTACTATTAGTTTGGTGTCCAGACCCATTTTAGGTTAAATTTTTTAGCTTTTCATAGATTTTTGGAGCTAAAAGTGATGTAGAAACGAAACGGATAATCCGATCCTTACACACAGCAATATTAATTGCGATATATATCATATAAGCCAGATTTTAGCAATTCATTCTTTTATCTGTGGATGTGCTAGTCAATTTAAAGCAGTGGCGGATTTAGGCCGGTCTGGGTTGGGCAAAGCCCACCCCAGAATTTTGAAAGATATAACTATAATTCTTGTATCTATGATTTTGATGGGAAAAAGTATTGTAATATTATTTTTTTGTAAATATCAATTAATCCTGTGTTTTGGTTGTAAAAATGTCCGCTGGTCTCCTAAGAAGTTAATTTGTTGGAATCTAAGGGTCAGTTTTATATTCAGAACTTAGATCGATTTTTGTCTTAAATATTTAAGAAATCTTGTTTAAAACATTCTTACTTAAAAAGTATTTATTAGAATCACAGATTTAGAATCTTTTTTGGTACGATAAATATTTTAGATTTAATAGTTTTTTAAAGAAATAGTTAATATCTAACGAGGAAATTGCTTCAAACTAAACACTACTATTTTGATGAAATTTCAAAATGTTGTAGAGAAAAAAATTCCAAGATGAACATCTCACGGTTTTTGACTACCTCGGTAATTTAAGTGGTCAAAATAGAATGGATTCGTCCGAGGTGGACGAAAAAATGAGACAAGTTGATATTGTATTTCTTTTTCCTATTAAATATCCAAATTTCATTGTAATCTGAGAGTATAGCTTGGAATACGTTCCTTGTACGAGGTTTTCTTCAGAAAAATAGAGTTTTTTATAAAAACAAAGGAATTTTGATAGGAAGCTACCGGGATTATTGAATTTCGAAAATTATGAAAATTTTATCAGAAGGGAGTCATTTTTTAAAATTTTTTTGGATGAAAAAATTGTAAGCATAATGTTGAATGTGTTTTTTTTTTAGATTAAGAGTTTGGGAATGGGCAAATAATCAGCCGAACATAAATAGGTCCCTTGCCCACCCCAGAAAAATTGTGAAGGTACGCCAATGATTTAAAGTTGGATTTTTAGCGTATTGTACAGCGGAAATTGATATAAAGCCTTAAAATAAAATTCGATCTGTTTAGCACTTTCACATAATGACAGCTATGATAAGATCTACCGTTCCAGATAGATTGGACTTCATAATTCTTAAAACTGTGGATGTGCCTTCAATTTGAATTTATACTCTTAGCGAATTTTGGAGAAAGATATGTTGTAGAGAATACGAAATTTGTCCGATCCGTTTAGCACTTTCAGATAATAGTAATGAAGATATGTACCATTCAAGACATATTTGACCCCATAATTCTTTAAACCGTGGATGTGCCATTCAATTTTGTGCTGCAGTTTTGAGGGAAATTTATATGGGCACAAGTCCAAACATAGACCTATTTAAACCAAAATTAATAGAATTCGCCCCTGGGCCGATATAAATCGGTCTACTAAATTTGATCAAAAAATCTTAATATTTGCGACCTGTAGCGTGAGCACAAGAATACATGGAGAGACAGACGGACGGACGGAAAAATTAAAAAAACAACATTACTTGTAAGCAATAATGGAAATATAGCGCGACTATGCATTTTCGAATGAAATTACCGTGATGGTTGAAAAATTTGTGTGATCTTTTTTCATTAAATCGAGGTAAAAGTGTGTAAAAACAACTCAAAAATAGCCAAAAAAGGTTTCTGGTAACTTTGACCTCAATTTGCTCAAAAACCTGATGTGCTGGAAAAATTTGGAAACCAAATTCGGACTCAGCACGGAAAAGTTACTTGAAAATGAGTGCTCGCATGCCCGAAAAATCCAAAAATTTTAAAATATTTATTAGCGAAAATGTGTGCGGTTTTTTGTTTATTACTTTTTCAGCACTCAAACAAATTTATTCACGCGAACGGATTACTTCTTTTTAATGTATTTTAAATAAGTTAATCTATAAAAAAAATGTGTGCCACTAATTTGAAATTTTTTATTTTTAAAATCTGAAATCGACCTGTTTCGTAGATTTTAATTGATATTATTACTACTTTAATCAAAATTTGAGTAAAACTGCAGTTTATGGGGTTTCGGCAAAAAAAAAAATATGACCTCTCTGGAATTATAAAAGAAAAAAACCGAAGTTAATTGTGGAAGGGGCTTGGCCCCGGGAGGCCCGTGGGGGGCAAAAAACGGGGGGACACAGTAACATATAAGTGTTAAAGGAAATTGTCTCACGATTCCAAAAATGTAATTTTTTTGTATCCATAAAACATAGCCCTAACTAGCGCCATTTTTCGAACAATATGGGGGGTCGAAAAAAGTAAAAATTAGTATGAACGAAAAAGGTACTCAAATGAAAGGAAATTTTCTCTCGATTTCAAAAATGAGGTTTTTTAACTAATCCGTTGGACGTGAATCGAATTAGAGGCATTTTGTTAAATTTTAGATCTTCAAAAAATTAAAAAAGTCTAAAATCACATTATTTTAGTTTAAAACCCTGTAAATGTCCATTTTTTGTTGTTTATTTTGAAAATTTGGAACACAAAAGGCAGTTGGAAGGGGAAATGACAAAAGGAGTAAATTTTTATTGATGGGAAATGCAATTTCATAACTGATATAGTTGAATTGGAATTGGTAAAAATTGCCAAAAAAAAATTTTTTTTAATGTTAAACTCAGATAAAAAAGTTTGTAAAAAAATTTGTAAACAGTTTCCAATCGCACTATACTATTTTTATACTGATTTTTAGTATAATTTTTATTTTTAGTAATCATTTTTGCTATTCTCTTATTACAAGTTACGGATTTTTTTTTACTAATTTTCGCTGCCGATTTCAGCAAAACATTTTACTAATTTTTCAAAACCGGGTGCTAAATTTAGCAGAAAAATATACTAATTTAAAAATATCTTTTTTTTTTGATTTTTTACAATTCTTGTTTAGTTTATATTTGTTACTATTGATATATTCTTAGTTTGGAAATAACACCCAGAAAATTTTATTGCATCTCCAATGCATAAAACGGTAATAAGTGGAGTACCATTTGCAATTTTGACTCCAAATTTCAAGTACGATGAAGTAATTATACGCTTGCTAGAATCGAAAGAAAAAGTTTTTTTTATTAATTGTTTTTTTTTTAGATTTTACAGTTTTTTTATTTTTTAGTACAAGTTTTTGCTAATTTCAGCAGATTAATTTTAAATTACAGTTTACAGGAATTTACTGAAATTTAGTAGCTGCAACTACAGTAGACTCGCGGTAACAAAAACACCGCCTTAGGTGAACACCGGCTAATATGAACAACATTTTTTTTACACTGACTACTCTGTAGCGTGAACACGGCTCTAAAGCCCTATAACGTGAACAAATTTAAAATGCAATCAACAAACATAGAAAACGTTGTTTTGTTTTCTACATTTGTCGGTTATCTCAATTAATCCAGAGGTTTGAACCTTTTCTTCCGTCCAGTAACTCTTCCCAATAAGCACACAGGTTTTAAAAATTCAAGTGCTTTAAACTTTACTTGAAGTAAGTTAGATTTCAAATTCTAGCATTTGTATATTTAACAAAAAAATTTCAAACTTGAATTTTTGTTTCCCTTTTGCTGAAGTATCCCTACGGGGAAAGGGACCGGTCCCAGATGACACGCAGGATAGGTCCCAAGGGGGCGGAGACCGGTCGCTGATCGGTCTTTTTGTTTGAAAGAGACATATCACTTTAACATGGCGTTGTCATTGGAAATGACCAATTTCAACAGTTTAGACACATTGTGGCAGTAAGGTGGTGTGTCTAAAAATAGCTTTTCAAATAAACTAATAAAAAATTAAGAATTAAAAATAATCTACTTGGCGTTGAAGTAGGGCTCGATAACACAACTTTCTGCTTGTAAGGCAAACGCTCTACCGTCTGAGCTAACGTTGCTTATGCGTGATGCCTGGCTGATGGTTAAGTTATATGTTTTTCGTTTCTGTTCAAATAAAAAAGAGAAAGAAAAAGCAAACACACACAGCAAATAGAAAAACATGGAAAAGAAAAAAATAGAAAATAAAACAACATTAACACACACACATATATGGTGAAGTGTCTTGAATATGCCCCCGATTGACCGGTCATGGGATAGGTCCCTTAATGGCAGTTGGCCATAATTAAATTAAAAAATCAATTAAAAATTGGAAAACTACCTCAAAACCTCTGATAATATAATTAAAAATTCCCCTTAACTTACAAAGAAAATTTAAATGAAATACCAATAGTTAAAACTAAAACAGCTTTAACATTAAAAAAAACATTGAAAATACATAACTTAAAATTTCTTAGCAAAACATTATAGAAATTTAAAATAAGAGCTAAAATAAGCAAATCGTGAAAAAATAAATAAAAAAGTAAAATAAATAAAAAATATTTTTAAAAATATGCCGCGAATTTTGTTTTTATTTAGGTATCGGTCAAGTTTTTTTAAAAGCAACAGTGAAAATAACGGATCAGAAAATACTTAGAAAATTAATTCATTTTCTATTGTTCATATTTGTACTAATTTAGTAATATGCCTTCGGTTGACCGGTCACGGGATAGGTCCTTGGAGGGCAATTGACTCCTCATTCCCCGTAGGGATGCTATTGAAATAAAATGCAATTAAAGTTGTATTCAAGCCTTGAAACTGGAAAACAGGGCTGGAATTGAACTTGTTTTCAACTTGAATTCCAGTGAAATTGTTTATTGGGTTTTGATTCTAATTGAGTGTTTGCAGGTTAGTTTTTAATTTGCTGATATCCATGAATGGACTGAAGATCTTCCATACGCAACCGAAATGAACTAAGTTTTGACCAGTGATGAAAGTGAAAGCAAGGACAGTATTCTGGAAAGAGCACATACCAGAATAGAGCCTAGTGAGGCAATCAACATTTTTAATAAAGCTTTGGAATGGGCGGAAGATGAAAACATAAGTCCAACAGATATCAGCCTACTTAAACGTCTCCGCGAAAAGGACGTGTTAAGCAATTTGCAAAAAAAGAAAATTCAGAAAAAGATAACCCATTTTTTAAATTAATTTCAACGTAAATTTTTTTTTTTCTTAACAAAACATATGTATGTTATGAATAACAATCCAAAACACAAAAAAATATATGAATTTGAGTTAAAACACATGTCTAATTTATTTGGATAATTTAAAGAATTACACCTTCGTAAACATGAACAACTTCGCAAACGTGAACACGCTGGGTTTTTAATAGTTCACGTTACCGCGAGTCTACTGTAATTATTTATATTAATTTCATTGTACGAAAATTATGATATTTAGTAAGTTTTTTAACTGATTTTAGCAAATCGATTTTGAATTGCAGTTTACATAAATTTTACTGAAATTTAGTAGTGGCTACTAATTTTTTATACTAATTTTATTGTACTACAGATCAGCAGACATGTGTTGCTAAAATTAGCAACAAATACCGCTGGCCTCAAAACAGTTAAATTTCCCGTAAAACAGCAACATTTTCAGTAGCCATTACAGACTTTTTTGGTTGAGTGTAGGTATACCTAAACTTTTTAGATGATATAAACATTAAACTTTTTGATGGAAAATGCAATTTCCGAAGTGATAAATATATTGTTATTGCGCCGCAGGGAAATTTTTTTTTGTAAAAATCGCGCGATATTTTACCATATTTAATAATAAACAAATAAATATTGTATTCAAAATTATACTGCATTATCGACATATTTTTTCACACTAGCACTTTAAAATTTGTCTATTTTTCGAATTTTTTTCATAATTTTATACTTACTAAAAGCTATTAACTATAAAGTATCATAACTGTCAAAAAAAATTTTTTTTATTTTATTCCGATTTTTATTAATTGAAATGTACATAATAAAATTGCATTAAAAATTTTTTAAAATGAAAAAGTCGATATTTTTAATTTTTGGCCACCCTCGCGACTCTGTGGGCCATGAGGTTAACCGTATCTCTATAGTATTCTTACTCTATGCTCTTAGCAAAGGCGATTAAATATAAAAATAGTAAGAAATTATGCAATACCGAATGAAATCAGTTTTGAAATGTGATATTTTGGGATTTTACAAGAGCTTTTAATCGAAATCACGGAAATTATAAGGAAATAATTTTGAATATCGTTAAAGATTATAACAGTATTATGTTTATTATGCTTACTATGCTTACTATTATTATAAAAAATATATCTTAGTGCTACGAATTTAGTTTCCGCCCATTTTCTGAATTAATAAAGTAAGACTAATGTATTCATGAACCAGTTAAGTGTACAACATCAATACTAATGTAAGAATTAAATTTATTCAAAGCACGTTTTCCTGTTATAGACATATACATACGATATTATGTTTCTCTAATGGGAATGATAACCCACAAAGCATCTGATTGGTTGTGATGTGCGCATCTGCTGGAATATAAATATTTATATAATGTGTACTTCCTATGGTTTTTTGTATATAAAATAAATATCTTACATACCATATGATAAATATCCCAACCAAAAAGCTTAGGGGTAAGTCCAATATATTTTCCATTACCAATTGAAGTTTATTTAAAAAGTAATAGGTAGTTTGTTTTCAATTGAAGAATCAATTAAAATAAATATAAATATATTGTTTAACTTTTTGTATCAGTTATCAAAAACAAATTATAAAAACATAAGTAGTTTCAGTAGAGGTTGACATTTTCAGTTAAATGTTTAACCCTCTTACCGGCAAGCCTGCCTCTAGGTGGGGTATAGTAAATTGACCACAAATGCACAAAGTAAGACCATAAGGATACCTTTAAAGAACATCGCTTTAACTTGAAAACGAATACACGGATTTCTCTAAAATTTGGCAGAAAGGATATATTTAGTATTAGTAGCAAAGCTTATAAGTTTGAACAATATATCGTCACCTTAAATGCAAACGGACGTAACTACACAAAAATTCGAGTTTTTTATTGATAATGGTTCGTTTTATCAAACTACATGTTCACACAAAATTTTAGACTTCTACGATCAAAAATGGTGACTTTATTAAAGAAATTCAAACGGACGTAACTACAAGTGCATGTATTTCTTAATGCAAAAAGACTTAACTACACTCTTGTATGAAAAACATACAAACACATGTAGTGTGTAAGCTTGTGTCAGCGTTGCCACAATGGGAATTCAAAATCTACAAAATTTTAGTTATATTTTAGTACAATATAAATGACAATTTACCCTGCTTAATTCAGAAAAACCTTTTTTTGAATATTAGTAGACAACAAACAGCAACAAAATGCTGTTATATCTCCAAATTTTAGTTATATTTAAGTTATCCTAATTTTTGCATTAAAAATACAAAAATTGTTTTTTGGACTTTCTATATTTTCATATATTTAGTTAGAATATTCTTCTACCTTAAGTCCAAATTCTAATATGATATTGTCATATTAGATTTTTTTTATTGTTTCAAAAAGGGGGTTGATCATTTTCATGATAGACAATACAATTGTTTCATAGGCATCACCCTACTCTTCAGTTGTCCGTAATAAGAAAATGATAACTTTCTTACTCAAACCAAGACATTACATAAGGTACAAAAAATCAACGTGACGAGAATTTTATACTTTCGTATATGAACTGTCTGATTTGGTAAAACCAGTTATAAATCAACTCCTTTTTGAAAGCAACAATTACGTACGTTAGGCGAAACAGTGAGAAAAAACAAAGAAAATGAAGAAAAAAGAAAGCAAAAAAAAAAACAAATTAAAAAAAAATATCTACAACTAGGCCTCATAATCGACCAACCAAAACAAGGAGAAGGAAACTCAAATGATGGAAATACTGCAAGGAGATTTTTTTCTGATCCAGAAACTGCAGCATCTATCACAGGTGTAGATTATGAATTAATAATATTACATGGGAAACAAATAATTCATAACAATATGCTACCAATAGGAGATCTATCTGAAGAAGCGCAAGAAAAAAGGAACAAAGACAACAGATTCTTTCGCGAGCACAACACAAGACAAATATCCAGATGGGCACGTGAGTGAATTTTCACTCACACTCACTCACGCTCACGAGAAAAAAAATCTAATCACGCACAACCACTCACGATAAAAAAATTAAATTGAACTTTCACACTCACAGTCACACTCACGCGTTATTCACGTGATTCATGTAAATTCAATAAACAAAAGCTTCCCAGAAAAAAATAATCTCTATCTTTTTCTATAAAGGGTTTTTCAATAAGAGCGCTACAAAAGTTTTTTTAAATAAAACAAAAACGGTTTTGGATATTAATGAAATTCTTTATTCCTGTGAAAGTACGTTCGATGCCATTATGTATGGAAATCGATCTCTTTTGCATGGCCACCACGGGCACGCTTGCAGAAGTCCATACGCTGAACCCAATTTTCAACGGTTTTCAAGCATAAATCGGCCGATATTCGTACGAAGTTCATCAATCGTCGATGGCTTGTTGGCATAGACCATAGATTTGAAGTAGCTCCACAGGAAATAGTCCAACGGCGTCAAATTGCATGACCGAGGCGGCCTATCGACTGGACCATTTCGTGAGGTAACACGTTCTCCAAACTTGGTTTGCAATAAATTGATTGTGACATTCGCTGTGTGGCTTGTGGCGCCGTCCTGTTGGAACCACATGTCCTCCAAGTCCATATCATCCAATTGGGGCCAAAAATATTCGGTTATCATTGAACGGTAGCGATTCCTCTTCACAATAACGTGCCGGTCTTGATCATCACGGAAGAAGCACGGCCCAATGACGCCGCCGGCCCATAATCCGCAACAAACCGTAATTTTTTCGGGATGCAATGATGACTCATGGAGTACGTGTGGGGTGCTGTCTGACCAATAACGCATATTTTGTTTATTGACGAAGCCATTCATTATGACGACCATAAATTGGACGTAGCGCTCTTAACATTGAGGCCACTGACTCTGAATTTCGGTAGTAAATTTTAATAATTTCGACTCGTTGTTGGCTCGTATATCTTTCCATCATAAAATGGCAAACCTTACTAAAGAGAAATGTCAAAAGAGCGGCAAGAAATATGGCGTCGTTTGCTGTCCCTGTCTTTCTACTTTTGTAGCGTCCCTGTTGAAGAACCCTTTATAAGGTTAAAAAGGGGAAAAGAGCCCCCCTTGACGGCCTGCCCAAACCGCTAGAGGTAGGAAGTTGAAATTTGGTATAAGGGTTCCTCCACTATCGTAGACATCCACCAAGACGGAATTTTTTTGAAATTTTTACAGAGGGGGGCCAAAAGGGGGAAAAATCTCCCCCTTGAGGGCCTGCTCAAACTGCTGGAGCTATGAAGTTGAAATTTGGTATGTAGGTTCCTCAACCGGTGTAGACGTCCGATGGGACGGAAATTTTGGAAATTCTTATCGGGACGGGCAAAAAGGGCACAAAAAAAGTACCTTTTTCCAAAAAAAGTACCTTTTTCCAAAAAAAGTGCCTTTTTCCAAAAAAGTACCCTTTTCCAAAAAAGTTCTTTTTCCAAAAAAAGTACCGTTTTCCAAAAAAGGTACCGTTTTCCAAAAAAATTTACCTTTATCAGAAAAAAGTACCTTTTTCAAAAAAGTACATTTTTCCAAAAAAAGTACCTTTTTCCAAAAACAGTACCAAAAAAAAGGACCTTTTTCCACAAAAAGCACCTTTTTCCAAAAAAAGTACCTTTTCCCAAAAAAGTACCTTTTCCCAAAAAAGTACCTTTTTCCAAAAAAGAACCTTTTTCCAAAAAAAGGACCTTTTTCCAAAAAAGTGCCTTTTTCCAAAAAAGTACCCTTTTCCAAAAAAGTTCTTTTTTCAAAAAAAGTACCGTTTTTCAAAAAAGGTACCGTTTTCCAAAAAAATGTACCTTTATCAGAAAAAAGTACCTTCTTCAAAAAAGTACATTTTTCCAAAAAAAAAGTACCTTTTTCCTCAAAAAGTACCTTTTTCCAAAAACAGTACCTTTTTCAAAAAAAGTACCTTTTTCCAAAAAAAGGACCTTTTTCCAAAAAAAGGACCTTTTTCCAAAAAAAGGACCTTTTTCCAAAAAAAAATACATTTTTCCTAAAAATAACTTTTTCAAAAAAAGTACCTTCTTCCAATAAAGTACTTTGTAATAATAAAGTATCTTTTTCCAAAAAGTTTCGCTTTTTCCAAAAAATTCCATTTAAAAAAATATAATTTCACAAAAAGTACTTTTTTTCCTCCCCCCACGGATATCTCCACTAAAACAAGGTTTCTTGATATTCGACGTCCGCTAAGACGGGATTTTTGGAAATTCCTACCGGAATGGGCAAAAATCCGAAAAGTCTCCCCATAGACGGTCTCACAAATTGGAAAAGTGTCCCCCTTAACTGCCTGCCCAAACCACTCGAGGTAAGAAGTTGAAATTTGGTATAAAGGTTTCTCCACTGTAGTTAGGGTTTATCCCGGGAAATCCCGCATAAAATTCGCGGGAATCCCGCCCTTTTTTCAATCCCGCAATCCCGGGAATTTTACGCGGGATTTCCCGTGATTTTTTTTACACTTTTACAGTAGTTTTAGCTAGTTTTATTGCAATTTTAGAAGCTTTATTTAAATTTGAAGCATTGATTTTTTTAAAATAATTTAAACAAAGAATATTTAAAATTAAAAAATACGGTTTAAAATTTAATAAACTGAATTAAGCCAAATTGTTTTTGGATGCCAATTGAATTTGGTTTAGTTAAACCGAAAAATATTTTATTAGCAATTACCAAATTTACAAACTAAAATACTTGTCCTTCGGTAATTTTTTTCTTCTTTAAGGTGATGATATTTGTTCAAATAAAGCAATATTTATATAGGCTGTTTTAAACTACAAGATTCTCGGAAAGATTTTGCAACCTTGCCTATATGTTTTGCACGTGTACTGAAGTAAAATCGTACCGAAAATCTTATACTTAGTGTAAACCAGCTTTATACAACATTTCAGCATCATTATTTCAGTTCCAAATACCTCCAAAAAACTAGGGATTAAAGTTTGAGTTTCTTTTACGTCAAATAATTTCATTTAAAGTTCAATTGCTATTCCTTTATTTTAAATATATTTTTTAAATATTATTAATTTTTAAAATAACAAATACATCAGATGCTTTTTCAAATTATTTTGAATATTTTATTTGCTAATTCAAAATGCAACTAAATATGAAAATTAAATAATTTCTTTTTAAGGAGTTGTGGCATAAAAAATTTCTATTTAAGAAAACAAATTAAGGTTATGAAACTATTTAATATTTTAGTGTCTACTTTTATAAAACAATTTAGGCGAATTTGCCTAAAAAATTCTGTGAAAAATGCTCCCTTTTAAACTTTTTTATAAAACTAATTCTATACGGATACTTCTGAAAATCTGCATAGAAAAAAACAAAATAAATATACAAAATATCTATATCTAATTTTTGGATTTCATGTATAAGAAATATTTAAGCAAAAAATTGATTTTAGTTCTGACTATAAAACTGGTCCGACACAAGTTTGCACCCATTAACAATTCCAATATATCTTGAAAAATGGGATCAAAATAATATAACCGTGTCTTTCACTTTTCTATATCAATTCGTTTAACAGCTTGAACCGCGAAATTAATATTTAGTTAATATATTACTAAGAGTTTTTTTAATTAGGACGGCCTTCCATATAAATATATTACATAAATACTAATTCACGATTTAAATTGTTAAACGAATTGACCTGGAAAAAGTGGAAGACATGGATATTTAGCCCTCCTTTCAGAAAATTTTCGCATGGATACAACCAAAAGATAAACTTTGTCGAACGGTGTTTAAAGAAAAAGTAGTTTTTCAAGTACAATATATGTCGAATTTATATATTTTCTAACGAGCGGGAATTCCCGGGATCCCGGGAAATTCCGAAAAAAATCCCGCTGTCCCGGGAAATGAAAAAGTCCGGGAAAAGTAAAAACCCTAACTGTAGTAGACATCG
This sequence comes from Leucophora obtusa, assembly GCA_949987735.1. Taxonomy (NCBI): domain Eukaryota; kingdom Metazoa; phylum Arthropoda; class Insecta; order Diptera; family Anthomyiidae; genus Leucophora; species Leucophora obtusa. The sequence continues at coordinate 112,526,773 of OX465299.1, forward strand.
ACTAAGTTTGTATTTTTGGAATTCCCTAGAGGATATCCCAAAAGGGGGCTGTTTCCCCCTTGACGGCCTGCCCAAACTGCTGAAACTATGTAGCCGAAATTCGGTATGTGAGTTCCTCCTTCTGTGTAGGCGTCCGCTTAGACGGAATTTTTGGAATTCCTATCGGGAGGGAGATAAGGGGAAAAGTATTCTCCTTGACGGCCTGCCCAATCCCTTCTGGCCATCCTATAATTTTAAATATGTATTCCCTGGAGTAGGACTAACTCACCGGCAACGTAATTTTTCTATTTTGTAACAGAAACATGGTAAAACTGGGGGCTGAAAGGGAAAAATGGGTCTCAATAACGGCCTGCCCAAACCGCTGAGGCAATGAAGTTGAAATTTGGTATGAATGTTCCTCATCCATCGCAGACAGCCGCGAAGATGGAATTTTTGCAAATTCCTAAAGGGAGGGGCAAAAAGAAGAAAGCCTTCCCTTGGTGGCCTGTAAAAACCCCTTCGGCTAGAAACCTGAAATTTAAAATGTGGGTCCCTGGAGTAAGGGCTAACTTATTAGAAAGATACTATTTTGAATTTTGGACAGGGTCGTTATAAAATAGGGGCTCAAAAGGGACAGATCGTCCAAATTGCTGGAACTAGGAAGCTTAAATTCGGTACTTAGTCCTCTTCCAGCCTAATTTCAACCGGGAGGGACAAAAAAAGAAAAAGTGTCCCACTTGACAGCCTGCTCAAACTGCTGGAACTAGGAAGCTGAAATTCTCTGTCGATGGATTTTCGGAAATTCCTACCGAGAGGGGCACACATAGTAAAAGTTGGCTAGAAACCTGAAATGTAAAACATATGTTCCTTGGAGTATGGGCTCACTTATCGGGAAGGTGCTTTTTGGAATTTTGGACAGGGACATTGCAAAAATGGGGATTAATGAAGCGAAAAGTGCCGCTTAAAGGCCTGCCCAAACCGCTGGAGGTAGGAAGTTGAAATTTGGTATTAAAGTTCCTCCTCTATTGTAGACATCCGCTAAGATGAGCTTTTTGGAAATTTCCACATGTAGGGTCAAAAACAGGAAAAGTCTCCCCCTTAACGGCCTGGCCAAACTGCTGGAACTAGGGAGCTTAAATTCGGTATTTGGGTTCCTTCTCCGACGTAGACGTCCTACGACGGTATTTTTTGAAACTCATACCGGGAGGGGTAAAAAGTGAAAAAACTTCCCCCTTGCCGAGTTGGGCAAACTACTGGATATAGAGACCTACAATTATGTATGTAGTAGGTTCCTCCTCCAATGCAGACGTTCTCGGAATTTTTGGAAATTCCTACCGGGAGGGGTAAAAACAGAATAATTCTCCACCTTGATGGTCTAACCGAACCCTTCGGTTAGAAACCCGTAATCTATAATATGTTTTCCTTGGAGTATGGGCTAACTTATCGACAAGCCATTTTTAGGACTTTGGACAGGAACGTGGTAAAAATGGTGGCTCAAAAGGGGGGCAATTTTCCCCTTTTGAGCCACCATTTTTACCCCCCGCCTGAACATCTGCGTCTTTAGCTAGAAACCTAAAATTTAAAGAAGGGTGTATATGGAACACTTAAATTAAGAAACTAAATAGGAAACGAGTGGAATTGAAACACTACACAAGTGGAACGAAATGGATATAAACGTTGAACGAGTGGAATTGATATTATAGACAATGGAAATGGATTGGAAGAGGCAACGAAATGGAAAGAACTATAGAACGAAATGGAATGAGGAGCAAGATGGCATAGAATGGGGAACGAGTGGAATTGAAACACTGCAGTTAAAAGAGGAATGGAACGGAGCAAGTGCAAAGAAATGGAATGGAAAGAGAAGCGACTGATATCAATATCGATACACAAGACAGTAGGAATGAAATGGAATCAAACGGGGAACGAGTGGAATTGGAATAACAGATAATGGGAACGAAATGCAATGGAATGGTGAACGAAATGGAATCTTGGAAGGAGTTGCATTGGAACACTTAAATTGTTAAACAAAATGGAATGGAATTGGAATGACTCAAACTGCCGGAGTTTGGTACTTGAAATTTCGCATGCGATTGAGGCAGATTATATATATTTCGGATTTTTACTGGGAGGATCAAAAAGGGGTGAAGAACCCCTTTTAATTACCTATTCAAACACTATCCACGGAATATGAAACTTATGTAGCATTGAAACATACTCTCCAAAAAGTTAAACAAATTTTCTAAAAGAGAAAAAACCTTAGAAAAAGAATGGAACTTATATATTCTGATATTTAAACTGCAGGTAACGAAGCACCGGTGGAAGAAACCGACGCAGTAAATTTTCCAACTGAATTTGTGAATTTACTTGAATTGCCAGGTCTACCTTTACATAAACTGGAATTAAAAAAAACTTCAATGCACGCTAACAACGTAGCGACCCTGCTTTACTTTACTTTATTTTTTATTTATTTATTTATTGATTTCCAACACAACAAGATACAAAATCTTATAATTAAAGTATTGGATTTTTGAAGTGTACATATATATTTATAATTAACACACAATTTTGAGAAATTAAATAACTTAATAATAAATATAAATATTGTACAATTTTTCAACAAATGTAAAATATTATTAACATAACATATTTAAGACAAAACTAAAAAACTAAAAAGTGGTAAAATTTTTATCAGAAATGTTAACAAAACGTTTTAACTATAAATTTCAAACAATTTTTTCTTAAAATGTATTGCGTTGCTTATAGATTGAATGGTTGTTGGTAGCGAATTCCAAAGACTTATTGATTCGACATAAAATTGCCATTTGGATACTAAACATTCGTACCAAATATGTCTTATGTCATGTGTTCTTTCAGTTCGCGAAAACACAAGTCTATTATACAGATATTTTGGATGACGCATATATATTACCTTTTGTAAGAATAACAAAGATTTTATTCTCAGTAGGTTCCCAAATATTACTCCATAGAGCTTTTTTGCGTAAAACGAAACAGAATCAAATCTGTGTATATTAAAGACATATCTTAAGATTGCATTGTAAGTAGGCCCTAGCTTCTTACTACTTTTGGAATCAGTGCATGCATATATTTCGCACCCATATAGAAGAGTGGGCATAAGATATGTTTTTGCGAGTAATATGCGTACATTAAGTGGAGTGAGATGTTGAGTACTCCATAGTGACCTTAACATTCCGAAAACTTTTCCAGTTGCAGCATTTATGTGTTCAGACCATGTTAAAGTGTTATTGAAAATAACGCCGAGATTTTTGGCTGATGATACAATTTCTATTTTCTGGTTGTTTAGCATTATTATCGGTTCAAAAGGTAGTTTTTTCATAGTTCTCTTTGTTATGGTCAGACATTTGGATTTCGAGGGATTAAGGCATAAACCATTTGTATTCGCCCAAATATGAATACGTTCCAGATCCATATTCAGTTTTTTAACACAATCATTTAAATTTCCGATGTCCCTACTGATATATAACTGCACGTCATCAGCGCACATGTGTATTTTACTATACGATAATTGTTGCTCTAGATCATTTACGTAAATTGTAAATAGTAAAGGCCCGAGTATTGATCCTTGCGGTACGCCTTTTACGACTGGTAACACGCATGAGTTGTTATTATCTACAGTAACTAGGGTTTATGTCCCGGGAAATCCCGGGAATCCCGCCCTTTTTCGGATCCCGCAATCCCGGGAATTTTGTGCGGGATTTCCCGGGATTTTTTAATTCTTTTACGAAAGTTTTAGCTAGTATTAATGCAATTTTGGAAACTTTATTTAAATTTACAGCATTGATTTTTTAAACTAATTTAAACAAAAAATATTTAAAATTAAAAAAATACGATTTAAAATTTAATAAACTGAATTATGTTTGTTTTTGGATGTCAGTTGAATTTGGTTTAGTTAAACGGAAAAAAATTTGATCAGCCATTACCAAGTTTACCAACATGATGATCTTTGTTCAAATAAAGCAATATTTGTATAGGCTGATTTACATTATATGATTTTCGGAAAGATTTTGCAACCTTGCCTATAAGTTTTGCATGTATACTGAAGTAAAATCGTACCGAAAATCTTATAGTGTAACCAGCCTAATACAACATTCCAAGATTATTATTTCAGTTCCAAATACATCCAAAAAACTAGGCATTAAAATTAAAAAATTGGTAATATTTTCGTATTTTCAATTGACATAAGTATTTTGAGTTTCTTTAACTTAAAATAATTTCATTTAAAGTTCAGTTGCTATTCCATTATTTCAATTGTATTTTTCAATCTTATTTATTTTCAAAATAATCCATCAGACGCTTTTTCAAATTATTTTGGCTTTTTCTATATGTTAATTTCAAATGCCACTAAATATGAAAATTCTATAATTTCTTTTTAAGTAGCTGTGGCATAAAAAATGTCTATTCAATAAAAGCAATTAAAGTTAAACTATTTAATAATGTTTTAGTGTCTATTTTTATAAAACAATTTAGGCAAATTTGCCTAAAAATTTGTGTGGAAAATACTCACTTTCAAAATATTTTATAAAAATAATTCTAGACGGATACTTTGGAAAATCTGCGTAGAAAGAAACAAAATATTTAGAAATAGAAATTTTTGGATTTCATATTTAAGAAATATTTAAGCAACAAATCGATCTAAATTCTGACTATAACACTGGTCCGACACAAGTTTGCACCCATTAACTATTCCAATATATCCTTAAAAAAGGGATGAAAATAAAATACCCGTGTCTTTCACTTTTTCTATATCAATTCGTTTAACCGTTTGAACCGCCAATTAATATTAAGTTAATATATTTCTAAGAGTTTTTTAAAATTAAGACGGCATTCCATATAAATATAATATTAATTCACGATTGTTAAACGAATTGATCTAGAAAAAGTGGAAGACATGGATACTTTATATTTAGCCATCCTTTTGGAATATATTAAACTAGCGGGCACAGCCCGCTACGTTGTTAGCGTGCTTTAAAGTTTAGAGGGGGGGACAATTTTTTTTAAATTCGCTTTTTATTTAAAGTACAGTTTTTATAATAAAAGCCTTCACCCAGCCACCACAAATAAATACTTCGGCACAACAATGGGTTTAAAATAAATAAATATTTGATCACTTTTTCTCATGAAAGTGGATTGTTGGTAATGAATCCATAATAAATTGCAATATACGTGTGTATGTTAAGATAATTTGGTAAAGTGCGAACTTAGGTAGATAGACCCGTAAGTAGTTTTGTTCATTTGTGTTTTGAATAACGTAAAGCAGGGTTGGAAAGCATTTCATAATATTAAAAATAGCGGGCAAAACCCGCTACGTTGTTAGCGTGTCTTAAAGTTTTTTTTTTAATTCCAGTTTATGTAAAGGTAGACCTGGCAATTCAAGTAAATTCACAAATTCAGTTGGAAAATTTACTGCGTCGGTTTCTTCCACCGGTGCTTCGTTACATGAAGTTTAAATATCGGAACATATAAGTTCCATTCCTTTTCTAAGGTTTTTTCTCTTTTAGAAAATTTGTTTAACTTTTTGGAGAGTATGTTTCAATGCTACATAAGTTTCATATTCCGTGGATAGTGTTTGAACAGGTAATTCCCTCTTCCAATCCATTTGCATTGTCTATAATTTCAATTCCACTCGTTCAACGTTTATATCCATTTCATCCCACTTGTGTAGTGTTTCAATTCCACTCGTTTCCTAGTTAGTTTCTTAATTTTAGTGTTTCATATACACTTGTTCTTTAAGTTTTAGGTTTCTAGCTAAAGACGCAGACGTTAACGGGGGGGGGGGCAATTTTCCCCTTTTGAACAACCATTTTTACCACGTTCCTGTCCAAAGTCCTAGAAATGCCTTGTCGATAAGTTAGCCCATACTCCAAGGAAAACATATTATATTTTACAGGTTTCTAGCCGAAGGGTTCGGTTAGGCCATTAAGGGGGAGAATTATTCCGTTTTTACCCCTCCCGGTAGGAATTTCCAAAAATTCCGTCTTAGAGGACGTCTGCGTTGGAGGCGGAACCTACTACATACATAATTTTAGGTCTCTATATCCAGCAGTTTGGCCAGGCCGTCAAGGGGGAAGTTTTTTTCCCTTTTTACCCCTCCCGGTATGAATTTCCAAAAATACCATCTTAGGGGACGTCAACGTTGGAGAAGGAACCCAATTTAAGATCCCTTGTTCCAGCAGTTTGGCCAGGCCGTTAAGGGGGAGACTTTTCCTGTTTTTGACCCTACATGTAGAAATTTCCATAAATCTCATCTTAGCGGATGAGATTTATGGAAATTTCCCTTTTTGAGCGCCCATTTTATAACGACCCTGTCCAAAATTCAAAAAAGTATCTTTCTAATAAGTTAGCCCTTACTCCAGGGACCCACATTTTAAGCTTCAGGTTTCTAGCCGAAGGGGTTTTTACCGGCCCCCAAGGTGAGGCTTTTCTTCTTTTTGCCCTTCCCTTTAGGAATTTACAAAAATTCCATCTTCGCGGCTATCTGCGATGGATGAGGACCATTTATACCAAATTTCAACTGCATTGCCTAAGCGGTTTGGGCAGGCCGTTAGTGGGGACATTTTTCATTTTCAACCACCATTTTTACTATGTTCCTGTTCCAAAATAGAAAAATTACGTTGCCGGTGAGTTAGTATTTAAAATTTTAGGTTGGCCAAAAGGGATTGGGCAAGCCGTCAGGAGGAGACTTTTACCTTATTTCCCCTCCCGATAGGAATTTAGACGCTTAGACGGAATTTTTGAAGAAGGAGGAACTCACATACCGAGTTTCCTTTTGGGATATCCTGTAGGGAATTCCAAAAATACAAACTTAGTCGATGTCTACTACAGTGGAGGAACCTTTATACCAAATTTCAACTTCTTACCTCCAGTGGTTTGGGCAGGCACTTTCCAATTTGTGAGACTGTTTATGGGGAGACTTTTCCCCTTTTTGCCCGTTCCGGTAGGAATTTCCAAAAATCCCGTCTTAGCGCACGTCTATGCCGAATATCAAGAAACCTTGTTTTAGTGGAGATATCCATGGGGGGAGGAAAAAAAGTAGTTTTTTTGAAATTATATATTATTTTAAATGGTACTTTTTGGAAAAACGAAATTTTTTGGAAAGAGATACTTTGTTTTTACAAAGTACTTTATTTGTACTTTTTTTGAAAAAGGTATTTTTTTTAAAAAGGTGTTTTTTTTTGGAAAAATGTATGTTTTTTGGAAAAAGGTACTTTTTTGGAAAAGGTACTTCTTTTGGAAAAGGAACATTGTTTTAGAAAAAGGTACTTTTTTTTTGGGAAAAGGTACTTTTTTTTGAAAAAGGTACTTTTTTAAAAAAAGGTACATTTTTTGGAAAAAGGTACTTTTTTTGGAAAAACGTACTTTATTTTGGAAAAAGGTACTTTTTTTGGAAAAAGGTACTTTTTTTGGAAAAAGGTACTTTTTTTGGAAAAAGGTACTTTTTTTGGAAAAAGGTACTTTTTTTGAAAAAGTTACTTTTTTTTGGAAAAAGGTACTTTTTTTGGAAAAATGTATGTTTTTTGGGAAAAGGAACATTTTTTTAGAAAAAGGTACTTTTTTTGGGAAAAGGTACTTTTTTTTGAAAAAGGTACTTTTTTAAAAAAAGGTACTTTTTTTTGGAAATAGGTACTTTTTTTGGAAAAAGGTACTTTTTTTGGAAAAACGTACTTTATTTTGGAAAAAGGTACTTTTTTCGGAAAAAGGTACTTTTTTTGGAAAAAGGTACTTTTTTTGGAAAAAGGTACTTTTTTTGGAAAAAGGTACTTTTTTTGGAAAAAGGTACTTTTTTTGAAAAAGTTACTTTTTTTTGGAAAAAGGTACTTTTTTTGGAAAAAGGTACTTTTTTTGGAAAAAGGTACTTTTTTGGAAAAAGGAATTTTTTTTTGGAAAAAAGTACTTTTTTTGGAAAAAGGTACTTTTTTTGGAAAAAGGTACTTTTTTGGAAAAAGGTACTTTTTTTGGAAAAAGGTACTTTTTTCGGGAAAAGGTACTTTTTTTTTGAAAAAGGTACTTTTTTTTGGAAAAAGTACTTTTTTTGGAAAAAGGTACTTTTTTGGGAAAAAGGTACTTTTTTTGGGAAAAGGTACTTTTTTTGGGAAAAGGTACTTTTTTTGGGAAAAGGTATTTTTTGGGAAAAAGGTACTTTTTTTGTCCCCTTTTTGCCCCTCCCGATAAGAATTTCCAAAAATGCCGTCTCAACGGACGTCTACACCGGTCGAGGAACCTACATACCAAATTTCAACTTCATAGATCCAGCAGTTTGAGCAGGCCGTCAAGGTGGAGACTTTTTCCCCTTTTTGCCCGTCCCTGTAAAAATTTACAAAACTCCCGTCTTGGTAGATGTCTACGATAGTGGAGGAACCTTTATACCAAATTTCAACGTCCTACCTCCAGCGGTTTGGGCAGGCCGTCAAGGGGGGCCTTTTTCCCCTTTTTAACCCCCATTTTTACAACGTCCCTGTCCAAAATTCCAGAAACTACTTTCCGGAAAAGTTAGCCCATACTCCAAGGAACACATATCTCAAATTTCAGCTTTCTAGCCAAAGGGGTTTTGGCAGGCCGCCAAGGGGGAGACTTTTCCCCTTTTTGCCCGTTCCGGTAGGAATTTACAAAAATCCCGTCTTAGCGGACGTCTACGCCGAAAGAGGAACCTACGTACCAAATTTCAACTTCCTAGCTTCAGCGGTTTGGGCTGGGCGATGTTGAGTCAGTCAGTCAGTCACGTTATTCTTTTATATATAGAAGAATAAGTACATTTTCTCATGGGTACAACCAAAAGATTAACTTTTTAGGACGGAAATTTTAACAGAAATCGAGTTTTTAAAGTACAACATATGTCTAATTTATATATTTTCTACCGAACGGGAATTCCCGGGATCCCGGGAAATTCTGAAAAAAATCCCGCTGTCCCGGGAAATGAAAAAGTCCGGGAAAAGAAAAACCCTAACAGTAACTGACTGACTACGATCCAACAAATACGACGATAGCAATCGAGTAGACGAATGTGAGAAGTTAAACATTCTACGTAACTTTAAACAGAGGACATCATGATCAACCATGTCGAAAGCTTTAGAGTGGTCAAGTAGTACAAGGAAAGAAATTTTACTATCATCAATACTTTCACGAATTTCCTCAGAGACATCTATTAGAGCTGTTACACAGCTGTGTTTGGGCCGGAACCCCGATTGTCTATTTGTCAATAAATTATTTTCACCAACATATTTGTTTATTTGTTGATGAAGCAGTCGTTCAAAAACTTTCGATAAATATTTTGGAAATTCCTTCCGGAAGGGGCAAAAAGGGGATAAAAAAGTACCTTTTTATAAAAAAGTACCCTTTTATTAAAAAGTTCCTTTTTCCAAAAAAGTACCATTTAGTAAAAAACGTACCTTTTTCCAAAAAAAAGTAATTTTTCCAAAAATAAAGTACCTTTTCCAAAAAAGGACTTTTTCCAAAAAAGGTACCTTTTTCAAAAAAAGTAATTTTTACGGAAAAAGTACAAATTTACAAAAAAAGTAACTTTTTCTAAAAAAAAGTACATTTATCCAAAAAAAGTACCTTTTTCAAAATAAAGTACCTTTTTGCAAAAAAAAAGTACCTTTTCCAAATAAAAAAGTGCCTTTTTCCAAAAAAAAGTACACTGAAAATATTATTACAGTAACTGACTGTAGTTTATTTCAAAAATTATACGTATATTTATTTTTAAATGATTATACAGTTAAAATGAAAAGAAATATATTGTTTAACATTTTTTGTCGTTTATTTAAAAAATAAATTACAGTTTATATTTTCATTTAAAATGTTTTGTCAAAAAAAGAAACGAAATATACTAAATATCATTTATTCTTACGGATTTTGTAGTTCATTTTTTGAAAGTTAAAAACAAAATAAATTAAAAATCATGTGTTTTTTAACGGTGGGTCTCATACTTCAGGTTTAAACTTTATTTAAAGCTGCCTACACACTAGGGAACATACTTAAAAAAAGAGAGCATTTTTTGTGAATGTGTGAGTGCGTTTGTGTGTGTGTGAGTGTTGAGAGCGTGCATTTCGTGTTTACAAAATTTTTTGATATTTTTTGTTCCCTCAACCATGTTCCCTAGTGTGTAGGCAGCTTAATAGTTAACCCAAAAATTTGTTGTTGTTTCGTGTATATTTTTTTGACATTTTCTTTTGTTTATAGTTAAGTTAAAGTTAAACCTACAGTATGAGACCCACCGTAAGGATTTGTTAGTTAATTTATTAACATTTAAAAATAAATGAAAGTTCTTTTTATTTAAATGAAAAGTTAGTAGACTTTAATTTATATATTTTCCGTTAATTTTATTCATTTAACGCGCAGTGTATCAGAGAAACATGTGAGAAAATATGTATGTATGTATAATTGTATTTGCACTTGTTATATGTTTGTATGTATGTTGTGTTGTTTTTGAGATTTTACTTGGAAATTTCTTATTAGAGATTATTTAGGCTATTTTGTTGTTATTGTTTTAGAGTTTGTTTTTATTTTTTGAAGCAAAAGGTTTGAAACTTATGTTTAATTGTTTTTGTAATTTTTGGCTATTGCTTTTTGTGTTTTTTGTTTTTTGTTTTAAAAAGACTGATGAACTGTATGTTTTAAAAAATTTTTTATTCTTTTTAAAAATTTGTATTTAATAAACACTAGGTGTGTTTCTTTACTTTTTGGGTAAAGTTCGGTAAAATGAGAGTAAGCACAAAATCCTCTCACAAAATGACAAAATTACCCAATAGTACAGGAACGCAAAAAACCACTTTTCTAGCCCAAAAACTTATTTCAAAGAATAATGTTAAACAGTGATGGGACTTGAAAAATTTTGTTTTGTGCCAAGTGTATGACTAAAATGTGCCAAATGGGCCTTTATTGTGCCAAAACTCAATTTTCACTTAGAAACCGTGTTTTCAACTTTCAGTTTGTAAATGCATTCTTATGGAATTATTTTGAATTCTTATGGAATTAATTATATTTGAATGAATTAAAATTTTCTTTCAATTAAAAAGTAAATGATAAATTAAATTCATCCGATACTTATTAAAGATTTGGGAATGCAGCCAATGAATGAATTCTTTAGGAATGGTTGCACGGAATGGTATACATAAATATAAACATTTTCTAAAACTGAATTAATTTCTTTATGAATTAAACTTAAATTAATTCTTTCGAAGCTCTGAGATAAATTTATAGCATTTGAATTTTTAAAATTCTATGGATTAAGCACCTTAAGTTATTCAGTTTTCACGTGAAAAAACTGTTATACTCCATATAAAAAAAATTATTTTTCACAACAATGAGTTTCACGTGAAAATTGTACAAACTTAGTTTTCACGCAAATTTAATGTACAAGACTATTATTTTTCTGGTGAAAAAGTGACATTTTGTGTTAATTGTGATTGTGGCTTTGTTATAAAATTAAAATATTGTTAATTTTTTTAACTTAAATTGCAATTTAAAGCATTTAAAGTCTGAGAGAAATTTTTTCACGTGAAAAACAACTTACGGTGCTTTATTCGGTAATATCTTCGATGCCATTTTTTAGTTTTGCTTTATTCGAAAAGGTATTTTAATACCAATAAATGCTTAGAAACTAAAAATTAAAGAATTGTTGTTTTTTAAATTCATTTTCTATTAAATTTTGTAGATAACCAAAATGTGCCAATATAGTATCGGTTGTGCCATTGTACCAATCAATCTTAGATTGTGCCAAAAATCCCATCACTGATGTGAAAATACGTAGAATTTCAGTTTGCAAATCGGCACAAATAGACATATTTATTCGCATTTAAAAGTTGTTTTTGATTTTATTCAATTAATTTTAACAAAAAACCAAGTTTCTTTTGCTTATTTCTTTATTTAATTACAATTTTTAATTTAATTTCACAATTGTTTTTTGTTTATATTTGCATCAGCTGTTTTACCAAAGTTTACCCGAAGAAAAAGTCTGGGTAAATTTTGGTAAAAAGAGAAGCACTAATACACTCGCATTAGCGCTCTCATTTACCCAATTCTCGAGTACGGGAACGCTTTTGGGTAAATTTCGGTAACTTTGGGTAAATTTCGGTAACATTGGGAACACACTGACTGATAACTATATAGGTAAAGAAATATTTATAAACGTAATATGATAAAAATACGGATTAAAACGAATGATATAAAACTGTTTTCAACGGAGCGTTTTAAAAACACGTCTGACTCTCTCAACGATTATCTTGAAACTAAAAATTACTGGCGGCCATCTTCGATCCGCCATTTTGAATTTTGCATTTTTTATTTCAGATTCGTGATCAGCAACAACCAAACCCGCCTTTGTGATATCTTTTAGTCCCATATACTCAATATTCTAGTTTTGGCCAAAATTCGATGATGCTGGCCCACTGTGCGTGGGTTAGATGGCTAAGCTGTCGAACTCTAGTATAGTTACGTTTGTAATGTAGGAGTGCATGGGTTCGATTCCTACAGCGGACAGGTTGTTGAAAAAATTATCATATAGAGACATTCTGATAATAAAAATATAAACAAAAATACAAAACAAAAATGGAAAATCACTGATGAACCCTGTCCATAAAAAAGGCAGAAACTAGATCTAGTCTGATTTGCAAATTAATAATGTGTTTATAACTTTTGAAATAATGTTTATTCTTCTTCTTAAAAATTAGAATTAATAAAAATGCATATTAATTACAACATTAAATGCAGTTGGTCTATATGACGCGTTTGAAAAAACAACACTTTACTAAATAATTTATTATTTGCTTAAATACCGCCGGGACAGCCTAAGACACATATTTGTTTGTCTGAATGTATTAGAATATATTCAATATTTTTATTACGATTATTAATGGCGGTTCCTCAACGATCCCATCAAAATGGAAATTCATCATCAAGTCCCTTCTGCCACCACTGCGTCAGCCACCATTGATCGTCATTATCATCATCCTTTTCGATGCCAACAAAATTTGTTCATTGCATAAAGCGGAAGACAGCTGGGCTGGCAAATATCGTATAAATGATTTAAAACTTTTTTTTGACTTTTAATGCTTAGATTCGTCTTGGCTTTGGTATGAATGTAGTAGATGTGTTAGTAGTTTGTGTATAAATTTAAACACTGTTCAGAAGTTTATGACTATTGACGCCCTCCCTCGTCATTTCGAAACTTTGGTTAACTTTTGTAATACATTCATACGTATTTATGTTGTTTTTTAAGTACAAATGTGAAGTAAAAAATGTTCATGTACTTGGAGGCCTTTTAAATTAGTTTTCCATTAATTGTCATTAAAAATAAATTTTCAATTAAAACTTTATGATTATGAACACTGACTTGTGTAATATTAAATTATACTTCACTATATTTTATTAGAAATTTTTTATACAAAAGTGTATAAAATTTTATTTTAAACAATTCAGGCGTAAAATAGTGCATTGTGCCCAATTTGATATAAATTGTTTAATTTTAATAAATTTATTTTACAAGCAACTTGTGCAAATTAAAATGTTTTTCAATTGCATCAAAATATGTCATTAAATAAATATAAATAAATTATGTATTCGAATTGTTTTTGTAGTTAATTCGAAAATGTAATGAAAATTTAAAACCATAAAAGTACATTGACATTTAACAGCAATGACGACATTGAAACTATAATACATTCTTAAATTCTACCTTTAGTAAATACAGCTGTTGACAACTAATTAGAAACACCTTTTATTTTTAAAATAATGCTCAAGTTTTTATATAAAACAAAATTAATCTTCATTTATTTCATAATAGTTTAATTAAATATATTCAATTGTTTACAAATATACAAAAAGAACTTAAAAAATTATTCAGTCTTAAAAATATTTTATAAATTTATTCTATTGTTTGAAATATAACAGCTACACCTAATTAGAATCGATTTTATATTATTAGAAAAAAAAAACTAATATTAATTTATTTTTCCTAGTTTCTATCAATATTTTGTTGCAAATCCCTTTTGCTTTATCACAGCCTCACATCGGTTGCGCATTGACGTTATTAGACGTCGACATCGCTCTACTGGTATCGCCACATGCTTTCTTAACATCCTCAAAAAGAGTCGCCATATTTGTTATATTTTTCAGACTAACGACTGTTTTTACGTCCCCCCATTCTATGTTCTATGGGATTCAAGTTCGGACTGGATGATTTCCATTCCAAAACGTTGATGAAATTATCGTCAAAGAGTTTTTTTGCCAGCCTCGCCGTGTGCTTCGGATCATTATCCTGCTGAAATTGCCTTATAATAGGCAAATTAGACACACAACAATTGCTTCGAACCAACACTTTCCAGTAATAACAACTCAAGAATGCTTATGGGTAATCAACAGATTTTAAGATGTGTAATATCAAATGTCAAAATGTAAAACTAATTTATAAGTTTGAACTCAAATTTTAAAATAAAGATATACTACTAATAGGCAAATTCTCCTCAGACCACGGGAGCATGACAGTATTTGGTATATCAACTAGGGTTTGGGATTTCCCGGACTTTTTTATTTCCCGGGAAACGGGAATGAAAATATTTGATTCCCGGGATTCCCGGGAATCCCGGTAAATATTTTTGAACAAAATTGTTAATGAAAACCACCTATATAAGTAATTTTTGTTAAAAAAAAACGCTATTTCAGTACAAATTCAGTCTGTGTAGTGAGAATTCAAAGTAAAAATATCAGAATGTTGAACATTTTTTTTCACATAAATTACTCTAAGCACTGCCAAATGAATTGCATGATTCCAGCAGAAAGCACCCACTACTGGATTGTCGGAAACAAACCGTTACATCGCATTTGGCCATTAGATATGGTCGCCACAATGTTATTTTCCAAAGACAAATAAAACTCTTCTAGTCTTATTTCTACAATTCTTCTTATTTCATCAGCATTACATCTTCCTGATATATAAACCAACCCCAGGTAATAAAATTAATTATTTCCCTTTATACATACATATGTTCAAATATCTCTTTTGTGATATTCTTGTCCATTCAGCTAAGATTAGAGTAAATCCCCTATTGTTGGAAATATTGCTCGATATTTCTTTTATCATGATAAAAGATATGATTGTAGTAATTTAATATAATGTTCTTTACATCGGTTTCATTATTTGGCAATGCCAGGTTTTTATTATAAAAACTTTCTCGAATAAACGAAGATCTAGTTATGGTGCGGATTGACATTCCGTCGACTGCGGCTAATTTGGATACCATTTCAGGAAATGTTTGCCCTCAAATAAAACGTTCAATGCCTATTCAGCTTACACTTTCTTCTTCGGGTATTTTGCAAATTTTAGCTGGAACGTTATTCTTGTTGTTGTTTTCTTCAAGAGAAGTTGCATGGCCATAATTTTTTTTTTTTAACCAAATTCACATGTCGGATAACCAAATTTAGATAAAATTAGTCTTTTAGGGCAAATATTGCACTGCGCTGCATTTTTTTTTTTTTTTTGTGAAGTATTTCCATACTCCTGACATTTTATTCTTTAATATAAAAGAATATATTAGTTTGAAAGCAGATGTATTAAAATAAAGTAAACTTACTTGAAAATATCACATTTATTAATGAAAACGTTACTTGTAAAATTATTGGCCAAAATTGTTCCTATACCAAAAACCGAAAAAGAATTCCGCCCAATAGCTATACTACCCTTCTTGTCAAAAATAATTGAACGCTTAATGCATCACCAACTCAGTAAATTTATTCAGGATAACAACTTGCTTACTCCTAGACAATCGGGGTTTCGTCCTCAACACAGCTGTGTGTCTGCTTTGATTGATGTGGCAGAATATATACGATCACAAATTGATGATGATAAAGTTTGTTTTTTAATTCTCTTAGACCATTCCAAGGCATTTGATACCGTCAATACTGAAATACTTACATTGAAGTTAAGTAAAATATTTAATATTTCTTCTACGGCTACAAAGTTGATGGCTTCATATTTAACTGGCAGATCACAATCAGTGTTCAATGGTGAAAATATATCTAGTACAATAGAACTAGCAAGAGGTGTACCACAAGGATCTATTTTGGGTCCACTATTATACTCAGCTTATGCCAATGATCTTCCGAATCAACTACAATACTGTAATATCCAAATGTATGCAGATGATGTTCAACTATATATAAGTTGCAAAATTTCTGAAATTGATGACTGTACGCGCAAAATTAATGCTGACTTGGATAATATCAGATCTTGGGCTACAACTAACGGATTATGCCTCAATCCAAATAAGTCAAAATGTATGTTGATTACTAAAAGAACACTAATTATGCCATATATTCCCGTCATAACTTTGGGTGAGTCGAAAATCGATTTTGTGGATAAGGTGAAAAACCTTGGAGTCACATTTAATAAGTACCTGCACTGGAAAGATCACGTTATCGTCACAACTGGAAAAGTATACGGTATGCTAAGAAATTTATGGTGCACACAATGGTTCGTACCACTCAAAATCAGAATGCTTCTAGCTAAGACCTATTTAATACCGACTTTACTTTATGGTTGTGAGTTGTTTTCAAATTGTGATTCAATCAGTATGAGCAAATTGAACGTCGCTTTTAATAATATTGCACGATATGTATTTGGCATACAACGACGTGGAAGAATATCACACTACTCAAAGCAAATTTTTGGTGTCACATTTCAAAACCTTTTAAAGTGTAAGACATTAATATACCTTCATAAAATAATCTACTCTCGTCAGCCAGAATACCTTTACGGGAGACTTAACTTCTTCAGGTCTGAAAGAGGCCTCCGTATTATTCAGATACAACATACGACTACTTTTTCGGATCTACACTTCTATATTAATGCCATAAGAATTTGGAATAGTTTGCCCCCTCATTTACAGATAATTAGCAACGCAATGCAATTTAAAAAACTAATATATGAATATTATAAATAACATTTCAATTAAATTTCGACCAAATTTTTAGAAGTTTAACAATATAATTTTTTTATTTTCTACTTTTTTTCCTTTATGTATTATTATTATTATTTTGTCCATTATTTTTTTTTTTTTTTTATAAATTAATTTTTGTTAGTAAATATTATATGTATATGTATTTTGAATGCACATTGACAAATTTACCAATAATTACTATTCAGTGCTTTTATATAAGATTAAATCTTTGTACTGAATTATAAGAAATTAAATAAATAAATAAATAAATAAATAAATTTAAAAAAAAAAAAAAAAAAAAAATAAAAAAAAAAAAATAAAAAAAAAAAAATAATATAAAGAAGTATTTTAAATTCAAAGTCGACTTTATTTTTAATCATACGGTTTTATTAATTTTCTGTATGAAAACCCTACAAAAATATTTATATTTTCAAACATTTTGATTGGTTGAAAATAAATTAACCAATCAGAATGCTCCAAAAATAAACCAAGTCAAGGTATACTGCCACCCAATATTTTAACTAAAGTCGACTTTAACTAAAATATACATTTGAAAAATTTAAATAGTAAGGGCGATTATTTGCAAGAAACAAAACTTTTTTTTCACGTTTCTTTTAAACATTTTACCAAGTTTTTAGGTTTTACTACTTAAATTTTGAATAAGTTATGCGAAAAATCTTTATTATTTGAAATTACTTGGCAAAATTTTTTTTGTGTGTGTCAAATAAATTGATTTCCTTTTAAAAGATTTTAACAATGACATTTTTGTTTTGATGTTTACAATGTTTTTTATCACTATAATAAAAAATCTCTATTCCAGACAAAAACAAATTAAAAAATGTAATATTTTTAAAATTTCCCGTTTTCCCGGGAAAAATATATTATTTTCCCGGGAATTCCCGGCAAACTTTTCCCGGGATTTCCGGGCGGGAATTCCCGAACCCCAAACCCTAATATCAACGTATTTCTCCTTATTTAAGATTCCATAAATTTTATAAATTGGGCCAACACCATTCCAGGAGAAACATCCCCATACCATAATTGACCCTCCACCATGCTTCACTAGCCGTGAAACGAAGCGAAGATTAAATTCTTGGTTAATGAGTCATCTAACATATCTCCGACCATCTGGACCAAGGCGATTAATCTTTGTTTCATCGCACCAAATCACACATTTCCATTGATTTACTGTACAATTTCAATGGGACTTGGCGAAATCCACACGACGTTTTCTTTGAATCCTACTCAGAAGTGGCTTCTTTCGTGCTGCTCTTCCATGTAGCTCGGCTTCCACCAAACAACGTGCAATAGTCCGCTTGGATATATATATATATATTCTTCTAACCCCCACTAGAGCATAGGACGCCAAAAAATTGGGACTTTCATCAGAGGTGCACGTATTGCGGAAAGTTTCTGACTGTCATTCACTTGGGAGTGACCAGAAATGATTCCTTTGTTTGACTGTTCAGGCAGCTCACTACTTCCGGTCCTAGACCAAGTATTTCCCGGGAAATGGCTTTCCAGCACCCGCTGAATGCTACCTAGAATGAGAAGGAGCACAGTTATGTAACCTGAATGGCCACGGACAACTTGGCGTCTCAGGAAAGTAGGTAAGTGATGAATGAATGTTTGCTGAAGCATGACTGCAACGTGGGATTGGACACAAGGATAGCAGCCCTATCACCAATCTAAGAAAGGAGGGCTAGCAACCCACTTTTCTAAACTTACCCTGCTAACGAACCGCTTGGATATCGTGACATTTAAATTTTCTTGAATATCACGTTGGATGTCAGTAGATGGCTTTTTTGGGCCGGATTTGGAGATTCGCGTTATCATTCGCTCGGTATGTGCTGATGTGTTTCTGGGTCTCTTCTTTCGTGGAACTTTGGCTATGGTCTCATATTTGTTGATATGCTGTAAATCATTAAAAACCATTTTTTGGAACACTTTAGCTGCTCTGCTATTCCTCTATAAGACTTTTCAGACTTCTAAAGTTAAAAAATTGGGCTCCATTCTTCAGGAGTGCAGCTTTTGCCTTTTCCCATGATAAATCTTAAAAATTATAATTTCTTATTTGATATAAAACATTAATTTGGAAACAAATAATCGTAAAATAAAATTTTTTTTATCAAAATAGCTCTTAGCCAAGAAGACTTTAATAAACAATTACGCGATTCTAATTAGTTGTCGCACTTTCTTTGAATTTTACTAAACAATATGTAAACTATTTTCAGAAATTATAACAGCTTTTAAAGTAAACAGCAACAAAAATTAATGTGTAAATGATAATAAAAAGAGTAATAAATATAATACAATTGTTTTAAACAAAAAACGTAACGGTAAATTTACGAAAATATCAATAATGATCATCAAGCTATAGTGTAAAAAATGCGTTTCTAATTAGTTTTCAACAGCTGTAAATAATGCAATATTACAAATTGTCTTCGTTATAAATACCTGACTGGCTTAATATGAAACTAAGCATAATAGAATATTATTTTTTTTTTTATATATTTTCTGTTATTAAAACAGAATTGAAAATGTACATGTAATAAAATATAATAACCAACTTTTAAGGCTTCAAAATGACAATGAAAGAAACTAAATGAATAACAAAATAAACAAAAATAATACTAATCGATTTTAATAAAAACAAAATCAATTTGTATGATACCCATCATATTTACACAAACTCTTAAAGGAAAGACTTAAGGGGTTTACTCTGTTTAGAAATTAATAAAAACGACAATATTTAAGCAATTATAAATAAGTAAAGAGAGACTTTATTAAAAAAAATTCTTTTAGTAATAGGAAGACACATTATTACATATAATTTTCGAATTAAAATTCGGGCAACAATTAACAATGGTGGCCATTTCATTACACAGCGCTTTTTTAAGACAAAATCGGCTGACATTGTACAGCCATAAACAATAGGGCGTTTCACCAAAACATTTTTTTTATTTTTGCAATTTTTAAAGCGTAATATAAATGCTTAGGGCCCAACAGTTTTTTGAGATTTTTTTAATAATTTTTTTTAGAAGGTTGGACCCCTTTAGTAGTGACTAGGGATGCCGAACGGGACTGGTTTTTACAAATCCCGGAATTCGGGATTTTGAAAATTGAAATCCCGGGATCCCGGGATTTTTCGGGATTTCGGGATTTTTCGGGGTTTCGGGATTTTCTTGTTTCATCATATTTTTAATTTTAAAACCAAATAGCTCAAATAAATCCTACAAATTAAAATAATTCATTATAAATCTACTTATTATTTTTTGTAGTATGAAGAAATAAACAAATTAAGCCGGATTCACAATGCTGGAGTACTCCTCGCTGCATAGTGGAGTATATGAAATAGAGATAGCATGATACAAAAAATATGGAGTACTACAGCATTGTGAATCTGGCTTTAAACAGAAACTCCATTCATAGAAATAAGTATGTAAATATAGCAGAGAAAGCTACTTAAAATTAGTAAAAAAGGTTCCGCAATTAAATCTACTGAAATCAGCAGAACTTGTTTGCTAAACAATTGTTAAATATCCGACATATAAGTAATATACTTATGAGTTAAATTTAAGTAAATTTCAAATTACAATTTACTTCTGAAGAAACTTTTTAACTAGCCGAAACACTGCTTATCTACAAATTTTTAGTTATATTTGTAAAAAATTTATTGAATGCAAATACAAACTATTCTGCCGAAATCATCAGAAATATTTAGTGACTATTAGTTTTTTTTAAATCAACTAACATTAAGACCTGATAACTTATCTCAAAATAAACTGAGTTTAGTGCATAACCATAGTTATAAATGTCAAATTTATATGAAAATATCTGTGGTTAAAATTTAACCATGGTTAAGTTGGAAATAAGTTACTCGCCCTAAATACTATATTAAACACATACCTCTGCTGATTTCAGAAAGGCAGTTTGTGAGATTTCTATAATTTAACAAAAACTTGCTGTTTTTAGTCGGCAAAACTATTTTGAATGAAGTTAGCAAATCATCAATAAAATAAATAAAAACATATCCGTTTAAAGATTAAATAAAGCTGAATTATGATTTTTAAAAGTTTCACAGCTGAATAAAAGTTTTTAAATTATTAAGGTTTTATTCAGATTTATTCAATCTGTAATCTATTTGAATCTATTACTTACACTTATAAAAAAATTACGTACAAATGCATAGGTCAAAATTGTGCTGGCGCAAATACATGTACTATTTCCTGTTATTTAAGCAGAATTTTGACCTATTTCTACGGACTTTTTTAGAGAAAATAACAAAAAAATTAGTTCAATTTAATCAGAACGCGTTTATCGTTTGACTTTTGTACTAACTTTTTTTTATAAGTGTATGAATAGGAAAAATTAGTTTTTTAATAACATTTAATAAGATATTAGATTTATGTGATTTTGGTCGAATATAACAATATAAACAAATACAAAAAGAGGTAAAATATGCCAAATAATGAAATCGGAAATCCCGGGATTTTTTCAAGTCCAATCCCGGGATTTCGGGATTTTTAAATCCCGGGATTTTCGGGATCGGGATTTCGGGATCGGCATCCCTAGTAGTGACTTAGCCGGTTTTGTAAAAACAAAGCACAAAGCTAAAATTAAAAAATGTTATGGATCATACATAGTTTTTTGAATAACGACCATTTCAGCGACCAATTTTCTGTACGGTGGTAAACTCAAAAATTAAAAAAAAAACAAAAGAAATTATTGTTTTTTATTTTTCAAAAAGGTAGTGGGGAAAAATTTTAAAATATCTCTATGTCAAGAACTTAATTTTTTAGTCCTCTACAAAGCAAGAATGACTGATGGAAAATCGGTCAACCCATTTAAGCTAAACAATGACACTCGATTTTCAATATTTTATTTCAAGAAAACGTTATATAAAGTAAAGTTTAGTCCTAGAAAATGAGAACAAAGGTTTTAAGATTGTTAGAGTAAAACTTATCCCTGTCTGTGCACTAGGGTTCTCCAAGCTTGTATACGCTGAAAAAAAACGGGCTGTCCCAAATATATTTTTGCTGGTAATATATATATATTTGGAGAAATTATCTCTATATATAAAAGAATAACGTGACTGACTGACTGAATGACTGACTGACTAAACATCGCCCAGCCCAAACCGCTGAAGCTAGGAAGTTGAAATTTGGTATGTAGGTTCCTCTTTCGGGGTAGACGTCCGCTAAGACGGGATTTTTGGAAATTCCTACCGGAACGGGCAAAAAGGGGGAAAGTGTCCCCCTTGACGGCCTGCCAAAACCCCTTTGGCTAGAAAGCTGAAATTTAAGATATGTGTTCCTTGGAGTAGGGGCTAACTTTTCTGGAAAGTACTTTCTAGAATTTTGGACAGGGACGTTGTAAAAATGGTGGTTAAAAAGGGGAAAAAGGCCCCCCTTGACGGCCTGCCCAAACCGCTGGAGGTAGGAAGTTGAAATTTGGTATAAAGGTTCCTCCACTATCGTAGACATCCACCAAGACGGGAGTTTTGGAAATTTTTACAGGGACGGGCAAAAAGGGGAAAAAGTCTCCCCCTTGACGGCCTGCTCAAACTGCTGGAGCTATGAAGTTGAAATTTGGTATGTAGGTTCCTCGACCGTTGTAGACGTCCGTTGAGACGGCATTTTTGGAAATTCTTATCGGGAGGGGCAAAAAGGGGACAAAAAAAGTACCTTTTTCCAAAAAAGTACCTTTTTCCAAAAAAGTACCTTTTCCCAAAAAAAGTACCTTTTCCCAAAAAAAGAACTTTTTCCCAAAAAAGTACCTTTTTCCAAAAAAATTACCTTTTTCCAAAAAAAGTACCTTTTTCCAAAAAAAGTACCTTTTTCCAAAAAAATTACCTTTTTCCAAAAAAAAGTACCTTTTTCCAAAAAAAGTACCTTTTTCCAAAAAAAGTACATTTTTCCAAAAAAAAGTATCTTTTTCCAAAAAAAGTACCTTTTTCCAAAAAAAGTACCTTTTTCCAAAAAAAGTACCTTTTTCCAAAAAAAGTACCTTTTTCCAAAAAAAGTACCTTTTTCCAAAAAAAAGTACCTTTTTCCAAAAAAAAGTACCTTTTTCCAAAAAAAGTACCTTTTTCCAAAAAAAGTACCTTTTTCCAAAAAAGTACCTTTTTCCAAAAAAAGTACCTTTTTCCAAAAAAAAGTACATTTTTCCAAAAAAAAGTACCTTTTTTAAAAAAAGTACCTTTTTCCAAAAAATGTACCTTTTTCTAAAAAAATGTACCTTTTCCAAAAAAAAGTACCTTTTCCAAAAAAAGTACCTTTTCCCAAAAAACATACATTTTTCCAAAAAAAATACCTTTTTCAAAAAAGCACCTTTTCCAAAAAAAAGTACCTTTTCCCAAAAAAGTACCTTTTTCTAAAAAAAATTTTCCTTTTACAAAAGAAGTACCTTTTCCAAAAAAAGTGCCTTTTTCCAAAAAACATACATTTTTCCAAAAAAAACACCTTTTTAAAAAAAATACCTTTTCCAAAAAAAGTACAAATAAAGTACTTTGTAAAAACAAAGTATCTTTTTCCAAAAAATTTCGTTTTTCCAAAAAGTACCATTTAAAATAATATATAATTTCAAAAAAACTACTTTTTTTCCTCCCCCCACGGATATCTCCACTAAAACAAGGTTTCTTGATATTCGGCGGTTTCTTGATATAGACGGGATTTTTGGAAATTCCTACCGGAACGGGCAAAAAGGGGAAAAGTCTCCCCATAAACAGTCTCACAAATTGAAAAAGTGCCTGCCCAAACCACTGGAGGTAAGAAGTTGAAATTTGGTATAAAGGTTCCTCCACTGTAGTAGACATCGACTAAGTTTGTATTTTTGGAATTCCCTACAGGATATCCCAAAAAGAAACTCGGTATGTGAGTTCCTCCTTCTGTGTAGGCGTCCGCTTAGACGGAATTTTTGAAATTCCTATCGGGAGGGGAAATAAGGTAAAAGTCTCCTCCTGACGGCTTGCCCAATCCCTTTTGGCCAACCTAAAATTTTAAATATGTATTCCTTGGAGTAGGACTAACTCACCGGCAACGTAATTTTTCTATTTTGGAACAGGAACATAGTAAAAATGGTGGTTGAAAGGGAAAAATGTCCCCACTAACGGCCTGCCCAAACCGCTTAGGCAATGCAGTCGAAATTTGGTATGAATGTTCCTCATCCATCGCAGATAGCCGCGAAGATGGAATTTTTGTAAATTCCTAAAGGGAGGGGCAAAAAGAAGAAAAGCCCCACCTTGGGGGCCGGTAAAAACCCCTTCGGCTAGAAACCTGAAGCTTAAAATGTGGGTCCCTGGAGTGAGGGCTAACTTATTAGAAAGATACTTTTTTGAATTTTGGACAGGGTCGTTATAAAATGGGGGCTCAAAAAGGGAAAGTTGCCCCTTAACGACCTGTCCAAACTGCTGGAACTAGGAAGCTGAAATTCGGTACTTAGGTTCCTCTCAGCCTGCTCAAACTGCTGGAACTAGGAAGCTGGAATTCCCTGTCGATGGATTTTCGGAAATTCCTACCGAGAGGGGCACAAATAGTAAAAGTTGGCTAGAAACCTGAAATGTAAAACATATGTTACTTGGAGTATGTGCTCACTTACCGGGAAGGTGCTTTTTGGTCAGGGACATTGCAAAAATGGGGATTAATGAAGCGAAAAGTGCCGCTTAAAGGCCTGCCCAAACCGCTAGAGGTAGGAAGTTGAAATTTGGTATTAAAGTTCCTCCTCTATTGTAGACATCCGCTAAGATGAGAT
The DNA here is from genome assembly GCA_949987735.1 of Leucophora obtusa. Classification (NCBI taxonomy): domain Eukaryota; kingdom Metazoa; phylum Arthropoda; class Insecta; order Diptera; family Anthomyiidae; genus Leucophora; species Leucophora obtusa. The sequence continues at coordinate 112,551,474 of OX465299.1, forward strand.
TTTTGGAAATTTCTACAGGTAGGGTCAAAAACAGGAAAAGTCTCCCCCTTAACGGCCTGGCCAAACTGCTGGAACAAGGGATTTTAAATTGGGTTCCTTCTCGAACGTTGACGTCCCCTAAGATGGTATTTTTGAAAATTCATACCGGGAGGGGTAAAAAGGGAAAAAACTTCCCCCTTGACGGCCTGGCCAAACTGCTGGATATAGAGACCTAAAATTATGTATGTAGTAGGTTCCTCCTCAAACGCAGACGTCCTCTAAGACGGAATTTTTGGAAATTCCTACCGGGAGGGGTAAAAACGGAATAATCTCCCCCTTGATGGCCTAACCGAACCCTTCGGCTAGAAACCTGTAATATATAATATGTTTTCCTTGGAGTATGGGCTAACTTATCGACAAGGCATTTCTAGGACTTTGGACAGGAACGTGGTAAAAATGGTGGTTCAAAAGGGGAAAATTCCCCCCCCCCCCTTAACGTCTGCGTCTTTAGCTAGAAACCTAAAACTTAAAGAACAAGTGTATATGAAACACTAAAATTAAGAAACTAAATAGGAAACGAGTGGAATTGAAACACTACACAAGTGGAATGAAATGGATATAAACGTTGAACGAGTGGAATTGAAATTATAGACAATGCAAATGGATTGGAAGAGGGAATTACCTGTTCAAACACTATCCACGGAATATGAAACTTATGTAGCATTGAAACATACTCTCCAAAAAGTTAAACAAATTTTCTGAAAGAGAAAAAACCTTAGAAAAGGAATGGAACTTATATATTCCGATATTTAAACTTCATGTAACGAAGCACCGGTGGAAGAAACCGACGCAGTAAATTTTCCAACTGAATTTGTGAATTTACTTGAATTGCCAGGTCTACCTTTACATAAACTGGAATTAAAAAAAAAACTTTAAGACACGCTAACAACGTAGCTTTGCCCGCTATTTTTAATATTATAAAATGCTTTCCAACCCTGCTTTACGTTATTTATTTTCATTCAAAACACAAATGAACAAAACTACTTACGGGTCTATCTACCTAAGTTCGCACTTTACCAAATTATCTTAACATACACACGTATATTGCAATTTATTATGGATTCATTACTAACAATCCACTTTCATGAGAAAAAGTGATCAAATATTTATTTATTTTAAACCCATTGTTGTGCAGAATTATTTATTTGTGGTGGCTGGGTGAAGGATTTTATTATAAAAACTGTACTTTAAATAAAAAGCGAATTTAAAAAAACTTTAAGGCACGCTAACAACGTAGCGGGCTGCGCCCGCTATCTTTAATATTATAAATCGCTTGCCAACCCTGCTTTACGTTTTTTATTTTCATTTAAAACACAAATGAATAAAACTACTTACGGGTCTATTTACCTAAGTTCGCACTTTACCAAATTATCTTGACATACACACGTATATTGCAAATTATTATGGATTCATTACTAACAATCCACTTTCATGAGTAAAAGTGATCAAATATTTATTTATTTTAAACCCATTGTTGTGCAGAATTATTTATTTGTGGTGGCTGGGTGAAGGCTTTAAATAAAAAAACTTTAAATAAAAAAACGAATTTAATAAAAATTGTGGAGGGCGCAGCCCCCCCCCCCCTTAACCTTTAAGGCACGCTAACAACGTAGCGGGCTGCGCCCGCTAGTTAAACATATTCGCCGTGTTTTTACTAGAAACAATATATATTTGCATGCAAATATATTATATTTGCAAGCAAATATATTATGTTTGCCTATAAATATATAGGCTAAACAGTCTAGCTAAACTAACGATTATTACCAACTACAAAAGTTATAATGGATACATACAACTTTATATGTATCAAGAATGGAAATTCGCCGTTTTTCCAAATATATGTTAATTGTATCCACAAATATAATTATTACCGGGAAATATATGTATAGTAACTATAAAAACAATATAATTGGAAGCACACTGCAAATACATATATGGTAGTTTGTAAACATTGATTACCTCCAAACATATACAAAAACGTCTTTTTCCTCCGTGTATAAATAAAATATTAATATAAAAAATACTTAATCAGTACTTATTTAATCAATTACCAGTAAGTGATTATTTTGCACGAATATGTAAGTACTTCTATAACATATTATCAGTTAGTCATTATTTTGTATTTTAAAGTAATGAAAAAAGTAATGGCCTATCATTACTTGGTAATCCGTATGGTAATGACCTGTCATTACCATGTTTTTGCTGGGTAACTCTGTTAACCCTATTAAAAAATTTAAAGAGGTACAACATACAATCATATCTTTTTTTGATGCCGGCCCAAATAAAATTTTATCCGAAAAGTTGTGGATCGTACTGCATTAATTTAGATCCACCTTGGATCTATTATGATGAAATACGATCCGAAAAATGAGTTTATGCAATTATATAAAATTGGATGTGACATAATGATAATCAACAAATAATTTCAATAGAATGGACCATTTAATGCAATCTGTGCGATCTCTGAATGAATTATTTTTGTCTAATGGTATCAAATAAAATGTAACTTTTTGTATTAAATCTAATTTTATATAATTAGACTAACCCATTTTTCGGAACGTAATTGATCATATTAGATCGGATCAAATTGTATTTTAGGCTATATTAAAAAAAGATATGTTTGTATTTTATAACATCTAACTTTTTTTACTCGGGAACTTCAAATTTTATATATACCCGAGTAAAAACGTTTGTATATAATAACCAGGGCAAGGACTTTCATGCCAATGCATGTTTGTAGTCAGTGGCCCAAAAATGATTTTGACCAAATACTTTTCCGAATCAAAGAATTTGCAAAAAAAAATGGCATCGATTTGTTGTTGCAGATTTTTGCATATTTTGTTATAAATGCATATTTTTGCATATTTTGCTTTTAAGTGCATATTTTATTGCATATTTTATGATTTTTATTGCATATCTTTGCATATTTTGCACATTATTGCATATTTTTTAATATTTTTAAATATGAAATTCAATTTAAGAATTCATACTATAAAACTAAAAAAAATTCTAAAGAATTAATTATTTGGAAGCAATATAATGTTGGCAATATAATACCACACTAGAAAGAGAATCACATAGCATAGTACAATATGTTGTCATCCACTAACACATTTTTTATAGATGTAATTTTAAATTAACGTTTTCGGGTGTTATTGCTCACAAACAGAAAGTTTAAAAATTTTATAAAAATTATTTTAAGGAAACTTGTCCCCGAGCATTAATTTCTGACACTGTTTTCTCTGAGTTATGAAAGTGAGTACGATTTTATAGTACACATATTTAAGTTCTATTTTATAATAAAGTTTTTTTCAGGTAAAATGCCACACATAAAAATATATTTAACTATGTGTATTTGAAGACATATTCAGTGTGTTCGTTTACTCGAATTTCTTACTACTTTTACTACAATTGCAAAGTTTTTTTTACTTTTTGTGTTGAATTTTTCCAGCTGTAGTAAATATAGTAACTTGTAGTAAGTAAACAAACAAGCTTATTGTAACCGATATCTGAATTTTTACGTTTATGTTAGTTTTTGATAAATATAATTAAAAAAAACATTTAGTTTTAATTGCATATTTTTTGGTTTTTAGTGCATATTTCGTTATAAATGCATATTTAAGTGCATATTTTCCATTTTATAGTGCATATTTTAAGCGCATATTTTCGATTTTTTAGTGCATGAAAGTCTTTGCCCTGATAATAACATATCATACCTATATATTAGAGCACCCATGAAATGTATGAGATTTTCAAAAGTGTTTTTTTTTCGCTCCACCGCTCAGTGGTTTGAAACAAAAAAAAAAGTGGTAATAAATCTGTATCTTTTAAACTATATGTCCGATTGCATCAGTATGCATGAGATAATTGTTAAGGAGGACCCAGGCTTTCTGAATATTGGATTCATGGTTACCCTGTGTTATCACAGGGTGACTTATTGGGCGTCAAAGTAGACCACCTCAAAAGTAAAATAGCTTTTGGACCGTGTAGCTCTTTCAATTATTGCCCAATATGGTTGATTTTTTATAGTTTGGAATGAGCTTGGAGAAACGAAAAAAAACCATGCTTACTTTACTATAATAACTGTTATGGTTTTTAAGTTATTTCATTTCAAAAAATTATTTTTCTCTTCGACTTTTTTTAGTTTTTGGCCGATTGTGAATACGATATTATAACGATTATTTTTTAAAAAATACTGACATATAGGCAACAGTTTAGCCATTTAGTGGTGAAAAATTTCCAAAGTCAAACATTTTTTGCTGATCGAAAAAATTTCATTTTTTTCTCAAAAAGATGCTATCAATTTTTCACTTTTTACTGAGAACTTATTTAATAAAAGTTAATGTTTTATTATATATTCGTAGAGAATGGGGTTCTAGGATGCTTTTAATCCAAATTTGAAGTCGGTACAACATTCATTCACCCTACGTATTGACCGAAATTGGTCTAATTTTTATGCGAATTTTTGAGTTTTCGATCATATAACTAAAAAGCAGTGTTGCCAAAACTTATTTAGAAAAAAAATGCTAAAAACTAAAAAAATATGCCAGAAAAAATATGGTAAAAAAATTTTATAAAAAAATTTTTGAAAAAAGTCACTAAAAATTTTTTTAGTGACTTTTTACAATTAAACTGAAAATAAGTCATCCATAATATGTATTCAGTTCATTTTATTAACTAAATTTATATAAAAGACTAGCGGGCGCAGCCCGCTACGTTGTTGGCGTGCCTTAAAGGTTAAGGGGGGGGGGGGGGGGCTGCGCCCCCCACAATTTTTATTAAATTCGTTTTTTTATTTAAAGTTTTTTTATTCAAAGCCTTCACCCAGCCACCACAAATAAATAATTCTGCACAACAATGGGTTTAAAATAAATAAATATTTGATCACTTTTTCTCATGAAAGTGGATTGTTATTAATGAATCCATAATAAATTGCAATATACGTGTGTATGTTAAGATAATTTGGTAAAGTGCGAACTTAGGTAGATAGACCCGTAAGTAGTTTTGTTCATTTGTGTTTTGAATGAAAATAAATAACGTAAAGCAGGGTTGGAAAGCATTTTATAATATTAAAAATAGCGGGCAAAGCTACGTTGTTAGCGTGTCTTAAAGTTTTTTTTTTAATTCCAGTTTATGTAAAGGTAGACCTGGCAATTCAAGTAAATTCACAAATTCAGTTGGAAAATTTACTGCGTCGGTTTCTTCCACCGGTGCTTCGTTACATGAAGTTTAAATATCAGAATATATAAGTTCCATTCCTTTTCTAAGGTTTTTTCTCTTTCAGAAAATTTGTTTAACTTTTTGGGGAGTATGTTTCAATGCTACATAAGTTTCATATACCGTTGATAGTGTTTGAACAGGTAATTCCCTCTTCCAATCCATTTGCATTGTCTATAATTTCAATTCCACTCGTTCAACGTTTATATCCATTTCATTCCACTTGTGTAGTGTTTCAATCCCACTCGTTTCCTATTTAGTTTCTTAATTTTAGTGTTTCATATACACTTGTTCTTTAAGTTTTAGGTTTCTAGCTAAAGACGCAGACGTTAAGGGGGGGGGGCAATTTTCCCCTTTTGAACCACCATTTTTACCACGTTCCTGTCCAAAGTCCTAGAAATGCCTTGTCGATAAGTTAGCCCATACTCCAAGGAAAACATATTATATATTACAGGATTCTAGCCGAAGGGTTCGGTTAGGCCATCAAGGTGGAGAATTATTCCGTTTTTACCCCTCCCGGTAGGAATTTCCAAAAATTCCGTCTTAGAGGACGTCTGCGTTGGAGGAGGAACCTACTACATACATAATTTTAGGTCTCTCTATCCAGCAGTTTGGCCAGGCCATCAAGGGGGAAGTTTTTTCACTTTTTACCCCTCCCGGTATGAATTTCCAAAAATACCATCTTAGGGGACGTCAACGTTGGAGAAGGAACCCAATTTAAGATCCCTTGTTCCAGCAGTTTGGCCAGGCCGTTAAGGGGGAGACTTTTCCTGTTTTTGACCCTACCTGTAGAAATTTCCAAAAATCTCAGCGGATGTCTACAATAGAGGAGGAACTTTAATACCAAATTTCAACTTCCTACCTCCAGCGGTTTGGGCAGGCCTCTAAGCGGCACTTTTCGCTTCATTAATCCCCATTTTTGCAATGTCCCTGTCCAAAAAGCACCTTCCCGGTAAGTGAGCACATACTCCAAGTAACATATATTTTACATTTCAGGTTTCTAGCCAACTTTTACTATTTGTGCCCCTCTCGGTAGGAATTTCCGAAAATCCATCGACAGGGAATTCCAGCTTCCTAGTTCCAGCAGTTTGAGCAGGCTGAGAGGAACTTAAGTACCGAATTTCAGCTTCCTAGTTCCAGCAGTTTGGACAGGTCGTTAAGGGGCAACTTTCCCTTTTTGAGCTCCCATTTTATAACGACCCTGTCCAAAATTCAAAAAGTATCTTTCTAATACGTTAGCCCTCACTCCAGGGACCCACATTTTAAGCTTCAGGTTTCTAGCCGAAGGGGTTTTTACCGGCCCCCAAGGTGAGGCTTTTCTTCTTTTTGCCCCTCCCTTTAGGAATTTACAAAAATTCCATCTTCGCGGCTATCTGCGATGGATGAGGAACATTCATACCAAATTTCAACTGCATTGCCTAAGCGGTTTGGGCAGGCCGTTAGTGGGGACATTTTTCCCTTTCAACCACCATTTTTACTATGTTCCTGTTCCAAAATAGAAAAATTACGTTGCCGGTGAGTTAGTCCTACTCCAAGGAATACATATTTAAAATTTTAGGTTGGCCAAAAGGGATTGGGCAAGCTGTCAGGAGGAGACTTTTACCTTATTTCCCCTCCCGATAGGAATTTCAAAAATTCCGTCTAAGCGGACGCCTACACAGAAGGAGGAACTCACATACCGAGTTTCCTTTTGGGATATCCTGTAGGGAATTCCAAAAATACAAACTTAGTCGATGTCTACTACAGTGGAGGAACCTTTATACCAAATTTCAACTTCTTACCTCCAGTGGTTTGGGCAGGCACTTTTCCAATTTGTGAGACTGTTTATGGGGAGACTTTTCCCCTTTTTGCCCGTTCCGGTAGGAATTTCCAAAAATCCCGTCTTAGCGCACGTCTATGCCGAATATCAAGAAACCTTGTTTTAGTGGAGATATCCGTGGGTGGAGGAAAAAAAGTAGTTTTTTTTAAATTATATATTAAAATTAATATTAAATTTAAATTATATATTATGGTACTTTTTGGAAAAACGAAATTTTTTGGAAAAAGATACTTTGTTTTTACAAAGTACTTTATTTGTACTTTTTTTGGAAAAGGTATTTTTTTTTAAAAGGTGTTTTTTTTTGGAAAAATGTATGTTTTTTGGAAAAAGGTACTTTTTGGAAAAGGTACTTCTTTTGGAAAAGGAAAATTTTTTTAGAAAAAGGTACTTTTTTTTGGGAAAAGGTACTTTTTTTTGGAAAAGGTACTTATTTTGAAAAAGGTATTTTTTTTGAAAAAATGTATGTTTTTTGGGAAAAGGAACATTTTTTTAGAAAAAGGTACTTTTTTTGGGAAAAGGTACTTTTTTTTGGAAAAGGTACTTTTTTTGAATAAGTTATTTTTTTTGAAAAATTTATGTTTTTTGGGAAAAGGTACTTTTTTTTTGGAAAAGGTACATTTTTTTAGAAAAAGGTACATTTTTTGGAAAAAGGTACTTTTTTTAAAAAAGGTACTTTTTTTTGGAAAAAGGTACTTTTTTGGAAAAAGGTACTTTTTTCGGGAAAAGGTACTTTTTTTTGGAAAAAGGTACTTTTTTTGGAAAAAGGTACTTCTTTTGAAAAAGGTACTTTTTTGGAAAAAGGTACTTTTTTTGGAAAAAGGTACTTTTTTTGGAAAAAGGTACTTTTTTTGGAAAAAGGTAATTTTTTTGGAAAAAGGTACTTTTTTTTGGAAAAGGGTACTTTTTTTGGAAAAAGGTACTTTTTTTGGAAAAAGGTACTTTTTTTGGAAAAAGGTACTTTTTTTTTGGAAAAAGGTACTTTTTTTGGAAAAAGGTACTTTTTTTGGAAAAAGGTACATTTTTTTTGGAAAAAGGTACTTTTTTTGGAAAAAGGTACTTTTTTTGGAAAAAGGTACTTTTTTTTGGAAAAAGGTACTTTTTTTGGAAAAAGGAATTTTTTTGGAAAAATGTACTTTTTTTGGAAAGAGATACTTTTTTTGGAAAAAGGTACTTTTTTTGGAAAAAGGTACTTTTTTGGAAAAAGGTACTTTTTTTGGAAAAAGGTACTTTTTTTGGAAAAAGGTACTTTTTTGGAAAAAGGTACTTTTTTTGGAAAAAGGTACTTTTTTTGGAAAAGGTACTTTTTTTGAGAAAAGGTACTTTTTTGGAAAAAGGTACTTTTTTTGTCCCCTTTTTGCCCCTCCCGATAAGAATTTCCAAAAATGCCGTCTCAACGGACGTCTACACCGGTCGAGGAACCTACATACCAAATTTCAACTTCATAGCTCCAGCAGTTTGAGCAGGCCGTCAAGGGGGAGACTTTTTCCCCGTTTTGCCCGTCCCTGTAAAAATTTCCAAAACTCCCGTCTTGGTGGATGTCTACGATAGTGGAGGAACCTTTATACCAAATTTCAACTTCCTACCTCCAGCGGTTTGGGCAGGCCGTCAAGGGGGGCCTTTTTCCCCTTTTTAACCCCCATTTTTACAACGCCCCTGTCCAAAATTCTAGAAAGTACTTTCCAGAAAAGTTAGCCCCTACTCCAAGGAACACATATCTTAAATTTCAGCTTTCTAGCCAAAGGGGTTTTGGCAGGCCGTCAAGGGGGACACTTTCCCCCTTTTTGCCCGTTCCGGTAGGAATTTCCAAAAATCCCGTCTTAGTGGACGTCTACCCCGAAAGAGGAACCTACATACCAAATTTCAACTTCCTAGCTTTAGCGGTTTGGGCTGGGCGATGTTGAGTCAGTCAGTCAGTCAGTCACGTTATTCTTTTATATATAGAGAATAAATTGAAAACAACTCAAAAGTTGTAAAAAAAATTCAAAAATCCTTTAAAATAAGTTTATTATTATTTGATTTTCCAACTATGTCATTGAAAATATGTTATCTCAAAAAGTTACAGGCGGTTAATCAAAGATACCCCAAAATGCTTTATTTCTAAAATAGGAAGTAATGTGGAATACTTTGGCGAGTGATATGAATTTCCCATTCTGCCTTAATTTATCTACTCCAAATTAATTTAATGGTTTTTATTGAATGTTTTAAAATTTCTGCATCTTTGGGCTTACCTGCATGAAATTCTTTAAAAAATAATTTTCGCGGTCAGATTTAATACTTTTTGTGGTGTTAGTTTACATTGTAATTTTTTGGTATGATTAAAATAAAAATTGTACCGGTATTATCACAAACGCTATCAACATTACCCTCTATAACCTCAACCTAAAAAATCATTAAAAATTGCAAAGATTAAAAACGAACCTTATCAACATTTTGCAATTCTATTTATTCTATTTTAAACTCTATTCTTTAAATTATTTATTTTTTTTATCAAAAATTTTAGTATTTTTATACGAAATCACTCACTTTTGAGTAATTCAAGTTTCTTTGTTATTTTAGCGGTTTATTCTTCCATGCGAAATTCGCAAACGAAATTCACAAATCTAATTTTGGCTGGGACTGTAAGTTTGAATTCTTCCATGAAAACATTTGATAACGATAACCAAATAACTTTGTTGCTGTAATTACACGATTTTCAAATATCAATCCCGATTGGCAACTCTAGTTAGAATAAACTGTGATTTTGAAACTGGTAATAGTGATTTTTTAATGCTTATATTTTAATATAAATAATAAAATTTGGTGTTCATTTAACTATATACATAATGTAGAAAATATAATAAACAACAAAAAGAAAACGTAAAATTTAATTAAAATAGTTTTAAAAAAATAATTAAAAACTTTTAACATGTTATTAAAAAACTCTGAAAATCCCAGTTCAGATTTAATACATTTTGTTTCGTTTTTATATCGGAAACAACATCAATAATATTTTTATAGAAAAAAATTTAAATTAATGCAAAATATTCTAAAAAAACATAAAATAAAACTGTAAAAAATGCTGAAAGTATGCTAAATTTGTTTGGAAAAATGCTGAAAAAAATGCTATATGCTAGATACATTTTTTTCATGCTAAATGATTTAAAAAAATGCCAAATCTAGCATTAAATATGCTAAATTGGCAACACTGCTAAAAAGTCACGCCGAATTTGCTACCTTCTGAAATGTAGTTATATAGCGCCATATATTCTGTTTAGATTTCAAAAATAAAAAGTAGCGCCAATTCATAAACGAATCCAGAAAACATGATTTTATTAAAAAATGGAAAATTTCCATACACCATAATTTTAATTGCAAAAAAATGATAGTTTGGTTTATTTTTTTAAAATTATTTTAATTGTTTTACATGAACAATAAAATAGTCTTTATTGCTGGAAAAAATCGTTCACGTACCTTGGATAATTTTTAAGATATCTAAAGTCAACTTTCAAAGATGATTTTGCAAAAAATACACTTTCTAGTTTTTTCGTAGATTTTTCCCTGAAGTGTTTAAGATTTTTTGAATGTTACTAAAAAATGAACACTATAATAAACTAGACATATTTCCCTTTCCATTGATGAATTAAAGGTATATAAAAAATATTGGTAACAGGTACAATTATTGCATTCAAAACATACACCCCAAATTCAGTTAGAAGCTATAGGCCAATTAGCTTACTTAGTAGCCTGAGTAAGGTTTTGGAAAATGTTATTAAAACAAGAATTTCGAAATTTACCGAACGTTTCAATATAAATTCTCGAAATCAATTTAGGTTTAAACCTTTTCATAGATTAAGCGGATATATAACCATATTAATAATTGTTTCAAAAACGGAAAATCCACAATTATAGTCACATTAGACATTGGGAAAGCATTCGAATGCGTCTGGTATAATGCCTTACTGTATAAAATGATCCAATTTAATTTCCCTCTTTATCTTGTAAAGATAATTGAATCCTTTTTGAAAGGTAGATATTTTTGCGTGTGTCTGAATGATAAATTTTCTGATCTCATTCTGATTCCAGCTGTAGTCCCACAAGTCCCGATATTATATACTTTATTTTGTTCGGATATGCCTGATCTAAATAGTTGTGAGTGCGCATCATATGCTGACGACACTTTCTTATTTTTTTCGCATGAGTTCGGTCAAAAGATAGTGAACGAACTGCAGTGCGGATTTTATTTTCAAAAAAATTGAGTCTAAAAATAGATTTCAAAAAATTTTCAAAAAAATCTAGAAAATTATTTTCTATTTGAAATAATGATAAAAATAAGTCATTATCAGTAACTCGTTATTATATGTTTTAAAATAATACAGAAGGTTATTACTAGTCCAAAAAATAATGATATGTCATTACCGTTTCTACACTGGGTTGTGTTACAATTTTCAAGTTCTTTTTTTTGTTTAAAACGTTATTATTTTAATTTTTGGTGGTAGCCTAAAATTTAGCTCTTTCTAACTTTGTTAAAACTCAGGTAAACGGGTTTGGAAAATTTATAAAATTTTTAAATTTGCGGTTAAAAAAACTATTTTTTTCAAATTCTATTAGAGCTTCAAATGTCCTAAAATCATAAATAAAAAAAATACGTTCATCCATATTTTTTTTTTACTCTACCAAACTTAAGCAATTTTGGGATTTCCAGTCAAAAAATGTCTAAAGTTTTCGATGCCACCAAATATTATTCTATAAAAAATGTTCACTTAAAATAATATCCGCTTATTGCGAATATATAGAATAACAAAACCACCGTGTTTCAAAAAATTATCTATAAAAATTAATTTTTGCAAATTTTTTTTGTAAAGCAGTTAAAATTAGATTTTCTTGTAACTATTTTAGCTCAAAATTTTTTTGACTTTAGCGCCCTCTGTTGTTAACAAAAAGAGCAGATACTGAATTCATCTTTCATATTTATTTATGGTATTATGTCACCTCTTCAAAAATGTATAAGTCAGTAACGTTCCGCATACATTTTTTTATAATTTTGCCTATGGGACAAAGCACTGTGCGTCGCCCCCTGACGATTGCCTTATTCAAGAATAAAATTTGGATAGGGACATGCTTAAATCTTTAAATGTTATTCCAAATTTTTGTGGAGGAAGAAATTTTTTCCAAGTTTTGTACAAGAAGTCGATTCCGTCTTTACATAAGAATTCTTGCAGAAGTAGAAAAAACCCATTCGCTAGTACATGAACTGACTTTAATACACATTATTTGAAGGAAGAGAAGATCTCTGGAATTTTTCCAAAATTGTAAAGTATCGCAATCTGGTTGATTATATTCACGCAAACTTACGCACAAAAATTTACTCACGCACGACTCACTCACGAACTTTTTTTAACTCACGCTCACGCCCGACTCACGTGGGTGCTTTCATTTCAACTCACGATCACGCATGAATCACGCGCCCATCTCTAGTATATAAGTTATTTGTATAACGCATTATATTGTATATCATTTTAAAGAAAATTTTGCACTCTAATTTTTGGTTTTAATAAAAATTTGATTAAACTAAAAAATACACGATGAAAAAGATCAATTAAAATATTTGATACACATTTTTTTAATTTTTGTTATAAAAATAAAAACCCTGTTTTTTTACCTTTGAAATGAGGTATTGATCATCGATATCGGCGTAACAGTTGTGAAATAGCGAGCATTTAAAATTTAAAAATATTATTTGATTTACATTTTTTTTAATTTTTGAAAGAAAGTACTCTGAAAATATATTTTTACAAATGTGTATGTTTGTGTTTGATATATAGCTGGAAAGCTTATTAAAGATTACATAAGCTGATGTAGAAAGACATGACATATTGTTCAACAACTAAATTAGATATTTGCGAAAAACTTTATTTTTTCATACATTTTTATATGATGAAATTTATGAAATATAAAATTATTTTTACATAACCGGAATGCACTCTCAAGAAGAAAAAGTTTGACACGCATCTTCCATATATTAAGTAGTCAGAGGTTCCCAAATCTTTAAAAATATAAACGTTCGGAAAATTCTTCTCAAACCCGAAGTAGGCCCAATATCGAAAAAACCGAATGTATGTATGTATGTGAATTTGACCCTTAACCCTATATACATTACTATACAAAACCACCTAAAATTTGGTGCTTTGTTGTTTTGAATCAAGTAAAATTTTTTTTAAATATAAAAAAACTATATTGCAAAAAAACTATCTCGCAAACAAATTACACTGTACAAAATAATTTCCTGTACAGAAAAACAACATATCCCATTAGCACAATGAATCATCTATTGCCTACAAATTCAGCCGTCAGAAAAAATCAGTTTTCGCTTTGATAATTTCTGATTGATTTCTGCCATAGAAAAACGTTCACATTCCAGATACTTTTCAATTTAAAGTTCTAGAAATGTTTTCTATCAAGCTTTCACTAATGCAAATGCACCATTTTGCACCTTCTTCAGGGATTAATTTTATTAAATATATGTGACCTTCTCCGAGAAAAGGGACCTAGTGTGTGAAAATGAAGTTTTGAGAAGAAAGCATTTAAAGTTTCATAACGCTCATTTTTTATCGATTTTCCCAAGTTCGTTTTGTACGTTTTTATGGTGTAAATAAATTTTTATCAGAAATCTAACTAATTTCATCTTATTCTACACCCTTTTAGGTACCAGAATCCACTCTTAAGTCCAAACACGTTTTTTGACACACTAGGTGCCTTTTCTCGGAGAAGGTCACATAGGGAAGGTCTATTCGCCAAATTTTGTTATTAACATTTATTAATAAATATCTTTGGTTTAATAAGAAACGAAAAGCACGACATAAAACACATAATTTATATAAAAATAAACGCAAAAATAAATAAATTAAAAATATGTATCACAGCCACACTTTCTTACAACGATATTTATCACAGTTGAAAATTAACAATTAATTTCCAACTGTGATAACGAAAATATTATACAGTTGCGAGCATAAAAAATGCAGCACTACGCTAAATCATTCGTAAAAACTAATTCACATAAATAAATGCAAATCAAACCACTTAAAATATGAAACTGCACATCAGCGAATACAAAAGATAAGCGCAAATAAAAAAACACTAGAAGAAATAAAAGCATACTTATATGATTTAGCGTAGTGTTGCATTTTTTATGCTCGCAGCTGTATATTTGGGTTAAAATTTTTATAACCGACGAACGAATTTTCCCGACCACCTTTGAATGTTATGAAACTTCCCAGTGTAGAAAATCATTACCAGATATCTGGTTATGTAACTACATATCTGGTAATGGCAACTACCCAGCAAAAATAAATGGAATGACTTCTAAATGAATCACTTCCTTCATTACATCACAAAGAATTACTCCCTTAGGAATGGGTTTCAAACAACATCTAATGCTGCAATAAATATATGCTAGTCAGAAGTTCTTTTTCATGGGTGATAAGAACTTAATATTTTGTATGGGGGTTGCATAGGAACGTGCTGGCACAGAAATCAGAGGGTTGCGGGTTCGAATCCCACAAGTTGAAAAAAATTTTTTCTAACTTTTTTTACACAATTAATAATCTTTTTGTAGTTTTCACGGTAAAATTTTTAATTTTTTCTATTTCTGTACACTTAAAAATTAATTTTTGAAACGATTTAAATTTTTTTATTTTCTATTAATTTTTAATGAAATTTTATGGAAATATAAAAGTTCTCAATAAATGTGCAATTCTTCAAATATTTTTTGTTAAAATACAAAAAAGGTAAATATTACAATTTTGTTTGTATTTAAAAAATTGTAATTTATAAAATCCATTTTTATCAAATTTTTACTAAATATATTTAGAAACTAAATATAACAGAAAAGGAAAAATCCTGTAAACATTTTAGTTAGAACTAGTAAAAATAAGTTAAAAATTACCTTGCAGAAAAAACTATTTTTTATCTACTAATATACTCCAAATTTTTTCCGGATTTTATCAAGGTAATTCGTATTAAAAGTTAACTTAAATATAACCAAAATTTTGTAAATTTAACAGTTTTATTTTTCCTTCTTATCTTATTAGTATTTAGCAAAAAACAATCTGCTAATATCAGCAGTATTTTGCAAGGTCATTTTTAATTACATAATTTTTAGTAGCTTTTTCTCCTATTTTTACAGCTTTATTTCTTTCTATGAGTGTATTATTTTTATAAAAAAAACACTTTAAAAAAACAACTTCATATATTTTCCAATATGTTATATATTTCGTATTCGCCGCTTTATATATTTTTGTTAATAAAAAATTAAAGAAATGAAGATAAAAACAATTTACTGAACAAGACCGCTAAAAGTCAGCTATCAGTTATAACAAGCGATAGCATAGTGGGTAGAACGTCTGCTTGAAATGCCAACGAGTGTGGGTTCAAACCCCAAACGATGCATGACGATTTTTTTTTTTAAATAAATTAAAATAAAAACAAGTAAAAAAGAACTTCCTTTTCATTGGTTCAAATATACATAATTTGTTTCAAAAAAGAACAACTTCCCTCCTATGACAAGCCAATGTTAAATTCATCAGTGAAACCCACAAATTTTCACAACTCCCTATTCAACTGTTGTTATGTTTTTACTACTTCTTTTTCCTCACTTTTTTTCCTGGGTAGTTACTTTTATTATTACATTTCTTATTACCTTCCCAGCAAAATATTGCTAATGACACCTCATTACTATCTGCATTACCAAAAACCATATATCATTACCTTTTGCATTATTTTATAATATAAAATAATGACTTCCTAATAACAGCCTATTGTATTCAATGTTTTTAAATATTAAATAATGACTTACGCGTAATAGTTTAAATAAGTACTTTTTACACAGCTAAATTTTATACATTTTTATTTATTATATGTAAATATGTTTTATGTTCAAATTTTTATGACGAGTCATAAAATTACACACTAGAGAAAACTTAACTTTTTCTGAATATATTTCCTAATAGTATTTGCCTAACTCCTTAGTTTTGAGAATCAAGTAAGCAGTCGGATAACCACTTATAATTCAACTTTTTGTAAGCATGTGTGTAACCACTTATTATTTAAAATCTCATAACTACTTATTTCTCATTTTATCGTAAGCGAGCGGGTAAGCGTGACTACTTATAAAAAC
The DNA here is from genome assembly GCA_949987735.1 of Leucophora obtusa. Lineage (NCBI taxonomy): Eukaryota > Metazoa > Arthropoda > Insecta > Diptera > Anthomyiidae > Leucophora > Leucophora obtusa. The sequence continues at coordinate 112,567,703 of OX465299.1, forward strand.
GACCACGCCAAACAAAAATAATGAGTTTAGACGCCAAAAAATAATTTGTGCGGAGCTATGAGTTTCTATTATATAACCACTTATTTGGTAATGAAAGATTTTGCTGGGTTTATGTGGCGATGTCGCGAAAAATAATAAGTTACACACCAGTATACGAAAAATCAAAAAATATGTCGTTACCTATGTGCTTACCAGTATTGAATAAAATAATGATTCTAAAAATAGATTTTCAAAAAAATTACTTTTCTAAAAACAAAATATTTTTTTAATGTAAAAATTTTTTTTAATAAAATTTTCTCGTGTGGGAATCGAACCTGGGAATCCAGACCGGCAGTTTATAGCTGTACAATATAAGCTATCTCGACATGTAATATTTGATAGATAAAAACATAATTAACTTGCTGCGCACAAGTCAGCTTACTCGCCAACATACAAAAAATCAAAAAATATGTGGATACATATATCATTAGCAGTGTGTAAAAATATTGAGTCTTAAAAATAAATTTCAAAGAAATATACAAAAAAAATCTGGAACATTATTTTATTTTTAAAATAATGATAAAAAAGTCATTATTGGTAATACATTATTTTTTATTTTGAAATAATGAAAAAGTAAGTATTTATTAGTAACTGATTATTATATATTTTAAAATAATGCAGAAAGTAAGTCGGTGTCATTACATACTGATAGTCCAAAAAATAATGATATGTCATTACCGTTTCTACACTGGGTTATTTGTCTTTTTGCACCTTACACTCATAGAAAAAAGTTTGTAGAAAAGTTGTACTTCAACTTAACAAACTTTTAACTAATTTTTAGTTAAAATTTAATTTTTAGTTAATTTTTTTGCTACCTCCACATTACTAACTTACAAACTTTTTTGCTATTTTTTTTTTGCTGAATTTAGTTACTAATTTTTAGCAATAAATTTTCTAACTTTACAGTATTTTGCTGAATTTTAGTTACTAATTTTTAACAGAAGATTTGCTAATTTTATAAATTTTTTGTAAACTAAACCACCAATTTTGGAGCGCTTATAAACAGAATGTTAAATGACTCATAAAAATTACTGCATATTTTTAACTCGACAAAAATAATGCAAAAAGTTTTTAAATAAAGCTAAATTGAAATGGTTGAACATTTGTCCTACTCATAAAATATCTAAATTATTAAAATTTATGAGAAAAGTTTCTATTTATCGTAATACATTAATTTTCAAAGATCAAGGTTTATTTTGGACGAGCGATTTTAATCGGCCACACCTTGTTTCCTGTGGGTGGAGCTTTAGAATTGAAAATGGAAACTCAAATAAATTCGGAAGTACATATCCGATCAGCAAACAATGAAAATCAAAAGAAGGTTTTCTGAAATACATTTTGTTATGGTTAACATATTATTGTCTATAAATATTACCACTTTTACAAAAAATCATTCTTGGGAAATTTTCATTGGCATTGAAATATAATTGGCATTACTTTATCTCAATTTCAATGCCAACAAATTTCATCACCAGTCAATGCCAATGAAATTTTTTTTCAATTTGCATTGATGAAAACAACGGTAATGAAATGTACACATAATTGAAGAAAAGGCATTGTAATATAAAAAAAAATATAAGAAAAACGCGAATTTTTATTTTTTTTTCTTAATTTATTCTTTTATAAAAACATTGAAACAGATACTTCTTTCATCAATTATAAATGGGCATTTAGGCATTGAACAATGCCAATTGAAAAAATTTCAATTAATTGACACATCCCGACTAAAAAAGATATTATATAATCATATATCACCATATATAAACCCATATATACGTCCATATCTAATTTGATCCGAATATTGGAATATATAATTATATCAAGCGAGATAAGCATGTTATCTAACCTGATATAATTTGATCCGAAAAATGGGTCTATCTAACTTCATCAAATTATATATTAATACATATAATTTGATGAAGATTTTCAAATAAAATTTTAGTAAATATTGTTGAGATCACTTATTTTCATTCATATTAAATACTAATGCTTAATGTTTAGCAACATTTTTGTTAATAAACTTGGAAATAGCTGACAAAATAAAACATTACAAAAATTTGTCGGAACAACTGTCTTATAAAATAAAAAACATAACTTTCAGAATTAATTTTTTTTCACGGAAAAAATAACTGAACTTAAACCATATTTATTTGAACATATGTTTTTCTAATTTTTATTTTTAAATTTAAAAATTGCAATTAAACTTTATAAAATTTTGTATAATTAGATATCATATCAGATATAATTATATATAAAATTAATACAATTTTCTGTTAACTTTGTTATATATTTTGATATAATATGGTTTATAAAAGCTTATATGCCATTATATATAATTATGTACGAACTATATTTGCAGATCTCTTAATATATGGCTGGAGACCAAATCGCATATAAAACGTTATATCAAACATATTTATAAAACCAAAGTGTTAACATAAATGTATATGGTTATATAAAGCCACGCATATAAACATTTAAAGTTACATCAAATCATATAAGATTATATAAAAACTTTTTTAGTCGGGATACAATAAACTGGTCCCAAGTATGTTTTTAAATACACATTTATTATTTGTTTATTAATTTTCATTTCATTTGCTCCTTTTTTACCTTTTCCAGTCCACTAGTAATCTTCAAAAGTTTTGTTGATTTCAGAAAATTTTAGCAAAAATTTTGTAGATTTAACAGTTTTTTTTTGCTATTTTCATTCTACTATTATTTTGCAATTTTTTGCTGATTTCAGCAAGTTAAATTGTTATTTGCAATTAACAAAAATTTAGCTCAAATATTACTAAAATTCTGTAAATTTAACAGTATTTTTTTTGCTATTTTTATTAAAGTACTATTCAGCAATTTTTTTTGCTAATTTTAGCAGGTTAAATTTTTATTTGCAATTAACAACAATTTAGCTCAAATATTACTAAAATTCTGTAAATTTAACAGTTTTTTTGCTGTTTTCATTATATTAATATTTAGCAAACTGATTCTGCTAATATTAGCAGTTTTTTCTGCAGCATCATTTTTAACTAATTTTTAGTAACTTTTTCTGCTATTTTTACGGACTTATTTGTATGAGTGTACTTAACTAAGATAAATGTAAAATTTTGGACTTCCAGCTTCTCTTGTTCCTGAGATATGGTGCGTCAAAAAATGAAAAGATCATTAAAAACAAATATATGATGAATTTCATTTAAAAATCGAGATAAATCTGAAATTTTGAACCCGACCACCTCAGATATCGATGAAATTTTGTTCATAGCTAAATTTGATCAATACAAACAAACTCTCATTTTTAGAACTGACTGTTTTGCGATTTTTTGGGCGTGGCACAGTGGGAAAGTTTTTGAAAAAACGCGAAAATGTTCGAAAAGAGCTCCATTTAAACTACAATAACTCAGAATCGGCTGAACCGATTTCCATGATCTTGGTATCATTAAAAAGATATTTTAACAGGGTTTATGACACGTTAAAAAAAAAGAAAAAAAATACACTGTAAAAATTTTATAACAAAAAAAAAATTTTAACTAACGGAAAAACCAAAAAGATCAAGGGTTTTTTTACAGTGTATTAATTTTTTAGAAAGGTTTATCCTTCACCTATACCATATCAAAAAATAAAAATGGGTTCTTTTTTAGTTTTTTTTATATAATTTTTCAAGTAGTGTCACTTACACATTTACAAAATACTTCAACAATTCTAACATTTTTTAAATGTTTACAAATAAAAAACCATCAACAATTGTTTATATTATTTGCCATGTTTTTATTAATTTGTGTTTTATTTTATTTAAATTTTTTTTAAGTTAATTATTTGTAAGAAATTTTGCGCTGGTCAAATTTGGCACAGTCAGAATATCTGCGCACATGTACACAAGTTTCATTTATCGGAATGAACGAATGAAAGCCTTGAGTTCCTGTTATAGTTTTAGCTTCTTTATATCTTGAAAATAGCTTTTCTTTAACGTTGTTGTATTCGTCAGCATCTGCGTAAGCAACTTGTATGGTGGTCTTATATGTTTCTGATGCCCAGTGATAGAGTTGCCTCGTTGTCTGGATTTCATTTTTATTTGCAATACTATAATTTCGAGCACCTCTCTTCAATGTTCCTCCGATTCCATCACATGCAGATTTTCCGTGACTGGTAGCATAAAAGTGCCATTCAGCGTCAATACCAAAATCAGATTTGTGATGGCATAAATTAATGAAGTTATATTTATTTTTATATTGTGCTCCTGCACCGCCTGCACCGCCTTCACGAACTGTATCATTTTTGAAATATATAGATGAACTGCTATACTATCATGGGTATTGCAATCAGATATTATGGCGAAGCTTTTATGAGTTAATTTATCGTTATCTGAAAATAAACAAACAAAGGAAAAAAACAAATAAATAAAAAATTTTTTATATATTTATTTGTTTTTTTCCTTAATATTTATTAAATATTTTGATGAGTGTGGGTGGATGTGTTTACTAATACCAAAATATTAAAATAATTACCTTTGTAATAAATAACGAACGGATGTATTGTATCCTGATCATTATTCCAATGGTATCCTTGCACGGCATCTTGTACAAGAAATGCATAATTTTCAGCAAAGTCCATTTGAATTAACATTTCTCCTGATAACAGCGCCGCTCTTTTATTGCTGATAAATTCAGATTGTCGCTTTGCTATGAAATGATGCGGAATCAGAACTTTGATGTGTTCAGTAAAATCGCTGACAAATGATTCTGGGTTGGTGGTTAACGTTTCCAGAACACATCTAATCGTTGTATTCCACTTTTTGTATATTATTTCTTCAGTTTGGTTATTTTCAAAATGTTTTAGCATATGCATTTTTAGATTATTTAAATTTTTGAAGCAGTGACCACACATTGAAACGCAACACTCGCTTTTTTCTATGTCACCATTACAAACAACGAATTTGAGAACATCTTTGTAGTCGATAAATGTGCATTCTCCTTCAATACAAATTGATTTTAAACCACTTTTTTCAAACATCAATTTCATATTCTGATGCAATGTGCATACACAGATATTTTGCTGGTTTCCAACTCCAAGTTTCATACAATTTTTTGGCCTTAACATTGTAAATTTTGTAAAACCCACTTTGGCGAAGGGATGTTTTTTTTTAAATTCGTAGTAAGATTCGCGTAGTGAAGATAACATCAGTCTTTTTTGAACTTTTTCACGTAAGTTTCCTTGTTTAACAGTAATTGAATCTTGCGATCCTGGCATCATTCGGCTAATTTCATCATCTTCATAAAATAACTTGACTGTGCTTAGAGTTTCGGTTGGTAAACTACTTCAAAAGATTGATATCTGCAAACTTCGTTTTATTCCTTTGGATATCTTTACTTTTTTTGATACAATCGTGAGATATATCATCCCCAAAACGATCTTTAATTTCTGCGTGACTCATATTGATTGGTAAGAGAGATAAAAGTTTTTGCTTTTCCAAAAGATTTGAGCTGTTCTCTATTTGATATTTGATGTTTTACAAAATTTCTTCGTAAATGGCTTTGGCGTTTTCAAGTTGCGCTGACAAATCAGATAATGGATCAGCTCCAAGTGAATCTGCTATATTTTCCAAAATTTGCAGTGATTTTCTATTTCTGTATGCATCTCGTTTGATATATTTCCTTTTAAGAGGCGACATTTGGTTTGGTAGATGAGGAATAATATGATCTCTATATATAAAAGAATAACGTGACTAACTGACTGAATGACTGACTGACTCAACATCGCCCAGCCCAAACCGCTGAAGCTACGAAGTTCCTCTTCTCTTTCGGCGTAGACCTCCGCTAAGACGGGATTTTTGGAAATTCCTACCGGAACGGGCAAAACGGGGGAAAGTCTACCCTTGCCGGCCTGCCAAAACCCCTTTGGCTAGAAAGCTGAAATTTTAGATATGTGTTCCTTGGAGTAGGGGCTAACTTTTCTAGAAAGTACTTTCAAGAATTTTGGACAGGGACGTTGTAAAAATGGGGGTTAAAAAGTGGAAAAGAGCCCCCCTGCTGGAGGGGGGCTCTTTTCCTACCTTCCTCCTGCACAAACCGCTGGAGGTAGGAAGTTGAAATTTGGTATAAAGGTTCCTCCACTATCGTAGACATCCACCAACACGGGATTTTTTTTAAATTTTTACAGGGAGGGGCAAAAAGGGGAAAAGTCTCCCCCTTGACGGCCTGCTCAAACTGTTGGAGCTATGAAGTTGAAATTTGGTATGTAGGTTCCTCGACCGGTGAGAAGTCCGTTGAGACGGAAATTCTTATCGGGAGGGGCAAAAAGGGGACAAAAAAGTACCTTTTTCCAAAAAAAGTACCTTTTTCCAAAAAGAGTACCTTTTTCCAAAAAAAAGTACCTTTTTCCAAAAAAAATTACCTTTTTCCAAAAAAAAGTACCTTTTTCCAAAAAAAAAGTATGTACTTTTTCCAAAAATAAGTACCTTTTTCCAAAGAAGTACCTTTTTCCAAAAAAAGTACCTTTTTCCAAAAAAAGTACCTTTTTCCAAAAAAAGTACCTTTTTCCAAAAAAGTTCCTTTTTCCAAAAAAAGTACCTTTTTCCAAAAAAAGTACCATTTTCCAAAAATGTACCTTTTTCCAAAAAAAGTACCTTTTTCCAAAAAAAGTGCCTTTTTCCAAAAAAAGTACCTTTTTCCAAAAAAAGTACCTTTTTCCAAAAAAGTACCTTTTTCCAAAAAAAGTACCTTTTTCCAAAAAAAGTACGTTTTTCCAAAAAAAGTACATTTTTCCAAAAAAAGTACCTTTTTCCAAAAACAGTGCCTTTTTCCAAAAAAAGTACCTTTTTCCAAAAAACGTACCTTTTTCAAAAAAAAAGTACCTTTTTCTAAAAAAATTTACCTTTTTCCAAAAAAAAGTACCTTTCCCAAAAAAAGTACCTTTTTCCAAAAAAAATACATTTTTCCAAAAAAAACCCTTTTCCAAAAAAATACCTTTTCCAAAAAAGGACCCTTTCCCAAAAAATAACTTTTTCAAAAAAAGTACCTTCTTCCATAAAGTACTTTGTAAAAATAAAGTATCTTTCTCCAAAAAATTTCGCTTTTTCTAAAAAATTCCATTTAAAAAAATATAATTTCACAAAAAGTACTTTTTTTCCTCCCCCCACGGATACTCCACTAAAACAAGGTTTCTTGATATTCGGCATAGACGTCCGCTAAGACGGGATTTTTGGAAATACCTACAGGATATCCCAAAAGGGGGATGTTTTCCCCTTGACGGCCTGCCCAAACTGCTGAAACTATGTAGCCGAAATTCGGTATGTGAGTTCCTCCTTCTGTGTAGGCGTCCGCTTAAACGGAATTTTTGAAATTCCTATCGGGAGGGAGATAAGGGGAAAAGTATTCTCCTTGACGGCCTGCCCAATCCCTTCTGGCCAACCTAAAATTTTAAATATGTATTCCCTGGAGTAGGACTAACTCACCGGCAACGTAATTTTTCTATTTTGGAACAGGAACATAGTAAAAATGTGGGTTGAAAGGGAAAAATGTCCCCAATAATGGCCTGCCCAAACCGCTGAGGCAATGAATTTGAAATTTGGTATGAATGTTCCTCATCCATCGCAGACAGCCGCATAGATCGAATTTTTGTAAATTTCTAAAGGGAGGGGCAAAAAGAAGAAAGTCTCCCCTTGGTGGCCTATAAAAACCTCTTCGGCTAGAAACCTGAAATTTAGAATGTGGGTCCCTGGCTAACTTATTAGAAAGATAGTATTTTGAATTTTGGGCAGGGTCGTTATAAAATAGGCGCTCAAAAAGGGAAAGTGGCCCCTTAACGACCTGTCCAAACTGCTGGAACTAGGAAGCTGAAATTCGGTACTTAGGTTTCTCTTCCAGCCTAATTCCAACCAGGAGGGACAAAAAAAGAAAAAGAGTCCCACTTGACAGCCGGCTCAAACTGCTGGAACTAGGAAGCTGAAATTCCCTGTCGATGGATTTTCGGAAATTCCTACCCAGATGGGCACAAATAGTAAAAGTTGGCTAGAATCCTGAAATGTAAAACATATGTTCCTTGGAGTATGGGCTCACTTATCGGGAAGGTGCTTTGTGGAATTTTGGACAGGGACATTGCAAAAATGGGGATTAATGAAGCGAAAAGTGCCGCTTAAAGGCCTGCCCAACTGCTGGAGGTAGGAAGTTGAAATTTGGTACTAAAGTTCCTCCTCTATTGTAGACATCCGCTAAGATGAGTTTTTTGGAAATTTCCACAGGTAGGGTCAAAAACAGGAAAAGTCTCCCCCTTAACGGCCTGGCCAAACTGCTGGAACTAGGGAGCTTAAATTCGGTATTTGGGTTCTTTCTCCAACGTAGACGTCCTCTAAGACGGAATTTTCTGAAATTCATACCGGGAGGGGTAAGAAGGGAAAAAACTTCCCTCTTGAAGGCCTGGCTAAACTGCTGGGTATAGAGACCTAAAATTATGTATGTAGTAGATTCCTCCTCCAACGCAGACGTCCTCTAAGACGGATTTTTGGAAATTCCTACCGGGAGGGGTAAAAACGGAATAATTCTCCCCCCTGATGGCCTAACCGAACCCTTCGGCTAGAAACCTGTAATCTATAATATGTTTTCCTTTGAGTATGGGCCAACTTATCGACAAGGCATTTTTAGGACTTTGGACAGGAACGTGGTAAAAATGGTGGTTCAAAAGGGGAAAATTGCCCCCCCCCTTAACGTCAGCGTCTTTAGCTAGAAACCTAAAACTTAAAGAACAAGTGGGAACACTAAAATTAAGAAACGAGTGGAATTGAAACACTACACAAGTGGAACGAAATGGATATAAACTTTGAACGAGTGGACTTGAAATTATAGACAATGGAAATGGATTGGAAGAGGGAACGAAATGGAATGGACTATAGAACGAAATGGAATGAGGAGCGAGATGGCAAAGAATGGGGAACGAGTGGAATTGAAACACTGCAGTTAAAAGAGGAATGGAACGGAGAAAGTGCAAAGAAATGGAATGGAAAGCGAAGCGAAGCGACTGATATCAATATCGATACACAAGACAGTAGGAACGAAATGGAATGAAACGGGGAACGAGTGGAGTTGGAATAACAGATAATGGCAACGAAATGCAATGGAATGGTGAACGAAATGGAATCTTGGAAGGAGTTGCATTGGAACACTAAAATTGTTAAACAAAATGGAATGGAATTTGAATGACTCAAACTGCCGGAGTTTGGTACTTGAAATTTCGCGTACGATTGAGGCAAGATTATATATATTTGGGATTTTTACTGGGAAGAACAAAAAGGGGTGAAGAACCCCTTTTAATTACCTGTTCAAACACTATCCACGGAATATGAAACATTGAAACATACTCTCCAAAAAGTTAAACAAATTTTCTAAAAGAGAAAAAACCTTAGAAAAGGAATGGAACTTATATATTCCGATATTTAAACTTCATGAAACGAAGCACCGGTGGAAGAAACCGACGATATTATAAAATGCTTTCCAACCCTGCTTTACGTTATTTATTTTCATTCAAAACACAAATGAACAAAACTACTTACGGGTCTATCTACCTAAGTTCGCACTTTACCAAATTATCTTAACATACACACGTATATTGCAATTTATTATGGATTCATTACTAACAATCCACTTTCATGAGAAAAAGTGATCAAATATTTATTTATTTTAAACCCATTGTTGTGCAGAATTATTTATTTGTGGTGGCTGGGTGAAGGCTTTTATTATAAAAACTGTACTTTAAATAAAAAGCGAATTTAAAAAAAATTGCCCCTAAACTTTAAGGCACGCTAACAACGTAGCGGGCTGCGCCCGCTAGTAGAATATAATTTAGAACAGGTTGCATGAAAATTGTTCTACAACCGGTTCTTTGCATCCGATAATTTTGCTGGGTCATAAAAAAACCAAGGTTTATTTTGAGGGGGGCACTTTTTAACTTTGTTTTGTGAGTCGGTCTAATGTATTTAATACAGTAATTTTGTCTTAGCTGCACAATCAACATTTGCAAGAATTTTTGTGCAGGTAAGCCAAAAACGCAGTTCAGTCAAATTATTTACCTGCCTTAATGTGCAGGTATACCAATACAGACTGAAAACAAACAAAGCTAATGATGACAACTTTGTGCTTTACACCAGATCTTGCGATTTTTATGGTTAAAAATCGACCAAGGGTGTGAATGAAATGGTAGCAAAGTATGCTGTATTGTAAATGTTTGACAGTTTTGAGGTGAATAAGATTTCACTAGCCCATTGGGCTAGTAGAATTTTTGACGTAAGCATAGCAATTTTTGAAATTTCAAATTTAACAGTTTCTAAACGAAAATTAAAAATAAATAACAAATAATTAAATTATAATAAAAAAAAGCCAAAAAGATTTTAAAATGGAAGTACCAGCAAAACGGCAGAACAAAAACGAGTAAAAAGGTTAATGTCGGGCATGCCGACTATACAATACCCTACACCAGTCTGGTTAAAAGCCAACTAATGTTTGGATCCAAAATTCGAATGGGTTAAAATGGGGCTTGTGTCAAAATTTTCTATAATGTGAGTCAGCGCACCAAATTTCATTAAAATATCTTAATATATGCGACCTGCAGTTTGTAACCAAGCCAATTTTGGGGGACCCTTATATGGGCACTAGGTCTAAACATGGACCGGTATTAAGCAAAATCAATAGGCTTCATCCTTGGGCTGACATAGGTCGGTGTACCAAATTTCATCAAAATATCTTAATATTTGCGACCTGCAGCGTATAAACAGTATAATTTTGGTAGGACCCTTATATGGGCACTAGGTCTAAACATGGACCGATGTTCACCAAAATCAATAGGCTGCGTTATTGGGCCAATATAGGTATGTGTACCAAATTTCATCAAAATATCTTAATATTTGCGACCTACAGCGTATAAACAGTATAATTTTGGTAGGACCCTTATATGGGCACTAGGTCTAAACATGGACCGCTGTTCACCAAAATTAATAGGCTGCGTTATTGACCCAATATAGATCTGTGTACTAAATTTCATCAAAATATCTTAATATTTGCGACCTGCAGCGTATAAACAGTATAATTTTGGTAGGACCCTTATATGGGCACTAGGTCTAAACATGGACCGATGTTCACTAAAATAGGCAGCGTTATTGGGCTAACATAGTTCTGTGTACCAAATTACATCAAAATATCTTTATATTTACGACCTGCAGCGTATAAACAATACAATTTTGGTAGGGCCCTTATATGGGCACTAGGTCTAAACATGGACCGATGTTCAACAAAATCAATAGGCTGCGTTATTGGGCTAACATAGGTCTGTGTACCAAATTACATCAAAATATCTTAATATTTTACGACCTGCAGCGTATAAACAGTATAATTTTGGTAGGGCCCTTATATGGGCACTAGGTCTAAACATGGACCGATTTTAACCAAAATCAATAGGCGTCGTCCTTGGGCCGACATAAGTCGGTGTACCAAGTTTCATCAAAATATCTTAATATTTGCGACCTGTAGAGTGCGCACAAGAATGCATGGACAGACAGACAGACGGACGGACGGACAGACGGACATCGTTATACTATACGGTGGGTCTAGGACCAATATTTTTTGGTGTTACAAACATCAGCACAAACTTATAATACCCTGACCACATAGTGGTGTAGGGTATAATTACGTTACATGTAAGTAATGTTGCGCAATTTATTAAAAAGCATTTTTAAATTAAAAATTAATTTACAGGGAGCAGCTTAGATCGCCACATTCTTGTGGATAAGAGCATTAAAGAAGATATTTTGTTTTGTGGAAAAAATGCTAACAGCAACGAGGGCTGGAAGTAAGCAATGTAAATCAGTAAGCTAAATAATAACATCAGTATAACACATTTTCTTTTAGAGAAAAATTTCTACAGAACTTAGAGGTAGACTAGGTGCCGAGAAAGATGCGGTGTCATGCAAAACGCAGTGGAATGCGCTTATAAAAAAATATAAAAGTTTTTTTAAATATCATTCTGGCGAGGGAACGGGAGAAGAGGCGATGGCAGAAGAAGCGAAAGATTGGGAGTATTTTGAAAAAATCCATGCCTATGTAGCCAAGAAAGATAATTACCATCCACCATTCCTAATCGACAGTCACGATGGAGTATTGTGCATGCAGTCAAGAAGCGAAAGCAATTCCCCATGTATACCTATTTTGCAGGATGAAATTTTGCCAACATCACCGTCGAGTTCTCAAGAAGATATGTTTTCTTTGCCTTCCACCTCAACGGGAACTGCCAAAGCTCTGACTGAGTTTCAGCGCTTAGAACTGCACATTCGTAAACGTGACAAGAAAATAGGGAAGAAAATATCATCGCTTCTTACTGTGTTCGGTCAGATGGTGCAAACGGATTATCCACATATTGACGCTTCTGGCTTACTACTGTCTTCTGATTCGGAATCAAACTAAACCCATCAGCTTTGAATTTTCAATGATTTTTTTTACATAAACTATTTCTACCTAAACAACAATAAATTGTTTTCTATGCTTTTTGAATGTGTCGATTTTTCCTTTTTTTAGATTCTGAGCCATTTTTACCACGGAAAAATTCTCTTATTCTGACATATTTATTAAACAAAAATTTCATTTATTTTGCGATATTATTTCTATAGAAAAATTTTTATATTCTAAAACAGTTTTCTTATGGAAAAATTTTTAGATTTTTAGATATTTTTATCATAAAAAAAATATTTACAGAATCCGAAAATCGTTTCTTATACAAAAATTAACAGATCCTAAAATATATTGTTTTAAAGAAAAAATTTATAGATTCTGAGAGAAGTTTTTAATAAAAAATATTCTCACATTCCGAGACTTTCTCAGATTCTGAGATATTTTTCTACAGAAAATTTCACAGATTCTGGGATATTTTTCCTACAGAAAATTTCTCAGATTCTGAGACATTTTTTATAGAAAATTTGTAAGATTCTAAGATATATTTTTACAGAAAATTTTTCATATTCTGAGATTTTTTTTATACAGAAAATTTCTCTGATTGTGAGATATTTTTTCTATAGAAAATATTTTAGATTCTGAGACATTATTTCCATAAAAAATTTCCCAGATTTTGGTATATTTTTTCTATACAAAAATTCTCAGAATCTTAAATATTTTTTCTATCGAAAAGTTCTTAGAATCTGAGATCTTTTTCTATAAAAAATTTATTTGAATCTGAGACATATTTTCTTTTTAAAAATTTTCAGATTCTGGGATATTTTTTCTATAAAAAAATTCTCAGATTATGGGAAATTTTTTCTGGAGAAAAAATCTTAGATTCGGGGACATTTTTCCTTTAGAAAAATCTTAGATCCTGAGTTTTATTTCTTGAGGTATTTTTTCTATACAAAAATTTTCAGATCCTGATTTTGAGATATTTTTTTTATAGAAAAATTTGAAGATTGTAAGTCATTTTCTCTATAGAAAAATTCAAAGATTTTGAAGCATTTTCTCTATAGAAAACTTTAAGATTTTGGGACATTTCCTCGATAGAAAAATTCTAAGATTCTGAGACTTTTCAATAGAAAATTTTGCAGATTCTGAGATATTTTTCTTATAGAAAATTTGTCACATTCTGAGATATTTTTCTATAGAAAATTTACCAGATTCTAGACAATTTTTCTACAGAAAATTTATCAGATTCTGGGATATTTTTTCTATATAAAATTTACCAGATTCTCACATATTTTTTTTTTTTTATTGAAAAATCATAAGATTTTGAGATATTTTCTCTATAGAAAAATTCTAAGATTCTGAGACTTTTCTATAGAAAATTTCTCAGATTCTGAGATATTTTTTCTTTAGAAAATTTATTAGATTCTTAGACATTTTTGCTATAGAAAATTTGTCAAATTCTGAGATATTTTTCTATAGAAAATTTACCAAATTCTAAGATAATTTTTCTACAAAAAATTTATCAGATTCTGGAATATTTTTTCTATATAAAATTTACCAGATTCTCACATATTTTTTTTTTATTGGAAAATCATAAGATTTTGAGACATTTTCTCTATAGAAAAATTCTAAGAATCTGAGACTTTTCTATAGAAAGATTCTTAGATTCTGAGACATTTTTTCTACTCAAAATTTCTCATATTCTCAGATATTTTTTCTATAGGAAATTTCTCAGACTCTGAGATGTTTTTCCTATAAAAAAAATTAATCAGATAATTTTCTATAGAAAATTTATCAGAATCTAAGATACATTTTCTAAAGAAAACTTTTCAGATTCTGAGATAATTTTCTATAGAACATTTCTCAGATTCTGAGATATTTTTCTTATAGAAAATTTATAACATTCTATATAAAAATTCTAAGATTTTCAGACATTTCCTCTAGAGAAAATTTCTCAGATTTTAAGATATTTTTTCTATAGAAAATTTATCGGATTCTAAGATATTTTTTCTATAGAAAATTTATCAGATTCGGAGATATTTTTTTCTATAAGAAAATTTCCAAGATTCCGGGATATTTTCTATATAGAAAATTTCTCGTTTTGAGATAATTTCTCTATAGGAAAATTCTAGGATTCTGAGATATTTTCTCTATAGTACAATTCTAAGATTCTGAGACTTTTCTATAGAAAATTTTCAAATTCTGTGTCATTTTTTTACCACAAATTTGCTTAAATTCTAAAGGTACATCTACACGAGAGAGAAAACTGCTAGAGATATAGCAAAAAACACCTCTAATTAGGTCTATTGTGAATAATTTAAGCTATTTAGAGGTGTTTTTTGCTCTATCTCTAGCAGTTTTCTCTCTGGTGTAGTAGTGCCTTAACATTTTTTTCATATTCACTCATAGAAATAAATCTGTAAAAATAGCAGAAAAAGCAACTAAATTTAGTTAAAAATGATGTTGCCAAAAAAAGATTTAAATTAACAGTTGTTTTGCTAAATACTAGTAAAATAGGAAGAGCAAAAATTAAACTGATAGAATTTTAGTTATATTTAATTTAAATTTTATTTAACTGAAAGTGACAAATTTTACTGCAAAATATTAGTAAACTAAAAATAGCAAAAACAAACTGTTATATCTACAAACTTTTTGTTGTAGATATAAATTAAATTTCTGTTAAATTAACAGAAATATTTGTTAAAAAAAAATTGTAAACTGCGGTTTTCAAAAGGCTCGATTTTTATTTGCATTTAAAAAAAATCGAAAAAATTTGTTGGTGATTTTAGCAGGTTAATTTGTTATTTTCTATTAACAAAAATTTAACTCAAAAATTACTAAAATTCTGTATATTTGGCAGTTTTATTTTTGTTGTTCCTATCTTACTAATACATATGTAGCAAAAATAATCTGCTGATTTAGTGGTGTTTTCCTCAGCATCATTTTCAACTAATTTTTAGTAGTTCTCACTAAATTTTTTAGACTTTTTTCTATTAATATAAAAATATTTCAGAGTCTGAGACATTTTTCGTAAATAATATTTATTTTTTAATATAAATTTATTCTATACAATAAAAATACTATTTGCGTTACATTCAATTTTAATGTTTTAATTTAAGATAAGAAAATAAGTTGATGAATTTGGATTAATTATTAAGAAGAAAATTAAGATTGATTAAATATCTGCTTACTGATTTTGAAGGAATTCGTTGAAAATTGCATTTCTTGCTCGCATTCCATCTTCAGAGTCATTTACTGGCATATCAGATTCAGAAGTTTCGAAATCAAACGAATCATTTTCATTTATTATGGAAGACGGGTCAAAATCATCTTGAAGTTTGCAAATATTATGGAGTATGAAAGCTGCAAAAGCTGTTTTTATACAATTTTCAATTAAAAATTAAAAATATTTCTCCATCGGTTTTTTAAAATTCCAAATGCGCATTCCACAATTATTCTTGCTTTGCTAAGCGCGGTATTAAACTTAGCTATTCAGAAAAACACATGCTTCGGGCAGTGTAACGACTTATACCCAAAAACCCAGCAACAACCCTGTAGCTGCATCCACAAGCCATCCAATAAAGAAAGCACATTACCTCATATTCCTCAGACCATCCGTGATTTTTTTAGGAATGTGTTCTACGATTTTTCTACAGGAAACAGCCGATAACCTCAAATGCATCTTCGTGATTTTGTTATCACCATTCATGATTGCAGTAACTGCTCTCGAATAAACCGAAGGTTGCATATACAAAATCCCCTTAAAAAAAATTTTTGAATATACCGGTCATCATAGATGCAATCATTTTTACCTGTCGGCTTCGTCTTTTTGTTCAGCATACACTAAAATATCCATTAATTGCAGCGATCTTGTTTGTAGGAGAATTGCAATTAGCAAAGGCAAATATTTCCTAAAAATATTCATTTCGGTTTATTTATTTTCTCAATTTTATTTACTACTGTCAAAAATTTTATATTGTCAAAAAAGATTTCATTTCACACAGGAAAATTTCAAATCTTTTCACCACAGAACAAATATTTTTCACCATGACACTTTGCTATCGTTTCACACAGACCCTAAAGTAAAATATTTTTGTCACAAAAAAAATTTGACAACACATTTATTTTATGTGTGTTTTTTTCCCCTAAAATTGAAAAAAAAGGAAAAATACAAGAGGCAGCTAAAAGTGATCTATTTTATGAAAATAATGTAAAACTGCTCAAAATATGAGGCAGTTATCTTAAATGCGCAGGTACAAAAAGTGCACTTAAAGACGACAATTGCGTACATAATTTTGTAAAATAGAAACGAAAACAAAATTTTGTGCAGTTATATCAAATGTGAACTTAAGAAAAAGGCAGTTAAATCAAAACTACTGTATAACTTCTTACTATACAACATACAAAATTAATGTTGCTCTTATTTATAAAAATTTACCCTTTAAATAAATTTGCATATCGATTTTTCCCTAGAAAGCCTCAAAGTCATTCATCGGGGTCTTGAGTTGAAATACCCATATCTCAAAATGCGGATATTTTAAAATTCCTAAAAAATATATATATTTATTACTGAACACCCTTCTTCAGTAAAGTTTCAAGGAGGTTTCTGGATTCATTTCTCTGTTAGACCCTATTTTATTCACCACGATGAAAATTCCAGATTTTCGGAACAATCAAAAAAAAAAAAATAATTTTCGAATTATAAGTTGCGACTAGGGTTTGGGGTTGGGGGAAATACCGGGAAAAGTTTGTCGGGAATTCCCGGGAAAATATATTATATTATTAACGGGAAATTTTTAAAATATTAAATTTTAAAAAATTGTTTTTGTTTGGAATAGGATTTTTTAATTTTAGTCATAAAAAACATTTTAAATACCAAAACAAAAATGTCATTATTAAAATCTTTTGAAAGGGAATCAATTTATTTGACACACAAAAAAAATCTTTGCCAAGTAATTAGGAGCATTTCAACTAATAAAGATTTTTCGCATAACTTATTCAAAATTTAAGTAGTAAAACCTAAAATCTTTGTAAAATGTTTGAAAGGAATATGAAAAATAAGTTTTGTTTCTTACAAATAATCGCCCTTACTATCTAAATTTTAGTTAAATTATATTTTAGTTAAAGTCGACTTTAGTTAAAATATTGGGTGGCAGTATACCTTGACTTGGTTTATTTTTGGAGCATTCTGATTGGTTAATTAATTTTTGTTGTGAATACTTGAATAACCTATTTATACCAAGTAGTCAGTAAGTTTATATCACTATGTAATGAACTCTTCATGTTTTAATAAAATCGCTGTTCTTTATAAATTCTTATAACAACAGGTTATGGGCCCAGCGACGAGCAAGAATTATTAGAACATTCGAGTTCATTTTAAAGTAAATTTTTTTTAATTTATTGAATTCTTCGAGATTTCCTATCTAAACTGCAATATGACAATGGGTTCAAACAATTTGTCGTATCCATTTGACAAGTTGCGTGGGCGAGAAAATTTCGACGTTGGAAACGCCATGCAAAATCGTATTTGGTCCTAAAAGGTTGTTTGAAAATTGTTGTTGTGGGCCTCGTTGGAACTCCTACTGATAAACAACTGGAGATAAATGATCGCGCACTTGCCGAAATTACTCTAATCATAGAGCCAGCAAATTTTGCTCCCATAGCTACGGCGAACACCGCAAAGGAAGCGTGGGACGCACTGTTAAATGCCTTTGAGGATACAGGTCTGACCAGAAAGTTCGAACTTCTAAAGCGTTTGGTTCAGCTGAAGTTATCTGATTTTGATAGTGTACACTGTACAGGGGTATGTGAGTGAAATGGTAATAATGTCGCTTAAAGTTCAGCAGACTGGCTTGAAACTGGACGATGAGTTAGTTGCTTCACTTATGCTAGCTGGATTGCCAGAGTAATTCGTACCTCTTGTAATGGCAGTGGAAAATTCAAAGGCAAAATTAAGTGTTGACATGGTTAAAAATTTGCTGTTGCAAGATGCAAAGTTTGATTGCCCAAAGGTGGAGGAAAAGGCTTTGGTGACTAATAAGAAACATAACACCCGTAAACCCAAGTGCTATGCATGCAAAAGAGAAGGGCATATCGCGAGAAATTATCCCCAAAAAGCGAACGCATCAAAAAAGAAAAATCTGGAAGAGAAAACTTCGTTAGCAGCCTCTTTGCTTTCATCATCTACTTTACTTGAAACGAAAAGCAACAACATTAACGAGTGGTTTATAGATTCCGGTGCTACTTCGCACATGACAAATGCGAGGAATATTTTGCGCAATTCAAAGAAAGTAAGTGATAAACATGTGGTAATTGCAAACAATGAGAAAATGGCCACTGAGTGTGCGGGAGATGTAAGTGTTGTTTTGCATTCAGGCGAGAAAGAGACAAATGCATTTTTGAAAGATGTTGAATATGTTCCTGAAATGTCGGTTAATTTGATTTCCGTGAGGCAAATGACTATAAAAGGCAATAAAATAGTCTTTCAAGATGACAGATGCCAAATTTTTAATAAAGGCGGCGAATTGCTCGCAACGGCAAAAGCTTATGACAATTTATACAAATTACATGGTGATGTGAATGTAAACAAATGTGAAAACGCGCTGATTGCTTCAAACGATTTTGAATTGTGGCACAGAAGACTTGCACACTTTTGTGAGAATAATTTAAAGAAAGTGATGGGTGCATCTAATAGTATACAATGTGTGATGTGTGATGGTGTTGCTATAGACGGGAAATGTGTGGTTTGCATAAAAGGTAAGCAAACACGCGCATCGTTTAAAGCGCCGGGTCATCGTGCCAAAGGTTTACTACACATTTTACATTCGGACGTGATGGGTCACCTCAGAATAAAATCTTTTTCCGGAAACCGTTTTCTTTTAACTTTCGTAGATGACTACTCAAGTAAGGTATTTGTGGTGCCAATAAAATGCAAATCTGACGTTTTTGAAGAGTTCAAGCGGTTCAAAATGTGTGCCGAAAAGCAGTGTGATGAAAAATAAAAATTTTTCGTAGTGATAATGGTACTGAATATACGGGGAAGCAGTTTGAAAAATATCTGGCAGACTGTGGCATACATCATCAAAAAACAGCGCCATATACGCCAGAGCAGAACGGCGTGGCTGAACGTATTAATCGCACAATTATGGAACGCGTAAGGTGTATGCTGTTGGACGCAGGTTTAGATGATATGTATTGGGCAGAAGCTGCTGTGACCTCAACTGATTTAATTAATCTAGTACCGTGCCGAGGTAACGAAAGCTCACCGGAGGAAATGTGGTCAGGTAGAAAACCCAACTTGAAACATTTGCGTGTTTTCGGCAGCAGAGCATTCGTGCATATACCAAAGCAGAAACGTAATAAACTAAATGCAAAGTCAACAGAATGTATTTTAATGGGGTATAGCAATGAGAGTAGGGTGTACAGGATGCAAGATCCTATTACTCGCAACCAGGGCTGCCAGATGATTTTGATGAAAAATCGGCACTTTTTCCCAATAAAATCGGCATTTTCGGCACTGTGATTTAAAAAAATCGGCAAAAAATCGGCACTTTCAAAAATACTCATTTATGTAATATTTAGGTTACTTTACATAAAAAAAATATGTGTAAAGGACATTTCGTGTAAAATAATATGTTTTAAATTTAAGAATTAAATAAAAATAAAGGCATAAGAGATAAATGAAATGATAATAAAATAATGTCAGTTGTAATTTTATGAATATTTTTATGATACATATTCAGATATTATCTGACTAATACTATGTACATAAATTAATTTTACAGCTTTTAAAAATAGTTCTTCTTCGAACTTCAGATACCCGTACACCTTGAAATACTATGCAAATATTGGCCCTTTTTTTAATCACTGGATTTATTTTATTTCGTTAAAACATTCACATTTTGTTTTTATCAAAATCTAATACTTATTCGCTAATATAATGTGAAAGAAAATCATAAAATTTTGTAAAAATATGAACACCGGGATTGAATTAAGCTAAATCAAAAATAGATTTATAAATAAAATAAATCCGTTTTGGATTTAGCTTAATTTAATTCCAGAAATTGCGTTTTCGAAAAATTAAAATTTTTCTTTCACACGCAGCAAAATCTTTCATTACCAAATAAGTGGTTATATAATAGAAATTCATAGCTCCGCACAACTTATTTTTTGGCGTCTAAACTCATTATTTTTGTTTGGCGTGGTCGTTTTTATAAGTAGTCACGCTTACCCGCTCGCTTACGAAAAAATGAGAAATAAGTAGTTATGAGATTTTGAATAAAAAGTGGTTACACACATGCTTACAAAAAGTTGAATTATAAGTGGTTATCTGGAGGAGTTAAGCAAATACTATTAGCTTAAGGAAATACATTCAGAAAAATTTAAGTTTTCTCTAGTGTGTAATTTTAGGACTCGTCATAAAAATTTAAACATGAAACATATTTACATACAATAAATATAAATGTATAAAATTTAACTGTGTAAAAGTACTTATTTAAACTATTACGAGTAAGTCATTGTTTTATATATAGAAACAATGAATACGATAGGCTGTTATTAGGAAGTCATTATTTTATATTATAAAATAATGCAAACGGTAATGATATATCATTTTTGGTAATGCAGATAGTAATGAGGTGTCATTACCAATATTTTGCTGGGCATTATCTAAGCGAAAAGAAATGAAATAAATAATCTTTTATTTGCATTAGTGGAAGACTAACCTTGAAAGCCTGAGAGAAAACATTTCTAGAACTCTAAATTAAAAATTTTATTTTAAAATAATTTAAAGCCAAAAAATCAATTCAAATAACTGAAGGCAAGGATTTGTTTTTGGAGATCACCGAACGGACAATTATTTTTTAAATCCGTACACGGTTGAGTGAAATTTTCCGTTCACACTGAATAGCTTACAAATTGTAGGAATTCTTTTCTCAATTTATAAAAATTCGAGAAATGCATTGTTACCCTGCTTTATTCAGGGTGAGTTATGAAATGAGAAATTGAGTAGAATTTTAGTGGTTAATCTTTTAGGTGTTGTAAGTTTTATAACTGTGCATGCATTATATTCTGTCAAATACGTAATAAGATAGAGGAATATACTAACTGCATTGTTTGCGGCTCACCCTATGTATAATAAAGTAGGGTTGCATTTTATATGACTTTGGCGAAAACTTTTCGATGCGAGAAATACAAGAACGGGATGCTGAACTCATTCTTCAGTGAGTTAATTCATTTGATTTGCTAAAAAGAACAATTACAATTGAATTAAATCTTAAATCATTGTTGCAGTACTTTTCACTTTAAGTTAGCTTTAAGCTGGCCATACACTTGCAATATTATTGTACAACTTCTCTCTTTAGTTCTTTATTCTATTACCATGTGACTAAAGAACTAAAACGGGAAGTTGCACAATAATATTGCAAGTGTTTGGCTAGCTTTAGACAAAAATTAAATTGGATTTAACGGGGATTCATTTGTATTTGAATTTGTATTTTGATTTTTTTATTAAACAAATGTATTGTAATATTATATTTTATATGCTAAAAATCCGAACAATCAGTAAAAATAAAAAAAAAAAATCAATACCAATCAGTACAAGATTTTTCAGTAGTACTCGTGACCAAAAATCAGTAGGGGAAGTGCTACACTGAAAGAATTATCCTTCATGATATTAATGATATAACTTCATAGAATTTTTTTCCTAGAATCAATGAAGAATTTCATTATGTATATTTAATTAATATTCCCAGTGTAGAAATGGTAATGACATATCATTATTTTTTGGACTACCATTAATGACACCCACTTACCTTCTTCATTATTTTAAAACATATAATAATGAGTTACTGATAATGACTTATTTTTATCATTATTTTAAATAGAAAATAATTTTATAGATTTTTTTAAAAATTTTTTGAAATCTATTTTTAGACTCAATATTTTTTAAACACTGGTA
The DNA here is from genome assembly GCA_949987735.1 of Leucophora obtusa. Lineage (NCBI taxonomy): Eukaryota > Metazoa > Arthropoda > Insecta > Diptera > Anthomyiidae > Leucophora > Leucophora obtusa. Next base: position 112,590,119 of record OX465299.1, read on the forward strand.
GGGATATATGTAACCACACATTTTTTGATTTTTTGTATGTTGGCGAGTAAGCTTACTTGTGTGCAGTAGGTCAATTATGTTCTTATCTATTAAATATTACATGTCGATATAGCTCAGATGGTAGAGGTATTGACTGGCAATCTGTAGACCCAGGTTCGATTTCCGCACCAGCAAATTTTATTTAAAAAAAAATACAATAAAAACTATTTTTTTTTATATAATTTACTTTTTTGAAAATCTTTTTTTAGACTCATTATTTTTCTCAGTACTGGTAAGCACATAGGTAACGATATAGTTTTTGATTTTTCTGGCGTGCAACCATAACTCATTATTTTTCGCGACATCGCCATATTAAGGTAATAAGAAATGTAATAACAAAAGTAACTAGTTACCATTACCAAGTATGTAGTTACATAACCACATATCCTGTAATGATTTTCTACACTGGGTTATTAAATTTTTCATAACTTTCTGCTAGCATAACAAATAGGTTTATCGCTTCCTATTTGTCCCTGAGACAGTATATCCCCTAGCGCATAGTTACTAGCGTCTGTGGTTAAAACAAAATCTGGGTATTGTAGAGTTTGCATTTCGGTTTTAACCGTAACCGAAACCGCGGTTAACCGCACTAATTAACCGCTTTTAAAAACCGTGCGGTTACGGTTAATTATTACACATTGAAAACTAGATTTTTGTATCAAAATTTAGTATCAAAATTTTGGAATTTTTACAAAAAAAAAAATTTGTGCAAAGAATTCACGCAGTTTTATAAAACCATGTTAAATCTGGAACCGAAATGTTATTTTTCTTTAAGCAATGATCAAAACTTTAATAACTTGTCGTGCGATATTTGAATAGTTTTTGAATGATGCGAAAAGTTTCTACTGATTTCACATATAAAATTAAATTTTTTTAATTTGTTTTGTAGAAAAAATATGAATTTTAGTATTAGAAACAAACTTCTTATTTATTCGTAATTATTGATTTAATATTATTTTAGCAACGGGATCTGATGTTTGTTACATCAAAATATATTGGGCCCACCATTCAGTGTACTGGTCGACTTAGAATCACTTTTTGGCTCGATGTAACGATGTTACGATGTCCGTCTGTCCGTCTGTCCGTACATCTAGAGTTTGCTGTTCGGTTTTATTCGAAACCGAAACCCGACAAAAGTAAGTCGGTTTTTCTTAAATACTTTAACCAATTAAAATAATTTAATAAATTGCATCGGAGTGTACAATTAAAATCAGAAAAGATTCATAAAAGAGCCCTAACACCTTCTGATGCAGCCTCCGAATAATGAGAATTATTGGAAAATTTATAATTTTCTGAGCCATATGAGTCATTTATTATTAATTTTTCAATAATGAAAAAATTTTTAATGCACTCATAAATACGATTCCAATATGTTTCATTTATAAATCCAAAACTTGAGCAATCTGAAAAAATTTTTAATGAACTCATAAATATGAGTCTAATATTCTTCATTTACAACTCCAAAATTTGATTATTCTACGAGTCAAAATTTCTGAGCGCTCAGAAAAATGTCGGCTGGGATATTATTGAATCTTGAATTTCAAAAAGGGCTCAGCTCATATTTTACAAAATTTTATATTTAATTGTAATTAAAATTTTCTCCATTAAATATTACTTTTAAGAATTTTTTATTTTTAATAACATAAACTGAGGCTTATAATTTTATAAAAAAATTGCTCCAACATCAGATATTCAGTTCAGATTTTAACCGTGTATTTTTCAAAAAGTCTTTTTCGTAGTCTGCAAAATTTATTAAATTTTATCTTTATATTGTTTTAAATAAATTCCTTAAATTTAAATTTATACTCTTGAAAACACAGATTCAGTTGCGAACAAAAGAATAAAAAATTTAATACATAATAGTTTTCCGCGTTTTTTTTTTTCTTTTTTTTCCCGCAAAGCTCTCGAAAGGCGTTATCTCTATATCAAAAAATGTGATAAAAACCGTGTAACCACCGAATTTCTAATGCATGGATTACATTTGAGTTATATATTTCGATATATATCAGCGCATTGTCATCTGTTCTACAAAATTTATAACAACCTGACCAATTTTTGGTTAATACATAAAATTTGTGACCAATTTTATAGGCCAAATGTAAACTCCGTAACCAGTAACACATAAGGTTTTTTAACTTTAATAGCTTATATTTTAATAACCAATAAAGCTAAACACTATCTGTAAGAATTTTTGTGAAGAGGAAAAGTGCCGTTTTTAATAAAAATTAACACATTTTACAAACTTTTTCGTATATCTTAGCTACAACGACTTCAACTCTGTAACGATTTTTCGTCATAATTTTTGGATAAAAATGCATACACCAGAATTTTGGAGTTATCTATTATTTACATTTCGAAAAGTATAATGTTATTTATACTCAAATGATCGTTGGACTGTAGGAAATCATCTAGTATAACAGACTTGAAGCTTTTCTGCAGCATGTAACATCCTGGAGATGAAAAAGGATGTCTTTCATAAGATTTGAAAAAATGTTGTAAACTCCGTTCCTAATTTTTACACCAAATTATTTAACGAGTAAGAAAAACAATGTCATATTTGGATTCACCTTGTAGACATCATACGATTTTGTTTCGGAAATAAAATTCTGACTAAGAGTTCCTAAAAGAAAACTAAAAAAGTATCCAAATGTAAACTCCGTAACTGTAAACTCCGTAACCTGAATTGTTTGCATCAGATTGCATTCAAAAAAATGTAGGTAAATGTTTAAAATATTTTAAAATAACCATAAACAGAGGTGATTCAACTAATATTTATGCGTCAAAAGATGATTCAACCGATAATTTTGCGTCAAATCAAAAAAAGTTATCAGTTTTTTACCCTAAACTGCTGGAGCGAAAAACGATTGATTTTGCATTTCTTTGGTTTGGAATCGATATTTCGAGCGATTACTGACATTAGTTTGACAAATTAAATTTGTTTCAGACAATTTAAGAATTTTTTGATCACGAAATGTTATGTTTTTAATATATTATTTTGAAACTCCGAAATTTTGGATTTTAAAAAATTTTATATAAAATAAATAAATTGATGAAAAGAGTTTCTTTGCACTCGTTCAAAAAGTACTGACCAAATGTTGGAGTGTGAGTACCCCTGTCCTATGACAACTCGACCTTTAAAATCATTAGTTTCTGTTAAAAAATAAGTACATCATCACGTATGCTGCCTTAGCAAGGTGGCCAAAGGTTGAGTAGTCAACGGTAAGGGATACTCAAAAGAGGCTGTATCGACTTGTGTGTACTGGCATTACTGGGGCCGGGAGAACGTGACCGACGGATGCGATTGGGGCCATGTTGGGTATTCCACCATTGCATATTTCCGTGAAGGAGACTGCAAGCATGGGCTCCTTTTGTCTCCGCGAGGTCGGGGACATGAGAAACGGGACCTAAAGCGTCACATGAGGATCGCCGGGATCATTATGGACGACCCAATCTTAAGGGTCGCGGACAAAATGATCCCGGTGCAGATTTTCGTCTAGCATTTTGACATTATGCCATTTGACAGGGATATGTGGACCAGCCGAACCTGGAGGCCCGAAGAGGGGGCTCAGGTGTGGTTCACTGATAGCTCGAAACAGGCTAATGGTGACACGGGGGCAGGTGTCTTTGGACACGGGTTCCAACGTGCTCTATCAATGGGCAAATACCCCTCCGTCTTTCAGGAGGAGATTTTTGCCATCTGCGTATGTCTGAGAGAGTGCCAGCGGAGTGGCACGGTTAGATCCCATATCTTCATTCTTTCTGACAGCCAGGCTGCGCTAAAGGCTCTAGCAGCTTGCGGAATATCATCTGGTCATGGAGTATTTGGGAATTCTCAACGAACTCGGTATGAACAACTCCCTTACACCGGGATGGATTCCTGGTCATGAAGGGCACGAGCGTAACGAAAGGGCTGACTGTCTACCCAATTGCGGAGCTCGCCGACCCTTCATAGGCCCAGAACCATTCTGTGGGATACCCGGGGGGTACGCTAGCGAAAAACTCAGTCTTTGGAGAGAGACTGAGTTTGCTAGGCATTGGGAAACTTCTACTGGCCAAAGACAGGCCAAAAGATTTATTTCCTTATACGGCGGAGTATCAAGGCGACTATTGTCATTCGACAGGGGTAACCTTAGGACCCTGATGGCATACTTAACTGGGCACTGTGGGCTCAGGTACCAGCTTCACAAACAGGGCCGCACAGTGGTTTGAAAAAAAAAAAAAAAAAGTGGTAATAATCTGAATCTTCTAAACTATAACTCCGATTGCATCAGTATGTATGAAATAATTGTTAAAGAGAACCCAGGATTTTTGAATTTTGGATTCGTGGTTACTCTGTGTTATCACAGGGTGACTTATTGGGCGTCAAAATAGACCACCTCAAAAGTAAAATAGCTTTTGGACCGTGTAACTCTTTCAATTATTGCCCAATATGGTTGAGTTTTTATATTTTGGAATAAGCTTGGAGAAACAAATAAAAAACATGCTTACTTTACTATAATAACTGTTATGGGTTTTAAGTTATTTCATTTCAAATTTAAAAAAACTCATTTTTCTCTTTGCCTTTTTTTGAGTTTTTGGCCGATTGTGAATTCGATGTTATAGCGATAATTTTTTAAGAAATACTGACATATAGGCAACAGTTAAAGAAATGAAACTGTGAAAACCTTTTTAAAGTATCTCGGACCATTTAGTGTTGAGAAATTTCCAAAGTCAAACATTTTTCGCTGATCGAAAAAAGATGCTATCAATTTTTCACTTTTTACTGAGAAGTTATTTAATAAAAGTTAATGTTTTATTAAATATTCGTAGAGAATGGGGTTCTAAGATGCTTTTAATCCAAATCTGAAGTCGGTACAACATTCACCCTACGTACAGCATTGACCGAAATTGGTCTAATTTTTATGAGAATTTTTGAGTTTTCGATCATATAACAAAAAAGTCACGCCGATTTTGCTACTTTCTGAAATACGCCATATATTCTGTTTAGATTTCAAAAATAAAAAGTAGCGCCAATTCATAAACGAATCCAGAAAACATGATTTTATAAAAAATGGCAAATTTCCATACACCATAATTTTAATTGCAAAAAAAGGATAGTTCGGTTTAGTTTTTTAAAATTATTTTACATGTTTTACATGAAAAATAAAATAGTCTTTATTGCTGCAAAAAATCATTCACGTACCTTGGATAGGTTTTAAGATATTGAAAGTCAACTTTCAAAGATGATTTTGTAAAAAATACGCTTTTTAGTTTTTTTGTAGATTTTTCCCAGAAGTGTTTAAGGTTTTTTTTTTGAATTTTACTTCAGAACTAACAATGCAATAAACTAGACGTCTTTTCCTTTTCATTGATGTATTAAACGTATATAAAAAGTATTGATAACAGGTAAAATTATTGTATTTAAAACACACACCTCACCTTACATAACCACATGTAAATATTGTGCAAACATTCACTTTCTTGTTTTTTAGTTTTTTCGTAGATTTTTCCCAGAAGTGTTTAAGGTTTTTTGAATGTTACTAAAAAAATAACACTACAATAAACTAGACATATTTCCCTTTCTATTGATGAATTAAACGTATATAAAAAATAAAGGTAACAGGTATTGGTAGGTATTATTGCATTTATTATTTTTCCATTAACAATATTTACATTTTTTATTAAATTAAATACTAAAAATTTGGTACAAAATGATCCGAAGTGTCAAAAGTTAACATATTTTTAATTTCTTTGGCTTCGGAATCATCTTCTAAACTTATTTTTAGCAGCCACTTTGTTCTAATAGAATATTTTACTGGATCTGAAGATATAAGTAAGTGGTGCATTAGATCAGAATTTTGGGCAGTTTTTGAATGTTTTCATCTGTTATATTTCCAATAGTTTTTAGCGTCGTTGTTTCTAGCTTCCTGCGCTTCTTCCGTTAGCTCTCTTAAAGGAAGGATAATACTTTCTGTTATTGTTTTTCCATGGGATAATATTTTGTGTACGGTTGGTGTTATTGGTCGCCAATAAAACAAGCTACTTAATAATGATTTTATTTCATTAGCAAAAATATGGAATTTATCAGAATTTATAAATTTTTTGCTATTAATCACCGCTAACAATATTTTAAAACGTTTGATTAAAGTTTCGTCGAGACCTGTTATTTCAGATGTTGTCTCAGGATATTCAAACAACGCCTGGCTGTGTTTCCATCATTAGAGCTTCCATAACCGTGAAGAGGTTTATCCACAATTAGACCCAACTGTTGCTTAAATTCATTTTGAATTCGTTTCTTTTCCTCCGATCGCATGTTTTGCAAATCTGTGTTATTTTTTACACTTTTATTTTCATTTCCTGGAATTTGCCGATATTTTATATCATATGCTAAATGTAAAAAATATTCCATAAATCGTATCCTTGCACGAAGAGGAGATTTTGCGAATTTCAAAGCTTCTTCATTAACGACAGTTTCATTGACTATTTCGTGAAACTCTGAGCTTTTCTTTGCGCATATATTACACTTCCAGGTCGATGCGGTATCTGTGACGGCATTGGCTACTTTCCCATCAATCATCGTAAATACTAGTTGAAATGAAATCTTTAGGATACATCCATTTGTTTCCACATACAAAGGAGATAAGTTGGAAATTTCTAACTCTATTTTCTCCACTATGTTTTTTGTTGAGCTTACAGTTTCCTTGACATACTCAAAACGCACTGGCCGACATAAAAGCTTAGAACTTGGTGTAAAATTTGTCCATAAGTCTTCGTAATTCTTATTTAATGCGGAGGAAGTTGAATGGGATGTGTCTTCCTTAAATAACCGCATTCTGAGCGGTACTTCTTCATTGGGTGTAGTTTGTTGTTTGTATTCAGTAAATCCAGACTTTCCATCGCAGCCCCATTTACATATCAACGTTAATTCAGAATTGTGGCATTTTTCTAAGTCTTCCTTACTAAAATTAGAAATAATTCTCGATGCTGTTTTATCTAGCAATTGGGAAAGTTCAACACTGCCACTTTTAGAGTTTACTTCTACTGGTGATGCCACAATTTTGTTTTCCGTTTCTTTAATTGAGTGACTGTTTGGTAAAATATCGGATTCTTTTTCCTGGAATGCTTTTCTCATGATACCATACTTGTTTCAAGATAATCCTAGGCTTAGTATTAGAGCTAACGCATCTTCTTCTGTGAGAGATTTTGATAATTTTGGAGTTGAAATACTTTGCACCACACGATTCAATCACTCGGGAGATGCTGTTGGTAATACGTCTACAATTTTTCCAGCTTTTTTTGGTTGTGTATGTATTAAAACTGCTTTGAAGGAATCCTTTATTTCGTCCGAATAAAAATTTTTAACGACTTCTTCTTGTCTTAAGTATTATTTTTTTATCTTTTGTTAAACATTTTCGTAATCCTTTTTTGGCCGACATAATTTCTTTCCGCCGATCTCTACATTGAGCTCCATATTTAACCAATCATTATATTTCACTTTAAACCGTGTCTTTGACATCTTAGCTTCGTATTTCTTTTCATAACTTTTATAAAAATTTTGAAATTTGATATTTCCCTCAGATGTGATATTTAAACCATGCGTGTGATGGATAGTATCAAGGAGTTTTGCTATTTTTCCCGCTCGTAAGGATATAACTCCGAGATTTTGCCAAATGACCTCGCACAAGGAATAATGTTTTAATGTTATCTCCATGATAAATTATACTTAATAAGTCAACTATTTAAACAATATCGCGGCTTATATATTGAATAATAATTCTCAAGAGGTAAAAATTTAGTCACGTATTAAGCTATTTTTAACAAAAGGGTTGCGCAAAATATCCTGAGAGTAAATAATCAATCATTAGTTATTTATAATATACTTTATAATATGCACCTGTAAAATATTTGTCCTATGTTGAAAGTTGTTTTTTGTACTTGGGGTGCATGTTTTGAATGCAATAATTGTACCTGTTCCAAAATGAAAAATGTTTTTTTTACATGGGTTGTATGTTTTGAATGCAATAATTGTACCTGTTCCCAATATTTTTTATATACCTTTAGTACATCAAAGGAAAGGGAAATATGTCTAGTTTATTGCAGTGTTAATTTTTTAGTAACATTCAAAAAAACCGTAACATTCAAAAAAATCTACGAAAAAACTAAAAAACAAGAAAGTGAATGTTTGCACAATATTTGCATGTGGTTACATTTTTTTACCTGAGGTGTGTGTTTTAAATTCAATAATTTTACCTGTTATCAATACTTTTTATATACATTTAATACATCGCTGAAAAGGATAACATGTCTATTATTAACAGTGCAATAAGTTAATTTTTAAGTAAAATTCAATAAAACCTTAAACACTTCTGGGAAAAATCTACTAAGATATAAAAAATTTTCTGAGTGTTATTTCCAAACTAAGAATATATCAATAGTAACAAATATAAACCAAACAAGAATTGTAAAAAATCAACGAATTCTTGTAATTACCAATTTTTAAATTAGTATATTTTTCTGCTAAATTTAGCACTCGGTTTTGAAAAATTAGTAAAGTGTTTTGCTGAAATCAGCAGCGAAAATTAGTAAAAAAAAATTCGTAATATGTAATAAGAGAATAGCAAAAGTGATTACTAAAAAAAATTTGTACTACAAATCAGTATAAAAATAGTAAAGTGCGATTGGAAACTGTTTACAAATTTTTTTACTAACTTTTTTATCTGAGCGTATATTTAGAAGTTGTACGCATGAATACTTTTGGAAATTCCTTAGAATAACTTCCAAAAGATCAGTAAAATAACACTAACTAGAACTTTTGAAGCAATGAAAGAAGAGATAATCAAAGAATGACTACCATTTATTTTTGCTGGGCAGTACTGGTTAAGACTTGGTACTGGCGCAATGAAAAAAGGTACTATGTTTTTTTGTAACTTTGATAATTTCGGCCTCGGTAGTTATATAAAATTTGAACTTTAAATTTAGCTAAGATTCGCACTTTTTTTTACAATATATTATTTTTAAAGTGTATATTTTAAGATTTTCAGTATATATTTTTTGGGTTTTTGTGCATATTTTAATTGAAGCCAGTTTTTGTAAAAGTCATTCCGTGATCAAAAATTATTTTTAAAGCTTTCACCATATACTTTTGAGGAAAAATAAAAAAACGGCAAGTCGACATTTCGTGCAATAGCCGCCACCCTAATGTACATGAAATTACAATTGTGACATGTGTAAAATTTTACCACAATGAAAAACAAAATTATATAATAAATTCTACACTCATATAATGAAGAAGAGGAAAGAAATGTTTAATCAGATTTTGAACTTAATATGACCACCACAAAAGTAATATTGGGTTTATAATGTGGGTTGGACAACGTAATTCCTACTAAATCCTGCCACAATCCTTTTTGAACAAATATATTTCTTCCAAACAAAACTAATTGAGTGCAAGTATGTGTGTGCTTGTATGTTTTTTACGACTTCTATTATTTTCCATTTATATAATCCCAGGCAGAAATTGCTAACTGTAAAAAAAGTTGCTAACGGTAAAAATCAGTCAAATTACGATGTTTTGTTAAGGAAGGCGTGGGTGTTACAGGCAAAAAGTCTCATGTTCAAATATATTTATGAGAAGAAACTTTATTCTGTTGTAAATTTTTATACTTTTAGATTTTTTTAAAAAAAATTTATTTTTGATCAAATTTCTTACCTAATGTAAACGATGGCAAATTAGTGCAAACCATAAGCTAAATAGACGGATTACTAATGATTATGGCACGGAAATCCATGCAATTGCATGTTTTTTTCTCTATAGTCCAAAACTGATATGGATTAAATATTTATTCGAATCATGTTTTTTTCCTACACTCAGATAAAAAAGTTAGTAAAAAAATTTGTAAACAGTTTCCAATCGAACTTTACTATTTTTTAGGGACCGTAAATAATATTTATGCAGAACATTTTAACTCAAAAACTCTTTTTTTATGTGTTTTTTCAGTGCATATAATTCCCTGCCCTATTGATCACCACGAGTTTTGATTTTAGTTACTAAAGGCAGAATTTGTTACCTTGAACCCACAGAAAATACTTTTTTTCCTATTTTCTTACATGAGGCGAATTTCAGTAAACTACCCCAGAAACCTAAATCCTGAATAACAAAAATTTGCACAGAATTTTAAGCACTGAGTCACTTTTGTGAGTTTGGATTATCGTGGTAAAGTGCAAAAATCAACATAAGAAATATGGGTATCATAAATTATCGTCAGTCAAATTGCGCTGGATTTAAGTTGTCCTATAAATTTTTATTAATTTCAAAGCAAAACCTTCTATTGCCATGTAAAGGGAATTGTAATAAGAAACCAAAATTGTAAATTGTAATTGTATTTTAACATGGGGATGTCATTGGGGGTAAATGGTTGCCTAAATCGTACCAGTATAGGCTAAAATAAGTGATTACGAAGGAAGTACTGAAATAAGTTGTTACTTGTAAAATAAAATTCACTAGTTAGCTAAAACAAGTACATACTTGTCGTTTCACACTAGTACAAATTTCATTGGTTACAAATAGGGAATAAAATAAGACGTTACCAGTAATGACTTTGTTTAAAAGTACACCGATCCGAGCAATGTAATTAGATTCTAAATTTTTATCTCCATAACGGTAACTTATTATTTCATACCTCCCACATAAGTATTGATGTATCACAATACTAGTAGCGTATTACTTTAGGTTTCTAAGTAAAACCAAGGGTAAAGTGGTACCCATTGCCAGCCAATGCGTGAAAAAGGTCAAACCCATTACCAAGGTTTTGCTGGGTTATTACAATGCCTTATGCAGGCTGAATTATTCTAAAATATACCTGGTTAAGACTCTTAACGACAGCAATTCTTATGGTTAAATTTAACCATTGGTTAGAAAAAATACTTGGCCAACATTTAGGAAAGTTATAAAAAATATATTTTTATTAGTAGTTAAGGCTAGTAGAGGTCTAAACCAGTGCATACATTGAGGTAAGTTAACGTGCCTACGTACAATAAAAAGCTTGACTACGGCTTCGGGTTTGGCCGAACATTGTAAATTTGGCCAAAGATAGGCTTCGGGAAAAACAAGTGAGTTTGGTTTGACCCTAAAAATCTGCGGTTCCACTGTTATGACAGCTTTTGTGATCGCAGCAACCAGCGGTTCATCACAAGTAGGGTCTGTGGTACGGATCATCTCGGTTTGAACGGAATTATAATATGTTGTCACGCATACCCACACTGCGGCCCTATGCTCCTTGCAGGAGTAAAAGGAACGAATATATATATACCCACACTGTGCAATTATCGAATAACAATCGGAAGTCCTGTGTTCGAATCACGACATAAAGAAAATATTTAAATGAAATTTTTTGTGGATAATCTTTTGCAATATCAGAGTGTTTTTCGCTTAATTTAACCTTCTATAGATTTATGAACGTCTTAAATAAAATATTAAATTATTTACCTTCTTTCATTTAAGATGTTCATAAATATATATCGTCGTCGAAAATCCAAAAATACGTATCATCAAAAAAATCGAAATCGTTTTTTGATTGATTCTGATTCATTAGGTTAAACTACATGCATCTACCAATTTTTAGACTTCTGTGACCAAGCCCATATTCGATAATTTGTTTTATATCTGAAATATTTCTCATTTTATAACGTTGTCTACTTCTCCTGTAAAATTAAAAAAAAAGTGATGTTACGTACTTTTGGATTTTCGACGACGATATGTGGAATATTTGTATTCAATGATTTTGTGTATCAATGTTTTTTCAGGCATGCATAATGGTCCGGATATTCGCAAATTGATGAAAGACGAGCGGTTCAACAACATTTTACCGGAGTTCAATAAAAGAAGTCATAGCCGGTTTCTTGGGAACACAACGCTAACAAAACTATGAGCATAATATCATACTAAAGACACTTTAGTATCTTAAAACGTCTTTAATATGATACTAACCTTAGTAAAAAATTTATTTATTGCGATATCTTTTGCAAATGGAAACTGTTTTGCTTGAAATTTTGCAAGAACAGTTTTTAGAGGTGACCCCATATTATACTGAAAGATGGACATTGGGGACATCTTGAAAAGCTATGTCGCCATACAAAATTTTTGAAAAATCGCGATTTTATCGTATAGGCCGCTATAGATGAATACATTTTTTTATTGAAATATTTTCCTTTTAATTGCTTCCTTACTAAGGCATTACATTTATTGAGGTCGATTGTACATTCGGCGACTAACCCAACAAAACCTTGGTAATGGGTTTGACCTTTTTCACGCATTGCCTGGCAATGGGTACCTCTTTACCCTTGGGTTTACTTAGAAACCTAAAGTAATACGTGACTAATATTGTGATACATCAATACTTATGTGGGAGGTATGAAATAATGAGTTACCGATATGGAGATATATCACTACTTATTTGGAGCCTTTAAAATAATATATTACCTATATTGTGTTTTATAATAACTTATTAATAAGAGTAAAAATAATAAGTTATTGGTATTGCATAACATAACTACTTATTATGCGAAAGTACGATTTAATAAAAATTTAGAATCTAATTACATTGCTGGGATCGGTGTACTTTTAAACAAAATCTTTACTGGTAAAGTCTTATTTTATTCCCTGCATGTAACCAATGAAATATGTACTAATGGGTAATGACTTACTTCACTCTATAAAAGTACGTACTTATTTTAGCTAACTAGTGAATTTAATATCACAAGTAACAACTTATTTCAGTACTTCCTTCGTAATCACTTATTTTAGCCTATACCTGTAGGATTTAGGCAACCATTTACCCCCAATGACACCCCCATGTTAAAATAATGTGTTATGCGACCAAAGTGTAAGTAGTTACAATTTTTGGTTTCTTATTACATTTCCCTTTACCTGGTAATAGAAGGTTTTGCTGGGAAGTCGCTGAAATAGCAAAAGCCTTAAAAACCTATATAAAACGCTAAGTAGTGGTTTAAATATCAATATTACAACTTCGAATTTATATCGTAAATATTGCTACAGGTCCTGTGCTTACATTTTAACACAAAAAATTCATATTTATTGAATTTGAAAATTTTTTATATAAAAAACTGAATGGACAACCGCCAAACTTTAAAGACATTTAGCGGAAAATATGTAACATTGATCATTTAATCAGCATATCCGAATTATATAGAATTGATGGTCAGAGCTCTATTAATTTTTAAAAGTCGAGATTTTGTCATGTGTTATTTTTGTAATTCTGTACCCCGTTTCCGTATCTAATGCGAGAAGTTTTCTCATCGAGAAATGCATGGTCATCCTGCATTAAACAGGGTGCTTTAAGCGATGATAAAATGGACTGGAGTTTTAGTCGTAAATCTTTCAGATATTGTAACTTTTATAACTGAGTACACACGTAGTTTTGTAAAATGCCTAATTAAATTAGAAATAACTTACATGCAGCGCATTACTAGCTGTTTTGTTTTCTTATATATTTTATTGTCTGCGACTCATCCTATATCAGGCAGAGCAGGGTTGCATTGCACATGTTTTTTGCGAAAACATGTGACCTTCGGCAAAAAATTTTAGTCTACATTTTTTTTTGCCATATTTAACTTTTAAATTTCAATCCAAATTCAGAATAGTCTATAGTAAAACCTTCAGTATCAAAAGGATAAGCTTGATTTGACTAAAATTAAAATTCAGTTTTAAAGTGAACGACCCTGAAAACTCATTCCGACACAGCTCGTGGCAGTTCCAACTACTGTTAATTGTTACAGCTTTGGTGGTTGTATTTTTTTAAATTTTATTTGCTCTTTTAGGTCTAGCGACCCTACAACAACTTCAATATTAAATTACTTTTTCTACAATTTAACATTTTTGCCAAAATTTAACAACTTGACCAACTTTGGTGGCCTTTATTTTCCCGCCATTTAAAATTTCAAAATCCCAGGGGTGTTAGAATCACACTAGTACTAAATTTCAGTTGTAATCGACCAATTTTTACTATCCTATTTAAACGATCGAACCTGAAAACGCCCCTATGTGTATCATTAGTCAATTTGGCAGCATTTAAATTTTAAAATAATTTTTAATAACTTTGGTGGCCTTATTTTGTTTGCCATTTCGAATTTTCAAAATGCCGTGACTAAACCGCACTACTATAAAATTTTAACTATTCGGTTAAATATTTAATTTTTTGCAGCCATATTGAATCCGTCATTTTGAATGTGTATATTAGGGTGGACCTTATTTTTCAACTGGCGATTTAAGACCGTCCCCCCCCCCCCACCCAGAAATGTGCCTTTGGGTATAAAAATACACCATGCAAAAAATTAAGGTGATCGGATAACGGGAACACGTGCCGCATCGGCCCTAAAGTTGAAATACGATTTACAAGGCGAAAAAATCACTTTTTTGGCTTTCTTTCAAAATACTGGCTCTTTAGTAGGGTTTTTCTTTTCCCGGACTTTTTCATTTCCCGGGACAGCGGGATTTTTTTTAGAATTTCCCGGGATCCCGGGAATTCCCGCACGTTAAAAAATTAATAAATCCGACATATGATGTACTTAAAAAACTCAACTCCGACAAAGTCCATCTTTTGGTTGCACCCATGAGAAAATGTACTTAATATATTCTGAAAGAAGTTTTAAATATAAAATATCCATACCTACTACTTTTTATATATCAATTCGTTTAACAGTTTAAATCGCGAATTAATATTAATATCGCGAATTATATTAATATGGAAACCGTCTTAATTAAAAAAAACATTTTGAAATACATTTACTAAATATTAATGCTCTTTTCAAACGGTAAACGAATTGATTTAGAAAGAGTGAAAGAAAGGGGTATTTTATTTTCATCCCTTTTTCAGGATATATTGGAATTGTTAATGGGTGCAAACTTGTGTCGGACGGTGAAATAACAAATTTATTAAAATGATGTTAATTAGATTTAAAAAAATATTTTTAGACGTTTCCTTTATAAAATTGTGGACCATATATTTTTTCCTTTTGCGTCTTACACAAATTTTAAATTTGAGCCCTGGTTTATGCATTACGATAAAAAACGGTACTTAGGGCAAAAACTAAAATTGATTTTTTTCTTAAGTATTTCTTAAATATTTAATCAAAAAAAAAAAAATATTTCTGGATATTTTGTTTCTATGCAGATTTACGGAAGTATTCGTCTAGAATTATTTTTATAAAAAAGTTTAAAAGTGATTTTTTTTCACACAAATTTATAGGCAAATTCTCATAAATATTTTTATAAAAACAGACACTAAAATATTATTAAATAGTTTTTTAACTTTAACTGTTATTTTTTGAAAAGACATTTTTTATGTCATAACTAATTAAAAAGAAATTATTAAATTTTCACAGTTGTATTTCAAATTAACAAATCAAAAATAATTTAAAAAAGCATTTGATGCAATTTTTTAAAAAATAAATAAAATTTAAAAAACACAATTGAAATAAAGGAATATCAATTTAAATAAAATTATTTGAAGTAAAAAATACTTATATCAATTAAAAATACGAAAATATTACTAATTTTCGAGGTATTTCGAAATGAAATACTGATGTTGAAATATTGTATAATTGCTTTATTTGAACAAAGATTATCATTTTAAAGAACAAATTGTTTCCGAGGTACTGCAAATTTTGTAGGTTAACTTGGTAATGGCTGATAAAATTGATTTTCGGTTTAACTAAACCAAATTCAACTAATATCAAAAAAAAAACTTGGCCTAAACAGTATTTTTTTTAATACTAATTCTGTTGAATTTAAAATCACATTCTTTTATTGTAAATATATACAAAAAAAAATCAATATGTTAGATTTAAATAAAGCTTCCAAATTGGTAATACACTGCTAAAACTTCTATAAAAGAATAAAAAAATTTACGGGATATCCCGCACAAAATTCCCGGGATTGCGGGATTGAAAAAAGGGCAGGATTCCCGGGAATTCCCGGGACGGGACATAATCCCTACTCTTTAGTAACCGTATTTTTGGAAAATGTAAATAGAATCGTAATCTAGACTGAATTACATTTCTGGTGATGTATAAAAATCCAAGACCGGTTAGAAAATATTTTAGTAGTTGCAATTTCCTCAGACCATTGTAGGGTTAAAATGAGATAAATTATGAAAGTCGTAAAAAATTAAATATTTCTTTCAACACTTTACAATATTATACTCTAGTTTTATTTCTAAGATCCACAAATGTTCATATATAAACTTTTGTCTCTCTTGGCTTATTATAATCTAGTCCCAGTTATGGCCAAAAATGGGATTTGTTTTTTTTTATAAATTTGCAAAAATCTATTTTTGAGTTTTTTAAAATTTTGTTCAATAAAATATAAAAAAATGCTCAACGCATAGGAGTTTATTAAATACACCTTAGAAAATAGTTCTACTGAAAATTGCATATATCCCTCTTTTAACTTAACAGTGACGGCGTTTTAAATTAGAAAATTTTAGAGAAAAGTGTGATTTTGGCCAATAATTTAGATAATAGTATTAATTTTTGTGGTTTTAGCTAGGTGGAACAAAATCACTTCCGATTTCCTTTAATCCTGATACAAGAGATTATTTTCCGAAAATTTTGTAAAACTCCGACAACGTTAACCCTTTCTTTACCAAGGCCAAAGGTGAAATTTTTGCAATTTTTCGATTTTTCCTGGAAGTATATCAAAAGAATGTGTTGTTTCTTGCGGAATTTGGTGAAAGTTGTCCAAATAACTCTGTAACACCAATTTTTACACTTAGTAATAAAAAATTAGAAATTAACCCTTATAGGCACATGGGGTCAAAATGACCCCAAATTTTTGAAATTTATTTTGAAAGAAAACCAAAAATGTGATTTTTTCGCTTTGTAAATCGTATTTCAAACTTCTGGGCCAATACGGCACGTGTTCCCGTTAATTAATTTTAACGGGAACACGTGCATTGTGTATTTTTTAGTGTTTCCAATTCGGTTAATCGATTAACCGATTCCTCGATTAATCGCCTCTTTTTCGGTTAATGTCGAAACAAATAATTCAAAACTCAAATAATTATTCGATCCGATTAATCGGCTAAAACAGGCCGATTAACCGGTTACAATTTTAATATGGAATTTATCCCTAATTTTTTTCTCAAAACTTCATAATTTTCTTAACTTTGGCTAAAAAATTACATGAAACATAAACACAAATATATTTTATTTGTATTTAAGAAAATTATATTTGTATTTTAAATTTGTCCAAATACATTTCAAAATTATTCACTTGTATTTAAAAATTTGTAATCTGTATTTAAAATTATAAAATTGCATTTAAAATAATTCCATTAGTATTTCAAAATTCTCCAAATGTATTTCAAAAGACTCTATTTGTATTCCAAAATTTTCCAAATGTATTTAATAAAATTCTAATTGCATTTCAAATTTTTCCAAATGTATTTCAGAAATTTATATTTTTATTTAAAAAGCATTTTTACAAACATGATGTTTTCTCTTTCGTAATGAAAATTTTATAGGAATTGTGAGATATGTACGTTAATAAATATGCTTCTAAAATAAAAATAGAAATTTCTGAAATAGATTTCGAAAAATTTTAAATGCAATTAGAATTTTATTAAATACATTTGTAAAATTTTGGAATACAAATAGAGTCTTTTTAAATTCATTTGGAAATTTCTGAAATACATTTAGAGAATTTTGAAATACAAATGGAATTATTTGAAATACATTTTGACAATTTTGAAATACAGATTTAAAATTTTTAAATACAAATGAATAATTTTGAAATGTATTTGGACAAGTTTCAAATACAAATAGAATTTTCTTAAATACAAATAAAATATTTTAAAATATATTTGTAATACATATTTTAAATATATTTATATAATTTTGAAATACATTTTGAAAATTTTAAAATGCATTTTGGACAATTTTGAAATGAATTTTGAAACGTTTTTATACAATTTTAAACAGTGTTTGGATAATTTTGAAAATTTAAAACATTTTTGGAAAAATTTAGAACATTTTTGGATAATTTTGGAACCTTTTTAGGCAATTTTAAAATATATTTGGACAATTTTAAAACATTTTTTGACAATTTGAAAACATTTTTGGAGAATTTTAAAACATTTTTAAACAATTATAAAATATATTTGGAATTTTCTGAAATAAAACTGAAAAGGGTGTAGAATACAAGGGAACCGGTAATAGTTTCACTGAAATTAAATTTTTATTCGCATTTGTGACATTAATAATAACGAAATAACCTAAAGTTAACACAAAATTAAAGCTAAAAAAATCAAATTTAAATAGAATTTGACATTTGTAACTGTACACTGAGAGAAATGTCTACCCGGTGATAGATATAAATTTATGTATGACATTGAAATTAGGCGCTACATATGTTCCTTTTTTTATTCATGGCATTAAATATAATTCCATATTTATCCAAATATGAGTTCCTTTTACATATATGGAAAAATGTATTCTTCGAAATATGTTCATATACAAGTCCCTTTGCATAAATTGAATAACATATACTTTCATATTTGTCCATATATGAGTGCCATTTCCATATATGAAATAACAGATGCTTCCTTATATGTCTGTATATGAAATTTTTTCCATATATGGAATCACATATACTTCCATATATGTTCATATAAAATCCATATATGTTCATAAAAAATCCATATTTGTTCATATGTGTCCATAGATAAACCATATCTGAACATGTTTGAGCGTATATGAGCATTTTTCACCGGGTACATTCTATTTATGAATTTTTACATTGATTCAATGAAGTTTCGATAAAGTTCGTACATTAAAAATTTTTATGAAACTTTCCATTCATTTTTTTTTTTATACCATTCATTTTGTTAAGAAAACTTCATTAGTTTAGTGGAAATTTTCATTAAAACTGGAATAATAAAGATCCCTGTGCGTATGTTAGCTCAAACTTTGGATAATTGTTTATTGTCAATGTCCCTTAAAAACGGAAAAAGGACTGAGAAATTTAACAATTGTTTATGATATTTTTTAGTCTACTAACTCTATTATTCAGAAAATGTTTTTTGCAAATTTTTGTAGAGTAAATTGATATTTTCAATTAATTAATATTTTACTCAAATGGAACTAAATCTTTTTTTTTTTATTTCTTCAGAGGAGGAGGAACAACTTTGGATAATAATTTTTTAAATGCAATATTATATTTATTGTAGTATTGATTAAATTTGCATTTAAAGAAATTTTTTATACAAAGTTTTACAGATTAAAAAAAAATTTCGTAAAGAAATAGAAAATCTACCTTTAGGTTATGCTGCTTTTAACTTACGAATTTTTATGAAAAAAATCTCCTAGTTTCAGCACCCTACGGGGAAAGGGACCGGTCCCAGATGACACGCAGGAAAGGTCCCAAGGGGGCGGAGACGGGTCGTTGATCGGTCTTTTTGTTTGAAAGAGACATATCACTTTAACATGGCGTTGTCATTAGAAATGACCAATTGCCACAGTTTAGACACCTTGTGAAAGTAAGATGGTGTGTCTAAAAATAGCTCTTCAAATAAACTAATAAAAAATTAAGAATTAAAAATAATCTACTTGGCGTCGAAGTAGGGCTCGATAACACAACCCCCTGCTTATAAGGCAAACGCTCTACCGTCTGAGCTAACGTTGTTTATGCGTGATGGCTGGCTGGCTGATGGTAAAGTTATATATTTTTCGTCTCTGTTATAAAGAAAAAGAAAAAACAAACACTACAAGCAAATAAAAAAAAAATGGAAAAGAAAAAAATAGAAAAGAAAACAACACTAACACACACACACAAATATAGTGGAAGTGCCTTCATTATGCCCCCGATTGACCGGTCATGGGATAGGTCCTTTAATGGCAGTTGACTCGTTTTTTGCGTTGGCCATAATTAAATTAAAAAATCAATTAAAAATTAGAAAATTACCTCAAAAACTCTGATAATATAAATAAAAATTTTAAAAATTCCCCTTAAGTTAAAAAGTAAATTAAATGAAATACCAATTGTTAAAACTAAAACAGCTTTAACATTAAAAAACGTTGAAAATACAAAACTTGAAATTTTTTAGCAAAAAATTATAAAAATTTAAAATAAGAGCTAAAATAAGCAAATCCTAAAAAATAAAGTTCAAAATAAATAAAAGAGTAAAATAAGTAAAAAAATATTTTAAAAAATACGCCGCGAATTTTATTTTTTATTTCGGTATCGGTCAAGTTTTTTAAAAGCAACAGTAAAAGTAACGAATCAGAAAATACTTAGAAAATTAATTCATTCTCTTTGGTTCATATTTGTACTAATTTAGTAATATGCCTTCGGTTGACCTGTCACGGGATAGGTCCTTGGAGGGCAATTGACAGTTTTTTTTAAACTAATTTTTGATAGTTTCAGCTATATTTTTAAATAAATTTTTCTATTAGTATAAGAAATGTTTCAATTTAGATAATCTCAGATTCCGAAACTTTCAACCTTAAGGTATATTTATACGCGGGAGAAAACTGCTAGAGATGGAGCAAAAAACACTACAAAATAGCTAAATTCATTCAAAATAGAGCTAATTAGAGGTGATTTTTGTTTTATCTCTAGCATTTGTCTCGTGTAGATGTGCTTTTTAATTTTTGTTTTAAATACATCTTATTCATATGTCATGTTGATATTTAACAAAAACAGGAAGCTATTAGTGTCTTTGTTAATAAAAAGTTAAGGAAATACATTAATTTTGCTTTAAACGATTAATCGCCAATTTTCTCGAATAACCGACCGAATAACCGGTTAATCAATTTTAGTGATTTTTCGAATAATGCAATAACCGGTTAACCGCCTATGTCGAATAATTGGAAACCGTAGTATTTTTACCCCCCGGGTCACAGGTCGCCATTTTTTTCGTCCATATAAGGTAGGTCCACCCTAGTGTATATTTTAAGTTGGCTGTATGCAACGTTAGCAAGTACATAAAATCGGGTAACATAACGACATTCTGCCCATCGTTTTTTTCTGCCTGGGTTTGTTTGCCTGAATATCTCCACTTGAGCGTATAGATTACACATGATACAAGCAAATAGTATATTTGATGTAAGTATACTGAAACTTACTGATTGCGGTGTACTTATCTGTGAAAATCAATCATACTGATTTCAAAACAAGAATAAAATAATCTAAACAAAAGGAAGAGAAAAAGAAAAATATAAAAGGATATTAAATTGTTAAGAATCCTTACAAAAACTCATTTATTAACAAGGTGATAATTACAAAAAAAAACACACACAAACAGATACTTATTTTATTACAACCAAACTATTCGAATTTAATAGAATGTTGACCATTCAAGCATTGTATTGATTGTATTTATGTATGTTGTTTGTATTGTTCTTACAAGGCAATACCCCCACAATTACTGCGTATTCAGGACATATCATAGGAATTCATATAAACACATTGTTGAAATTATTACAGGAACATTTGTGGATAACAGGTCATATGAATGTAATCTGATAAGACGTTAGGGTGTTTTAGCACTTCCATACAATAATTGTTTGTCTGTTATTACAATAAAATATGTAAAGAAATAAGAAAAAGCATAGCATTTAAACTGTTCAGCAGACAAACGTTTGTCTAAATCGTCAGAAATACGGTGGCCAACAGCTGCCTTTTTAACAAAAAAAAAATAATACCGCTTTTTAGCGTAACTGTTCGGTCAGACCAGGGGCGGCTCCAGCACAAGTCTCTGGGGGGGGGGGGGAATTTTGGAAAACAAATTTTTTCTTTCAATTTTCACAAAAAATATTTTTTAACCCCTTTTGATTTGGCCATACACTACTTGTTGGACGTTTTTGGACTCCGCAGCGCAAGGTTAACGATTTTATGAGCGACGCTTTAGGTATAAAAGACAATATAAAGTCCAACGGAAAATTCTAAGTTATATTTTTCATCAAAAACTTTAATATTTAATACGTATTTGACATCCAACAAGGATGGGTTGGTAATGCCTAAAAAAGTTTATATTAAATAACATATAAAATCAACAATTGAAATTTCCACACTCTATTTGAATTGTATGAAATTAGCTATAACTTGGAATACTTTGTATAGCTAAAATTGGTGTTCAATTTGGGGAAAATTATCAAATTTGCTATTATTTTAGCTATGTGACTGGTTGATATATCACTTTAAAGCTTCTGAAAGCGTGCCTGAAGTTGGTCTGCAACTCATTTTTTAATTTGATAATTTCTGATTTATTAAAAAAAATTTAAATTTTTGAGAATTTTTCTACAATTAATTAATTGTTTCTATCCTTTTATAATTGAAGCCATGATTGAGCCACGTTAATAGTTACTATTTTGAAATGAACTTTAACCATTTATCGTTATCAAAGGTCTAAAGCCATTTTATCTTAATACGCGGTTCGGGATACTTTATCGTAGCCTTTTAATATTAATGTATTAGTTCTTAGTTTTTTATCAATGACACTGTCAAATATCAGTTTGGTACTTCTTTTGGTTCCTGAGTTATAGTATAGTATTAAAAAAAAAAAAAAAATCAGTTCGATTTTTCAGCATAGATTTCGTAAAGGCAAAAATAAAGTAATGAGGAACAACATAAGCGAGTTCGTTTACTTACTACAAGTTACTACTTTTACTACAGCTGCAAAATTTCAATATAAAATGTAAACAAAACTTTCCAATTGTAGTAAAAGTAGGAAGAATTTCGATTAATCAAACACACCGCATATATTTTTTCAGAAATTTTAAAGAATTCATTTTTCGATATACATATACGATTTAAATCGCGGATTTTATTAAATTAAACTTTGAAAATTTTACGAAAAACGTCGCCGGAGTCTGAAAAGTCCTCAAACTGTGATTGAGATGATTACAAGGATTTAACTCAGAGATTACTTTTTAACAACAATACAAAAAGTTAATATTTCCTGAAAAGTTTTGAAATTATTTTCATTATTATATTCACTTTATTTATTAGAAGCTGATTTTTTATACTTCAGTTATAAATTTTAACTAAAAACTTCTAATATTTAAAAAATTCTTATTTTTTAATTATTTTTTCGGAATGTTTCGCAGACCTCCTAGGATGCGATTAGGGACGCTCAGGGGTTCGTGATCAACATTTGTATAATTAAATTTTCATATCGGTTTTGGTATAGCTGTGGGAGTCAGATGTCGTTATTAACAAAAAGAATTACTGGCCAATTTTGCTTTGACGCTACACCAACATTCCGTATTTTAAAGTTAAAACACTTTGCAGGTTGGGAGGAAGTGCAGGATGTAACGCTAGTCAATTACTTGCAGGCAATCAAAAATTGAGTATTTCAAAAGAAATTATTTCAGGAACTTAACTATGTACTCTACGATATCAAAATGTATACTCAGGATTTCCGAAAGACAGACTGGAATAAGTTTAATACGATCCTTTGGAAAGACCTAAAAAAGAACGCCACCATATCTTTCCGAATGAAATTTGGAGAATTTCAAGTGAAATTAATTGTGAATTCTATTTGGAATTTGTCAAATTTGATCTTAAATCTGAACAAAAATAACGGTAATTAATTGTTTTCTTACAATATTGAGAAAATTTTAAGAGAAATTTCGATTTTTTATTTCGAAATGAGAAAATTCTAAAATATAGTAGCATTTACCACTTCAAATTTAGAAAATTCCATTAGAAGTTCAGTTCTGCAATTTTAATGAAAAAAATTCAAAATGAAATTTAGTCTTTTTCCCAAAAGCACCGTAAGTGGTTTTTCACGTGGAAAAATTTTACTCGAACTTTAATTTTACTCAAATTTTAATTTAAATTATAAAAATGAACAATTTTTCAATTTTATATCAAAGACACAATCACAATATACAAAAAATGTGATTTTTCCCCAAGAAAAATTATAGTCTTGTACATTAAATTGGCATGAAAACAATCTCTACTCAGTTTTCACATGAAATTCATTGTCGTGGAAAATTATCATTTTTTTATATGGAGGAGTATAACAATTTTTTCACGTGAAATCCGAACAACTTACGGTGCTTTACTACCAAACAGTATTTTACTTTTAAAGTCGACTTTATATTTAAACGGCTTTGTTCATTTTGTGTATAAAAATCCTAAAGCAATATTTACATTTTCAAATATTTTAATTGGTTGAAAATAAATTAACCAATCAGAATGCTTCAAAAATAAACTAGGTCAATGCATGCTGCCACCCAAAATTTTAATTAAAGTCAACAAAAATATACATTTGGAAAATTTAAATAGTAAGGGCGTTTATTTTTATTTAAAATTTTGCAATTAAAATTGGAATTTTGTATTAAAAAATGCGAAATTTTAAAATGAAATTTCTTTTTGTCATTTGAAATTAGAAAAATTTCAAACGAAATTGATTTACATCCAATTTTGAAAATCTAATATGAAATTTAAATCTTTTAACTACATTTCTCCACAAAATTTAATTTTTTTATAATCAAAATTATCAGTTTTTTAATGAATTTTTTAAAATATCTATTGAGATTTTTTAAATGACGACTGGTTAAATGAAAATAAGGAAAAAATATTTAGTTAGAATATTCTTCTACCTCATGTCCAAATTCTAATATGATATTGTCATATTAGATTTTTATTTGTTGTTTCAAAAAGGTTTGATCATTTTCATGATAGACAATACAATTGTTTCGTAGACATCACTCTACTCTTCAGTTGTCCGCAATAAGAAAATGATAACTTTCTTACTCAAACCGAGACATTACATAAGGTACAAAAAATCAACGGGACGAAAATTTTGTACTTTCATATATGAACTGTCTGATTTGGTAAAACCAGCTATAAATCAACACCTTTTTGAAAGCAACAATTACATAAAATTACCCTTTGGCAATATCATATTAGAATTTGGACTTGAGGTAGAAGAATATTCTAACTAAATATATGAAAAATAGCGGGCGCAGCCCGCTACGTTGTTGGCATGTCTTAAAGTTTTTTTTTAATTCCAGTTTATGTAAAGGTAGACCTGGCAATTCAAGTAAATTCACAAATTCAGTTGGAAAATTTACTGCGTCGATTTCTTCCACCGGTGCTTCGTTACATGAAGTTTAAATATCGAAATATATAAGTTCCATTCCTTTTCTAAGGTTTTTTTCTCTTTTAGAAAATTTGTTTAACTTTTTGGAGAGTATGTTTCAATGCTACATAAGTTTCATATTCCGTGGATAGTGTTTGAACAGGTAATTCCCTCTTCCAATCCATTTGCATTGTCTATAATTTCAATTCCACTCGTTCAACGTTTATATCCATTTCATTCCACTTGTGTAGTGTTTCAATTCCACTCGTTTCCTATTTAGTTTCTTAATGTTAGTGTTTCATATACACTTGTTCTTTAAGTTTTAGGTTTCTAGCTAAAGACGCAGACGTTAAGGGGGGGGGGGGGCAATTTTCCCCTTTTGAACCACCATTTTTACCACGTTCCTGTCCAAAGTCCTAGAAATGCCTTGTCGATAAGTTAGCCCATACTCCAAGGAAAACATATTATATATTACAGGTTTCTAGCCGAAGGGTTCGGTTAGGCCATCAAGGGGGAGAATTATTCCGTTTTTACCCCTCCCGGTAGGAATTTCCAAAAATTCCGTCTTAGAGGACGTCTGCGTTGGAGGAGGAACCCAAATACCGAATTTAAGATCCCTTGTTCCAGCAGTTTGGCCAGGCCGTTAAGGGGGAGACTTTTCCTGTTTTTGACCCTACCTGTAGAAATTTCCAAAAATCTCATCTTAGCGGATGTCTACAATAGAGGAGGAACTTTAATACCAAATTTCAACTTCCTGCCTCCAGCGGTTTGGGCAGGCCTTTAAGCGGCACTTTTCGCTTCATTAATCCCCATTTTTGCAATGTCCCTGTCCAAAAAGCACCTTCCTGGTAAGTGAGCCCGTACTCCAAGTAACATATGTTTTACATTTCAGGTTCCTAGCCAACTTTTACTATTTGTGCCCCTCTCGGTAGGAATTTCCGAAAATCCATCTACAGGGAATTTCAGCTTCCTAGTTCCAGCAGTTTGAGCAGGCTGTCAAGGGGGACACTTTTTCTTTTTTTGTCCCTCCCGGTTGGAATTAGGCTGGAAGAGGAACCTAAGTACCGAATTTCAGCTTCCTAGTTCCAGCAGTTTGGACAGGTCGTTAAGGGACAACTTTCCCTTTTTGAGCCCCCATTTTATAACGACCCTGCCCAAAATTCAAAAAAGTATCTTTCTAATAAGTTAGCCCTTACTCCAGGGACCCACATTTTAAGCTTCAGGTTTCTAGCCGAAGGGGTTTTTACCGGCCCCCAAGGTGAGGCTTTTCTTCTTTTTGCCCCTCCCTTTAGGAATTTACAAAAATGGGGACATTTTTCCCTTTCAACCACCATTTTTACTATGTTCCTGTTCCAAAATAGAAAAATTACGTTGCCGGTGAGTTAGTCCTACTCCAAGGAATACATATTTAAAATTTTAGGTTGGCCAAAAGGGATTGGGCAAGCTGTCAGGAGGAGACTTTTACCTTATTTCCCCTCCCGATAGGAATTTCAAAAATTCCGTCTAAGCGGACGCCTACACAGAAGGAGGAACTCACATACCGAGTTTCCTTTTGGGATATCCTGTAGGGAATTCCAAAAATACAAACTTAGTCGATGTCTACTACAGTGGAGGAACCTTTATACCAAATTTCAACTTCTTACCCCCAGTGGTTTGGGCAGGCAATTTTCCAATTTGTGAGACTGTTTATGGGGAGACTTTTCCCCTTTTTGCCCGTTCCGGTAGGAATTTCCAAAAATCCCGTCTTAGCGCACGTCTATGCCGAATATCAAGAAACCTTGTTTTAGTGGAGATATCCGTGGGGGGAGGAAAAAAGTAGTTTTTTTGAAATTATATATTATTTTAAATGGTAGTTTTTGGAAAAACGAAATTTTTTGGAAAAAGATACTTTGTTTTTACAAAGTACTTTATTTGTACTTTTTTTGGAAAAGGTATTTTTTTGTAAAAAGGTGTTTTTTTTGGAAAAATGTATGTTTTTTGGAAAAAGGTACTTTTTTTGGAAAAGGTACTTCTTTTGGAAAAGGAAAATTTTTTTAGAAAAAGGTACTTTTTTTTGGGAAAAGGTACTTTTTTTTGGAAAAGGTACTGTTTTTGAAAAAGGTATTTTTTTGAAAAAATGTATGTTTTTTGGGAAAAGTAACATTTTTTTAGTAAAAGGTACTTTTTTTGTGAAAAGGTACTTTTTTTAGAAAAAGGTACTTTCTTTAAGAAATGTATTTTTTTGGAAAAGTGTATGTTTTTTGGGAAAAGGTACTTTTTTTTGAAAAGGTACTTTTTGTTTGGAAAAGGTAAATTTTTTTAGAAAAAGGTACATTTTTTGGAAAAAGGTACTTTTTTGGAAAAAGGTACCTTTTTGGAAAAAGGTACTTTTTTTGGAAAAAGGTACTTTTTTTTGGAAAAAGGTACTTTTTTGAAAAAAGGTACTTTTTTGAAAAAAGGTACTTTTTTTGGAAAAAGGTACTTTTTTGGAAAAAGGTACTTTTTTTGGAAAAAGGTACTTTTTTCGGAAAAAGGTACTTTTTTTGGAAAAAGGTACCTTTTTGGAAAAAGGTACTTTTTTTGGAAAAAGGTACTTTTTTCGGGAAAAAGTACTTTTTTTGGAAAAAGGTATTTTTTTTTGGAAAAGGTACTTTTTTTGAAAAAATGTACTTTTTAGAAAAAAGGTACTTTTTTTTGGAAAAAGGTACTTTTTTGGAAAAAGGTACTTTTTTTTGGAAAAGGGTACTTTTTTTGGAAAAAGGTACTTTTTTTGGAAAAATGTACTTTTTTTGGAAAAAGGTACTTTTTTGGAAAAATGTACTTTTTTTGGAAAAAGGTACTTTTTTTGGAAAAATGTACTTTTTTTGGAAAAAGGTACTTTTTTTGGAAAAAGGTCCTTTTTTTTGGAAAAAGGTACTTTTTTCGGAAAAAGGTACTGTTTTTGGAAAAAGGTATTTTTTTTTGGAAAAAGGTACTTTTTTTGGAAAAAGGTACTTTTTTGGAAAAAGGTACTTTTTTTTGGAAAAAGGTACTTTTTTGGAAAAAGGTACTTTTTTTGGAAAAAGGTACTTTTTTGGGAAAAAGGTACTTTTTTTGGGAAAAAGGACTTTTTTTGGGAAAAGGTATTTTTATGGGAAAAGGTACTTTTTTTGTCCCCTTTTTGCCCCTCCCGATAAGAATTTCCAAAAATGCCATCTCAACGGACGTCTACACCGGTCGAGGAACCTTCATACCAAATTTCAGCTTCATAGCTCCAGCAGTTTGAGCAGGCCGTCAAGGGGGAGACTTTTTCCCCTTTTTGCCCGTCCCTGTAAAAATTTCCAAAACTCCCGTCTTGGTGGATGTCTACGATAGCGGAGGACCTTTATACCAAATTTCAACTTCCTACCTCCAGCGGTTTGGGCAGGCCGTCAAGGGGGGCCTTTTTCCCCTTTTTAACCCCCATTTTTACAACGTCCCTGTCCAAAATTCCAGAAAGTACTTTCCAGAAAAGTTAGCCCATACTCCAAGGAACACATATCTTAAATTTCAGCTTTCTAGCCAAAGGGGTTTTGGCAGGCCGCCAAGGGGGAGACTTTTCCCCTTTTTGCCCGTTCCGGTAGGAATTTCGAAAAATCCCGTCTTAGCGGACGTCTACGCCGAAAGAGGAACCTACATACCAAATTTCAACTTCCTAGCTTCAGCGGTTTGGGCTGGGCGATTTTGAGTCAGTCAGTCAGTCAATCAGTCGGTCAGTCAGTCAGTCAGTCAGTCAGTCAGTCAGTCACGTTATTCTTTTATATATAGACCCTACGGGGAAAGGGACCGGTCCCAGATGACACACAGGATAGGTCCCAAGGGGGCAGAGACAGGTCGTTGATCGGTCTTTTTCTTTGAAAGAGGCATATCACTTTAACATGGCGTTGTCATTGGAAATGACGTATTGCCACAGATTAGACACCTTTCGACATGTCGCAGGTCTAGCCCCAAAGGACATGTCGCCTAACTGACTTAAAGAGACATGTCACGCAACTAACCCAAAAGGATCCGTCAAAGAATGAGTCACACTTTGTATATTTTGTGACATGTCACCCAACTAACATAAAAGGAACTGATACAGAACCAGTCCCATTACAAAACTGACAAAAACAGTGACAAAACTGAGGTGAATGGAAATTATTATGGTTTTGGTATTATAAGTAAAATTGTCACAGCAAAACCTTGACAAAATTGTTATGTAAAAAAAGCACAAATATTTTCATATGTCAACAAATTAAAATATAAAATTTTGTTTTTTTTTTTTGTAGAATTTGGGTATGTTTTTTCACAGAAATAAAATATGAAATTCATATTCCTTGTTTAAGATATTCTTTCAAGATATAAGATATATATATGCGTCGAACCTTTTACCGATTCTAAAATTCCTGTAAAATCCTCCAAAAGATTGGAGCTGAAGTTGTTAGCAATAAGCTCAGGGTTCTTGATGCTAAAATTTAAAGAAAACTCCAAGAGCTTAGAACCAGTGGGTTTCTATCCACATTATCTCGATCAACCTTCGCTCAATTTATTTAGTGGCATTTTTTATAAATAGGTTTTCTTATGCATTTTTCTCTTTGCCCGAGTTCGCTAATTATCGACAGAACCGTGAGTAGCATAGTCAATCTATAAAGTATATAATCTTTGTTAGTATATATATATATATTTATTCCTGTCGTTCCAAGTTGGAGCATAGGGCCTAGAACTAAAATTATCAAAAAATCGTAATTTTTCACAAATTCATTCGCGTTGGACCGTTACACGTGAGGTTGCGGGTCCGATCCCCAACCAAGGCAACATCAATTTATGAAAAATATAAATATGTATACGTTTTTCTATCCCTCATACATATCGCAGTGTCCTCCTTCGGTGTTCCCATAGCACTTAACCCCACCGAAGTAAAATAATATAACAGGGCTATGAACTAAAAAGCTTCAACAAAGTTCGCCAAATCACCATCAGATGGAGCGCAACAACTGTTCTAAACATCTCGCGCAATTACAGTGTTGCCATATTTGAAGCCCTTCATCTTTCACCATCTTTCACGTTTCACACGTTAATTAATAGGAAGAATTTCCTGAGTGTTGCTTCTCTTTAAAAAAAAAATTAAGTCTTACTTGTGGATTTTTTTATAACACACTTATCAAGTTAAGTGGTATGTCCTCTTTGCACCAGTCTTGGGGCCAGTCCTTTAAGTATAATTGACAGAGCTTAACCCATAGAAATAATAAATTATACAAGTCCTGCGACAAGACCATCTTTAACCACTCACGGGATAGGTACTTTGAGGATAATTCAGTGGTATGTCATCATTTCACCAGTCACGAGACCAGTCCTTTAAGTATAATTGACACTGCTTAACCCATAGCAATAGTAAATTATATCAGTCCTGCTGCAAGTCCTTCTTTAACCAGTTACGGGATACGTACTTTGAGGGCAATTTAGTGGTATGTCCTCTTTTTACCAGTCACGGAATAGGTACTTTGAAGACGATTAAATTGTATGCCACCGTTTCACTAGTCATGGGACTAGTCCTTTAAGTATAATTGTCACTGCTTAACCCACAGCAATGGTAAATTATACCAATCCTGTGTCAAGTCTTGATTTAACCACTCACAGGATAGGTACTTTCAGGGCAATTGTCCCCTCATACCCCGTAGGGGAGATATAGAAAGTCCAAAAAAAGAATTTTTGTATTTTTTAATGCAAAAATTAAGATAATTGTTGGAAGGAAAAAATTTTATATTTCATATTATTATTCATAACAAATTTGTATTTCTTTCACTTTATCCTTTTTTCTCCTCTTTTTTTCTCTCCTTTTCCCCTCTTTTGCCTTTTTACTCTTCTTTTTCTCTCCTTTTTCCCTCCTTTTCCTTTTTTTCCTTTTTTTTTCATTTTCGATTTCGCTGAGGGGGGGGGGATTTCCCTATTTCCCAACCCCCTCTGGAGCCGCGCATGGGTCGGGCAATACATATTTTATTCCATATTTAATTTGCCTGGATCTATATCAGAGTTTATTTTAAAATCATACAAAATTACATGTCATACATGGGCAAATGCGACCCGCCAACCAATTTCGTGCAGCCCTTCATTAATTTTAAAACAATCAAAAAAATTTTTAAATTTAAAAAAATAAAAATAGGAATTTAAAAATATACATAATTAATATAAAAAAAATTACACCGATCAACATATATCGACTTTTTGCACAGACTGCTTCTAAAACTTTTTATAGTATTTTCGCCTCCTTCTTTATTAAACATTAAGCCTGGGAAAAATACTTTATGGCTCAATATGACGTAGAATTACTTAGGTAGTACTTTGACAATTGTCCTTGAAGCACTTAAATTTGGGAAAACAGTTAGACACAATAAAATTTTATTCATACACTCATAGAAATAAACTTTTGAAAATAGCAAAACAATTATTAGTTTTTCTGCTATTTTCACAGGATTATTATTTAAAAGTGACTTTGCAGAAAATTGTTTGCCGATTTTCGCTAAATATTAGTAAGATTACAAGACCAAAAATAA
This sequence comes from Leucophora obtusa, assembly GCA_949987735.1. NCBI lineage: Eukaryota > Metazoa > Arthropoda > Insecta > Diptera > Anthomyiidae > Leucophora > Leucophora obtusa. The sequence continues at coordinate 112,621,773 of OX465299.1, forward strand.
ACTGTTAAATATAATAATAGTCATCCTGCTAAAATCAACAGAAATATATGATGAAAAGTAGTACACTGCTGATTTCACAAAAATAGATTTTTATTACCTTAAAAATTGTTTTGTGTTTTTTTATTCCACTAATACTTAACAAAATTCTAGCAGAGTAAATTTTTATTTAAATTATCAAAAATTTAGCTTAAATACAACTAACTTATTAGCAACTTATGTTTCATATTCTTATCTTACTAATATTTAGCAAAGAAAATCTGTTTATTTCAGCAGTTTGTTATGCAAGGTAGTTTTTAACTAATTTTTAGCAACTTTAGATAAACTTTTTACAGGCTTATTTTTTATTAGTGTACTTAAGCTGACCAACTATCCCGCATTTGATAGAATTATTCCGCTTCTTAAAGGCTTGAATTTGTATCCCGCTTTTAAAGCAAACAATTCCGCCTTATCCCAACTTTTTAATATGATATTCAACTTTTGAATAACGTTTTCATAATTTATTTTTTCTAGAGTTCCTAGCCAGCAAACGAGCCTAAAAATGAATCAGGAAAGTGTTCAAAATATATTATTAAACTTACACTTGAATGAAAGTGGTGCGTCCAGCAAAGGTTTCTTTTTTGATTAACAAAATGACTCAAAGAAATATTTTAAAAAAATATGTTTAGAAAAAAAACTACACCGCACTAAATACATATTTTCGATCTTGGACATGGAGAAATAGCTCAAATAGAAATGGCAATTTTTCACTCTACAGTAAGTAATTTAATTAAATCCAATTAGTGAATATTAAATATTGCAATGGAATTTTTCAATTGTGTAAAAATACAAATTGAAGTGATAAAACTGAAAAGGCAGACTGTTTATCGCTGTTTTATATAAAATATAATTAAAAATTAAAAGTTAAAATAAAATCCTTCATCATCGAATTCGTTATTAAAAATTAGGGTGAAAGAAGTGTCGGATAGAAAATTTTTTTTAAAATAGGGAGAAACTAACCCCATCTTTTGAGCACTTTTAGAAATACTTTTTGGAATTATTAAATCCAACTGATTAGAAAAAACGGCTAATATTGCATACGAGCATACAATACACATACATATGTTTAGAAAAATGCAACAGTGATTTTATTGGAAAATGTAACATTTTAGTGGGGTGAGGGCAACATTTTTAAAATGTTGCCCTTTAACAAGGCAACATTTTTATCCAGAAAAGAAAACACCATTAGACTACTTTCAAAGCGCAAAAATAACTTTAAGCCCGATGGTTCCAACTCGAAATGAAAGTAATATTACAAAGGATTTTGGAAAGTTAGATCGGTTTTTTATTTTATGGCCTTTCGAAATATCTGTGTGGCGCGAAAGCCAAAAAATAATTTACATTTTTAGAGCTTTCTCGCGTTCACGAATAAGTTAAATTACAACTGTTCCTTTCGGTTCTTTTATTTTGTTCGGAATTATCAAAACCATTGATAAATATAATCTTAAAACGATAGAAAAAATCCGGAAAAAATATCAAACAAAAAACGGTGCTCAAAATTAGTTAAAAGGGGCCCTGCACAGAAAGCTTTTGAAATTAGTAAACCCTTTTTGCTAAATATTAATAAGATAAGTACAGCAAAGTTAAATTTAGTTTAATTGAATTGCAGATTTACCTTAAAGAAATTGTTATATATTCAAAAGTTAATTTATCTTTAAATTTAATTGCATTGAATACAAATAACGGTCTCTCCTGCTACAATAAACAGAAATATTTGCTAGAAAATAGTAGACTGCTTTCTGCAGTGTATATTTTTATTCGCATTACGAAAATCAAAAAACAAAAATTCTAAATTATTTGTGAAGGTTTAGTCGACTAATATCCAGGAAATTTTGTAAATTTAAGAGATTTTTTTCTTGCTGTTTGTATATTTCTAATGTTTAGCAAACAGATTCTGCTGGCTTCAGCTATTTTTTCAGTAAAAATTTTTAAAGACTTTTATATTAGTGTATGAACAACTGAAAAAATTTCTCAAATGAACGAGTGAATTAGAAGAACACACTAGTTCAAAAATAAAATATATTGAAATGAACTACACTCTAATTAAATTCTGTTGAAATTTACCCAACTTATAGTAGGAAACTGAACTCCTACTATAAATTGGGTAAATTTACTCTATGTGCGTAATTGAAAAAAAAATACGCACATTGTGTTTAAGTTGGTGCACAAATAATTTGTAATTTTACATTGAAAGTGCGTAAAAATTAAATGAAATTTTGAAATTAGTGTGTTAATTTACTAAATTTGTGTGTAAAAAAGCACGTTTCACGTGTAAATGTACGCATAAAATGCGTAAAAATACCCAAAAAATGCGCAAACATCCCCAGAGAGTGCGTAAAAATCCAATAAAATGCGTACATTTACAACAGTTGTGCTAACTTTAAGCACCACCCAAATTTTTTTTTTAAATAAAATAAATTAATTTTTAGTACGTATTTTATTAATAATCCCAGCAAAATATTGGTAATGACACCTCATTACTATCTGCATTACCAAAAACTATATATCACTACCTTTTGCATTATTTTATAATATAAAATAATATTATAAAATAATGCAATAGGCAGTACTCAATGAATACTGACTTTGTTGAGCAGGAGTCATTGCACCCAGTTGTTTTGCTTAGGCCGTATCTCTCTTACGGCGTTTTCTCCAATTTGAAATGTCAGAGTATTTATTACTATTATAGGATAGTATATTTACCAACTTTGTGCGTAAAAAATTTATTTAACAAAACAATAGTAATTTTAGGCACATGGTGTTTATTTATAAACACATAATGTCTAAAAATACTTTGTGTGTGTATTATTGTGTATGGAAGTGTGTACGAAAAAAGTTTACGCATTTTTTGTATATATTTACCGAATTTTCGTAAAATTAAACAAAATTTTACCCATTTTATAGTAGTAAATTTACAAACATTTTTTAGAGTGTATAATGCCAAATTCTAGTCATTTTTATTCCGATTGTTTGTTTGTATAAAATGTTTTATTTTGTGTGGAAATTTCCGGGTGTCCTCACATTTTTATTCATAACTTCTAAACCGATTTCGACATTTTTTTTACGATAGACTAAAACTCAGGGGATGTTCCTATTAATGCGAGTGCATTGTGTTAGAATTAGGAAAATAGAATATATTTCGAAAATTTTTAACACCAAACTGCTAATAACAAACAATTTGAATAAAAAGCAACTGATAGTGTGTCTTTTTGACAAGAACGTGCTTAAAATAGACACATGTTTCGAGAGGCCATCAAATTCAAATCAGAGCTAGATTTGCAAAACCCTTTGAAAGTTTTGTTTTAGCAAGAGTGTACTTTCAGTTCACATTGGAAACATTGATGCTGACCGCGATGATCATTTTGCAAGATCTTCTAACACCGCAGAATGTATTTTTGTTAAATATACTGCAAGAAGCTTATTGGAACAAATCCGAAATTATATATGTATTTAGTTTACAATCCCTTCCAGAATAAATTTCTTGTTTCTCCTAAACTACGATTTTTCATGGACAGTAAATAATTTTAATCCGAAATTCGAATCGGTTAAAATAGACTTGTGTCAAAATTTTGTATAAAATAATAAAAGAAGAAAAAAAAGAAATATAGCCAATATGGGCGATAGGTCCAAAAATTGGCTAATCCTATCTAGAATCAATAGGCTTTGTCCTTGGGACCATGTGAGTCAGCGAACCATTTTCAGTTTTTCTACAAAATATAATTTTTATCTGTGAATTTGTAGCAAAATTTATAAATTTTGTTCAATCTGCCAAACAAAATTGAAGGTACAGATTTCAAGCACTTACTTTGATTTAAAAAATGACGGAATAAAAATAAATTTCTACGCCCTGAAAAAGTTCGTTTGAAGAAAAACTGTTTTTTTAATTATGCCAAAATCCAAAAACTGTATTTAAAACATAAAAAAATTATTTTTCACTATTTTGTTTTTACGCAAATTAAATATATGGGCAAATCTACGGAACCGGGCGATTCCATGTAACTCGGAATTTAAACCATTTTAATAACAATATATAATATTTTATAATATTTATACTGCTAATGTGCTCTACTCAATTAAAAACTACCCTAATTTAGCCTAATTTTGCTTGTAACTTTCAAGAGTTTTTCAATTCTTTTGGTTATAACTTTTTCATCATAAAAGGAAATCGCCCAAAGCCTTTGGTGGATAATAATTATGATGTTAGAAAATCTCCCACTTGTTGAAAAAATAGGTGCTCTCAATTAGGAACAAATGGTAGTTATTTAAAATCTGTAACTCTGTTTTTTGAATAAACTGTATTTTCAGACATTTTTAATTTTGTGCTTTCAGCCTCAATGCAATTGACAATTTTTTGATACTGACATATAACTGACAAGTAAACAAAAAAATTGAGATCAAATTAATAAGTGTGCCGTCAAAAATAAAGAAAATATGACAATAATAATCTCTTCATCTCTATGCGTGAACAACTTGAAATTTGATATTTTTTGAAGGGCACATCCTCAGTTTGAGAAATAATTAGTTGCAGTCCTGCGTGATCGGTATATATCGGTGATACTATTATTGTGTGTAAGTGCTAAATGGATCGTACTATTAGTTTGTTGTCCAGACCCATTTTAGATTAAATTTTGTAGCTTTTCATAGATTTTTGGAGCTAAAAGTGATGTAGAAACCAAACGGATAATCCGATCATTTTAGCACTTACACACAACAATATTAATGCGATATATATCATATAAGCCAAATTTCAGCCATTAATTCTTGTATCTGTGGATGTGCTAGTCAATTTAAAGTTGGATTTCTAGCGTATTGTACAGCGAAAATTGATGTAAAGCCTAAAAATAAAATCCGATCTGTTTAGCACTTTCACATAATGACAGCTATGATAAGATCTACCGTTCCAGATAGATTGGACTTCATAATTCTTAAAACTGTGGATGTGCCCTCACTTTGAATTTAACCTTTTAGCGAATTTTGGAGAAAGATATGTTGTACAGAATACGAAATTCTTCCGATCCGTTTAGTACTTTAAGATAATAATAGTAATGAAGATGTTGTATATTATATGTTAATTCTCTAAGTGTAATCTTGAATATCAACTCCTGTATATAATATGAAAAATGTAACACTTACTCACTTGAATTTTAATCAATAATTTGTTAGAACACGTTTTGTAATAAATAAAAAATATAAAAAAAATACATAAAATAAACGTTCAAATACAAAAATTGGTGTCAGAAGTAGTTAAAAAAAAGGAAAAGGAAAACGAAACGAAAAAAAAGAAGAGATGGAAGTGACGGTCAAAGGTTTGACAGATTCACTGGCTGAGGCCATACGTAGAGCAGTGATTGATGCAACACAAGCTGCTGTTGCGAACATAAATTCTCCAGTTCCACCTTCTGCAAAAGCACCTGCTTTTTCTATACCGGAATATAAAGGAGATGACGGAGCAATAGTTTCTGATTATTTCCAACGTTTTTAGTGGGCACTGCAATTGTCTAAAATACCCGCAAATGAATACCATAGTTACGCACGTGTCCATATGGGGGCAGAACTTAATAATGCTTTGAAAGTTTTGGTTAGCCCGAAGTGTCCAGAGTCATTAACATTTAATGAAATTAGGAACACTTTAATTAACCATTTTGACAACAAAAGAAACAAGTATGCGGAAAGCATAAAATTTCGAAAAGTAGTACAGGACAAAGATGAGCCAATTGCGAATTTTGCATTGCGACTGAAACAAAGCGCAATTCATTGTGATTATGCTGATTTTCTAGATCGGATGTTAACAGAGCAGCTTTTATGTGGTATGAGGTCCCGTGACGTATGTGACGAAATCATCAGTAAGAAGCCCGAAACATTTGCAGCAGCATATGAAATTGCACACACCAGGGAACTCACACATTCAACAACGACGGAAATTAACCCGTTAGCGTCAAAGGAGGCCCAAGGTCCACAGATTACAACCTTCGTCGAGGTATACCAAACATAATACTAGAGACAAAAGTACGGGTAAGGGTGTGGAAAAATAGGGCATATTTCAAAAATGTGTCGAAGTAGAACAAATCACATATCTGATTCAGAGGGAGAAGACCCTGCGGATGTGGTAAACAAACTCAATAAAATAGAGATTATTAATTCAGTAAGAACAAGTGAAAGAAAATTAATAACAACACTCGTAGATGGGAAGGCGGTAAAAATGGAACTTGACACTGGCTCTCCCTGTTCTATAATGAGTGCAAACTCCTTGCGTAAAATTAAGTACCACTTTAAACTACAACCAACAGACAGGCAATTTGCGAGTTACTCGGGCCATAGAGTATATTGTAAAGGACGATTACCTGTTAATGTTAGCTTCGGCGACACTCTATGCCGATTAAACTTATACATAGTAGATGGTGATTTTGATACACTGGAAGAGAGTGGATTTCTAAGTTTGCAAAGGAAATTGATTTCGTTAAAATATTCACACCTTATAATCAGATTAACAACATCAATACAACATTGCCAACGTTATCGATACAACAACAAGAGCAACTAATTCAGGTACTTGGGAAATTTGAAGGTATTTTTAGCAATGTTGCAGGCAAGTTAGTAGGACCACCAGCAAAGGTGCATTTGAAGCCAGATGCCACCCCGATTTTTGTAAAGGCCCGTGAAGTTCCCCTGGCTCTTCGAGAGACATATATTAAGGAGATCGATGCAAAAATAGCAGCAGGTTTGTATAAAAAGGTAGAGTACTCGGAATGGGCTTCTACAACCCACGTAGTTGCAAAGAAGGGAGGAGGCTTTCGTATAACAGGAAATTATAAGCCGACTGTGAATCCACGCATAATCATTGATGAGCATCCAATACCGAAAATTGAAGACTTACTGAACAAAATACGAGGCTCTAAGATTTTTTTATCATCTTGATGTAACAGACGCTTACTCACATTTAACAATAGACAATAAATTCGCACATATACTCACACTAAACACACCAACACATGGCCTAATCCGTCCAACTCGGGCAGTTTACGGTGCCGCCAACATTCCGGCAATCTGGCAGAGACGTATAGAGAATGCTTTAAAAGATATACCAAATGTTTTAAGTTTCTTTGACGACATTCTAGTATATGCCGATAATTTTCAACAGATGATTTCAAGTCTTCAATCAATATTAAACAAAATGAAAGAACAAGGGCTTCATTTAAATCGTAAAAAATGCGTTTTTGCTATACCCATGGTAGAATTCTTGGGTCATAAAATCGATTGCCATGGCATCCATAAATCTGATAAACATATTGAAACCATACAAAATGCACCAAAACCTACAACACCCGAAGAACTTCAACTTTTCTTAGGTAAAGCCACATACTATAACTCGTTTATACCAGATCTGTCGACAAAATCAAGACCATTAAGAGACATGTTACTTCAGAAAGAATTCAAATGGAATAGAGAGGCTAATGAGGCATATATCAATATCAAGGCGATACTTATATCACCTCATACTTATATAACCCCATATGATTCTGCTCTCCCTTTGATATTGGCTACCGACGCAAGCAAACATGGATTAGGAGCAGTCTTGTCGCACAAATTTGAAAATGGCCTGGAGAGACCAATCGCCTATGCTAGTCGTGCGATGACCGCAACAGAGATAAGATACCCACAAATTGATAAAGAGGCATTGGCGATCGTGTGGGCTGTACAGAAATTTTTTAAGTACTTATATGCTAGACATTTCACATTGGTGACGGATCACAAACCATTATCACAAATTTTACACCCCGAAAAAGGGTTATCAGCTTTGTGCATAAGTCGAATGGCAAACTACTCAGATTTTTTAAGTAATTTTAACTACGATGTAGTATGTCAGTCTACCAAAGCAAATGCAAATGCTGATTTTTGCTCGAGGATAGTCCAACCACAAAGAATAGGCATTATTTCAAATACACAATATTCTGAGGAAGACTTCGACGAATTTGACGATTTTATTATTAGGCAAATGAATCAATTACCAATAAGAGCTGCTATTGTTGCCCAGGAGACACGAAACGACGCGAGTTTGGGAAAGATCGTTCAAATCTTAGAGATAGGCTGGTGTATGAAGAATGCAGGATACACTTCACATGAAGAAAACTACAAGCTCACTTCGGGATGCTTAGTGTTTGAACATAGGATTGTAATACCTAGCAAACTACGCGAAAAGGTTCTAAACGACTTACATGCAGCACACCTGGGTATTGTGAAAATGAAAGGCATGGCTCGATCTTTTGTATATTGGCCCGGTATCGATGGTGATATTGAAAAGATGGCAAAATCCTGCAATAATTGTGCAATCCAGGCGAACAAACCAGCAAAATTTGGTGATCATCATTGGGAGTATCCTAGCGGTCCTTGGGATCGTATTCATATTGATTATGCTGGCCCTTTCTTAAGAGTAATGCTACTAATCGTAACGGACGATTTCAGCAAATGGGTGGAGGTAAAAGTTACATCATCAACAACGTCCGGTGCAACAATTCAAATTATGGATGAAATCTTCACTGCTTACGGCGTTCCACATACGGTTGTGTCAGACAATGGAACAAATTTTTCATCCGCAGAATTTCGTAATTTCCTGAAAATAAGTGCTGTTGTGTACCATAAGCAAACAGCCCCGTACCACCCAGCGACTAACGGGCAGGCGGAAAGAAGTGTTCAAACAATCAAGAATGCCCTCAAAGCTATGGGCTCAACAAAGTCGACCATTCAAGGTAATACTAATCAGTTTCTACGACAATATAGAAATGCACCACATGCCACGACTGGTCAACCACCGTCAATGCTATTTTTGTGTCGACTTCTCCGCTCACGTTTAGATTTAGTTCGACCAGAAAATATCAACAACAAAGTGAAAGGAAAACAGTACGTCGAATTCATACCGAACTTCCGTACATTTGAACTTAACCAAAAAGTTTACTTTTTGTGCGGAAACCCAAGAATGGACAAATGGTTACCGGGAGTTATTAGAGCCCGCTTGGGTGATCTACACTATGAAATAGAATTTCGGAGAAAAACCTATAAATAATGATAACAATGATGCTATGATTGAAGATCTCGCTACCAGTACCCCAAATGTTATAGAACCTATCACGGCAAATCAAAATGTAGAGTCAGCAAGGAAAGAAGAGTTAGGGGAAACAGAACAGGTTGTGCTATCGTCGACTGGCTTGACGACTCCGATTCGTAATGAAGCAGGCAATGCAACTAGTGATTCAATTGGAGCTCCAAGACGTCCCACCAGACAAAGAAGACCCCGAGTATTATTCTCCCCTTAAGCGAGGGAAGAAATGTTGTTTATTATATGTTAATTCTCTAAGTGTAATCTTGAATATCAACTCCTGTATATAATATGAAAAATGTAACACTTACTCACTTGAATTTTAATCAATAATTTGTTAGAACACGTTTTGTAATAAATAAAAAATATAAAAAAAAAAATACATAAAATAAACGTTCAAATACAAAAGAAGATATGTATCATTCAAAACCGTGGATGTGCCATTCAATTTTGTGCTGCAGTTTTGAGGGAAATTTATATGGGCACAAGTCCAAACATAGACCGATTTAAACCAAAATCAATAGACTTCGTCCTTGGGCCGATATAAATTTATTTAAAAAAATGCCTTGGTTGAGGTTTGAACTCAAATCTCTAAGGCAATAAGGCTGTGTCTCTACCTCCTACGCCACAGATACTTACATTTATTTGTTGTCTAACTTAGAATTTCAACATGCATATGTATGAAACGAAAAAATATGATAGATTCCAAAATTTTATTATGATAAATAAAATGTCTGTTCCTTGTCTCAATATATTATTACAATTACCAAAATAATGGAAATTAATAGTTAAAGCTACTAAAAAAAAAATACTTTGGATAGAGTGATCGATTTGATTCAAACACAACTCATACTAGATTTTTGCAGGCGATATTTCATTCAAATGGCTAAATCTTCGATGAATTGGTGGTTGTTGGTATTGAAGTTAATGTGGAAGTTGGTATTTTTTCAATATTGGTTAGAAAAGCCAAAATTTTGGATAATGTGATAGTGTTTTGGTTCATCATATATATTTTCTGTTCACAAATAAATATAACTTTCCTGATGATGAATTTTAAATAACTGCAATTAAAATTATTGAATAATGAAAAAATTTCGTTGGTTCCGATAGAATTCCAACCAATTTATTTTCTGTGTGTACACCCAGCAAAAAAATTTGTTGTCCCAACCGAATTAGGTTCCAACCGAATTTGCGAGATTGCAGCAACCCCGTAAATGGGGTTGTCACAACCGAATTTTGAGGTTATTACAACCGAATTCGGTTGTGGCAGCCGAATTTTAGAGGTTGTGGCGACCGAATTTTGGGGTTGCGATAACCGAATTAGGTTGTGGCAACCGAATTGTGGGGTTGTAACAACCGAATTCGGTTGTAGCAACCCTATCTAGAGGTTGTGACAACCGAATTTATTAAAGAACGGGGTTGTCACAACCGATATTTTCTATTAATTTAGCTAAAATCCTATAATATTATTTGCAATAAAGTACGCATATTCTGAATTTTTATACATTTATTATTTTAAAATTTAATGATATTAAGAAATATATATTGTAATTGAATGTCGTAAAAATAATTTACATAACTATAGTGTTACACAGAGATGGGAGTAATTAATTACTTTGTAATAACCACGTTTCCATTATCATTGAATCTACTAAATGGAAATTTAAAAATATCTATTGCCATTACAAAATTTAATTGCAATGAAAAAAATTTTCATTACTTTTGTTTTCATTATAAAGGGTTGTTCAACAGGGACGCTACAAAAGTAGAAAGACAGGGACAGCAAACGACCGCTCTTTTGACATTTCTCTTCAGTAAGGTTTTCCATTTCATGATGGAAAGATATACGAGCCAACAACGAGTCGAAATTATTAAAATTTACTACCGAAATTCGGAGTCAGTGGCCTCAACGTTAAGAGCGCTACGTCCAATTTATGGTCGTCATAATCGTCCTAGCAGATCAACAATTGAGCGTGGGGCTACGTCAAATCTATGGTCTATGCCAACAAGCCAGCGACGATTGATGAACTTCGTACGAATATCGGCCGATTTATGCTTGAAAACCGTCGAAAATTGGGTTCAAGGTCTGGAATTCTGCAAGCGTGCCCGTGGTGGCCATGCAAAAGAGATCGATTTCCATACATAATGGCATCGAACGTACTTTCACAGGAATAAAGAATTTCATTGATATCCCAAACCGTTTTTGTTTTATTTAAGCTTTTTTACTTTTGTAGCGCTCTTATTGAAAAACCCTATATGTAATGAAACGTTTTCATAATTTTCACTATATTTACGCAATGGTAGTAAAAATAAAAAATTGTTCCCATTTTTTTACACTAGGTAGATATATAAAATGACGTAAAGAATGTCCAAAATTTTCCTTTATGGAAATTTTAGATTACAAATTAAAAAAAAATCGCACTTAGCTAGCAAATTTTAAAAATTATGGCGGAACACGAAAAAAGACTTTATAGTAGAAAATTTTAATTAAAAACTTAATCAGCGATTTACATTCTGCAAACAAATATATTGATGCAAAGAGAAGTTTTGCATCAATATATTTGTTTGCAAATTGTAAATCTATGTGAAAACAAATATAATGATGGAAAAATTTTCCTTTTTGGATTTTTTTCGCGATTTTTTTTTTGCTACTAGCTACCAAACTTTGTTGTATAAAATGGGTATTAAGTCAATAGATTATAAATTAAAAAAAAAACAAATTCCACTCAACCCTGGTTAAACGTTGTGCCAAAAAATTTTTTGATCCAAAAAAAAAAAAAAAAAAAAAAAAAAAATTAATATAAAAATAATTGATATTTTATTGGTGTTAATTTCTAAAATTAAAACAATAAGGAAAACCTAAATCCGTGGTCGCTGAATAAAAGAAACATATCTAATAATAATAAACTGAGTGTGATTAATCGAAAGAACGATGGTGGTAGCACACCATTGTGTGAAAGAAGATTAAGTCTCAATGGTCGGAACATGTATCTATCATTGTCTGCAAATACAGGAAACTTAAATGATCCTAATTACAACAAAAATTACCTATCAGCTAAACCAAGTAACATCAATACAGCTTGCCGCAATCTGCTTATAAATCTAAATACTGCCGAGTCCCCTGCTGCTACAAATAATATAAATACAGTCACTCTAGCGTCGGCTCGTTCTCCGAATGAAAATATGGCATCACCTGGAATTAAAAGTATTTTAACACCTTTACTCCCACATGACAATAGTGGAAGTTTGTCTTCAAACACACAAAAACGTACGGTACAGACCGGAATGGATATGTACATTACCGTTCTTAAGAGGAGGCGGAGCCCCGGATCTTCCAAATCTGTACAACCTGCAAAACAGATACGAGAACAGGTAATAAGTAATGAAACAAGTAATCGTTTTGCGCTACTTGACTGTGAACCAGGTGCACCCGAAGCGACAGGTAAGTCGTTTAAACCACCGCCTATTTATTTAAGAGACAAATGCTCCGATGAGATAGTGAATGGATTACTTAAAGTTGTTGGCGAAAAGTCTTTCCACGTTATTCCAATCAAAAAAGGTAACATTTGTGAAACAAAGATTCACGTATATTGCGAGGACAACTACAGAAAGTTGGTTAAGCATTTTGAAGACCGGAAGAAGAGCTTTTACACCTATCAATTGAAAAGCAGTAAAGGCCTGCAAGTTGTCATTAAGGGAGTGGACTCTGGTGTCAACCCCTCTGATGTCAAAAGTGCACTAGAAGGCGAAGGTTTTAAAATAAAATCTGTAGTTAATATTCGAAACAGAGAAAAACTACCCCAACCCCTGTTTCGTATTGAACTAGAACCCAAGGATGTTAAATTGAAGAAGAGTGAGGTACACACACAAAAAAATATAGGAGGGTATATTGCCTTGGCTGGCATATGTAGGTTGTTTTAACATGAAATTAAAAAAAAATGTTTCATTACCTATGTCAGTAGGTAAAGTGATTACCTATTTTCCATGTTAATTTACCTATCAGTAATAATCACTACATACTTCGAAAAATATTTTAAAATGACACATTAAATTAATTTTCATTTTATTTATTTTATTGATAAGTAAGGGGAAAAAATCAAAAATAAATGGCTGTGGGCATTTAAAGAGGAAGATTTCGGTACAATATAATATAAAGGATCAAAATTAAAATGTTTTTGACGCGACGGACTGATCTGTAGGTAATTTGTGATTTCTGGAAACTGGCAAGAACACAAATTAGTCAAGTATTCCCAATGAGTCACTAAATCAGTTTCTAAAAAGATTTGAAAATAATTGGAAATATATGCGGAATCTGAATTAAGTCCAGAATTTCAACAAGTTGACCAAATTCAATAGTCGTTAATTGATAAAATCTATGCTGGGTGGAGCATTCTGCGAAAGTAGAACAGTTACTAGAAAATAAAGAATATATTTTAACTAGTAAGTGGGAGAAATCTTATTTTATATATCTAAAACAACTTATTTTTCAGGCAATTGGTATCAATTTTACAAACTACTGCACCATGCTCTAGTTCACTGATCAGGAGATTAGAACATTGGGTCTCAGCAGTATAAGCCATTCGTTAAGTTCTAGCCGATCTAATAGAATTAAATTTGAAGACTTACTAAAAATCAACTGATATTCATGATGATCAGTTGATTTTTAGGCTGCTGCAAATAAAAGTTATGTAGGTAAAATTTGTGGCACTTTGTGTATGTATTATGTTCCTGACAAAATACTAATACGAACGATATTAGTATAGATAGTATAGATAACCGCATCAAAATATGATTCGGTTATCTATACTATAAGCAATTTTTTCTATAAAGAGAAATATCCCACAATATGATGGCTTTATATACAATATAAAAATTCCTAAATCAAAGACTTAAGAAATAATCTCGAGAGTTTTCTAGGCAAATGAGTCTTCTAAATCTGAAAAGTTTCCTATTGGAAAATTACTTCGATAATACAAAGGAAAACCTTCAGATTCCGGTGACTTTCCAATGAAAAAACCCTCCAAATATAAAGGTTTCTTCTATAGAAAACCATCAGAATTTAAGAATCCTCTCCGTTAAGGCACATCTACACGAGAGAGAAAACTTCTAGAGATAGAGCAAAAAACACCTCTAATTAGCTCTATTGTGAATGATTTAAGCTATTTAGAGGTGTTTTTTTCCTCTATCTCCAGCAATTTTCTCTCTCGTGTAGATGTGCCTTTAGAAAAACTCTGAGAATGTTTCCTCTTGAAATCAGGGAACATTTTTACAGAAAACTCTCAGATAGGGAGGATGTTTTCTTATACAAACCCCCAGATTCTCAGAAACTACAAAATGTTTTCTAAAGAATCTTCATGACCCGTGGACTTTTTCCAATAGAAAATTCCTCAGATTCTGTGAACTTTCCGTAAAAAAAACCCAGATTCTAAAGATGTTTTCTTATAAGAAAATCCTAAAATTCTGATAACTTTTCCGGTACAAAACCCTCACAATCTGAAAGATTTTCCGTAGGAAACAAATCTTTAGATTCTGAATATTTTTAAAGAAAATTCCTCAGAATATTTGGGTTTTTCCATATGGAAAAGTCTCCAGAATCTAAAGTTTTTCTATAGGAAAAAGTCCCAGGAAAACTCATTCTGAGGATTTCTTCCTATTAAAAAATATTCTGATTCGGTAGACTTTTCTGAAAAAAAAACCATCTGATTATGATCGCTCTTTCCTCTTTTGTTAGATTTTGAGCAAAGTTTCTTAAAGAAAACACCCCGGATTCAGAAAACATTATCCTATATAAAAATGTTCAGAATCTGAGATCTTTTCCTATAGAAAAACCATTAAAATCTGTGGACTTTTTCTAAAAGAAGAACCTTCAGATTCTCTGGAATTTTTCTTATACAAAAACTATTTGATTGTGAATAATTTTCCCCATTGGAAAAGCCTCATTTTCAGATTCTGAGGATTTTTTGTATAAAAAATCTTCAAATTCTGAGGATTATTTCTGTCGAAAAATTCTAAGGACTTTTGCCTATCGAAAAAGTCTTCGGAAGCTGAGGGTTGTATTACTTGTATTTTGTATCTATTTTTCAATAAATAAAATTAGATAAAAAATTAATAAAAAGTTCGTTTTTTGGGGGCGTTTTACTAAAAGAAATGTCTAATACCAAAGTTATATTACCAATATTCTGCCTGCATTGAAATTGGTAATACACCTATTTTCCCCAGTTAATTTTACAAAAATTATAGTTGATTTTTCGAACATTAAAGTCAAATAAAAATTAACTATTTTTTATTGTAATATTGACGTAAAACATAGCAAACTCTATGTTGCCTTAGAAAATAGGTGACATCACCCTATACTTTTAGGCAATATTACCTATAGTTTTTTTTGTGTGCACCCAATTTACAAACTGAAATATTTACTACATCGTAGAATTACAGTGGAGGAGCCCCATAAAAGAAAAGGCCCCATACAGTGTACTAACTGTCAAGAATTTGGCCATTCTAAAACGTATTGCCAGCATCCTGCAATTTGCGTGATTTGTGGTGAGCTACACAGCTCAAAAGACTGTAACAAGTCTAAAGGCGACCCAAAATTGAAAAAATGTAGTAATTGTGGTGAAAATCACACGGCCAATTACCGAGGATGTCCAGCATACTCAATTGTTAAGCGCTCTACTGTCAGAAGGCAGTTATACAAAAGAGAACCCCAAAACATTCAAGAGCAATTTAACTCGCAACCCCAATTGCCCAATCTAGAAATTTTTAACCCGCAGCCCCAATTGCCGAACGCGCAGCATTTTACGAACCAAAATCAGACCTTTGCATCTATTGTAAAAGGTCATACATCATCTGGAAATTTTCAAGAAAATATAAGTGATGAATCTAATTCTAATATGAAAACAAATCAAAATAAATACCAATGTCAAAAATCGGACTTTAGTGGACTTGAAGCAGCAATTGATGTGTTAGTACAAACGGTCTCAGATTTTACAAAATCTATGAACAATATGATACAGGAGATGATGAAGATGCAGTCTATGTTACTGCAGGCTTTACTGAGTAAACCATGAATACTCTGAAAATATGTTTTTGGAACGCTAACGGCATACGCCAACATAAAGAAGAACTCAGTTATTTTCTAAGAAGCAAACAGATTGACATAATGCTTGTTTCTGAGACCCACTTAACCCCCCGTAGTAATTTTTCAATTAATGAGTATACATTTTATGACACAAAAGATCCCAGAGGCAGGGCGTGTGGAGGCTCAGGTATCTTAATAAAAACTCGCTTGAAACATTATCTTATGTGTGATCTTTGTGAGGATTATCTTCAAGCCTCTTCAGTATTTATAGAGGAAAATAATATGAACCTAGTGATCTCTTCGGTTTATTTCCCCCCGAAATTTAAGATTTCTGAAAATCAATTTAAATCTTTTTTCGAATCATTAGGCTTACGCTTTCTGGCAGCTGGCGATTACAATGCCAAGCACACTTTCTGGGGGTCAAGGCTCTGTTCCCCTAGTGGCCGTGTATTGTTTGATACAATTAATAAAATGGGTTTGGATGTGATCTCCAGCGGCGAACCCACACACTGGCCATCAGATCGAAATAAAATACCGGATCTCATTGATTTTGGAGTAACTAAAAATATAGCAAGAAATTTGGTGCACTTAGAATCCTCATTGGAACTCTCTTCTGATCATACACCCACTATTGTTTCCCTCATAAACCCTCGAATTGTATCTCCAACCGGTGACTTAGCACTTACAGGCAAAGGAACAAATTGGCTAAAATATAAAAAATTTATTAGTACTCATTGCTCGGAAAATATATTGCTAAGAACAACAGAGGACATTGATCTCTCACTTAGGAATGTTGAATCCTATCTTAAACTTGCTGCACGACTTGCTACCAAACCCCCCCGACAATCCAGACAAAATCCAATTTTTTCTGTTGATATTGAGCGACTCTTAAATGAGAAAAGAAGAGCTCGTAGAGAGTGGCAGCTTCACAGATCTCCTGCACTTAAGGCTCGATTTAAAGAATGCTCAAACAAGTTACGCAAATTACTTGAATTACAAAGAAATAACTCACTGAATGATTTTTTGGAAAATCTGGAGGCTACGGCAAGAACGGACTATTCATTATGGCGTGCTACAAAGAATCTAAAAAGACCTGTTATATGTAAACCTCCAATGCGTAAATCTGACGGAAGCTGGGCTAGAAATGATACGGAGAAAGGCGAGTTGTTTGCAGAACATTTAAAATCTGTATTTATGCCAAACGATCCAAACACAATAGTCGAGTTACCACCAATTTTGCCACGGCACGTAGAGGTACCCATTCGCTTCGAGTTGCGAGAGGTCGAAAATGCTATCTCAGAATTAAACCCAAAAAAAGCTTTTGGTACCGATATAATTAGTAATAAAATGATCTTGGAGTTACCCCAGATAGCTGTAAGAATAATACTTTTTATTTTTAATGCAATATTACGCCTTGAATATTATCCACGAGTATGGAAGGTCTCCCTCATTAAAATGATACCCAAGCCAGGAAAAGATCTCACTAAAGTTGAATCTTATAGGCCTATAAGTCTTTTATCTAATTTATCAAAACTCTTCGAGAAACTATTGGCAAACAGAATAACGATAACTGTAACTCAACATAACCTAATTCCTGCTCATCAGTTCGGTTTTCGTAAAAAGCATGGCACCATTGAACAAGTTCACAGACTTGTTAGTGAAATACGAAAGGCCTTTGAGGATAAGAATTACTGTTCTGCACTCTTTATTGACGTATCGCAAGCCTTTAATAAAGTTTGGCACGAAGGTTTGTTATTTAAAATTAAAAATATACTGCCACGTAACACACATAATATACTCGAAAGCAATCGTAAATTTGTTGTCAAGGAAAGTGATTTCTTCAGCTCTCCTCAAGATATTCGGCCCGGTGTCCCTCAAGGTAGCATTTTAGGCCCACTCTTGTATCTTTTGTATACTTCTGACATGCCAACTGATGGTAATACTCATACGTCTACATTTGCTGATGATACGGCTATCTTCAGTTGTCACAAAAACCCATATGAAGCCTCTCGAATATTGCAGGAACACGTATTTGAACTGGAATCGTGGCTGAAAAAGTGGAAGATAAAGGTGAATGAACAGAAATGTATTCATTTGACTTTTACTTTAAGAAAAGAAACATGCTCTTTTATCAAAATTAACAATCACAAAGTGCCCCAACACTCAAATGTCAATTATCTTGGTATACATCTTGATCGTCGTCTCACGTGGAAGAACCATATCGACGCCAAAATAACACAAATAAAACTTAAAGCAATAGAACTTAATTGGCTAATTGGAAGAAATTCTAGACTTGGCCTTGATTGCAAGTTGTTGTTGTATAATTCGATTTTGAAACCTATATGGTGCTACGGCATCCAAATCTGGGGCACTGCGTCTGCATCAAATGTTCAAAAAATTCAAAGAAAGCAGAACAATATTTTGCGAACCATTGTCTGCGCACCATGGTATATAAGAAATGCGAACATACACTCAGATTTGAATGTTCCCACCGTTAATGATGAAATCGCGAGATACACCTTAAACTACTTAAAGAGGCTGCAACTGCACCCAAATTCATTGGCTCGTAAACTGCTTGAGGATCAAGGACACCGACGCCTCCTAAGAAGGACCACCGCTGATTTGGCTCTATAGAATAAATGTATATTCTTTATAACAAAATGTTGGTTTTTAATTTCTATTTAAAAAATTAAAAATTAGTTTTTTCGACCTTTTTAAAATTAAGATTCTAATTTATCGTTTTTAACTTTTTCTATACATTTACTTTGCATCAAATTAAAAAAATATTTAATGTTAAAATTAAAATTTTGTCTGGCACTGGCTGGGCTTAATATTTTAGCTTTAGTACATAAGATTTGATAAACTTATTGTTAGTTCACTGTTGTGAAGATTCAATAAATAAAATTATGAAAAAAAAAAAAAAAAAAAAAAATATGGAAGAAAGCTGGAAAAAACTATGGTAGAAAAATTCAATTAAAAAATCAGCGAATTACATTTTGTAAACAAATATATTGATGCAAAAATTTTCTTTTTGTAAATTTTTTTTTGGGAGTTTTTTTGTAGTGGGTTATAGTCTCAAGATTATGAATTTTAAAAAACTACACTTAAAAAATTGCAAACATATATATTGATGCAAAACTTTTCCTTTTTATGAATTTTTCCCCCTTTTTTTTCTCGATGGTTTTTCTTTTTTTGCAATTAGGCAAACTTTGTTGTATAAAATGGGTATTATAGTCCCCAGATTATAAATTTAAAAAAAAGCATTTAAAAAATTGCAAAATGATGGAGGAACGCGAAAAAAGACTTTACGGTTCAAGAATTGAATTAAAAAAATCAGCTATTTACATTCTACAAAAAAATATGTTCATGGAAAAATTTTCCTTTTTTTCGAGATTTTTTTTGCAATTAGCCACCAAACTTTGGTATAAAATATGGATAGTGTAGTCTTCGGATTATGAATTAAAAAAAATACAGTTAGTTATTTCTAATACTCATGTTTTTAAAATCAAAGCTTTGAAAAACCGGCAAATAATGGAAATCAAATGTGTGTTTCATTACTGTGTAAACATTAGGCAAAAGTAATGAAAAATAAGAAAGCGGTCATTTTAAATTACAAAAGAAGTGAAAATTAAAAAAAATATTCATTAACATTTTTTAACGCATTTCATTAGCATTTAAAACAACATTACCATTGTGTTAAAAAATGGTAATGATACAAAAAAGCTCTATTGTTACTTGAGGTACCACTAACGCATCAATTTCAATAGAAAGGTTTGGATTTACTATTGAAAACACAGAAAAAGTTGTAATTTTTTCAACTTTACTGACAACTTCACAGCCCAGACCTGTTACATCAGCTGACACAGGCACGGTTGGCAGTTTTAATAATTTTTGAATTTTTCGTGATATAAAACTTTCTTCAGAACATGGGTCAATTAAGGCTCTTACTTTACAACTTGCACCTTTATAAACAATATTAACCGACGCAGTACCAAGCATAACTTTTTTGGCCACAGAGTGATAATGACTTTGAACAACATTAGACGAACTTGTATTCGAAATGGACTGTATTCTAGATTGAGCAGAAGTCGACGGAATGTTATCACGAGCCGCATTATTTCCCTGAGACACATTATTCGATTGGTTTCTTTGGCCTCCCTTTTTTATGAATTCTTTGTGTAAAAGAGTGTGGTGTTTTCTACTGCATTTTGAGCAACCAGTAGAATTCGGACAATCAGCAAACATATGACCAGTTTTCAAACAATTAAAACAATAATTAAATTTCCTCAATGTTTCAGCACGATTTTTATTATCCATATTTAAAAATTTTCGGCATTTGCTTATCGGATGATTTTCTCTACATAACTTGCATTGAGCAATATCAACTTTAGTGTGATGTGTTTTAAATTGTTTGGGTTTATTGGTACTTGTATTATTCATTTGACCAAAGGTTTGGGAACTACTGACACGCATTTTACCAACACTTTCAAGAGCTTGATATCTGTCGGTCAAAAATTCATTAAATTCACTCCATTTAGGAATTTCCTTTTTATTTTTCACGGATTGTTCCCAAAGGTTTAAAGACAACACCGGGAGCCTAATTGAGCAATGAAATACGAACAGTGGTTCCCACGCCTCAACATCAATTTTGTATAATTTCAAAATCGACATAATATTGTTCACCCCTCTTTGGAGCCCTTTAATTTCAGTTGCAGACTCCCCTTCACATGGAGGCAAAGCATATAAGGCTGTCATCTGTTCGTTGAACAATACACGCCTATTTTCATACTGGGTTCTTAAATTTTCCCAGGCAACCTCAAAATTTTCTGCCGTAATGCTAATGTTAGCATTTAATGCACGGGCATCACCAGTTGTCTTTTGAAAAAGGCAGCACAATTTCGGAACAGGATCTAAACGCTCATTATTTATATAAATTGCGTTAAACAAGTCTCTAAAGGTGGGCCATTGTGAATAAGTACCATCGAAAACCTCAACTTCACACGCTTGAATTGGTAACGAAGTCCCATGTTTGGGAACCACTGTGTTCGACTCTGAAGATTCTTCCCTAGTTAGCTTTCGTTTTGCCTTTGCAATTAAATTTATGCATCTGACGTTAATTTTATAAATTTGGTTATATTTTGTGTGAACCGCCACCATTTCCTTTTTCTTCTCAAGGGGTTCACTTGAACAACTGTCGTATAAACTTTTATACTTTGCCCATAATTTAGCTAACTCAGTTTTTTCAAACTCTATGGCTTCCAACGTATAAGAAGAAAAATCTTCATCTTTGAGCCGAGACTCGAATCTGACAATTTCATCCGCTGCTTCGTTAAATTTATCTACATTCGACATTTTGTTGACTTTTTTATTTAAATTGTAATGAAATTGCGACAAAAAATTGATAAAATCGCTCAAAATTCAAAACTTGGTAAAGATGCGCAAGTTTCGTTAAAAACCCAATCTTCAGTAGAAGAGCAACAAACTTGGTTAAATGTTGAAAGTTTTAATTTAACGAATGAAGTTGTAGTTCGAAAATCCGCAAAACTTGGTAAAATTATGAAAGATTTATTGAGCAATCGAAGTTGTATATAAAAATAGGAAAAATCTTGGAAATCTTGGTGAAAGCCGTATAAAATTTCCTTTCGCAATCGAAATTAACAGCAAACTTGGTACAAAACAAATGCCAAGGACAAAATTGCACCGCAAATTAATCCAAGAACCAAAAATCCAATAATAAATTTCCAAAAAAACCAGTAGAAATTTGTAAAAAAAATCGACGAGTGGCTTTAAATGGCGTTAAATTTGTGCAAACGTTGATAATTCTTATCAAAAAATTCAAAATGTTTTATAAAAAACAATAGAAAACAGCTTCCACCTACGTATTTTTCAACCAAATTTAATTTCCAAGCAGCAACAAAATAAAATTATATTTCCAAAAATTGTACCCCAAGTACAGCAGCTTAAGACTCGCTGACAAATTTTGTATTCCAAAATAACTAGAGCAACAAACTTGATGATTGAGCCCAATTTTACAAAAGGCGAAGATCCAATATGAATTTTAAAAAAGTGTATACAATTTTTAACTGGGCAAAAAATTTCAAAACAACAGGTACAATAGAAAGTCTTAAGGATGGATGCTTTTTCGTTTGTTATTTTTTTTTTTTTTTTTGGATGACTTTTTAATTTGCGCCAGTAGATTCGAGAAAAAAGATGGCTTCTTAAATATTTCCGAAGAAAATATGGCTGCTAATGAGCAATAATGGCGCGAATTTTTATATAAAGGGCGACAAAAAATGGCGGTGTAATGAAAAATATCGAGACGAAATGGACGTAACCTCAAACTGAGCCACAATATCGTAGATATTTTCCAAATATAAATAAAATTTCACGTACGTACCTCGTTTCAGCTTTCAATTTATGTTGTTCCTTACCGGGAGATGGACCAAATGTTGGGGTCAGTACGTGGGGCTGTAACTTTGGGGCTACGATGTGGTTGGCTTGCAGGTCACCAAACTGATTTGAGGGAAACACACTTTCTTTAAGTTTAGTTTAAGTTAATTTTATTTATATGGTTGTTCTATTCCTTTCAAACCTTATTTTATTTAAAAACACGTCTTTTCCTTTGGTGTGATAATATGGTTTTATTTTCTTTTCTATTTACAATTTTAGTTTTAACTTCACTTTAGGGCAAAATTTTATTTTATACAAAATGTTTAATGATTGTTATTTATATTTTTAGTTCACAAACAATTTTCTTTTAATTTGAACTTTCCTTTCCTCCTTTTCCCCTTTTAATTCACTTTTTCCAATTTAATCCTCCTTTTTTCACTATTTTATAATTTACAATTTAATTTATTTATCTTTTCGATTTATTGTTGTTGCCGCCGGCCGATCACGAAAAACGAAACAATAATAATAAAAACAAAACAAGGATAGTGCCCTGAAGATGTGGAGTACCGGGTTTTTCATGCGAATACCCAGTACCCACACCCTCAGTGCACGATCACAACTGCCGTGGCGGCGTTTTCCTGCCGGCGCAAACAACCATTACATAAAGCAATAGTAATGAAAATGTAATGGTAAAGATTTTAGCCCATCTCTGGAATTACATTGGAGAATACTTAAAAAAAAAACAGTTATTTCCAAGAAATGCATTAAACACATAGACGACTGCGGCTACACGACTACAATTGCAGCCAGCAGCATTTGTAGTCATCAGCTACTTAATTTTTTTGAAAACGACAGCAACATAGTAAACATCTGATCCTAAAAATTTGACGTTTTGATAAATATTAATATTTTTTGGTTTGTGCTTCTAAAATAATGGCTGAGGAATATTTTGTTAAATTTGTAAAATCCATTTTTATTTACAAAATATCACAATAAAATTATTTCCAAATATAAATTAATGAAACCTTCAAACAATTGTAAAATATAAACAGCTGTTTCTTCAGTGTTCCCATAACGGTGATTTTCTAGTCAGAACTAGCGATTTTATTTCGCCTCTAGCGGAAAAAATTGTCCTGTTTTACATATTTTGTTATATTGTCAACACTATTTTTGTTTTGTAGCCGAGAAAAATAGAAATTAACCTAAGTTGACTACAGCGGCAAAAGTAGTCGTGTAGCCGTGTAGCTGTGTTGGTGTCAAAATAATCGTTTTCATATAAACGTGTGTATTTTATTTTTGACAGGCTGTGGTCGTGTAGCTGCAGTCGTCTATGTGTTTAATGCAAAAGGGTACTCTAAAGAATTATCCTTTCTCTAAAAAAATAACTAAAGAGTACTCAAAGAAGTATTTTCTAATACAATGAATTACATTAGAATTTATCATTATAATAATAACGTGAAAAGTACTCGTGCCACCCATTTCGCTGGTTTTCCACTGCTGGCACCTTCGTAATTCTGGGTTATTTATCAAAATACTTACACAAGAAGAGAATTTAGTAATGTGCAATAGTTTGCAGAAATCTTCTTATACAATTTTCAAAAACCTTCCACTACCGAATATTGTTACAATTGAAAATATTTTTTACGATGAGACTTTTAAGTTAAATCCGTTTTTTGGCAATGTACTGCGCTAGGTTGTGCTTCAAATTCACCTTATAATTGATTGTTTTTTTGCTGTAAAAAAATTAGAATTAGTTAAACACTGAAATATATTTTTTAATTTGCGAATTATTAACACAAACCTTTTATGTAATATTCTGCAATAATTTGCTGTTTATTTCTGTATTTTCTATTTTATATTATTTTTTTATTTTGAAGTTTAAAAATTACAAACTCATTTCAAAAAGAAGTTCCCACAACCCTATTCCATAAAAATTCGGTTGTCACAGCCGAATTAGGTTGCAGCAACCCTTTTGAGAAAAATTCGGTTGCCACAACCGAATCTTTTATTTATTCGGTTGCTGCAACCCCATTTAAGGGTAGTCGCAACTGAATTGAAGTTGTAACAATCGAATTCAGTTGCCACAACCGAATGGAGGTTGTTGCAACCCTTTTGCGTTTTTCTCGAAAACTAAGCCTCGTAGAGAGAAAAGGGCTTTTATTTGATATATCTCCCAAATATCGAAAACTGAATGAGTTCAGTTAAAACGGACAACGGTTTTGGCCATAATGAGTCATCTGTGGAAAAATAAGTGCGAAAATCACTTAAATAAAATTTTAAGCGTCCATATCTCGAAAACTAGAAGAGCTAGAGGAAAACTTACTGCACCAAAGATCAAAACCCACCACCAATACCCCGATACCGAAACTAAATTTTGACTTGCCTTGCTAGATTTTAAGATCGCGTTTTTCTCGAAAACTAAGCCTCCTAGAGAGAAAAGGGCTCTTATTTGGTATATCGCCCATATCTTGAAAACTAAATGAGTTAAATAAAAACGGACAACGGTTTTGGAACTGGGAACTCATAATGAGTCATCTGTGGAAAGATACGTGCGAAAATCGCTTAAATAAAATATTAATCGTTCATATCTCGAAAACTAGAAGAGCCAGAGGAAAAATGGCTGCACCAAAGGTAAAAACCCACTACCAATACCCCGATACCGAAACTAAATTTTGACTTGCATTGCTAGATTTAAAATCGTTTTTCTCGAAAACTAAGCCTCGTAGAGAGGAAAGGGCTTTTATTTGATATATCGCCCAAATATCGAAAACTGAATGAGTTAAGTGAAAACGGACAACGGTTTTGGAATATGAAAGTCATAATGAGTCATCTGTGGAAAAATAAGTGCCAAAATCACTTAAATAAAATTTTAATTGTCCATATCTCGAAAACTAGAAGAGCCAGAGGAAAACTTACTGCACCAAAGGTCAAAACCCACTACCAATACCCCAATACCAAAACTAAATTTTGACTTGCATTGCTAGATTTTAAAATCGCGTGTTTCTCGAAAACTAAGTCTCGTAGAGAGAAAAGGGCTTTTATTTGATATATCTGCCAAATATCGAAAACTGAATGGGTTCAGTGAAAACGGACAACGGTTTTGGAACAGGAAAGTCATAATGAGTCATCTGTGGAAAAATAAGTGCGAAAATCACTTAAATAAAATTTTAAGCGTCCATATCTCGAAAACTAGCAGAGCTAGAGGAAAACTTACTGCACCAAAGGTCAAAACGCACTACCAATACCCCGATACTGAAACCAAATTTTGACTTGCCTTGCTAGATTCTAAGATCGCGTTTTTCTCGAAAACTAAGCCTCCTAGAGAGAAAAAGGCTCGTATTTGGTATATCGCCCATATCTCGAAAACTAAATGAGTTAAATGAAAACGGACAACGGTTTTGGAACTGGGAACCCATAATGAGTCATCTGTGGAAAAATACGTGCGAAAATCGCTTAAATAAAATTTTAATCGACCATATCTCAAAACTAGAAGAGGCAGAGGAAAAATGACTGCACCAAAGGTAAAAACCCACTACCAGTACCGCGATACCGAAACTAAATTTTTTTTGACTTGCATTGCTAGATTTTAAAATCGCGTTTTTCTCGAAAACTATGCCTCGTAGAGAGGAAAGGGCTTTTATTTGATATATCGCCCAAATATCGAAAACTGAATGAGCTCAGTGAAAACGGACAACGGTTTTGGAACAGGAAAGCCACAATGAGTCATCTGTGGAAAAATAAGTGCGAAAATCACTTAAATAAAATTTTAAGCGTCCATATCTCGAAAACTAGCAGAGCTAGAGGAAAACTTACTGCACCAAAAGTCAAAACCCACTACCAATACCCCGATACCGAAACTAAATTTTGACTTGCATTGCTAGATTTTAAAATCGCGTTTTTCTCGAAAACTAAGCCTCGTAGAGAGAAAAGGGCTTTTATTTGATATATCTCCCAAATATCGAAAACTGAATGAGCTCAGTGAAAACGGACAACGGTTTTGGAACAGGAAAGCCATAATGAGTCATCTGTGGAAAAATAAGTGCGAAAATCACTTAATAAAATTGTAAGCGTCCATATCTCGAAAACTAGCAGAGCTAGAGGAAAACTTGCTGCACCAAAGGTCAAAACCCACTACCACTACCCCGATACTGAGACTAAATTTTGGCTTGCCTTGCTAGATTTTAAGATCGCGTTTTTCTGGAAAACTAAGCCTCCTGGAGAGAAAAGGGCTCTTATTTGGTATATCGCCCATATCTCGAAAACTAAATGAGTTAAATGAAAACGGCCAACGGTTTTGGAACTGGGAACTCATAATGAGTCATCTGTGGAAAGATACGTGCGAAAATCACTTAAATAAAATTTAAATCGTCCATATCTTCCAAACTAGAAGAGCTAGAGAAAAATGACTGCACCAAAGGTCAAAACCCACCCCCAATACCGAAACAAGATTTTGTCTTGCATTGCTAGATTTTAAAATCGCGTTTTTCTCAAAAACTAAGCCTCGTAGAGAGAAAAGGGCTTTTATTTGTAATATCGCTAGTATCTTTAAAACCAAATGAGTTAAATGAAAACGGACAACGGTTTTGGAACAAGGAAAAATAAATGGGAGAAATAAATTTTGGAAATTGCGTTTTTTAATACCTGGACAATTTTTTCAATTTTGGCGATTTTTTTATAATTTTTTTCGATTTTCAAAAATTTTTACATTTTTTCAATTTTGGCAATTTTTGCAATTTTTTCCAATTTTTGACAAACTTTTTGAAATTTTGGTAATTTTTTAAAAAATTTAAATTTTTATCAATTTTTCAAAATTTCCCGATTTTTTCCAATTTTCAAAATTTTGACCATTTTGGAGATTTTTCACATATTGACAATTCTTTCAAGACGATTTTTTCAAAAATTTTACGATATTTTACAATTTTGGAGATTTTGTCTAATTTTTGAAAATTTTTTTAAATTTTGACTATTTGGGCAATTTTTTCAAATATTGACGATTTTTTCAAGTTATGACGATTTTTTCAAAATTTTTACAAAATTTCTTGATTTTGGCAATTTTTCAAATTATTTCCAAATTTTTGACGATTTTTTGAAATTTTGGTAATTTTTTAAAATATTGACAATTTTTAAAATTTTTACGATATTTCGCAATTTTGGCGATTTTGTCTAATTTTTGAAGATTGTTTTTTTAATTTTGACAATATGGGCAATTTTTGCAAATATTAGCGATTTTTTCAAGTTATGACGATTTTTTCAAAATTTTTACAATATTTTTCAATTTTGCCAATTTGTCAAAATTTTCCGATTTTTTCCAATTTTTAACGAGTTTTTGAAATTTTAACGATTTTGGTAATTTTTTCAAATATTGACAATTTTTTCAAGACGATTTTTTCAAAATTTTTGCGACATTTTGCAATTTTGGCGATTTTGTCTAATTTTTGACGATTTTTATAAAATTTTTCAAATATTGACAATTTATTCAAGTTATGCCGATTTTTTCAAAATTTTTCAATTTAGGCAATTTTTAAAATTTTGGCAATTTTTTCTAAATTTTAACGATTTTTTAATTTTGTCGATTTTTTAAATTTTTTATAATACATGATTTTTTAAATTTGGACATTTGTTTTCAATTTCTACGATTTTTTCAATTTTTGCCATTTTTTAAATTTTTTCCAATTTCGCCGATTTTTTTTTAATTTTGGCCATTTTTTAAAATTTTTGCATTTTTTTTTTCTTTTGGCGATTTTTTCTGATATTCGAAACTTTTTAATTTCAGCTATGTTTTTTTCAATTTTTAAAATTCAAAACCTAGGGACTATATTACTGTTGGATATAGGTAACTAAGTTACCGTTTTTGTTTTTTATAATAACTAAATTATTTTAATGGGAGCGAGCTTTTTTAGCGGCTCGATTTCAAAAAACTCAATTAAATTTCGTTAAAGAGCTGCTCGATAAAAAAAAGCTCTATGAACTTTTTTAGACGAGCTGCTGGATTTAAAAAACTCTATTCAGTTTTGTAAACGAGCCTTTTCATTTTTATAAGCTCTTTATTTTTTTTAGTTGCGAGCTTTTTTCATTTTAGCAGCTCTTTTAATTTTGGCTTCCGAGCTCAAAAAATGTGATAAATTTTTGGGCCAAATTTGTGAGAAGCAAAAAGTGTTAATATTTCGGTTTTTTCTTAATGGAATCAGTAAGTTTAGTCATTATAAACCTAATTGCAAAAAATCTCTTCTACAAGTTGTCGCAATAACTTTTTTTGCACAATTTTAATTTTTTTTGTTGTAACGGAGTTTACATTTCTGCAAGCAAAAGATATAACAAAAAAAATTGCGTACGAATTTTCTTCAATTTATTAATTTTTCGTATTTGGGTTTTCAACTTGCTTTCCAATGATATATAATTTGTGTTTATCAAATTGGCGGTTTCGCAAATAAAAATACAATTCATTCCGCGAAAATTTTTTTTATTTTTTTTTAATTTTGTATTTTTGGTCCTTTTAAATGCTTTTCAAAAATATAAAATTTTTTAAAATCCAAACAGCGGTTGCGCAGTTACAAAATAATATATTAAAAACATAACATTTCGCGATCAAAAAATTCTTAAATTGTGTGAAACAAATTTAATTTGTCAAACTAATGTCAGTAAAGACTCGAAATATCGATTCAAAACCAATGAAATGCAAAATCAATCGTTTTTCGCTCCAGCAGCTTAGGGTAAAAAACTGATAACTTTTTTTGATTTGACGCAAAATTATTAGTTGAATCGTCTTTTGACGCATAAATATTAGTTGAATCACCTCTGTTTATGGTTATTTTTAAATATTTTAAACATTTATATACATTTATTTGAATAAAATCTGATGCAAACAATTGTGGTTACGGAGTTTACATTTGGTTACTTTTTTCGTTTTTTTTTCAGAAACGCTTTGTCAGAATTTTTTTTTCCGTAACAAAATCGCATGATGCCTACAAGCTGAATCCAAATATGACACTGTTTTTCTTACTCGTTAAATAGTTTTGTGTAAAAATTATGAACGGAGTTTACAACATTTTTTCAGATCTTATTAAAGACATCCTTTTTCATCTCGAGAATGTTACATGCTGCAGAAAAGCTTCAAGTCTGTTATACTGGATGATTACTTACAGTCCAACGATCATTTGAGTATAAATAACATTATACTTTTCGCAATATAAATAATAGATAACCCCAAAATTCTGGTATATGAATTTTTATAAAAATTATGACGAAAAATCGTTACAGAGTTGAAGTCGTGATAGCTAAGATATATGAAAAAGTTTGTAAAATGTATTAATTTTTATTAAAAACACTTTTCCTCTTCATAAAAATTCTTACAGTTAGTGTTTAGCTTTATTGGGTATTAAAATATAAGCTATTAAAGTTAAAAAACCTTATGAGTTACTTGTTACGGAGTTTACATTTGGCCTATAAAATTGGTCACAAATTTTATGTATTAACCAAAAATTGGTCAGATTGTTATAAATTTTGTAAAACAGGTGACAATGCGCTGATATATATCGAAATATGCAACTCAAATGTAATCCATGCATTAGAAATTAGGTGGTTATACGGTTTTTATCACATTTTTTGATATCACCCATATTTATGGCACGCTCGAGCTTTCTGTCTATCCCTGGTATAAATACAAGATTTACGCTATGTAACATTAATATACGTACCATAGGACTTAGCAAGTACCTAGTACATTTTAAGGTATTGGTACTTAAGTATCAAGTACTTCCCTAGTAATTGGTACTCATTACAAAGTACATTTGAAACTTGGTACTTGTACTTAAAAAATTTCAAGTACAAGTACCATGGTACTTGTACTTAATATACTTGTGCCCATCTATGGATTTAACAAATCTAAATTTATGTAAAAAATTAGTAAAACTACTGTTTTATTTGCAATTGTACTGAGTCGTAAAATTTGGTAAAATTTAGGGTTTTGGGTCCCTCCCTGGGCCTAGTCCATAATATCCACGGGCATGTAAGGACACTTCCAAGGAGCAAATATTTTGTCCGTTTTGCTCTATCGCACTTAGTTTTCGACATATGGGAAATTTTAAGAAGTGGACAATTTTAATATGAAATTTCCGAGGGCCGAAGGCCCCACCAAGTTCCATTTTTGAGTAGAGATAACCTTTTCACCGAGGTATTATATGGTTAGGGGTAGTCGAAATTTTCATCAATTGTTCTCTATCTCTCTTAGTTTCAAAAATACTGAGGATTTTTAGTATTGTGTTAAATGAAGATAACTAAAATCTTTGTCTAAATCAGTGTTTCAACTAAAAATTTGTTAAAAATTAGTCACATCGATTTGAAACCCGTTTGACAGATTTTTTTACTGACGTATTATTTTAAGTGTATGAAAAGCTTTATAATTTTTATGAACCCCTTTTTAATGAAACTTTTTTATTGGCTCTATGAAATTTTTAATAAATATTTTGAAACTGCTATGCTTATGAAAAACTGCATAAAATCAATGAAAAGTTTCAATGTACGAATTCCAGCGAAGTGTCATTGATTCATTTTATATATAAAAATGTTTGAGAAATTTTATACACTCTCAGAACATTTCCGTTGTGGAAACCGAATTTTTTTCCAACCGAATTGATTCGGTTGCTGCAACCCCGTAATTCGATTTCAATTCGGTTGTCACAACGGAATTGTTTTGAGAGTGTATAGAAAAATGAATTTTAAGAATCAGGAGGATTTCTTATATGGTAACGTTACCATAGTTAAATGAGTTCTTTAAAATAAATACCCAGGAAATCTAAAGTATATCCCTATAATCTTGAAATTACACATGTTGTAAGATACAATCCGGCAATACTCTTAAACTATATATATTGAGATAAATACACAAAGAGAATTTTGCTGGACGAGTTTTTATGGAATTTTTCAGTAAGCCAATGAAGTTTTCTTCACAAAGTAAATGAAAAATTTCTTAAATTTGATGGAAAAAGTTTTATATATTTTATGAATCCCGATTTAATAAAACTTTTTCATTGAGTGAATGAAACTTTTAGTAAATAAAATGAAATTTTTCACATTTTTGAAAAATTCTTTAATATAATCAAAAGTTTCAATGGAAGAGCTCAACTGCAACATCATTGGTTTTATGCAAAATTTCACTAATATCATGCATATAATACTATTAGTGTAGTGCTGAAGGTTCAGAATAAATTTTAGGTTTTTCTTCGGATATCTATACTTTTGCATTTTTTTATTTTTTAAAAAGAAGCAAGGGTCAAGAAATTCGTCATATTAATTAATTTTCTACTTTTTTTCAAAATAAGATAGAGGATAAATAAAATGTGGTGAGAGATGAAGAGCTTCCAATATATAATATACATATGTATATGGGAAAATCTACGAAACAGGTCGATTTCAGATTCTAAAAATTAAAAATTTTAAATTAGTGGCACACATTTTTTTTCAGATTAACTTATTTAAAATACATTAAAAAGAAGTAATCTGTTCGCGTGAATAAATTTTTTTGAGTGCTGAAAAAGTTATAAACAAAAAACCGCACACATTTTCGTTAGTAAATATTTTTAAATTTTTGGATTTTTCCTGCATGCGACCACACATTTTGAAGTAACTTTTCCGTGATGAGTCCGAATTTGGATTCCAAATTTTTCCATCACATCTGGTTTTTGAGCAAAACGAGGTCAAATTTACCAAAAACCTTTTTTGGCTATTTATACCCTACACCACTATGTGGTCAGGGTATTATAAGTTCGTACTGATGTTTGTAACACCAAAAAATATTGGTCCCAGACCCACCTTATAGTATACCGATCGATTTAACGATGTCCGTCTGTCCGTCCGTCCGTCTGTCTGTCTGTCTGTCTGTCTGTCTGTCTGTCTGTCTGTCCATGCATTCTTGTGCGCACTCTACAGGTCGCAAATATTAAGATATTTTGATGAAACTTGGTACACGGAATTATGTCAGTCAAGGACGAAGTCTATTGATTTTGGTTAAAATCGGTCCATGTTTAGACCTAGTGCCCATATAAGGGTCCTACCAAAATTATATTGTTTATACGCTGCAGGTCGCAAATATTAAGACATTTCGATGAAATTTGGTACGCAGACCTATGTTGGCCCAAGGACGAAGCCTATTGATTTTGGTGAACACTGGTCCATCTTTAGACCTAATGCCGATATAAGGGTCCCTCAAAATTGGCTTAAGATTAAGATATTTTAATGAAATTTGGTTCGCTGACTCACATTATAGAACATTTTGACAAAAGTCCCATTTTAACCCATTCGAATTTAGGATCCAAACATTAGTTGGCTTTAACAAGACTGGTGTATGCAGAGCTTTGAAGTATTAATTCCTTTTTGAATGAATTCACTACCAATCGAATTCAATTTTCTCTAGAATTGAATGAATTCCTTTTCTTAAGTAATTCACTGAATTCGTTCAAATGAACGCGTTCATCAAACAACAAATTCAAAGAATTAATTCAATTGCAATAGTTCTTTTTATTAAATCAAATGAATTAATTCACCGGTGAACGCGTTCAATTTTATAAATCGAACGGAGAAAAAAGTGAATTAATTCCTTACTGAATTAATTCACTACTGAATTCGTTCAATTTCATTTTCGTTCAGTGAATTAAAATAAAAAAATAATAAGTTCACTGAATTGAAAAAAAAAATAAAATAAGTTCACTGAATTGAAAAAAAATAAAATAAGTTCACTGAATTCAAACTTGTTTTCTGCCGTTCAGTAGAAGAAAACAATAACGTACAAATACAATTTTTAAATAAGCAATTTTGCAGCGTGTGCTAGTAAAAATAAACAAATTAGAAACCGGATGCTGTTTATCAACCTACATGATTCAAAAATAAAGCCTTTTACTATTAAAAATAAAAACTTTACTTTTATAGATAAATTTGGAAAAAAAAATATAACTATTAATTTTTCAAACCAGTTATATAGTTATATTTTTTTTCCAAATGTATCTATATCTGTAAAATTGCTTATTTAAAAATTTTATTTGTACATTATTGTTTTCTTCTACTGAACGGCAGAAAACAGGCTTTGAATTCAGTGAACTTATTTTATTTTTTTTTCAATTCAGTGAACTTATTTTATTTTTTTTTCAATTCAGTGAACTTATTATTTTTTTTTTATTTCACTGAACGTAATTCTATTTTTTCTTAATTCACTGAACGTAATTTTATTTTTTTTTAATTCACTGAACGAAAATGAAATTGAACGCATTCAGTAGTGAATTAATTCAGTAAGGAATTAATTCACTTTTTTTCCGTTCGATTTATAAAATTGAACGTGTTCACCAGTGAATTAATTCATTTGATTTAATAAAAAGAACTATTGCAATTGAATTAATTCGGAACAAAATAAATCGAACGAAAGCAAATATGAATTAATTCTATTCAATATATGGTACTTAGTGAATTAATTCATCGAATTTTTAATTCAGAATTGAAAAATTGAATTAAGGAATTAATTCTTCAAAGCTCTGGGTGTATGGTATTGTATAGTCGGCATGCCCGTCTTTAACCTTTTTACTCGTTTTGAGTTGTTTTTACACACTTTTACCTCGATTTAATGAAAAACGATGACACAAATTGTGCAATCATCACGGTAAGGGCAAGAACTTTCATGCACTAAAAAATCGAAAATATGCGCTTAAAATATGCACTATAAAATGGAAAATATGCACTTAAATATGCATTTATAACGAAATATGCACTAAAACCCAAAAAATATGCGATTCAAAATGAATGTTTTTTTTAATTATTTTTATTAAAAACTGAATTATTTTTATTAAAACCTGAATTTTTACGTTATAAAAATTCAGGTATTGGTTACCATAAGCTTGTTCGTTTACTTACTACAAGTTACTATATTTACTACAGCTGGAAAAATTCAATACAAAAAGTAAAAAAAACTTTGCAATTGTAGTAAAAGTAGTAAGAAATTCGAGTAAACGAACACACTGAATATGTCTTCAAGTACACATAGTTAAATATATTTTTATGTGTGGCATTTTACCTGAAAAAAACTTTATTATAAAATAGAACTTAAATATGTGTACTATAAAATCGTACTCACTTTCGTAACTCAGAGAAAAAAATGGCAGAAATTAATGCTCGGGGACAAGTTTCCTTAAAATAATTTTTATAAAATTTTTAAACTTTCTGTTTGTGAGCAATAACACCCGAAAACGTTAATTTAAAATTACATCTATAAAAAATGTGTTAGTGGATGACAATATATTGTATACTATGTGTTTCTCTTTCTAGTGTAGTGTTATATTAGCAACAGAGTTTCCAAATAATTAATTCTTTAGATTTTTTTTAGTTTTAAAGTATGAATTCTTAAATCGAATTTCATATTAAAAAATATGCATTAACGTGTAAAATATGCAAAAATATGCATTTATAACAAATCGATGCCATTTTTTTGCAAATTCTTTGATTCGGAAAAGTATTTGGTCAAAATCGTTTTTGGGCCACTGACTACACCGAAAAAATTTCTCAGTTACTGGCAACCAAATTTTCAACTGAGGCTCAGGTGAAATACCCCTAACTGAGCATCAGTTAAAAAAATTAATTGTAAGTAACTAAATGGTTAGTTGAAAATGTTGCAATAAATTCAGTTAATAAGAACGATTTTTTAGTTGCAATTTTAGATTTTTTCATTTAGTACCTATTTGGTAACTAAGATTTTTGAGATACTAAAATTTACTGCAATTTTGACAAATAATAAGAATTGTTCATGAATTGTATAAAGTTTTTATTAATATTTCAAAGAACATGAGATAATAACACTCAAACCTTTAATTTTATAACCATTTGATGGAAATCTTCGTTCAACCCTCATTGTGTGAGTCACACAAAGACAAATGATGTCAAGTTCCAATTAATGTAGAACAGTTTATGGTAATCCGTCTTTGGTTCTGTGCGTTTTTATTTCTTTTAAAAACAAATAAAAAATTTGGAATTTTTTTATAGAAAATATATTGAAACAATAAGAACTTATC
Organism: Leucophora obtusa; assembly: GCA_949987735.1. NCBI lineage: Eukaryota > Metazoa > Arthropoda > Insecta > Diptera > Anthomyiidae > Leucophora > Leucophora obtusa. The sequence goes on from OX465299.1 coordinate 112,657,411, forward strand.
TTCAAATATTTTCTGCCCATCTGACGGTTCTGAAATAATTATGTTTGAAATTCCACTGCTTTTCACTGAACAATTACCCTTGGTGGACCAAATGTACGTTTCTTTGCACAAAATGAAGAAAATTAAATTGAAATTTGTTTCCGTTGTTTTAGACTTTGTTAAAAATCAATAAACTATTCAAAATTTTTGTTAACAGGGTAACAGAAAACTTTATATTTAAATGAAATATTAGTTGATAATGATAACTTCAGTTAACTTGATTTTTTTCAGTTCTAACTGAGAAATTCTTTAATTGAGCAACTGAGAAACTTTATCGGTGTACAAACATGCATTTGCATGAAAGTCTTTGCCCTGATTATAAGTAATGTTATTTTTTAATTTTTCCGTCCGTCCGTCCGTCTCTCCATGTATTCTTGTGCGCACGCTACAGGTCGCAAATTTTAAGATTTTTTGATAAAATTTGGTAGACCGATTTATATCGGCCCAAGGACGAAGTCTATTGATTTTGGTTTAAATCGGTCTATGTTTGGACTTGTGCTCATATAAATTTCCCTCAAAACTGCAGCACAAAATTGAATGGCACATCCACGGTTTAAAGAATTATGGTATCAAATATGTCTTGAATGGTACATATCTTCATTACTATTATTATCGGAAAGTGCTAAACGGATCGGACGAATTTCGTATTCTCTACAACATATCTTTCTCCAAAATTCGCTAAAAGGTTAAATTCAAATCCACAGTTTTAAGAATTATGCAGTCCAATCTATCTGGAACGGTAGATCCTATCATAGCTGTCATTATGTGAAAGTGCTAAACAGATCGGATTTTATTTTTAGGCTTTACATCAATTTTCGCTGTACAATACGCTAAAAATCCAACTTTAAATTGACTAGCACATCCACAGATAAAAGAATTAATGGCTGAAATCTGGCTTATATGATATATATCGCAATTAATATTGTTGTGTGTAAGTGCTAAAACGATCGGATTAGCCGTTTGGTTTCTACATCACTTTTAGCTCCAAAAATCTATGAAAAGCTACAAAATTTAACCTAAAATGGGTCTGGACACAAAAATAATATTAGGATCCATCTAGCACTTACACACAATAATAGTATCACCGATATATACCGATCACGCAGGACTGCTACTAATTATTTCTCAAACTGCGGATGTGCCCTTCAAAAAATGTCAAATTTCAAGCTGTTCACGCATAGAGGTGAGGAGATTATTATTGCCATATTTTCTTTATTTTTGAAGGCACACTTATTAATTTGATCTCAATTTTTTTGTTTACTTGTCAGTTATGTATATGTCAGTATCAAAAAAATGTTCAATTGCATTGAGGCTGAAAGCGCAAAAATTAAAAATGTCTGAAATTACTCTTTATTCAAAAAACAGAGTTACAGATTTTAAAGAACTACCATTTGTTCCTAATTGAGGACACCTATTAGAAAATCTCCCTATTCAACAAGCGGGAGCTTTTCTAACACCATAATTATTATCCACCAAAGGTTTTGGGCGATTTCCTTTTATGCTGAAAAAGTTATAACCAAAAGAGTTGAAAAAGTATTGAAAGTTACAAGTAAAATTAGGGTAAATTAGGGTAGTTTTTAATTGAGTAGAGCACATTAGCAGTATAAATATTAAAATTTAGGATGTTCGCCTGATAAAATTCGTTGCCTCGAAAGTGCTGATACCATCAAAAATATTATATGTTGTTATTAAAATGGTTTAAATCCCGAGTTACATGGAATCGCCCGGTTCCGTAGATTTGCCCATATATTAAAATAAAAGTATAATTTAAGTTTTTTATTTTTATTGTAAAATATTTAGCGAAAAATCTATACCATTGATCAAAAATAAAGTACGCCATTGTAATCAGCATGTCCGAAATATATAGAATTAATGGTCAGAGCTCTATTAATTTTTAAAAATCGAGATTTTGTCATGCAGTGTAATATATCTTCCATCGTTTTTAAGAGTATTAGGTTTAATATAAAAAGTACCCATTAACCGATTCGTCCCAAATTTGGTGTTCATGTAAAAAGCTAGGAGATATATTTTCCCTTCATTCATAATTTTGATGTTTTTTTAGCATAAAATTAACTTTAGACTTCAAACGCATTTTTCTTACAACCATGAGTTCAAAATCGGCTGCCACAGTGCAGCCAAGGTGGGTTAACCGATTTCGATCCGGTTTTTTTTCTTTCATAGGCAACAAAAAACTATAGTCCTTATCGTGGCCCATTTTTTGAATTTCAGTCAAATAAATTTTATATTCCCAAGTAAAAATGTTTTTTATTGTCGTTTTTGGAATTTTCAAGTTTGTATGGCAACTTTGTTTAAAAAAAATTTAAAAAATAAAAATCGGGCCACGGTAAGGACTAGAAAATTTATCTGGTATTAGGAATCACTTTACATTTTTATTTTCCAATAATTAATGAAGGGCAGCCGATTTTGCCTTTTTTAAAAAAGGCTAATAATGAAGGGCAACTCAGGCGAGTTTGGTTGGAGAAATTTAAAACTAATATTTTCTGAAAATACTACAATAACATGTATTTTAAATAAAAAAATAATATAGTACAAATATTGTTATTTGAATTTTTGACAAACGTTTAAATATTCCCCTTAAAATTATGTTGTTACAGTATTTACCCCCATTAAATGACAAAATATATACCCGAGTATATATGGTGTCATATATGCACTCAGGGAATTATGTAGGTAAAATCAACTGCAAATGACAGTTAAAATAACTGCATTTGCACTTAAAAAGGTGTAGACTACATTTGCAGTTAAATTAACTGCAATATGAAGTTATTTTTAACTGTTAAAAATCAACTGACAAATGCAACTACAAATGCAATTGAAACAACATACATGCAAATTATTGTAAAACTGTACAAACAACTGCAAATGTAGTTAAAAACATAAATAAAAAATATTTTAAAAATTATTAATTTAATAAAAAAAAAAACAAATTTATGTAAACACTCCTAACTTAATTTTATTCTATTTAAAATTGAGAAATCAAAATTTACACTAATGTCACTTTTATTTTTCACTAGTAAGATATTGTTGTAGATGTCCGTCTGTGAGGGATGAAATATGGCGTTGTTTGGTTTCCTTTTTTTCTCAAGGTAGAAAGAGATGAGAATATAAAAGAACTGAAAGAAAATAAATACAATAATTTTTAATAATCCCGTAAATAAATTTATATTATAAAACTTACCTTATTATTTTAATAACTTAATAAAAAATATATAAACTTTTCCGTATTAGAGGTTAATCACAACTGTGTCGATTGTCGACCGACGACAGCAAAAGTCGTCGCGAATAATTTAAATTCAGCGACAATCGACCGTCGACATTTGTTGACGTTTAGAAAAAAATTAAAGCAAAACAAGAATATGTTTGTATTTTTTTTCGCCACAATTCTTCACCAATTCAATTGGTTTTCCATTAATTCTTGTTTTTTTACATTTTTTTCTATTTAATTTTGCTTTTTTGCGGTAAATTATGCATTTTTATTTTCAATTATATTTCTTCTGTCAAAAAAATATTTTTTTTGTAAACAAAGTACGAATTTTTGCAACTCTAATACGAATTTCTGCAACTCTGTTCCCTTAATTAGTTAAAAATATGGCAACTATTTGACAAATATTTTGAGTGTGTATTAGTGTGTCGTCACGAAAATAGAATAGATTCCATTACGACGACAAATCGCCGGACGACATGGGGAAATTTTGCTTCCCATACAAAATATATGAAAAAGCACATGTCGTTGTCGTTATCGACCCAGTTCTGATTAATGTCTTACGCGTCCTCACTCTTTGGCGTTGTTTTATGACTAAGACAAGAGAAAACATGTTCTACTCATATTCTTTCACTAGAAATTTCTAAACAAGCGCGTCATACACATGCTCCTGATTGCTTCGTGTGTGTGCACACACACTTGAAAATATAAGTATTTGTAAAAAAAATTCAAAATAACTGCATAAAATAAATGATACTACAATGTGGTAGTTTTTGTAGTTAGTTTGAAAAAATAACTGTCAAAAACATTGAAATATTTTGCTCTAAGTAAATTAACTACAATTGTAGTTAAAATAACTACAACCGCATTACTACACAAATAACTGTCATGTAGTAACTGCAGAACTTTTCTGAGTGTGGGATAAATTTAAGTGTAACTTAATCCTCAAATATAATGGTGGATCTAGTTCGATTTAAGTTTATCCCCAAATATATTGCTGGATCTATTTCGATCTGCCATTTTTCGGAACAATTAAGATCTTATTAAATCGCAAAATATATTGCTGGATATAATTCGATCTGCAATTTTTCGGATAAATTTAGATCTTACTAAGCCCCCAAATATATTGGTGGATCTAATTCGATCTGCAATTTTTCGGATCAAATTAGATATAAGTTTATCCCCAAGGATATCATTGGACCTCCCAATTCTGAGATATAAGTTGATCTGAGTTCATACCCATGTATACAATAAGATCTAATACGATATCATTGGATACACCAAATTTTGAGATCTAATTGGATCAGGTAGATATTACAGCAGATCCTAAAGAATATCAAATTGGAAATGATTAGATATTGTGCCAGATAAATATTTTTTATTGGGATAACACCAATTTTTTTTTATTCACTATATATTATCAAGACTTAAAGCTTCCATTTCAGATATATTGGGTATACAAGTTAATAATGTCGATTTGGAGAACATATCGTCGATCGACCTGCAAAATGTCACATGTGTTTTTTAATAGATTTTCAGCAGCGCGAAAAAACTGTTACAAAATCTACTTATAAGATATTTTATTGGCATCATATGCCTTAATGATTCACGACATCATTTAGTAAAATCATCATTAAGGCATATGATGAGATTTTGAGGAGAGCGAAAAAAGTGTTACAAAATCTACTTTTAAGATACTTTATTGGCATCATATGCCTTAATGATTCACGACAAATCAACACCGAAGCCGAATATCCATGCTCCGTATTTGGTGGAATCAGAAGGGTGTTTTGTATCATGAGCTGTTGAAATCGGGTCAAACGATCACAATTGATTCGTTAAAAGAGAGCAATCAATGAAAAACGACCAGAATATGCTACCAAACATGAGTCAATAATCTTCCATCATAACAACGCTCGGCCGCATGTTGCAATACCGGTCAAAATCTATTTGGAAAACAGTGGATGGGAAGTTTTGACTCACCCGCCTTATAGCCCAGACCTTGCTCCTTCTGACTACCATTTCGATCGATGCAGAACGTCCTTACTGGAATACGCTTTACTTCACCCAGAGCTTGCCCCTTCTGACTACCATTTGTTTCGATCGATGCAGAACGCCCTTGCTGGAATATGCTTCACTTCAGAACAGGGTATCAGAAATTGGCATGGTTCATTCTTTACCTCAAAACCGGAGCAGTTCTTTTCACGGTGGGCAGGAAGTAACTTATTATTCCATAAAAATGGCGACAAAAACCAAAAGCGGGGATTTGTTTGTGATGAAAAATGTATTCAAAAGCCGTTTGAATTGAAATCCTAGCTGCTCCTTTTCTTGAGATATTCACTTTTTTCGATTTACTATCTCTATATATAAAAGAATAACGTGACTGACTGACTGACTGACTGACTGACTGACTCACTCAACATCGCCCAGCCCAAACCGCTGAAGCTAGGAAGTTGAAATTTGTTATGTAGGTTCCTCTTTCGGGGTAGACGTCCACTAAGACGGGATTTTTGGAAATTCCTACCGGAACGGGCAAAAAGGGGGAAAGTGTCCCCCTTGACGGCCTGCCAAAACCCCTTTGGCTAGAAAGCTGAAATTTAAGATACGTGTTCCTTGGAGTAGGGGCTAACTTTTCTGGAAAGTACTTTCTAGAATTTTGGACAGGGACGTTGTAAAAATGGGGGTTAAAAAGGGGAAAAAGGCCCCCCTTGACGGCCTGCCCAAACCGCTGGAGGTAAGAAGTTGAAATTTGGTATAAAGGTTCCTCCACTATCGTAGACATCCACCAAGACGGGAGTTTTGGAAATTTTTACAGGGACGGGCAAAACGGGGAAAAAGTCTCCCCCTTGACGGCCTGCTCAAACTGCTGGAGCTATGAAGTTGAAATTTGGTATGTAGGTTCCTCGACCGGTGTAGACGTCCGTTGAGACGGCATTTTTGGAAATTCTTATCGGGAGGGGCAAAAAGGGGACAAAAAAGGTACCTTTTTCCAAAAAAGTACCTTTTCCCAAAAAAAGTACCTTTTCCCAAAAAAAGTACCTTTTCCCAAAAAAAGTACCTTTTTCCAAAAAAAGTACCTTTTTCCAAAAAAAGTACCTTTTTCCAAAAAAAGTACCTTTTTCCAAAAAAAGTACCTTTTTCCAAAAAAAGTACCTTTTTCCAAAAAAAGTACCTTTTTCCAAAAAAAGTACCTTTTTCCAAAAAAAAGTACCTTTTTCCAAAAAAAGTACCTTTTTCCAAAATAAGTACCTTTTTCCAAAAAAAGTACCTTTTTCCAAAAAAAGTACCTTTTTCCAAAAAAAGTACCTTTTTCCAAAAAAAGTACCTTTTTCCAAAAAAAAGTACCTTTTTCCAAAAAAAGTACCTTTTTCCAAAAAAAGTACCTTTTTCCAAAAAAAGTACCTTTTTCCAAAAAAAGTACCCTTTTCCAAAAAAAAGTACCTTTTTCCAAAAAAAGTACCTTTTTCCGAAAAAAGTACCTTTTTCCAAAAAAAGTACCTTTTTCCAAGAAAAGTACCTTTTTCCAAAAAAAGTACCTTTTTTCAAAAGAAGTACCTTTTTCCAAAAAAAGTACCTTTTTCCAAAAAAAAGTACCTTTTCCCGAAAAAAGTACCTTTTTCCAAAAAAGTACCTTTTTCCAAAAAAAGTACCTTTTTCCAAAAAAAGGACCTTTTTCCAAAAAAAATTCCTTTTTCCAAAAAAAGTACCTTTTTCCAAAAAAGTACCTTTTTCCAAAAAATGTACCTTTTTCTAAAAAAATGTACCTTTTCCAAAAAAAAAGTACCTTTTCCCAAAAAACATACATTTTTCCAAAAAAATAACTTATTCAAAAAAAGTACCTTTTCCAAAAAAGAGTACCTTTTCCCAAAAAAAGTACCTTTTTCTAAAAAAATTTTCCTTTTCCCAAAAAATATACATTTTTTCAAAAAAATACCTTTTTCAAAAAAAGTACCTTTTCCAAAAAAAAGTACCTTTTCCCAAAAAAAAGTACCTTTTTCTAAAAAAATTTTCCTTTTCCAAAAGAAGTACCTTTTCCAAAAAAAGTACCTTTTTCCAAAAAACATACATTTTTCCAAAAAAAAACAACTTTTTAAAAAAAAATACCTTTTGCAAAAAAAGTACAAATAAAGTACTTTGTAAAAACAAAGTATCTTTTTCCAAAAAATTTCGTTTTTCCAAAAAGTACCATTTAAAATAATATATAATTTCAAAAAAACTACTTTTTTTCCTCCCCCCACGGATATCTCCACTAAAACAAGGTTTCTTGATATTCGGCATAGACGTGCGCTAAGACGGGATTTTTGGAAATTCCTACCGGAACGGGCAAAAAGGGGAAAAGTCTCCCCATAAACAGTCTCACAAATTGGAAAAGTGCCTGCCCAAACCACTGGAGGTAAGAAGTTGAAATTTGGTATAAAGGTTCCTCCACTGTAGTAGACATCGACTAAGTTTGTATTTTTGGAATTCCCTACAGGATATCCCAAAAGGAAACTCGGTATGTGAGTTCCTGCTTCTGTGTAGGCGTCCGCTTAGACGGAATTTTTGAAATTCCTATCGGGAGGGGAAATAAGGTAAAAGTCTCCTCCTGCCGGCTTGCCCAATCCCTTTTGGCCAACCTAAAATTTTAAATATGTATTCCTTGGAGTAGGACTAATTCACCGGCAACGTAATTTTTCTATTTTGGAACAGGAACATAGTAAAAATGGTGGTTGAAAGGGAAAAATGTCCCCACTAACGGCCTGCCCAAACCGCTTAGGCAATGCAGTTGAAATTTGGTATGAATGTTCCTCATCCATCGCAGATAGCCGCGAAGATGGAATTTTTGTAAATTCCTATAGGGAGGGGCAAAAAAAAAAAAAAGCCTCACCTTGGGGGCCGGTAAAAACCCCTTCGGCTAGAAACCTGAAGCTTAAAATGTGGGTCCCTGGAGTGAGGGCTAACTTATTAGAAAGATACTTTTTTGAATTTTGGACAGGGTCGTTATAAAATGGGGGCTCAAAAAGGGAAAGTTGCCCCTTAACGACCTGTCCAAACTGCTGGAACTAGGAAGCTGAAATTCGGTACTTAAGTTCCTCTCAGCCTACTCAAACTGCTGGAACTAGGAAGCTGGAATTCCCTGTCGATGGATTTTCGGAAATTCCTACCGAGAGGGGCACAAATAGTAAAAGTTGACTAGAAACCTGAAATGTAAAACATATGTTACTTGGAGTATGTGCTCACTTACCGAGGAGGTGCTTTTTGGACAGGGACATTGCAAAAATGGGGATTAATGAAGCGAAAAGTGCCGCTTAAAGGCCTGTCCAAACCGCTGGAGGTAGGAAGTTGAAATTTGGTATTAAAGTTCCTCCTCTATTGTAGACATCCGCTAAGATGAGATTTTTGGAAATTTCTACAGGTAGGGTCAAAAACAGGAAAAGTCTCCCCCTTAACGGCCTGGCCAAACTGCTGGAACAAGGGATCTTAAATTGGGTTCCTTCTCCAACGTTGACGTCCCCTAAGATGGTCTTTTTGGAAATTCATACCGGGAGGGGTAAAAAGGGAAAAAAACTTCCCCCTTGACGGCCTGGCCAAACTGCTGGATATAGAGACCTAAAATTATGTATGTAGTAGGTTCCTCCTCCAACGCAGACGTCCTCTAAGACGGAATTTTCGGAAATTCCTACCGGGAGGGGTAAAAACGGAATAATTCTCCCCCTTGATGGCCTAACCGAACCCTTCGGCTAGAAACCTGTAATATATAATATGTTTTCCTTGGAGTATGGGCTAACTTATCGACAAGGCATTTCTAGGACTTTGGACAGGAACGTGGTAAAAATGGTGGTTCAAAAGGGGAAAATTGCCCCCCCCCCTCTTAACGTCTACGTCTTTAGCTAGAAACCTAAAACTTAAAGAACAAGTGTATATGAAACACTAAAATTAAGAAACTAAATAGAAAACGAGTGGGATTGAAACACTACACAAGTGGAATGAAATGGATATAAACGTTGAACGAGCGGAATTGAAATTATAGACAATGCAAATGGATTGGAAGAGGGAATTACCTGTTCAAACACTATCAACGGAATATGAAACTTATGTAGCATTGAAACATACTCCCCAAAAAGTTAAACAAATTTTCTGAAAGAGAAAAAACCTTAGAAAAGGAATGGAACTTATATATTCCGATATTTAAACTTCATGTAACGAAGCACCGGTGGAAGAAACCGCCGCAGTAAATTTTCCAACTGAATTTGTGAATTTACTTGAATTGCCAGGTCTACCTTTACATAAACTGGAATTAAAAAAAAAACTTTAAGACACGCTAACAACGTAGCTTTGCCCGCTATTTTTAATATTATAAAATGCTTTCCAACCCTGCTTTACGTTATTTATTTTCATTCAAAACACAAATGAACAAAACTACTTACGGGTCTATCTACCTAAGTTCGCACTTTACCAAATTATCTTAACATACACACGTATATTGCAATTTATTATGGATTCATTACTAACAATCCACTTTCATGAGAAAAAGTGATCAAATATTTATTTATTTTAAACCCATTGTTGTGCAGAATTATTTATTTGTGGTGGCTGGGTGAAGGCTTTAAATAAAAAAACTTTAAATAAAAAAACGAATTTAATAGAAATTGTGGGGGGCGCAGCCCCACCCCCCCCTTAACCTTTAAGGCACGCTAACAACGTAGCGGGCTGCGCCCGCTAGTATAGTATAAATATACTACTGGTTTGGCCCAGCTTCGCCAGGCTGATTTTCATTCAGAACATGAAGTAAGATTTCAGCCGATTTTACACGTTTCCAAGGTGCACCGCGTGGAGGTATCTTACATTGCACCTCTTTTTTAAAAGTTTTTTTTAAACTTTCTTATTTTTTTAAATTTTTTTAAGCTTTTTTATTTAAAAAAAAATTTTTTTTAACTTTTTATCTGTTTTTTTAACTTTTTTTTTAATTTTCATCTATTACTAATAATTAATTGTTTAATATAGAACAGAAAAAAAATTAAAATGTTAAATTTAACTTTTATATGTGAAGAGATGAAAAAGAAACTTCTGCTTTTTTTAATCGATTCGGGTAAGATGGATCTTCTATACTATTTATTTTGAATATGAATCGATTCCCCAGCTTGCTCAGACCAGACTCCTAAGCCATCCTTATTTATGAGCATTAAGACTTGTTTAAAATGATCTAAAATCACATGGATTTTAATGGTTTGAGTGACATCTGTACTCTTTAAAGCATTGCGGAGCTCGCTGATATTTTTTTCAAAATTACTTAAATCTACTTTTTTTGTAGAGAAGCAAGATTCTACAATTTTATTCATTGCTTTTAATGAAGCGATATAAGGCAGCAATCGATATTGTTCAACATTCTCATAAATAATAGGATCTTGTAGGGCATCCGCTTCTTTTAAAAGTTTACGACATTGGTTTCCTTCAAAGGCATAGCCATAATAATTCTTATGAATTATACTTAGCTTTTTGGTCTACAATAAAGCTTTATCACGACCTACTACTTTAACAATCCCGTTCCAAAAACGATGGTTCACAAATTCTAGAAGAAGATGGGGCTCTGGACACTTTTCTCTATTACATATGTATTATCGAAATCATCATTATTCTCATTAAAGGAATTAAATATGCTAAAATCCAAAACTTATTTAACAAATTGTGAAAAAATAGTCCGTTGTCTTCCGCGAATAACCATAACATTTTCACCTTTATTTTGCAATTCAGTCAAAGTTAATCTGCAAGTATGACAAATAGCCAGGAGGTATTTTTCATTCGTAGAGTCAAAGTGGTTATTAATATATTTTTTGATTAATAAAATCTGTTCTACACTGATAGAAAAAAGTTTGTAGAAAAGTTAGTAAAACTGTTTGTACTTTAACTTAACAAATTTTTAGTTAAAATTTAATTTTTGGTTAATTTTTTTGCTACCTCCACATTACTAACTTACAAATTTTTTTGCTATTTTTTTTTTTGATGAATTTAGTTACCAATTTTTAACAATAAATTTGCTAACTTTACATTATTTTGCTGAATTTTAGTTACTTATTTTTAACAGAAGATTTGCTAATTTTACAAGTTTTTTGTAAACTAAACCACCAATTTTGGAGCGCTTATAATCAGAATGTTAAATGACGCATAAAAATTACTGCATATTTTTAACTCGCCAAAAATAATGCAAAAAGTTTTTAAATAAAGCTAAATTGAAATGGTTGAAAATTTGGCCTTCTCATCAAATATCTAAATTATTAAAATTTATGAGAAAAGTTTCTATTTATCGTAATACATTAATTTTCAAAGATCAAGGTTTATTGTGGACGAACCATTTTAATATGATAATTGTGATTAAAAGTATCTCTGGGGAGCAAGTGGAGTTTACGGGGATGACCCTAATTTTTTCCCCCAATATTGTACTTTTTAAGCTTATTTGAAGAATACGATTTTTTTAATCGGCCACACCTTCTTTCTAGTAGGTGGATCATTAGAGGTGAAAATGGAAACTCAAATAAATTCGGAAGTACATATCCGATCAGCAAACAATGAAAATCAAAAGAAGGGTCTCTGAAATACATTTTCCCAATCAGAAAAATACAAACGGGAAAGCGGTGGTAAAGCACTTTAACAGGTGGTACAAGTACTGGAAAAAAGTGCTTTCCCATTCCCAAAATGATAACATCATTAGACAAAGGACCGGCTGTTCAAAAAGTGCCGGAAAAGCACTGGAGGAACAAAATTTTTGAACGTTGGCAAAACACTGGCAAAACTAATAAATAGGTGGTCTGGAAATATATTTTCCAAAATAAAATTTAAAAAAGTTCATATGTATTTTTTTGGTCCTGCCGTGATTTGAACCCAGGGCGTCAGATTGGCAGACGATTGCTCTACCCACTGAGCTAACGAGGCATATAATATTTGATGGCTAAACACATAAATGAGTGATAATAGCTGTGCCAAAAGGCTAGTACTGGCAAACAATTTTTTGTAACTAATATGCCAGCGTTGGGAGGGCAAAAGAAAAGTTGATCTTGAAGGAGCTTTCCCACAAACAAAAAATTGATTTTATAAAACAAAAAAAAATTTAAATTAAAAAAAATCAAAAAAAAATTTTTCCTTGCAACCGGATTTGAACTCGGAACCTTCTGACTGCAAACCTTTTTTAACAAAGCGTCAGCATTTGTATAATATCATTGGTCTACCAGTGAATTGATTTTTATACCACTGGTAGCATTGGCTAGGTAGCACTGGATAACCACTGGTTGCAAACCCTGGCATATCACTCTAAGCCAATTCTATGCCAGTGGTTTTTTTTTATAAACCCCCGAAATTTTTGTAAAACAAATATTGGTAAAACGCTTATTTCAAACGCTGGCAAAGCGTCCCAAATGAGTGTTCTGCCAGTCATTTATTTTTAGCACCGTGGTTACCCAGTGGTATGCCAGTGCTTGATTTTTTGTACCACTGGCGATTTCTGACTGGGTTGTTATGGTTAACATATTATTGTCTATAAATTTTACAAAAAATCATTCTTGGGAAATTTTCATTGGCGTTGAAATATAATTGGCATTACTTAACCTCAATGTCAATGCCAACAAATTTCATCACCATTGAATGCCAATGAAATTTTTTAAATTTGCATTGATGAAAACAATGGTAATGAAATGTACACATAATTGAAGAAAAAGCATTGTAATATAAAAAAAATATAAGAAATACGCGAATTTTTAATTTTTTTTCTTAATTTATTATTTTAATAAAACATGAAAACAAGTACTTCTTTCATCATTTTTGCTAATTTTAGCAGATTAAATTGTTATTTGCAATTAACAACAATTTAGCTCTAATATTACTAAAATTCTGTAAATTTAACAGTTTTTTTTTGATGTTTTCATTTTATTAATATTTAGCAAACTGATTCTGCTAATATTAGCATTTTTTCTGCAGCATCATTTTTAACTAATTTTTATTAACTTTTTCTGCTATTTTTACGGACTTATTTGTAGGAGTGTACACTAGACCTGGCGTTAAAAACTTGAATGTGGGTAGCGATAATATATAATAATATGCGATTTGATGCCAAAATTGATGTAGCAAATTTTCAGGCTGATCGGAGGGTGCCAACCCGTGCCACAATGAGGTCAAAGGTCAAAATTTTGAAAAACCACCCAAATACTTTTTTTGCATTTTATAAATTTTTGTAATAAGAAATACTGTAAATATAATGTTTTTTCTTTAATTTTTATTTAATGGGCTTATTATTTTTATTTTAAATCATTGAAGATTTTGTATAGGCTGGGAAGTCCTTACGGTAGCCCTCTACAATGTGTAACAAGTACTGTTTATCGTCTTCGTTGTGTGTTAAGCATATGTTATAGTCAGTTATTAGTTTGACTTTTCTTTCGGCGGCATCATTCACAACAGTAATGCATTTTACGATTTGTCCCCCTTTACAAAATGCTTCGCTCTTAGGCCAGTTTGACGGATCAAAGCGTAAGAAATCCGTAGAAATTACCAGACGAGAAAAAAAAATTTTTTGTTTTAGGAGTTACAAAAGAGCTTAAATCCTTGGATGTGAATAATTGTAATTCATCAACGCTTGCACACACTTTTTTAGAAGGGAAAATATCAACATCATCACCGATATGATTGTCTTCATCGGAATCTATTTGCAACGCCAAAACCATCTTTTCCTTTATTTTTGAGTCTACATGTGGCTCAAAAAAGGCAAGTGCAATTGCTTCCTCTGATAAATACCACAGGTGGTTCCGAATTTTTTCCAAAAGCACTGTAGATATTTTTTTATCAAAATACCCAATAATCCCCTTTATTAGTTGCATATCTCTATTTGGCGCTTCAACTGTATTTGCGGTTCTAAACCAGTATGGGATGTAGAGACTTACTAAGAAAATGCAAGTATTAAGAATTCCATTCAACTGACTCGCAGACATTTTAAAGTGCTCGTTAAAAATATACATTTTGAGACAATAGATGGCCTTGGACATGAATCTTGCATGAGATGTCGCTCCAGGTGCACGAAATGTGAAACTGGGAATGCTACCACCAAGAAAAATAAATGCAAGTTGTAAGAGTTCTCTATAATCATGCCGAATGTGGACTTTCGCTAAATATTCAAGACAAAAGTGTTTCCTTGTTTCGCGTTCCTCGACAGATATGACACTCAAAACTTGTTCATCCTGCATACAAGTGCTGTATCCCTTTGAATTTAGTGTGCTCCATTCCCGTGCAAAACGTTCAAAAATCGCCACCTCTGGACCACTTGATTTTCCGAAATTGATTTCAAATACATCTCTTAAGAGAATTTCTGCAATATGGTGGCGACATGGTAACCACAATAATTTGCGTTCCAGTTTGCGTTCCAATAAAGTTCCAGCACCACTATGAGAGCCAGTATTTGCAGCAGTTGTATCGAAACATATCATTTCTAATGAATTCAGCATATTCATTTTTAACAAATAGTCGTAGACTGATTGACCGACTACAGCACCAGTTCCATCTTCAATGATGGGGATAGCTATTAATTTTTCAACATTCTCCGACGTGAGCACAATAGCCAAGCGATCAACTTTATTTTTTCCAGCAATTGCGGGAAGTAGCTTTCCGTCCCAATGCAAAACAAATGTTTCAGGTATCTAAAAAAATCTTAAGCTCAAAGCAAAATTTATGACTTGGTCAAAATAAAAAAACTTACCTTGAAATTTTCAACAATTTCTTTGCCATGACGCCGACGATATTTTTTACGTTGTTCACGCAAACTTGTGCAATTCAGGACAAGATCCTCAATATTGTGACCCAACGCTTTGGCAGTTGCACTTATAAAGTGTATAGCTAATGGAGATGACATATTGCCAGCATCCATACAAGCCAGCATTCTGTCGTCAATAAAATTCTTTTTTCCACGTTTTCGAATTGGCTTACTGGAGCAACTTGGAATGTTGTCATTCTGTTCTACATCCATCGCCTGCACATCATCTCCCGATTCATCACTCTCAAATTCAACATGTTCCATAGTCAAGTCTACACATGAAATTAAGTGAACAGCAAAAAAAAATTGACACTTTGCTTCCAAATACTACACACAGAGAAAAAATATGCCATTTTCTAACTGAAATTCGGTTAGATATACTAAAATAGGTTGGTGCAACTGAATATTGGTTATCACAACAAAATTCGGTTTATACAACTGAATTTTAGTTGCAATAGCAAAAATATTTAGGAATCACATTCCATTTTGTTTTCACCAACCGAATTTATTGGTTGTAGCAACCAAAACAGGCTTAGAAATTCGGTTGGCAATTTTTTTTCCTGTGTGTACATAATAATTACCTGAAGTGCCTTTTCTTTTTTCATAATTTTCTTTTCGACGTTTTTCATCTTCCAATCTTTGTGCCTTTCTTTTTTCTTTATTTGTGACATTTTGATCGACACAAGTCATGCTACCAACACGCCCATTTTCTCGCTGCTTTATTAAAAAGTCTCTATCTTCCTGTATACTTATAAGCTTCAGAGCGTCAACGTGGGCAATGTCAAATAAATTGTTTAAATTTTCCTTAAAGTAATTTTCTTTTTTGCGATGACTTGGGAACGGAGATTTACATACTTTTTGGACTGTTCTCCACTCTTCATAAAGTTTAATGACTTTTGCAGCACATGTTCTTTGATCTGGCGTTGGGATTCTAGCTTTTTCCCAAAAAGGCAATATTTCATTTAACACTAATCTTGCACTTTCTTTAACTGTTTTCTTTTCACAACGCACATTATAAAAAGAATACTGAAGCACTTGCTGCTTTGATGGTAATTTCGCACCAAATATTTTAGGTACACATTTACCAATCAAGTACACATTTGTGTCAGAAGATCGAAGCCGTTCCAACGATAAATTTTTCTTCTGAGCCATGGAATTACGTAAAGTTACACAATATTTTATTTTACAATAAACTTCACTTTTCTCAACAATATTTAAATTCGCAATGACAAAATTTTACATATTCATATCAACAGCATTGCTATGTGCTCAGTAGCAGAGCGGAAAAAACGGTACTTTTAGACAAAAATGCAGTTGACGACAGCTCAAAGCTAGGAATATTGAGGATGTTTAAAAAACAGCGACGAAAAAAAAAATTACCGTTTTTTCAATAATAGTTGTTGGTAGAAATACATATCGTTACCTGAAATGCAAAAGGGCGTAACAAACATATTCATTATTTTACAAGAAAAGCAAAAAAAACTTTCCGACATTTTACGAAATTAAGTAATGAAATCAAAACTTTTTATTGTAGAAGGCTATAATTTTGCGGAGAAAGGAAGCTTAATTATGTGCTTCATAATCAATGAAAAAAATTAAAATTTTCTACAGTAAAACCAAATTAAGAAGAAGAGCGAAAAGTTGGTTGTTTAGAATTTCGCTTATAAAATCTTTATTTTTGATATCAGAAAGCAAAAAAATTGTGAGGACACGTAGTTTAATGTCGTGCACCGTAATCAGTCAAAAACTTACACCTTCTTCCATTTCAGGTAACGATATATATTGTAAGCATATTTTGAATTCTATAAATATTTTTTTCTTACTATAATAGCAGAAACACCATACATTTTTACAACTGAGAGCTTAAATAAAAACGATAATGCATACATATATTTGTTTTTGATTTTGGTGCCATTATATACTTAAGCATTAATACTACTATTAACTAATTTACAAGTTATAAATGATATTCGAATTTAAAGAAGTTTCATTTTTGGTATTTCTTAATAAAAAAAATTATAAAATGCAAAAAAATAGAGTATTTTGGTGGTTTTTTAAAATTTTGACCTTTGACCTCATTGTGGCACGGGTTGGCACCATCCGATGAACCTCAAAATTTGCTACATCAATTTTGGATTCATATTTTCATCGCTACCCACAATCAAAATTCCAAAATATAAAAAACCCCATATTAGCTACGCCAGGTCTAGTGTACACCCAATATAAAGTATTTTGGTGGCTTATTTTGAAAGAAAATTTTTTTTCCGCAAGGGGCACACACTTTTCGACGATTCTCTTCGTGGTCACATTTGCGATTCAAATGAGTATGAAGAGACATTTTATTTCCAATTGATAATTACTATAATAGGTATTGATTTTATTCAGAAATAGGAAAAAATATAATATAAAAATTTCTTTACTTTACGTCTGATTGCATTGATAGTTCACAAAATACTAACACATTTCAATTGCTCTGACAAGTAAATTTGCTTGTATGCACAAAAAGGGAATTCCCCTAAATTTGTAATATTTACAATTGCTCTGACCAGTAAATTTGCTTGCAATGTATACACAAAAACACTAAAGAGAAACAAGTATGTACATACTTGTATGATTTACTGAAAAATGCAGATGCGAAAAATGATTAAAAAATTGTGGTTTTGGCCTTTTGAATATTTAGAAAATTCTTCCTGCGCAAAATCGAAAAAAGTGAATATCTCAAGAAAAGCAGCAGCTAGGATTTCAATTCAAATGGCTTTTGAATAAATTTTTCATCACAAACAAATCCCCGCTTTTGATTTGTGTCGCCATTTTTATGGGATAATAAGTTGCTTCGTGCCCACCGTGTTTTGGCGCGGAATCCATATGCTACCACAAAGGTGGGAAAAAGTAGTGGCTAACGATGGACAATACTATGAATAATGTATCAATTCATTTTGTTATTATAATAAATGCATTTTTCAAGGAAAAATATGGACATTATTAACTTGTATACCCAATAGATCAAGTTTTTATCGCTTCAAACAAAGGTTAGACTTTTGACCCTTACCAACAAGTATACTGAAAAACTAAGCCATTGAGAGTCAAGTTAAACATTTTTTTTTTTTTGGGAAAAACCCTATTATTGTTTTTTTCAGGAAACCTGACAGATTCTACATTTTTTCAAGAGATAATTCTCAAAAAATTTTTATATTAAACAAATTTTTTGAGATATTTTACTTAAAAAAAATTAATATTTCGGACCAGTTTTATTGCTTAATTCTGACTATAGAACTGGCCCTTATAGTTCAAAGTGACCACAAAAGTTTTTTTGTTTTTTTCAGTGCTCTACTATTAAAATCTCTTAAGTGAACTTCTTAATAAATTTTTTAAATTTCGTGGTCTTAGAATCACCATCTCAACCGTAAGTATTGCTCAGAGACACCTTAAAATCTCGGAAAAAAATTTAAAAAAAAAATCATATCTAAGCAAAAATTACCCTATTTAAAAATTTTTTGTGCTTTTTCGCATTATTTCAAAGAAATTGTATACAAATTGAATATCATTGCATATTTCCTTGTGTTTTAAAAGTTCCTTTTATTCGAAAAAAACTGGCGTTTTTTAAAAATTTCAGTTTTTAATTAAAAATATGTATTGAATTTGACAAGTAAATACAAGTAGTTTTTAACTACTATTTTTTGGTTAACGGTAAATATAGTAACGGGCATGCCGAAATTCGAATGGGTTAAAATGGACTTGTGTAAAAATTTTCTATAAAATGATAAAAGAAGAGAAAATATAGCCCATATGTCCAAATATGGACTGATCCTATCTAGAATCAATAGGCTTTGTCATTGGGACAATGTAAGTCACCAAATCAAATTTCAGCGTGTAAATAAGCCAATTTTGGGAGGACCCTTATATGGGCACTAGGTATAAACATGGACCGATTTTAACCAAAATAAATAGGCTTCGTCCTTGGGCCGACGCACAGTGAACCATTTCACGAGAAGGCGGTCAAAAATCCATAACTTTTGATTAGATTGGATTTTTGATATGCGGTTTTTTTTGTTTGGTAGGTGGGACTTTAGCCTTTAATTTTTGCTATAAAAAGTAAATATCGACTGATAATAAAAAAAAGTAGTGGAGGGTTTAAAATACATTTTCTTTTTTAGTTGAATTTTAGCACAAATATGAAGTGTTAAAAGGTTAAAAAAGTTTTTTTTATATATGTCTTATGTTTTCAGTTAATTTTACAAATAATACTTTTTAAAAATTTTGCAAGTTAGATTTTGTCCGAGAATGCCAAAGGTTGGCGTTTTTTATGAAAGAGCCCGAGTTAAAATATAATTTATTAAGCAGCAAACATAAAAGTTATCTGATATTGCTTCAAGATACAGAAGTTTCAATGAAAAAATCGTATGTTTTTACTTTAATTAAAAATTTTTTTATTGTCTTTTTAAATATTTCTACATATATCAATTTTTATTGTAAATTTATAAAATACATAAATTTTTAAATCAAGAAAAATTGTTAACTTATAAAAAAGAGTATAACTTATTGTTACTGTACTGAAAAAGTACTTTAAGTCAAACAATTTTAGTAAATATTTCTTCTAAATAGCCTTGATTTTCATCTTCTAGAAGTTGTTTAGCTTCTTCGTCTAATTCAATGGAGGTAGTTTTCCATTTTTGTCGAATGTTGGACATACATGGATCTGAAGTAGAGATGGGCATATGAGCAGAATTTTGTGTGATTCACCTTAATTTACTCACGTGAACGTGAGTGAGTGTGAGTAGATTAAAAATGTTCGTGAGTGAGTGTGCGTAAGTCGAATTTTAACCACTCATGCCTTTTTTTGGGCTTTTTCAGTAATTGTTTTAGGCGACTTTATATTTGTAGGTATTTTTAATACAAAATAAATGCCAAAATTTCATACTCGTCTAGGGTTTCCCGGGAAACGGGAAGGAAAATCGAAAAGTATCAGCTTTTTGGTAACATTTTTTTTATTTTGATTTGTTTTATAAATACAGAAAGCGTTTAAGTCGTATTTTTATTAAGAACGTCAATTTTAAGGGTGAAGGAATGGAAATATTTTAATTAATGAATTTTGGTTTAAATGTCTACTTTTTTAAGACATTTAGGTGCCTATTCCCACTTGTGACTCATTGTGACCGTCATAAGACTATTTTTAAGACTGAGAGTCTTAACTTTTCATACAAAACAACAGTAAAATTCAAAATATTATAATTTTTTGTCAATGTTATGATTATGTCGATACCAGGTCTTAATTTTTTTGAAGTTTTCAAACAAAAATTTGAATAAATATAATTTATTGTGACTTTGCAACAACAAATACATAGGGACTACAGTCACATCTAAGAGTCACAGACTTTTATGACTTTTAAGAAATCGCATTCTGCCAAAATCCATATTTTTGCTTTTAGTATCTTAACGTTAAAAAAAAAAATTGTGAAATTTCCTTTCGATTTTCATTTTAAAAGATTCATTGGACCAATATTTGAACGTTTGTGCCGGGAACATCGGTATTATAGAGTTTCAAAAAGCTCTACTATTCGTAATTTTTTAAAGTTATACTGAAGTTTATTAGGTTATAAAAAGTGTTTTAAAAACCAAAATAAATAATTTTTTTCAGAATTTATAGCTTCTGAAGTTATTTTTTTTAAATTAAGTTATTTTTTCTCGAATGTCAAGGATTTTGACTTTAATAATGTTGCAATTATAGTCACAACTTTGAATAGGCACGTAAATATTAATAGGCATATCTAAAACATACCCAATTTATCGCTTGCCAATGTCATTTGCTCCATTAATACTTCTAAATTATTCTTCTAATGCCCAAGGTCTCTAAAAAACGGTCTTCAGATCTAATTTCTGGCTAAATAAGAATTTCTATAAAATCAATTATGTCAATAGAAAACATAATTCACTTCTTTTGTTGTACAGCATACGATTTTGAAGAGCGAGGCCCAGCATATTCTCAGCAATTGGTGCTCATTACTAATACCTAAATAATTCTATATTCGCTGCATTACAAAAATTCATTACCATTATATAAGAGTAATTGTAATGAAAAAATGTTCATTACTTTTGTTTACATTCCCAGCAAAAAAAAATCTTCAAAAGAAGAGTAAAAGAAGCAGTGATTTGGATTCGATATTGTGAAAATTTGGATCGGAACCAATGAATTTTACATAGGGTTGTCATAGGGTGGAAGTTTTCTTTTATGATCCTTTTGATGCTCTTTTTAATTGGTGAAAAGGAATTAATTTTTGTTCGTAAAAAATTTAAGCAAATCACTTGGACCTGACAACTTAACTCAAAATAATTAAAGTTAAGTGCTTAACCACAGTTATAAATGTTAAATTTATATGGAAATATCTGTAGTTAGATAGATTTGGAAAGACTTAATTTCCTTCAAAATCACATTTTCGGAACTTGTGAAAAAGAACTGCTTTAGAAGCGGAAAATCAGAACTTAATGATACTTTGGAATCAATGAAAAATTGATTCCTTAAGATCACTTCCACGTTTTTTGCTGGGATTATTTTAACACAGTGTTTAATATTTTTCTGTTTTCGTAATTTTTCATTTGATATTTTGGTATGCCGATTCCTCGCTTCTTTCCAAAATTTTGAGGTCTGAAGCTGTCGAATGCCCCATTAGTGCTTCTCAATCACATTTTTATACCCTACACCACTACGTGGAGAGGGTATTATAAGTTTGTGCTGATGTTTGTAACACCAAAAAATATTCGTCCTAGAACCACCTTACAGTATACCGATCGGCTCAGAATTTTTTTTTATTTCGATTTAAGGATGTCCGTCTGTCTGTCTGTCCATGTATCCTTGTGCGCACTCTACAGGTCGCTAATATTAAGAAATTTTGACGAAATTTGGTACACCGCCTGTTGATTTTGGTTGAAATCCGTCCATATTTAGACCTATACTCAGATAAAAAAGTTTGTAAAAAAATTTGTAAACAGTTTTCAATCGCACTATACTATTTTTATACTGATTATTAGTACAATTTTTATTTTTAGTAATCATTTTTGCTATTCTCTTATTACAAATTACGGATTTTTTTACTAATTTTAGCTGCTGATTTCAGAAAAACATTTTACTAATTTTTCAAAACCGAGTGCTAAATTTAGCAGAAAAATATATTCATTTAAAAATATTTTTTTTTTGATTTTTTACAATTCTTGTTTAGTTTATATTTGTTACTATTGATATATTCTTAGTTTAGAAATAACATCCAGAAAATTTTATTGCATCTCCAATGCATAAAACGGCAATAACTGGAGAACCGTTTGCAATTTTGACTCCAAATTTCAAGTACGATGAAGTCATTATACGCTTTTTACAATCGAAAGAAAAAAAAATTTTTTTTTTTAGATTTTACACTTTTTAATTTTTTAGTACAATTTTTTGCTAATTTCAGCAGATTGATTTTAAATTACAGTTTACAGCAATTTACTGAAATTTAGTAGCTGCAACTAATTATTTATACTAATTTCATTGTACTAAAATTATGATATTTAGTAAGTTTTTTAACTAATTTTAGCAAATCGATTTTGAATTGCATTTTACATAAATTTTACTAAAATTTAGTAGCGGCTACTAATTTTTTCTACTAATTTTATTGTACTACAGATCAGCAGACATGTGTTGCTAAAATTAGCAAAAAATACCGCTGGCCTCAAAACAGTTAAATTTCCCGTAATAACAGCAAAATTTTCAGTAGCCATTACAGACTTTTTTGGTTGAGTGTAGTCCCCATATAAGGGTACCATCCAAAATTTTCTTTTTTATACGCTGCAGGTCGCAAATACAAAGATATTTCAATGAAATTTGGTACACAGACCTATGTCGCCCAAGAACGGAGCTTATTGATTTTGGTTAAAATCGGTCCATGTTTAAACCTAGTGCTCATATAAGGGTCCCTCCAAAATTGGCTTGGTTACATGCTGCAGGTCGCAAATACGAAGATATTTCAATGAAATTTGGTTCGCTGACTTACATGGTCCCAAAAAAAAAGCCTATTGATTCTAGATAGGATCGGTCCATATTTGGACCTATCGCCCATATGGGCTATCTTTTCGATTTTCTCTTCTTTTATGATTTTATAGAAAATTTTGACACAAGTCCGTTTTAACCATTCAAATTTCGTATCCAAACATTAGTTGGCTTTAAGTCAGACTGGTGTAGGGTATTATATAGTCGGCATGCGCGACTTTAACCTTTTTACTCGTTTAATATGAAAACTAAATGGAAGAAAAAACATCGGTTGCCATTTCATAAATTTATTATAACGATTTCGGCCCATCTCCATCCTCCTTCCCTACACTTAAAATAATACTTCAGTAGAAAAATCTGCCAAATGGGTTTGGAATCGATTTGACTCATTTTTAACAAATTTTTAATTGAACCGCTGATTTCAACAAGGATTTAGATTATTTTCATTTAACAAAATACTAAAAATTCTCAGCAGTTTAACTAATTTTGAAAGTTTCACACAATTTATTATTAAAATATAATTTCATGTTTCTGTTATTACCCGGTAGATGGCGCCACCAATGTATTCCAAGTTTTAAAGATGGCGCTATTTCTTTCCCTTCCGATTTTTTTTAATGGCCCATATATCAAAAACTAAGAGAGATAGAGCAAATTTGACGAAACTTTCAGCTACCCCTTGCTACGTAATAGCCTCTTTAAAATTTTATTTCTTTCCAAAAACGACACTTGGTAGGACCTTCGGCCCTTAAAAATTAAAAAAAAATCCATTTTAAAAAATGGCGCATATCTCGAAAACTAAGCGAGATAGAGAAAAACGGACAAAATGCTCCTTTGGAGTATCCTGACGTAGCCTTAGATGATATGGACCAGATCCGGGGAGGGTCCCGAGACGCTATAATTGGAACAAATTTTGCGATCAGTATAATTACAAATAAAAATGTAGTTTCACTAATTTTTTACTTAAATTTCAATTTGTTAAATTTAACAAAAAAATATGATAAAATCAAAAAATATTAAGGGGTGTGCTATTTGTTGTATCGTCCTAACAAAAAACAGAGTTGTTAGAAGTTAAATTGAAAAAATACAACATTTGAGAATATACGATACAACATTTTTACGTATGTTTAATGTCCTATGTTTGAGTGTGCTAACAGATAGAAAACCCAAAAGAAAATCCTTTTTAAAGCCAAATAAAAATTTTAACAACTCTGTTTTTGTTAGGACAATACAACAGATAGCACACCCCTTGTGAATAACCTAATTATATTAAGCCAAAAAACAGGAATAAATTTTGTGAAAGTAACAAATTTTTCTGTTCAGCCAACAGACATATTATTTTGACAGACAGACACATTTCATAAAAACATGACGATTATAATCTATTTTGGCATAAAAAGGGTTTTGAATTTTTTCGCAAAACTGGTATCAAAAGTTGTGTAACAACAATCTTGCTGAAACAGAAGCGTTTAAGTACGCCATTGCATTCCCAAGATGCAAATTTTGACCTTTTTGCTAAAATAGGCCTGAAAAGTTTATTCTTAATGGACCTATAAATATTCCATGGAATATTTTCCCACCAAATTCTTTCATTACCCAATAAGTGGTTAAATAATGACACTAACATTTTTATAACTGATAATTCGGCCTCAGTACTAGTAATTTTTGTTAAACGAAGTCGTTTATATAAGCAGACTAGCTTACTCCCGACTTAGTATTTAATTTCAAAAATAATGTGATATTGGTAATTACTTACCTAGGAAAGTTTTTTGTTCCAAAGAATCGGTTGTAGGATAGCTACCTAACAAAATTTTCTGTTCCAAACACGGTTGAAGAATAGCCATTTTTTCTTTACAACCCCTTCTACTGTTAATTATAACACCGATTATTTTTGTTTGAAATTGCCCCAAAAGCAACCACTTCTATAACTCCAAAGTGGAACCGGTTGCCCTAAAATCAGTTCTGGAACTAGTTATAGAACTGATCCTCCGTCAGTCATACCTTCCATATAACATCCGTGGAACTGCTTCCTGAACCAGTCCCATGGAATAGGTTGCAGGGGAACCAGTTGTGAATCGGTGTAGTTGCCAACCGATTGTAAAAAAATTTCCTGGGTACCTTTTCTTTACAACCCATTCTGGTGTGAATTCCAACACCGATGATTTTTGTTTGAAATTGTCCCAAAAGCAACCACTTCTATAGCTCCAAAGTGGAACCGGCTGCAATAGAATGAATTCTGGAACTAGTTCTATAACTGATTTTACGGTAGTCTACGTCATATTAGTTCTGGAACCAGTTCCATGGAATCCGTTGCAGTGGAACCAGTTGCAGAACTAGTGTGGTTTGCAACCGATTGTAAAAATTGTCCAGGGCATTTACAACTCCCGGCCTGGAATTTCCGAAATTCAAACCCCATACAGGGCGCAATTTCGAGTTTAACGTTTCTTAATTATTGAATACTAGCGGGCAAAGCCCGCTACGTTGTCAGCGTGCCTTAAAGTTTATATAATTCCAGTTTATATAAAAGTAGCAATTCAAGTAAATTCACAAATTTAGTTGGAAAGTTTACTGCGCCGGTTTCTTCCACCGATATATCGGAATATACATATAAATTGCATTCTTTTTCTAAGGTTTTCTGTCTTTTAATAAATTTGCTTAACCTTTTTGTAGAGTGTGCTTCAATACTAAATTTCATATACCTTGCTAAAAGTGTTTGCACATGTAATTAAAAGGGGCTCTTCATCCTTTTTTGTTCCTCCCCGTAAAAAGCCCAAACATATATGTGGATTTATGTCTATGTTAAATGTAGTCACATGCGAAATTTCAAGTACCAAGCTTCAGCAGTTTGAGTCATTCAAATTCCATTCCATTTCTCTCCAATTATCTATTGTTTCAATTTCACTCGTTCCCCCCTCCATTTCATTTCGTTCCATTCCAGATTCCATTTCGTACTTCAGTCCATTGCACTTCGTTCCCATTATCTATTGTTCCAATCCCAATCGTTCCCAGTTTCATTCCATTTCGCACCCACTGTCTTGTGTTTCGATACCAATCGTTCTTCTTTCCATTCCATTTCTTTGCACCTGTTCCGTTTCATTCCTGCTTTTAACTGTAGTGTTTCAATTCCACTCACTCGCCATTCCATGTTATATCGCTCCCTATTGCATTTTGTGCCATATTCCATTCCATTTCGTCCCCTCTTCCATTCCATTGCCCACTGTTTTAATTTCACTCGTTCCTGTTCATTTCCGTTAAGGGGGACAATTTCCCGCCTTTTAATCTCCTTTTTACCACGTCCCTGTCCAAAATCCCAAAAACTAAATGTTCTATAATTTAGCCCATACTCCAAGGCACACACATAAATTTCAGGTTTTTAGCCAAAGGGGTTCGTGCAGGCCATCAAGGGGAAAAATTTTCAGCAAATAAATTAACTAAGGTAAAATTTCGCTACAAGTTTTTTGAGTTTTTTATTCAGTCTACTAATATTCAGGAAAAAGTTTAGTGATTTTAGCAAGGATTTTTTTCATTTGCAATCGAAAGCAAAACTTTTGCTGAGATTACTATTTTTTTTTGTAAAAATCAGCTCGCTGATTTATAGCAAACCTTTTGCTGAAATTACCAACTTTTTTGCAAGCACGCTCCTGACTAAAAATTTACACAGCAACATTTTTTGCTAACTTTACTGACTTTTTTTTTGAGTGCAGTTCCAGCAGTTTGGCCAGGCCGTCAAAGGCCTGTAATCTAATTACATTGCTCGGATCGGTGTATTTTTAATCAAAGTCATTACTGGTAAGTATTAATTAATTATTCTATTCCCTATATGTAAACAATTAAGTATGTACTAATGTGTAACGACTAATTTCACTCCATACAAGTACATACTTGTTTTAGCTAACTAGTGAATTTAATATTACAAGTAACAGCTTATTTAAGTACTTCCGTCGTAATCACTTATTTTGGCCTATACCGGTACGATTTAGACAAGCACCCAACAAAAATAAATGGAATGACTTCTAAATGAATCACTTCCTTCATTACATTACAAAGACCCAGCAAAATTGTCGGATGCAAAGAACCGGTTGTAGAACAACTTGTACTGTTCTAATTTATGTTCTATCATTGGTGATTTTTGTTTGAGTTTGTCCCAAAAGGAACAGGTTCTGTTCCTCCAAACTGGAACAGGTTGCTTTGGAACCGGTTCTAGAACCAGTTATAGAACCGGTTTTGCGACAGTGAAGCCTTTTATTTTGACTTCCAGGAATCAGTTCTAGAACCCGTTCCACGGAACCGGTGGTAAAAACACCTATTCTAGAACAGATTCAAAGGAAACCAGTTCAAACAAATTTTGCTGGGGAATTACTCCCTTAAGCACCGTAAGTTGTTTGAGTTTCACGTGAAAAAACTGTTATACTCCATGTAAAAAAAAAGATTTTTCACGACAATGAGTTTCACGTGAAAATTGTGTAGAGTTTGTTTCCACACAAATTTAATGTACAAGACTATTATTTTTCTTGGGAAAAAGTGGCATTTTGTGATTATTGTGATTGTGGCTTTGTTATAAAATTAAAAAATTGCTCATTTGTTTAAATTAAATTGCAATTTGAGGCATCTAAAGTTCGAGTGAAATTTTTCCAAGTGAAAAACAACTTACGGTGCTTTAGGAATGGGTTTTAAACAAAATCTAATGCTGCAACAAATATATGCTAGTCTGAAGTTCTTTTTAATGGGTGATAAGAAGTTAATATTTTGTATGGGGGTTGCATAGGAATATGCTGGCACAGAAATCAGAGGGTTGCGGGTTCGAATCCTACCAGATCGAAAAAAATGTTTGGGACTTTTTTTACACAATTAATAATTTCTTGTATTTTTCACTGTAAAATTTTTTTTTGTTTTTGTACACTCAATTCATTTTTGAAACGATTTAAAATTTTTTTTTTAATTTTTTATTAATTTTTAATGAAATTTTTTGGAAATATAAAAATTCTAACAATAAGCAAAAATGCACCACAATTCTTCAAATATTTTTTTGTTAAAAGAACAAAAAGGTAAATATTTAAATTTTGTTTGTACCCGACTAAAAAAGATGTTATATAATCATATATCACCATATATAAACCCATATATACGTCCATATCTAATTTGATCCGAATATTGGAATATATAATTATATCAAGCGAGATTAGCGTGTTATCCAACCTGATACAATTTGATCCGAAAAATGGGTCTATCTAACTGCATCAGATTATATATAAATACATATAATTTGATGAAGATTTTCAAATAAAATTTTAGTAAATATTGTTGAGATCACTTATTTTCATTCATATTAAATATAAAGCCCGACAGAACAGTTTGGCTAACAAAGTGGGTATTGGTGGATCTTTGATATTTTGATGCAAAACAAAAAAAAATTTATTGGTGGAAAGATGTTTGAAATGAGGATTGCATGCGATTTGGGCCGTTTTTAGAACGCAGATTGTCGTTAAACTTAGAATAACGCAGTTTGTAATTGAAATCCTTCTTTGAAATGTGGTTTTGTTGTTAAACAATAAAATTCAAAACGGGAAAAAGTTGTTTAGAAAAATTTTTGCTAATAAACTTAGAAATAGCTGCCAAAGTTATTTTCAGTTAAAGTCATCATTACAAAAATTTGTCGGAAAAACTTTTTCTAGGTTAGTGTTTTGGTCTTTCTTATAAAATAAGATATACTTTCAGTTACTTTTTCACGGAAAAAGTAACTGAACTTAAACCATATTTATTTCAACATATGTTTGTCTAATTTTTATTTTTAAACTTCAAAATAATTCTTTCAACCTTTAATTCAACAATGAAAAATTTTTTTTTCCTTATTTTTTTTAAATTATTTTTATTTTATTAAAGAGTATTTTGCCAAATATTTGAAAAATAGATGTTAAATTCAAATATAAACATTTATTTATATCTCAAAGTAAAAAATTCAAAACCTGATCCACAATTTCTGAGTTTTTTTTTTAATTTTTTTAGTGCAATTAAACTTTATAAAATTTTGTATAATTAGATATCATGTCAGATATAATTATATATAAAATTAATACAGTTTTCTATTAACTTTGTTTTATATTTTGATATAAGATTGTTTATAGAAGCTTATACGCCATTATAATTAATTATGTACAAACTATATCGCAGATCACTTAATATATGGCTGGAGACCAAATCGCATATGATTATATATAACGTCATGTCAAACATATTTATAAAACCAAAGTGTTAATATGGTTATATAAAGCCACGCATATCAACATTTATAATTATATCAAATCATATAAGATTATTTGAAAACTTTTTTAGTCGGGTATTTAAAAAAATCCATTTTGATCAAGTTTTTACTAAATATTTATTTATTTGCAACTGTTAACTTATAATTTTAAATTACAAGGCAACAAAAGGGGTAGAGGCTCTAGCAACGAATGCCCTATGCCTCACTGATTAAGATCCTAACAAGAGGTTTATACGATTATAAATATAAACAACGCTAGTCTATTTGCTTAAATCACTCAGAAGATTTTAGCAAAGGGTTGAATAAATAGTAGGCGATATACTCATTAAACCTTCACATGTGGTTTTTCGCTTGGGCTCGTTAATAAATAGTTAGTAGATATAAATGTATAAGGATTTCTGCTGGAAATTATAGAGAAGCTAATTATATTAAATTGAGGAAAGTATGAAAGTTCTTTTTTTTAAATATAAGTTTTTGATATATGTAAGTATTATTATCAACTTTACATTTAAGTTGTTTTTTAAATGTTCCTTAG
Organism: Leucophora obtusa; assembly: GCA_949987735.1. NCBI lineage: Eukaryota > Metazoa > Arthropoda > Insecta > Diptera > Anthomyiidae > Leucophora > Leucophora obtusa. The sequence goes on from OX465299.1 coordinate 112,687,245, forward strand.
ATAATATATAAATGTTGCTGTCTCATCTTTTTTTGTAAGTTTTTATCCGTATTTGGTTGTTCTTCTATTCATTTCACTTGATTGATTACTTTTTGTCCTCTTTATTAATCCAATTCCTTTGTTTTTGATCATCTCTTTCACGTTTTGAAATCATTTTTTCGTATTTATTTTTCCGTTATAATAGCTATTTTGTTAGACTGTACAGAAGATATGCAGTACCAGTGTTTAAAAACAACCCAGTGTAGAAGCGGTAATGACATATCATTATTTTTTGGACTTCCAGTAATGACACCCACTTATCCTCTGCATTATTTTAAAACATATAATAATGAGTTACTGATAATGACTTATTTTTATCATTATTTCAACTAGAAAATAATTTTCTGGATTTTTTTTTTAATTTTTTGAAATCTATTTTTATACTCAATATTTTTAAAACACTGGTAAGGATATATGTAACCACTTATTTTTTGATTTTTTTATATGTTGGTGACAACTAAGCTTGTTGTGTGCAGCAGGTCAATTATGTTTTTATCTATAGCTCAGATGGTAGAGCTATTGACTGGCAATCTGTAGACCCAGGTTCGATTCCCGCACCAGCAAATTTTATTTAAAAAAAAAAAAAAAAATACAATAGAGCAATTCCATATGAAAGCGATCACCTTTTGGACGACCCCTCTCCGATTCTAAAATAAATAGTCTCAATCGATTGCCCAGCAAAAAATAATGTACCTACATATTATTTTTTTTTTTTATAGTGACTGGTTTAGTGGTGGTGTACACCACTGTCATGTGACAAAATTGAAGAATTCTTCATAAGGGACCTCACTAAAGCGAACGCAACGAGTGATAGCTCGTTGGAAAGGTATTGAATCAGGCTTTAATTGAAAAATAAAATTTTCCTAATTTTTCTCAGAAATTTACCTTTTTTCCCATGAAAATTAAATTTTCCCATGAAAATTAAATTTTCCGATTTTCCACAGAAGCTCCTAAATTTTCCGGCTATTTTTTTTTTTTTTGGATTCCTCATAATTTTTGTTTAAGAATCAGCAATAAAAAAATGGGCCCCGACTCCTTGTTTGGACAGGAGAGGAGCATTTAAGAGACCACCTTGTTCTCATTGTTTTTATATTTTTTATAATTGAATTATTTGTAATTATTTAACATTGTTTTATTTTATTATTAAAAATACATTTTAAAAATTATTTTACAGTTAAAAATACATTTATGAAGAAAAAATCTTTCTTATTTTGCTGCTTATACTTAATTACAATATTTATTAAAAATTTCAATTGTCTTGGCATCATTATAAAATTAAAGTAACTTTAAATTTAGCACGTCGGCAGACGAAGAGTACCGCTTGACATTAATTGACATATCAGAAATATTTGGTATGAAGCAATGAAACTTTTGCGTTCCAGTTATAGTTTTGACATTATTATATCTGTTTTGAATTCGTCACTCCATGGCATCGTGTTCTTTTTGAGTGCATAAAACTGTGTTAATGGCAATTTCCTTGCTTTGAATCCACGAAAACAAATGTTGTACATTTTAGATCTGGTCAGTATATGGCCTTTGCAAACTTGCCTTAGTCGCCATGCGTTTTAGGGTTCCCCCTAACGCATCGCATGGGCCCTTACCGTGGGACGTCGCAAAAAAGTGCCACTCGACCTTGCAGTTTTGTTCTTCTTCAATTATGCAAAGATTGTAAAAATTTTTTTTATTCTTGTACTGAGAAGCCGCGCCGTCTGAGAAAAACGTTACTTTGTCGATTGCATCGAATTTTGATCTTAAGAATTCAAACAGTTTCATTTGAAATAAATAAACGGACACATAATTATGAGCTAAACTCTCCGCGACAACAACAAGGCTTACGGTCTGTAGTTCGTTATCTTCGTTTTTGAAATAAACGCAAAAAGGATGCACCGTGCACTGGTCGTTTGCCCAGTGATAAGCCTGAATTTCATCCTGAACGAGAAAAGTGTAATTCTCGGCAAAGTCGCTTATCACAATGAATTCATTTTGGGCTAATTTCTCCTTACTTTCCTTTAGAAATTTCGATTGCATCTCGGATATGAAATGGTGCGCCTTCAGTTCATTCAACTTGAATCCGAATTCCTCGATGAATTCCGGAATCTGCTTTACCACGGTCTCAAGGGAACATCTGCCGCTGCTAATTATCCACTGTTTGAAATGCACCTCCTGAATTAACAGCTGTTCAAACTTTTCCGCCAAATATTGCTCTAGCTCGTCAATCTTCGGACAATTGTCGCATTTGGACAGATGACAATTTTCCGTGGGGTATGCGCACAACGACTTCGACAGGAGGTCCCTATATGTTTCAATTTCACCGTGAAATACTTTCAATTTCTTGCATGGAAAGAACATTAATTTGATGTTTTGATGAAACATGCAAACGCAGACTGAATGCGTTCCGTGCCTGTCTAATGCCAGCACGCATTCTTTTGTTCGTAGGATGGCAAACTTAGAAAATCCCACTTTTTCTGCTGGGTATTTCTCTTTGAACTGATGGTATGCTTCGGATAGATGACATAATAATAATCTGCGCTGCTTGTGTACTTTTTCTCTATCTTCACGTGTGATAACATAGTCACGTGTACCTGGGCAGGCGCGGCTGTTGTCATCATTGCAGTAAAAATCTTGAATCAATTTCACGGTTGCTTCGCTGAGGGTCCTTGAGCCAAATTTCTTGGTGGGAGTCGCCAATATGCCCTTCTGTCGAACTAATTCTTTGCTTCTTCTCGCGATGTAAAAAGATGTTTGAAACTGTTCAGAAATCTTGCGTATAGACCATGATTGAGGCAGCACAGATAAAATGAGATATTTCTCCGGAAAAGTGGTCGCTAAATTGAATTTTCTTTTCAACTGCTCAATCATTTGTTTGCCGTCATCAACGTCATCTGCTTGACTGCATTCGTTATCAGAGCCTTCATCAAATATTGTCGCGATTGCACTCATAACCTTGCCTTTTTTCTCTTTCCTGTATTTTTCACTTCGCAACTTTCTTTTTGTAATAGGCGATTCACCTAAAGTGGTAATAGCCTCATTCAAAGGACTTAAAGACATATTGACCATCGGAATGTCTGCCTCACTATCAGATGAAACATTTTGTTCAATTGTCATTTCACTCTCGGATTGTGGTTGCATTTGTTTCAATGCATTTGCTTGTTGAGACAAATCGATTTTACACTTGGGGCAAATGAATTCTGCTTCTTCACCGTATTGTATATTTAATTCATTCATGTATCGCTTCGAAACACCAGTTAATTTTAATACTTTTATCTTTTTCGAACGATGTCCACTCTTGTTAAACGGATTGCAGCAAAATTTATTCATTTTACTTTAAATTGTCTTTACAGCTTCCCTCTTTACTTTACAAAAAAAAACACTTTAACACTTTTACGTTTAGTATTCAACTAAAATTTGACTCAGAGTGTGTGAAGTATTTATATTTATTTTTTGGTAAAAAATAGGTAAAAAAAAATAAGCGATATTTGCTTTTCTTTAATAGGAAAATTTGCGTGAACTACTGGTCATAAAATGTTTTTTAAAGAGGGACTTAATTGGTTACTGCCAATAAGCCGACCACAGGTCATAAAATGTTTTGTAAATTTTTTAAATTACCAGGTAATAAATATTTCGCCATATTTATGGAAAATCCGTGTTTTATGACTTCCCAGGTAGAAAAATACAAACGGCACAATGTTGGCCCGGTATTGGAAGCGGTAGTACATGTACTGGCAATGCGTCGGATTTTTAACTTTCACTGTACTGCCATGTTGTCGAAATGATAACACCAATAAACGCTTGGCCGTAGTTATTTCCCAACGTTGGCGCAGGCTTGGGATTTTATTTTTTTTGGTATTATCCCAGTACATTTAATAACAAATTTAGTAGTTTGCTAGAACTTTACTGTCCTCTTAGTGTACATCACAGATTTGTTTTTTTTTTTTTTTTTGGCAATGTCTTGAGACTGGATGGAATTTCTTCAAATGTATTCTTTCGAAACTTTACTAGAAGAAAATGGCCATGTCTCTCTTACATAAATAATTGTGTACTAGATGTAAAAATACGTAAAATTTATAAAATTGTTAATTTTAATAAATTAAAAAAAGCTTGTTAATTTTCAGAAAACAGTACTGGCAAAGCACGTTCTAAGTAGTACCGGCATTTCGTAAAAAACAGTGCTCTCCCAGTTCTGCTTTTGTTGTAACGTCGGCAATTTCTACCTGGGTTGTTTCTGCAAGTGTCATTTTAGGCGAAATATTTATTACCTGGTAATTTAAAAATTTTACAAAACATTTTATGACCTGTAGCCTCAGTCGGGTTTGGTGTGCCATTACATGCCACTGCTGCTATTATCCATGGATTTATGGCCGATCTTGTGAAGGCAGGCAGACCATATTCACTACACACTCAACTTGGGGCTCTTAAAAAAAATTGATTTTTTCTTCATAAATGTATTTTTAACTGTAAAATAATTTTTAAAATGTATTTTTAATAACAAAATAAAATAATGTTAAATAATTACAAATAATTCAATTATAAAAAATATAAAAACAATGAGAACAAGGTGGTCTCTTAAATGCTCCTCTCCTGTCCAAACAAGGAGTCGGGGCCCATTTTTTTATTGCTGATTCTTAAAGCAAAAATTATGAGGAATCCAAAAAAAAAAAATTAGCCGGAAAATTTAGGAGCTTCTGTGGAAAATCGGAAAATTTAATTTTCATGGGAAAATTTAATTTTCATGGGAAAATTTAATTTTCATGGGAAAAAAGGTAAATTTCTGAGAAAAATTAGGAAAATTTTATTTTTCAATTAAAGCCTGATTCAATACCTTTCCAACGAGCTATCACTCGTTGCGATCGCTTTATTGAAACAACTTTCAATGAGGTCCCTTATGAAGAATTCTTCAATTTTGTCACATGACAGTGGTGTACACCACCACTAAACCAGTCACTATAAAAAAAAAAAAAAATATGTAGGTACATTATTTTTTGCTGGGCAATCGATTGAGACTATTTATTTTAAAATCGGAGAGGGGTCGTCCAAAAATTTGCCAATTTTGATCGTTTTCATATGGAATTGCTCAATAAAAAATATTTTTTTTAATATAATTTATTTTTTTGAAATTCTATTTTTAGACTCATTATTTTTGTCAGTACTGGTAAGTACATAGGTAACGATATATTTTTTGATTTTTCGTATGCTGGTGTGTAACCATAACTCATTATTTTTCGCGACATCGCCATATAAAGGTAATAAGAAATATAATAACAAAAGTAACTAGTTACCATTACCAAGTATGTAGTTACATAACCACATATCTGGTAATAATTTTCTACACTGGGAAGTTCAAAAAAAATTTGCCTCAACTTGCTTAAAAGAGTTTACACTTTCATATTCAACCATTAACTACCCAAGAAACATTTTTACGGACTCTCCGGCACGAAACATTAACGGACCATATAAATGGTTTTTCGAACACAATACGTTTTAACTCCGTATTGGTGCATCCGTTTCCGTACCCTTAAATACGGATTTCATCGGTTTGTTTACAAAATAAAAAAATATATTTTTGTAAAGTCGGTGAAAATATTATTATAATGGGAATATATGGAGAATATGCAATAGAGGGAATTCTTTCTATCACACCATTAATCAAACAACATCAAGTAACAAGGTAATATTTATGAAACTTAATGTTTCACAATGTTTTGTGTATAACATGTGAGAATTTGCATCGTGTACACAATCAATTAAACCATAACTAATTTATTGTCTCTTTTCCATATAGATGTTGGATTTTACTCCGGGTCCCTAAGTGCTGGGTAGATAGGTAAAGCGAGCTGGATGTGCTAAATATTGTAATTATAAATAATAATTATTAATGAATTTATAAAAAAGATAAAAAAGTACTTTGTATTGAAAATAATAAACATATGGTATATTTTTGTTGAAAAAATCGGTAGGATACGGACAAGGAAATACTCCGTTATTACACGACATAACGGTCCGGAAACGGTCCCTCATTGACGGACTTTCAGCGGACTAGTCCGTTTTTTACATGACATAATTGACGGACTTTAAACGGACTTGTCCGTTTTTAACACGACATACCGGTCCGTAAACGGTCCGTCATTGACGGATTTTAAACGGATTCGAATCAGTTTCGATGTTCCTTATGATCCGTTTTCTGGTACGTATACGGAGTTGGATTCCGTTTATGACGGAGCGAAAACGGTGCATAAACGGAACGAATTGTTTCTTGGGTAGCTTATTTCGTTCTAACTGTGTAAGTAAATTTCAAATACACATACAGTCATCATTTACATTTTTAAAGTTTTCAAACTAAGCGCAGCGTAACTGTGTTAGTTCAGCAATGAATAAAATTGTGTTTCTTCTGCTTGCTGCGTTTTGAGTTACAGGTTAATGTGTTTTTACTTGACTGAGTAACGAAAAAAAAAAACTGGATAGCAGACTGTGAATGGCAGACTAGATAGCAGACTGGGGATAGCAAACTATGTAGTTGGAACTTAAAGAGTTTTGTATATACAATTAAACTTATCACATTTCCTACTTTTATTTATAATTTTGTTTTTGTTAATTAATTTATATACCCAACAAACAATGATTCTAGCCTTTGAGAAATATTAAGATTTTCATCTTTTTCATTTTCATATTAAATGTATTTTTCGAATCATTCTATATAAAACAAATTGAATAATAGCCGTTTTTTCTAATCACTTGGATTTAATAAATCCAAAAAGTATTTCCAAAGGTGCTCAACAGATGGGGTTAGATTCTTCCTATTTTAAAAAAATTTTCTGTCCGACACTTCTTTCACCCTAATTTTTATTACCGAATTCGATGATGAAGGATTCTACTTAAACTTTTAATTTATAATTATATTTTACATAAAACAGCGATAAACAGTCTGCCTTTTCAGTTTTATCACTTCAATTTATATTTTTACACAATTGAAAAATTCCATTGCAATATTTAATATTCACTAATTGGATTTAATTAAACTACTTACTGTAGAGTGAAAAATTGCCATTTCTATTTGAGCTATTTCTCCATGTCCAAGATGAAAAATATGTATTTGGTGAGGTGTAGTTTTTTTTTTCTAAACATATTTCATAAAAAAAATTTAAGAAAACCTTTTATTTGTTAGTTTTTCAATTTTTTTGTTTCTCTTTTAATTTTCATTCGTATTTTTTTCTGACATTAAATTAATAGGATGTTTCATATATTTGTGCTTTTAGTGTGGATTTATTAAATCCAGCTTTTTCTGGATTTAATAAATCCATTTTTTGTATGAAAAATCCTAAATCCAGGTGATTAAAAAACACGCTAAATATTATAAAACAGTTTGGGATATATAATAGAAATTGATTGATAAAATATTTAATTTTTCAATTTTGCTCCACTTTATTTCTCGAGTCTCTTTCTAACAAAAGTTAATGGTTTGATATTTATTATTGATATGTAATCATTTTCGATTCGCAGTGTATAATTTTTTGTTCTTTCGAATTTTATTCTTTATTTTACTTGAACAAAATTATATTCCTAGTTGTTATCGAATCGCTTTCTAACTAGAATAACATTTGATAATCAGCTTGAAAATGATTTGAGAAACAAATTCTAATTCAGTGTTTTTCTAATAAAAATAAACAAATAAAAAATTGTTATGAAAGATGTCTTTCAAATAAAAAAAATAGATAAACAAAACATTTACCGTTGAAACCCGCGATATAATACATTTATATGGCCAACAATTAAAGTTTTATATTTGTGAAACACAATGTAAGTATCAAAACTTTAAATGCCCTCATAGTATATTTAAAAACTAATAAATTTCCGATACAATTTTAGTAGCATTTGGTTACTTTATAGACCTTAGAAGATGCTGATTATGGTTACAGATCGAAGAAACTTCAATGATTGTATCTACTTCCTGTCCAATCCTAATGGAAATGAAATTGCGGAACTCATGTAAGTAAATTGTAAAAAAAATATTTGAAAGGTAATACATTGTCACCGTGCCTCAGAAAATAGCTATTTGTTTTTAGAAATTATTTGTGGAACAGCTAAATTAGGGCTTTATTTTGTGGCTTGTCTTATTTTGTGTCTTTCTAAAAACCTCCGCAAAAAGCGAAAATAAATCAGTTTTGTAGGTATCCTCACAAAAAAGTTTTCGACAAATAGCTATTTTTTAAGGCGCAACGGCGATATGTATAGAAAATTTCGTCAATACTAGGGGTCCGGATATTTTAACGAATTCGATCATTTTAACGAACTTTTTTATTCTAGTGTATAGTACTCATAATCCGGATTGCCTGCATTTTTTCAATCCGTATCAAATGCAAATTGCTTCTATTATACTTTAATTATTCACGTAACTATTGATAACCGTGGTTTAATCTGAACAAAAAGGCAGCACCTGAATTAAATTGAAAACAATATTGCTCAATTTCGGCAATTTTTGGTATGTTATTTATAAATATAAAGGATTTACTATCGCAAATTGGGGTGTAGAAATCTCTTAAAAATTACCGCGTAAATCGAGTTTTGTTTGTGATTCAATTAATACAAGATTTTGGACTCTTAAGAAAACTTAGACTTTGAAATAAAAAATATAGACAATTTTTAAAGCAGTCATATTTGACCTGAAAGAGTCGTCCCGGTTCTAAAGTTAAGCACCAATTTCCAAAAACACGTACGTGACCCAAGTTATATATAAGGAAACATTTACAGGAATATCTTCGGTGTGGTTTACTACGATTTGGATGGAATTTGGATATGTTGTACAGGAAAGAAAACTAATTGACCCGAGTTTTCTATCGGCCCAATTTCACATTTAGATGTTTAAAACTGCCGTTCTTTATCGTAAAAGTCCAAAATATTGTCTAGGCCTGAAATTTAGCCAAGTAAACCAATAATAAAACTGGGATCTTATAACTGCCCTATTAAAAAAATTATATGTTTTTTGATATAATATTGTATATAAAAATATCCGAAAAATGAGAACATCTAATTGTATCAAATTAGATCGTATTATGATCATATTAGATCTAATTTGACACAATTAGATCTAATATCGTTTGATACAATTTTATTCGGATTTTGTCCTCATGCAAACGTATCGAATATAATATAATCATATCCAACTAGATATAATGGTATATAATTCGATACAATTATACATAATTATATAAGGCATATGTAACTATATATAGGTCTATATATAATTGGATATTGTAATATGTTTTGCTATATATTGTGCAATATATAACAAGATATAGTTATATATTTAGTATATAATTTCGTAAACTTTAATATAACTATATCCTGGTATATATGTTCCAATATATAATTATAAAAAATTTTATATGATAATATATGACTATATCAAAACTTTTTTACTTGGGTAGAATAAAAATCCAGAACACATATATTGCCACAAAAAAAATTAATTTCTGTAACGTAGATCTAATTTAAATCGTAATTTTTATACTTACTTGTGTTGCATAACTACCCAGTCAGAAAAATACAAACGGGAAAGCGATGGCAAAGCACTTTAACAGGTGGTACAAGTACTGGCAAAAAGTGCTTTCCCATTCCCAAAATGATAACATCATTAGACAAAAGGACTGGCTGTTCAAAAAGCGCCGGAATAGCACTGGAGAATCACAATTTTTGAACGTTGGCAAAACGCTGGTAAAACCAATAAATAGGTGGTCTGGAAATATATTTTCAAAAATAAAATTTAAAAAAAGTTCATATGTATTTTTTTTTGGTTCTGCCGTGATTTAAACCCAGGCCGTCAGATTGGCAGACGATTGCTCTACCCACTGAACTAACGAGACATATAATATTTGATGGCTAAACACACAAATAAGTGATAAGAGCTGGACAACTACTGGCTGTGCTAAAATGCTAGCACTGGTAAACAGTTTTTTGGATATAATATGCTAGCGTTAGGAGTGGAAAAAAAGTTGGTCTTACGGGAGCTTGTACACAAACAAAAGAGATAATTTTATAGAACAAAAAAATTTTTCAATTAAAAAAAAATCAAAAAAAATTTTTTGCTTGCAAACGGATATGAAATCGGAACCTCCTGACTACAAACCTTTTTTGACGAAGCGTCAGCGTTTTTATAAAATCATTGGTCTACCAGTGAATTGGTTTTTGTACCACTGGTAGCACTGGATAACCACCGGTTGCAAACCTTGGCATATCACTCTTAGACCATTCTTCGCCAGTGTTTTTTTATAAACCACCGACATTTTTGTAAAACAAATAGTGGAAAAACGCTTTTTGCAAACGCTGGCCAAGCATCCCAAATGAGTGTTCTCCCAGTCATTTATTTTCAAGACCGTGGTTACCCAGTGGTATGCCAGTGCTTGATTTTTTGTACCCCTGGCGATTTCTGATTGGGTATAGATGCACTTTCAGAAAAATTGATTTTAAAATTAAAAACATTTTCGTAAAAAATTAAATAAAATAATCTATCTGATTTCGGATAATACCAAAAATCACGTTTGCCACCCACTAATGCCCACCAATTTTGTTACCACGTGTTCATTAATTGCCCTTCAAACACGAATTTTTGCTTTTTTAGATCAAAAACTCTTTGATGCTATCGATTTTATGGAAAAAATTTACATAATAAAATTCCGTTGGTATTCTACAATACATTCGGCTTTTATCCGGAAAATATATCGGTCATTCTATAGCTTTAAGTGCCTATGCATAATAATTTGAAAACCTTATAACACATTTATAAAATGAATTTTTTATGGAAAATTTGATTTAGAAGTCACTTACATATTTTAAAAGTGATTATGCATATGACCCATAGTATTTTCAGTTTGAAAGCATCCCTGAATAAGCAGAGTAGGAAAATAAACTCTAACGAACCGTACTTTTAGGGTTGCATACCACACATCGCGAACACAGTACACAACCATATTGGTTGCCTTTAAAACACATACGCTATTCTCTCCCATTATTGCTTGTGTTTCTACACACAACCCGAATTCGGTACGCTACGGGGTGTGAATATGTGTTGAAAGTACCGTACATAATCGTAGCGTTTGCGTTCATCAGACAATCGTAGTGTACCGCATTCGGTTGTGTACAAACACACAACCGCCAAAACGATAGATACGGTATGTGTTCCTTAGACGTACCCTCCCCTACATGTTGTGTACAGTTAATTTTCCTGCCAATATTAATTTCAAATAATAATATCCTACTACACACACAGAACAGAATCGTTGCGACAACCGAATTTGTAGCCAACCGAATTTTAGTAGCCACATGTACTATCTTTCGGTTGCAGCTATCGACATTTACAGTTACACCTACTATGCGGATAATATATAAAAAAGTTGTTACAACCGAATAAATATAGTAATACCTGATCAAATTTAACATTTAGTATATCCAACCGAATTTATTTAGCCATACCAACCCAACTAAATAGAACACCGTTTCCATATTTATTTTTTATTTTTTTATTAATTAATTAGTAAAATATTACAAAAATAGATAAGTATTACAAAACTTAATAAAATAAGAAAACACTCAAATTTAGAAAACTTATGAGGCCTTTTTCACAAAGAAAACTTGGAATTTTTACCTGTAAAACTAACAGAATTTTTCTATACCATAAACTCCTATAAATCTGATTTCTTTTAAAAAAGTAATCGTATTCTGGTAAAATTTCCTCTGAACCTGATAGTTTTTTTTATTGGGAAAATTTCTCACGATCTCTCGTTTTGTAGGTTCCTTAAAATCTGGTTTCTTTCAGAAAAATATCCTCAGAACAGCCAGGAAATAATAATTGAATTTTTCGAAAAAGTTTACTATTGTAGCAACACTGGAAAATAAAAGAAAAAATTAATTATTAAGTGTAAAAATTTTTTTGTTTACACAAATTACCTTTAAGGGGGTTAAATACTGTAACAACAGCATTTTAAAGGGCACGGTTGTCAAAAATTCAATTGACAATATTTTTAATATTTTATTCCTTCATTTAAAAATCATGTTATTGTAGTATTTTTAAAAATATCAATTTTATATTTCCCCAGCCACAATCGCCAGAGTTGCCACTTCATTACTGGCTTTTTTTAAAAAAGGCAAAATCGGCTGCCACTGTGCAGCCTTCATTAATTATCGAAAAATAAAAATGTAAAGTGACTCTTAATACCAGATAAATTCTCTAGTCCTTGTCGTGGCCCGATTTTTATTTTTAAAATATTTTTTTTAACAAAGTTGCCACACAAACTTAGAAATTCCAAAAAAGGCAAGAAAAAACACATTTGCTTCGGAACATAAAATTTATTTGACCAAAATTCAAAAAAGGGCCACGATAGGGACTAGAGTTTTTTGTTGCCTATGAAAGAAAAAAACCCAGATCGAAATCGGTTCACCCGCCTTGGCTGTACAGTGGCAGCCGATTTTGAACTCAGGGTTGTGGGAAAACGCGTTTAAAGTTTTAAATTAATTTTACGCTAAATTTCAAAAAACCGTGTATGAACAAAATTTATATCTCGCAGTTTTCTACATATGCACCAAATTTGAGAAGAATCGGACAAAGAGTATTTTATATATTAAGCCAAATATTCTTAAAAACGATGGTAGAGAATTTATTAAACATTTCATTTCGGTCAAAATCGTTCGTTTCGTACATTTTTTTATTTGTTTTGTATTTGCTTTTTATTTTTTATATACATTGATTACTTGTATGGCTTATAAAAAGCGATCAGTATCTGCCTCATATAACGTGCCTTCGCCTACCATCGAGGAATCGTCATTGGATTTTCTTTAAAGACTGCGTGCAATTTTTGCATCTTTTGATGTAGTTTTTTCCTTTTTGTTCTGCTGTATTACTTACGCGAAATAAGATTTATAACAAAGACAATAATAAACGAGTAAAAATGTTAAAGTCGGGCATGCCGACTATACAATACCCTACACCAGTCTGGGTAAAAGCCAATTAATGTTTGGATCCGAAATTCGAATGGGTTAAAATGGGGCTTGTGTCAAAATTTTCTATAATCTGAGTCAGCGCACCAAATTTCATTAAAATATCTTAATATTTGCTATCTGCAGTTTGTAACCAAGCCAATTTTGGGGGGACCCTTATATGGGCACTAGGTCTATATCTTTATATTTGCGACCTGCAGCTTATAAACAATATAATTTTGGGGGGACGCTTATATGGGCACTAGGTCTAAACATATACCGATGTTCACCTAAATCAATAGGCTTCGTCCTTGAGCCAACATAGGTCTGTGTATCAAATTTCATCAAAATATCTTAATATTTGCGACCTGCAGCGTATAAACAATATAATTTTGGGGGGACGCTTATATGGGCACTAGGTCTAAACATATACCGATATTCACCTAAATCAATAGGCTTCGTCCTTGGGCCAACATAGGTCTGTGTATCAAATTTCATCAAAATATCTTAATATTTGCGACCTGCAGCGTATAAACAATATCATTTTGGGGGGACCCTTATATGGGCACTAGGTCTAAACATGGACCGATGTTCACCAAAATCAATAGGCTTCGTCCTTGGGCCAACATAGGTCTGTGTATCAAATTTCATCAAAATATCTTAATATTTGCGCCCTGCAGCGTATAAACAATATAATTTTGGGGGGACCCTTATATGGGCACTAGGTCTAAACATGGACCGATATTCACCAAAATCAATAGGCTTCGTCCTTGGGCCAACATAGGTCTGTGTATCAAATTTCATCAAAATATCTTAATATTTGCGCCCTGCAGCGTATAAACAATATAATTTTGATAGGACCCTTATATGGGCACTAAATCTAAACAAGGACCGATGTTCACCGAAATCAATAGGCGTCGTGCTTGGGCCGACATAAGTCGGTGTACCAAGTTTCATCAAAATATCTTAATATTTGCGACCTGTAGAGTGCGCACAAAAATACATGGACAGACGGACAAACGGACATCGTTAAATCGTAATAAAAAAAAATTCTAGGCCGATCGGTATACTATAAGGTGGGTCTAGGACCAATATTTTTTGGTGTTACAAACATCAGCACAAACTTATAATACCCTGACCACATAGTGGTGTAGGGTATAAAAACACATCCAAAAAATTTTGTGTACAAATTTAATGCATAGAATATTACTTTGTGACTAAAATATATTTTACAAAAAAACATGTGGAAATTTTATTTCTTCCAATTTTTAATTGATATTTTCTGAGCATATACTGAAGAGTATACTCTATCCAAATAAAATATAAAAAAATTCGAAAACAAGATTTTTCCTACAGTCGATACTCCACTTAATATAATACATAATAATTCCACCTAAATTCATCAATTATTTGCTTTTGTTGTATTTGATATTTTTTTATTTTTGACAATTAATTTGAATTTACTTAACGTCTTTCGGTTGTATTTGATTTTCGACTCTAAGTTTCGATTCGATCCGACGACTCTAAGTGGACCCAAAATTGAGTTGAATAATAAGACAAGGTTTTATTCGGCATCGGCAGTGCTCTCCTCAATCGCTTCACCCACGTCCTCAGCTTTGTCATCAATTCCTTCCATAACCTCAACCTCACCTTCATCACTCGATTCTGTATATTGGCCGGCTGCAAAAAGTTTAAAATGTGTTATGTATTACGTAAATCAATAAGATAGAAAATGACATAAAGCCAAATACGAACCACTATCTTTCGACTTGGACATTTCTTCAAACTTCCGCTTTCTCTGCTTCTCTTTCTCCTTTCGTTCCGATGCTCTTTTTTCTCGCAGAAATAAAACCATATCGCAGCCAATCATGCATCCCGGGCGTCCTGGTTGTCGATGTCGAATGAAAAACTTCTTATCTTCTTCAATTCGAATGGTTTTTAGGGCATCTGCAGTCGCAATATCAAACAAATTGTCCAGATCGTTGGTAAATGCAAGATCCTTTTGTTTCCAAGCCACAGATATCTTGCTAGCGGGCACTTTTTGTATATCTTTCTATGTATTCTACAATTTCAAAAATTTCTCCGCGCATCTTGTTCCGTATCGTGTTGGAATTCGTGCTTGTTGCCAGAAAATATACACTGCATCGAGCGTTAATTTTGCACTTTCCTTTGCGTCGAGTTTCACAAAACGCATGTTATGAAAGAAGACCTGTAGGACTTGCCTATTGGACGGCAGTTTGACACCGGTTATCTGATGCGCTGTTCTGCCCACTAAGTCTATGTTGTAGAGCGATTGAACGGTTTGACACGTTTCTACCGAGGAAATGGCTGATGCAGAAGCCGATGCAGATTTTGATGTTGATGGTTATGACATTATAATTGTAACAACCTATAAACTCACCCAAAATAATAACAATTATAATTTGGTTTACAACAATTAACTTTGGTACTTTATTAATTTGATTTACTTCTTTAGCACAATTAAGTAACACACTGGTTGGCTGTTCTCATACGACTGACTCAAAACCAGTGTTGCCAACTCTTGAAGGCAGGAAAGCAGCGTGAGCATTGTGAAAACGGGTAAAAAGGGTAAAAATTTACCAAAAATGGGCTAAAAAAGCACGATATTAATTTTTTGAAAAATTTAAGTCAAGAATTTAAACACATTTTATAGCTTTGTAAAATTGTGTAAAAAGGGTTCAAAAAATAACCAAAAAGGGGTAAAAAAGCACCAAATTAATATTTCAAAATTTTCATGTTTAAATATAACGAAGTTGCTATTTAAAATTGTACTACAAACATTGTGAAAAAAATGAATTTTTTGTATAGTTCGTATAATTTGTTCAACTTTGACAGAAAATTTAAGAAAAATTTAAAAAAACGAGAACAAATACCAAAAATATAAACTGTACAAAAAGCACTAAAAGCACTGCCAGAAATCTGAAAAAGCACTGTAATTACCCGCTTTTTTTTAAAAGGGCATTTGTAAAAAATCACCGGGTATGGGAAGGAAAAAAGCACCAAAAAATACCCGAAAAGCACTGAAATGGCAACACTGCTCAAAACGTCTACTCATTCGTTTGACAGTTGTTCTCTCGTTATTGGCCTGGTTGTGTGTGTGTGTGTGTGTCTCGACACGGGTTGCCACAATAATTAAATAAGATCACGGTATTTTGCAGGAAAATGTACATAATAACTAATTCAGAAGTAAGCAGCAACGCAGTTATGCTAAATAACAATGCCACTAGAGATGTGCGCGTGACGTAATTTTTCCGCGTCACGCGTGTTTCACGTGCAATTTATTGGAGAATAACATAAAAATAAGAAAATTACAAAATATTGACAAAACTGTTACCAAAATTGAGTTTTTTCCAAAAATGCCGAATAAAGTTCCTAATGTCTTATAATAAAACCTTGTCTTATTATTCAACTCAATTTTGGGTCTACTTAGAGTCGTCGGATCGAGCCCAAATTTTACATGGAGCATTGCGGCATAAAATGGAAATTTTGAACGTTGGCAAAACGCTGGCAAAACCAATAAATTGGTGGTCTGGAAATATATTTTCCAAAATTAAATTTAAAAAAAGTTCATATGTATTTTTTTGGTTCTGCCGTGATTTGAACCCAGGCCGTCAGATTGGCAGACGATTGCTCTACCAACTGAGCTAACGAGATATATAATATTTGATAACTAAACACATAAATGAGTGATAATCGCTGGACAACTACTGGCTGTGCGAAAAACCTAGCACTGGCAAACAGTTTTTTTGAACTAATATGCCAGCGTTGGGAGAGCAAAAAATAAGTTGGTCTTAAAGGAGCTTTTCCACAAACAAAAAAATTGATTTTATAAAACAAAAATATTTCAAATTAAAAAAAAATAAAAAAAAATTTTTTGCTTGCAACCGGATTTGAACTCGGAATCTCCTGACTACAAACCTTTTTTAACGAAGCATCAGCATTTTTATAAAATCATTGCTCTACCAGTGAATTGGTTTTTGTACCACTGGTAGCATTGGCTAGGTAGCACTGGATAACCACTGGTTGCAAACCTTGGCATGTCACTCTTAGACCTTTCTTTGCCAGTGGTTTTTTTTTATAAACCACCGAAATTTTTGTAAAACAAATGCTGGAAAAACGCTTTTTGCAAGCGCTGACAAAGCGTCTTGGGATGACTCTTTTGGATGAGTGCTCTCCCCGTCATTTATTTTCAACACCATGGTTACCCAGTGGTATGCCAGTGCTTGATTTTTTGTACCACTGGCGATTTATGATTGGGTAATTTATAAGGTTTCCAGTTAGTTACCTTCACCAAATCTATATATGTGACAGCGCATAGAGAAAGGGACCTAAGGGTAAAAAAAATCAATTTTTTTTTTTGTGGACAACATCTGAGCATCGAATGAGACCGATCCCATGCTCTCCTGACCTTAGGTCCCTTTCTATCCTTAGGTCCCTTTCTATTTTTCGCGTCACATATATAAAAATAAGTGTACATTTTGATGTCACCACTAGGTAATACATTTTCCCGTCGCGGGATTCCCGGGAAATTAAACATTTTTCAGTTCCCGCATTACCGGGATTTTGTACCGGGAATCCCGGGATTTAAAAAATGCTATTTAAAACAATAAAGTTAATTATCTCAAATTTTCATATGCAAAATTTTCCAACATTTTGAAAATAATAAAAATTTTACACTGTCTTTTTCGTTTACTTACTAAAATTTGCTACTTTTACCACAACTGGAAAAATTAAAAAAGTAAACTAAATTTTACAATTGTAATAAAAGAAGAAAGATTTTTGAGTAAGCGAACACACTGATTAATTTCTGTACTTCATCCAGCATTTTAAGTGCCTTTTAGTAGCTCTTAAAACAGGCACTAAAACGAAATTGAAAAATATATTTTTTAAGAAACCCACTCAATTAAATAGTGTTTGTATAAAAAATTTTGAATCGCACATATTTGTCCATTGATTTTAAAAAATTTTCAAATAACCCAGTTAAAAAGGATCACACGTGATCATGTACTCTCATGTATGGAGTCATGTGTGAACATGTATGAACAAATATTAATATTGTATGAACATTAGTGTTATGACTTTTTGATTTTTTTTGCAAATACCAAATTTTACATGCCCTAGCCAAAAAGGCCATAAAAAAATATTAAGAAACGCAATCTTACTTTTTCGCTGCTGTCAAAAAAGTTCCCGCACCAATAGGGTTGAAATTTGGTTTATATTGTTTTAGTTTAATTAAAATATTCCTCCGAAGTTTTAAACAAATGAAATTCAAACGATGCGTATTAAAAGCTATTTACGGTAAATATTACGAAACCTTTTTGGAGGGACTTTTGGATACATTTTTTGTCGTGTACAATAATTCTTGTAATAATTCGTTATGTAAATTATGCAAAATCCCCGAGAAAAAATTTTTTTAGAAATTGCACTTGGTGCGGAAGGTTTTTTTGACAAAATGACCCGCAAACACGATTTTAATTATTAATTTAGTATTGCCTATCACGTGGTGATAGGTAAAATTTTTGTTCAAAATGAGTCATAACCCTAATGAACATGTACATCATATATGAAAGCATATACGAGATCATGTAGGTAAATCATGAGCAAATATATGGTAATATGCGGGGCCATATTTGAAGACATGTGACAATCATTCATGTATATGTATTCATATATTGTTACACATATGAAGACATGCGAAATACGTCGTCACTAGGGTTTTTCTTTTCCCGGACTTTTTCATTTCCCGGGACAGCGGGATTTTTTTCAGAATTTCCCGGGATCCCGGGAATTCCAGTTCGACATATGTTGCACTTGAAAAACTCGATTACTGTTTAAACACCGTCCGACAAAGTTCATCTTTTGTTTGTACCCATGAGAAAATGCACTTAATATATTCTGAAAGGATGGCTAAATATAAAATATGAATGTCTTCCACTTTTTCTAGAACAATTCGTTTAACAATTTAAATCGTGAATTAATATTTAGGTAATATATTTATATGAAAGGCCGTCTTAATTTTAAAAAACTCTTAGAAATATATTAATTAAATATTAATTCGCGGTTTAAACGGTTAAACCAATTGATGTAGAAAAAGTGAAAGACTTATCTTCATCCCCTTTTTCAGAATATATTGGAATTGTTAATGGGTGCAAAATTGTGTCGGACCAGTTTTATAGTCAGAAATAAGATCGATTTGTTGCTAAAATATTTCTTAAATATGAAATCCAAAAATTTCGATTTCTAGATATTTTATATATATTTTTCTATGCAGATTTTCAAAAGTATCCGTCTAGAATTATTTTTATAAAAAAGTTTAAAACTGAGTATTTTTCACACAAATTTTTAGGCAAATTCGCCTAAATCGTTTTATAAAAAAAGACACTACAACATTATTAAATAGTTTCTTAACTTTAAATGGTTTTCTTGAATAGACATTTTTTATGCCACAGCTACTTAAAAACAAATTATTTAGTTTTGGTATTTAGTTGCATTTTAAATTAACATATAAAAAATCCAAAATAATTTTAAAAAGCATCGTATTATTTTGAAAACAGTTAATATTTAAAAAATACAATATAAATAAAGGGATAACAATTGAACTTAAAATTAAATTATTTTAAATAAAAGAAACTCAAAATACTTGTCAATTGAAAATATGAAAACATTATAAATTTTTTAATTTTAATGTTTAGTTTTTTGGAGGTATTTGGAACTGAATTAATGATGTTGGATTTTTGAATAAGGCTGGTTTACACTATAAGATTTTCGGTACGACTTTACTTTAGTACACATGCAAAACATATAGGCAAGGTTGCAGAATTTTTCCGAAAATACAGTGTAAACCAGCCTATACAAATATTTATTTATTTGAACAAAGATCATTAAAAAAAAAAAATTCCGAAGTACATACAAGAATTTTTGTTAGTAAACTAAACCAAATTCAACTGGCATCTAAAAACAATTTGGCCTAATTCAGTTTATTAAATTTTAAATCGTATTTTTTTAATTTTAAATTATTTTGATCAAATTAATTTCAAAAAAAACAGTGCTTTAAATTTAAATAAAGCTTCCAAAATTGCAATAATATTAGCTAAAACTTCTGTAAAAGAATAAAAAAAATCCCGGGAAATCCCGAACAAAATTCCCGGGATTGCGGGATCCGAAAAAGGGCGGGATTCCCCTCCCGGGAATTCCCGGGACATAAACCCTAGTCGTCACATAAAATTTGAAGTATTGTAAGATATATAATTGTATATTTCTTAAATTTCTCGTTCCTAACTTTATCGTTCCTACATATATAATAGAATTTAACATGTAGATTTACCAGACGGGTTTCCCGGGCGGATTCTCAGATCGTTATATAACTTGGATATGTTGCAAAGGTAAAACAATAAATACACCCAGTACCAAATTATATAAAACACGCTTCTGTTGCTTCTATTTGAAAATACCTACATTGACTTACACTCACTTACGACTTTTGCCAACGTAAACGTTTTTAAAAAATTACCAACTGCAATAAAAAAAATTTGTACCATTTTCTAAAATCAAAAGAAACATTTTGTATAAAACGTTAATTAATTCTGTTTATGGTTCCTTTACGCATTAGTTTTACATTTTTTAAATGTATTTCATGTGTGTTTTGAAATTGTATGTAAATATTTATAATTATACCCTACACCACTATGTGGTCAGGGTATCATAAGTTTGTGCTGATGTTTGTAACACCAAAAAATATTGGTCCTAGACCCACCTTATAGTATACCGATCGGCTGAGACGATAGGCCAAAGGACGACGCCTATTGATTTTGGCGAACATCGGTCCATGTTTAGACCTAGTGCTAGGGTTGCCACATCGCAAAAGTCTAATAACTTGACACTTCGCAAAAAATAACTTGATTTAAAAAAAAAACTTGACAATAAAAAATTTAATGTGCGTATGTGTTATAATTTTTGAATACACTCGCCATTTTATTAAGATTCATAAAAAAAATTTCGGTTTTTTTTTGGAATTTTCGGGGCAAACTCGATAGTGCTACCAGCCATTGAAGTTTGGACATAAATTGACGAAATTGATTAGTGTTTTATTTTTTCTTTTGTAGCAACCCAATAAGCACATAGGTTTTAAAAATTCAAGTGCTTTAAATTTTGCTTGAAGTAAAGTATATTTCAAATTCTAGCACTTGTTTATTTAACAAAAATATTTCAAACTTGAATTTTTGTTTCCCTTTTGCTGGAGTATGCTATTGAAATAAAATGTAATAAAAGTTGAATTCAAGCCTTGAAACTGGAAAACAAGGCTGGAATTGAACTTGATTTCAACTTGAATTCCAGTGAAAATGTTTATAGGGAATTATTCCTGCATAATAAGAAGAAAAAGATGAAGTCTGCAAGAAGTCGTTGAAATTTTCAAACTTTAGGCCTAAAAAATATAGAAACTTTCCATTGTTTTCGAATCGTCAATTTGAAATTTTAACATATTTTTTTTTCTGAAACATAAAAAAACCAAAACTTTTTTTTATAAATTTATTAAATGGATGATATATAATCAAAATAAAATAGCACTTAAGGTTTTTCTTGTCCCAGTAAAATTATTGTTTACCGAATTTTAAGGAAAATCGTCTTTTGTAAATCTCCACTCGCGCTCTCAAAACCAAAGATATACCTTAAGCGCCATTTTATTTTGATAATATATCATCAATTTAATAAATTTATGAAAAAAAATTTTGGTTTTTTACGTTTCAGAAAAGAAAATATGCTAAAATTTTAAAATGGCGTTGCGAGAATTATGAAAAATTCATATATTTTTTTTGGCCTAAAGTTTATATATTTCAACGACTTCCTGCAGACTTCCCCCTCAATTCATAAATGCTTTCTAAAGTTATAGCAGGTTTACAAAACGTCATTATACCCTACACCACTACGTGGTCAGGGTATTATAAGTTTGTGCTGATGTTTGTAACACCAAAAAATATTGGTCCTAGACCCACCTTATAGTATACCGATCGGCTCAGAATTTTTTTTTTATTTCGATTTAACGATGTCCGTCTGTCCGTCCGTCCGTCCGTTCCTCCGTCCGTCCGTCTGTCTATGCATTCTTGTGCGCACTCTACAGGTCGCAAATATTAAGATATTTTGATGAAACTTGGTACACCGACTTATGTTGGCCCAAGGACGATTTTGGTTAAAATCGGTCCATGTTTAGACCTAGTGCCCATATAAGGGTCCTACCAAAATTATATTGTTTATACGCTGTAGGTCGCAAATATTAAGATATTTTGATGAAATTTGGTACACAGACCTATGTTGGCCCAAGAACGAAACCTATTGATTTTGGTGAACATCGGTCCATGTTTAGACCTACTGCCCATATAAGGGTCCCACGAAATTATATTGTTTATACGCTGCAGGTCGCAAATATTAAGATATTTTGATGAAATTTGATACACCGACCTATGTCAGCCCAAGGACGAAGCCTATTGATTTTGGTTAACACCGGTCCATGTTTAGAGCTAGTGCCCATATAAGGGTCTCCCCAAAATTGGCTTGGTTACAAACTGCAGGTCGCAAATATTAAGATATTTTAATGAAATTTGGTTCGCTGACTCATATTATAGAAAATTTTGACACAAGTCCCATTTTAACCCATTCGAATTTCGGATCCAAGCATTAGTTGGCTTTTAACCAGACTGGTGTAGGGTAATGTATAGTCGGCATGCCCGACTTTAACCTTTTTATTTTTATACAAAATTTGTTCAATAAACCTCCTATAATATTACAAAGCGTTTATGAATTTAGGAGTTAATCATTCTTTTCTTATTGTTTAGAAATAAATGCTACTCAAAAAAATTAAAACACTAATAAATTTCATCAGTTTTGTAATTTTACATGTTTTTTTTTAACTACTGATACGACAAAAATTCAATTTAACTTGACAAAATAAATTTGACCTTGGCACTTGACAAGACCTAAATTAACTTGACAATAAGGCCATTCAAGGCCATGTGGCAACCCTACCTAGTGCCCATATAAGGGTTCTACTAAAATTATATGGTTTTTACGCTGCAGGTCGCAAATATTAAGATATTTTGCTGAACTTTGGTACGCAGACCTACGTTGGCCGAAGGACGAAGCCCATTGATTTTGGTGAACATCGGTCCATGTTTAGACCTAGTGCCCATATAAAGGTCCTACCAAAATTATATTGTTTATACGCTGCAGGTTGCAAATATTAAGATATTTTGATGAAATTTGGTACACCGACTTATGTCGGCCCAAGGACGAAGCCTATTGATTTTGGTGAACATCGGTCCACGTTTAGACCTAGTGCCCATATAAGGGTCCTACTAAAATTATATGGTTTATACGCTGCAGGTCGCAAATATTAAGATATTTTGATAAAATTTGGTACACCGACCTATGACAGCCTAAGGACGAAGCCTATTGATTTTGGTTAACACCGGTCCATGTTTAGACCTAGTGCCCATATAAGGGTCCCCCCAAAATTATATTGTTTATACGCTGTAGGTCGCAAATATTAAGATATTTTGATGAAATTTGCCTCGCATTATAGAAAATTTTGACACAAGCCCAATTTTAACCCATTCGAATTTCGGATCCAAACATTAGTTGGCTTTTAACCAGACTGGTGTAGGTTATTGTATAGTCGGCATGCCCGACTTTAACCTTTTTACTCTTTTTTTATTTCTTTTTATACCCTACACCACTACGTGGTCAGGGTATTATAAGTTTGTGCTGATGTTTGTAACACCAAAAAATATTGGTCCTAGACCCACCTTATAGTATACCGATCGGCTTAGAATTTTTTTTTATTTCGATTTAACGATGTCCGTCTGTCCGTCTGTCCGTCCGTCCGTCCCTCCGTCCGTCTGACTGTCCATGCATTCTTGTGCGCACTCTACAGGTCGCAAATATTAAGATATTTTGATGAAACTTGGTACACCGAACTATATCAGCCCAAAGACGAAGCCTATTGATTTTGGTGAACATCAGTCCATGTTTAGACCTAGCGCCCAAAATTATATTGTTTATACGCTGCAGGTCGCAAATATTAAGATATTTTGATGAAATTTGGTACACAGACCTATGTTGGCCCGAGGACGAAGCCTATTGATTTTGGTGAACATCGGTCCATGTTTAGACCTAGTGCCCATAAAAGGGTCCCCACAAAATTGGCTTGGTTACAAACTGCAGGTCGAAAATATTAAGATATTTTAATGAAATTTGGTTCGCTGACTCACATTATAGAAAATTTTGACACAAGTCCCATTTTAACCCATTCGAATTTCGGATCCAAACATTAGTTGGCTTTTAACCAGACTGGTGGTGTAGGGTATTGTATAGTCGGCATGCCCGACTTTAACCTTTTTACTCGTTTTCAATTCATAATGTCAAAAATTTTATGTTTATTTCTTTTGTATTTAAACCAATTTTTTTTGGATGATTTATTTAATTTTTTTACGAAAACCTTCTATTATTGTGCTACATGCGGATTCGCGACAGAATAGATGTTGAAATTTCCTGAGGCTTGGTAAGTTTGCCATTAAGATTTAAGATTATGTCCATTGATGTCTTTAATTACAATTTTAGTTTTTATCAAATTATGTTTGAAGACAGACAAAGCAGTGAAACGAATACTGCAGTTTATATTATTGAAAAAAATGTCCACTCTACATTACTCTTCCACCTACTGGCAAATTTGGATTAAATTTGCAAGAATAAAAAGTTTCATTAAATTTTATTGGCAAATCTTCCATTTTTAGTCGATTTGTCTTTTAGAATCAGCCTACACAATGAATAGATTTCTTGTGAGTAAAGATATTTTACCAAAAATTGCTGGATTGTCTTTGTAAATTATCTACATATGTAAATGTAATAAACCTCAAGCGAATTAGAGAATAAGTTTTTTTCTTAATATTAAATTGATAACTTGTATTTAAAAGAATATCGAATAAAAAATACTGAACACTTTTACTATAAAAATTAATGATTTTAATGACAAAATGTATGAAAAACAGAAATATATAAACATGTATGAATACAACTGTGTCACCATTTATGTTCATACGTGATCATAAATCTACACATTACCTCAATTTTCGTTAATGTTCATGTATGGAATCATGTATGATTATCCATTCATAGACATACATGAACATATGTAATTATTTTCAACCGGGAAGTTAAAATTTGTTTCACAATTTTTTGCAATTTAGTAAAATTGTTTTTTTTATTAATTTATTTTTTTTTGACGGACAAGTTTTTTAGTCTAAAAATTAGTTTTACTTTATTAAGTTTTTTTAAAATATATAATTAGACATAATTTCTAATGTAAAAAAAATCCAAGCAAAATCACTCACGACCTGAGCTTTTCCACGATCCTAAAAATTATAAATTGTTATAAAATATTTTCTAATTTACTTCCCTTGCGGGATCCCGGGAATTCAAAATAAATTTCCCGCTTTCCCGGGAAATCAAAAAGTGCGGGATTTTGCATTCCCTAGTCACCACTAACTGCGGAAACGGGTCAACCGATTTCAACCAAAATTTCAGGGTACGTTGAGGATGGATGGTTCATGGTTCATGTGAAGTTTGCAACGAAATTTGCCCAGTGGTTCCGCAGATATGGCATTTAGATTTTCCTATATATTCCCATACAAAATTTTCGTGTTGCTATGACAACCAGGCCTGGCGTTACTATGACAACCAGAAAGCACTAAGCATTAACCTAATCTAATCTCAGCTCATCCCATTTATATAATCTCAATTTTTTTTTTGTGGAACCACTTTTTTTTTTTGTGGAAACATTTTTTTTTCTGGAAACTTCTTTTTGTGTAAACTTTTTTTTTTTGTGGAAACTTTTTTTTTTTGTGAAATATTTTTTTTGTATAAAAATTTTTTTTGGAAACTTTTTTTAGTGAAATACTTTTTTTTGTGGAAAAAGTTTTTTTTTTGGAAACATATTTTTTATAGCAACTTTTTTTTTTGAGAGAACTTTTTTTTTGTTGGGTAAAACACTTTTTTTTGTGGAAACACTTTTTTTTGTGGAAAAACATTTTTTTTTTTTTTGAAACACTTTTTTTTGTAGAAATTTTTTTTTGTTATGGAAACTCTTTTTTTGTGGAAACTTTTTTTTTTTGTGGAAACATTTTTTTTGTGCAAACACTTTTTTTTGTGGAAACACCTTTTTTTTTTTGGAAATATTTTTTTTTTTTTTTGTGGAAATTTAGTTTAAGTCTAAATTTAATTACAAAAGGCTCTAAAAGTGCATATAATTTGTTAACAGAATATGATATGCACAAAAATTTTAGAACTTTTTATTTTCAAATTGGCTTTGATATTCAAAATTGGACTTCGACTTACATTTAATTTTTTTTTTTTTTTTAATTTTTAAATGTTGACTTTAAGCGACTACATTTAGAAAAGTTATTGAGATATTGATACACATATGAGTTTGAAAGGGCACAAAATTAAGCTTAAACTGTGTAAAGGGTTTTCTTTCCAAGGCTATAGTTACTAAATTATAAATTTTTTATTGAAAAAATCGGCTGAAAAATTGAATAAAGTTAAATCGCGAATTGTGCAAAACCTAGAGCCAATTTGAGCAAACTGGTTGCAGATTCGGAATCAGCACCCCTTAATTATCATAAAACCACTGCAATAACACTCACCTTTTTTGTTTTTTTAGAGCAGTGTTATTCGGAAATAGAATTTATAGGAATATAATAATTTTGAATAAAGCAAAAATATGCTATGTAAAAATTTCAATATTGAAAGTTAAACCTGGAAATCTTTTAAGGAAAAAACATCTTTTTTATTTCAACAAAGTCTCAATAGCTTTTGAACAATTTGAAATTTGGACTTCATATTCGAATTTTTTTTTTTTTTTTTAGAGAATCAGCACTCACTAAATTCTTCCTATTAATTAACTTGTTGCTTTATTTGGAAATGGGATAAAGAAGAGATAGGAGGTGGTGAAAGATGAGAGGCTTAAAATATGGCAACACTATAATTGCGCGAGGTGTTGAATTTTAGAACAGTTGTTGCGCGCATTTGATGGTGAGTTGGCGAACTTTTGTTGAGGCTGTTTATTTCATAGCCCTGTTATATTATTTTACTTCGGTGGGGTTAAGTGCTATGGGAATAGTGAAGGAGGACACTGTATTAGGGGTACAAAAATCATACACAATAATTTTCAAAATTATTGTTGCGGTCGCTGGGGATCGAACCCGCAACCACATGTGTAACAATTCAACGCGCTAACCATTACACCACAGCAATCACATCGTCATCGTTATTTATTGTTAATTATTAAGTGTGCCTATTTTATTTTATTTTTACTTAAAAAGTAGAAAATTTGTTTAACCTAAGCTTCCTCTGAAAAATAATTTTTGAAATAATTTATTTTTTTATAAGCAATCTCATCGAAGGGGGCTTTTATTTTGAAGATTTTTACATTAATAAAAAACATTGTATTTTATTAAATGAATGTTCTTTAGATTGACTATCTCTATATATAAAAGAATAACGTGACTGACTGACTGACTGACTGACTCAACATCGCCCAGCCCAAACCGCTGAAGCTAGGAAGTTGAAATTTGGTATGTAGGTTCCTCTTTCGGGGTAGACGTCCGCTAAGACGGGATTTTTGGAAATTCCTACCGGAACGGGCAAAAAGGGGGAAAGTGTCCCCCTTGACGGCCTGCCAAAACCCCTTTGGCTAGAAAGCTGAAATTTAAGATAAATTTAAGCTGTTCCTTGGAGTAGGGGCTAACTTTTCTGGAAAGTACTTTCTAGAATTTTGGACAGGGACGTTGTAAAAATGGGGGTTAAAAAGGGGAAAAAGGCCCCCCTTGACGGCCTGCCCAAACCGCTGGAGGTAGGAAGTTGAAATTTGGTACAAAGGTTCCTCCACTATCGTAGACATCCACCAAGACGGGAGTTTTGGAAATTTTTACAGGGACGGACAAAAAGGGGAAAAAGTCTCCCCCTTGACGGCCTGCTCAAACTGCTGGAGCTATGAAGTTGAAATTTGGTATGTAGGTTCCCCGACCGGTGTAGACGTCCGTTGAGACGGCATTTTTGGAAATTCTTATCGGGAGGGGCAAAAAGGGGACAAAAAATGTACCTTTTTCCAAAAAAGTACCTTTTCCCAAAAAAAGTACCTTTTCCCAAAAAAAGAACCTTTTTCCCAAAAAAGTACCTTTTTACAAAAAAAAATTCCTTTTTCCAAAAACAGTACCTTTTTCCAAAAAAAGTACCTTTTTCCAAAAAAAGTACCTTTTTCCGAAAAAAGTACCTTTTTCCAAAAAAAAGTACCTTTTTTCCAAAAAAAGTACCTTTATCCAAAAAAAGTACCTTTTTCCAAAAAAAGTACCTTTTTCCAAAAAAAGTACCTTTTTCCAAAAAAAGTACCTTTTTCCAAAAAAAGTACCTTTTTCCAAAAAAAGTACCTTTTTCCAAAAAAAGTAACTTTTTCCAAAAAAAGTACCTTTTTCCAAAAAAAGTACCTTTTTCCAAAAAAGTACCTTTTTCCAAAAAAAGTACCTTTTTCCAAAAAAAGTACCTTTTTTCAAAAAAAGTACCTTTTTCCAAAAAAAAGTACCTTTTCCCGAAAAAAGTACCTTTTTCCAAAAAAAAGTACCTTTTTCCAAAAAAAGTACCTTTTTCCAAAAAAAGTAACTTTTTCCAAGAAAAGCACCTTTTTCCAAAAAAAATTCCTTTTTCAAAAAAAGTACCTTTTTCCAAAAAAAAGTACCTTTTTTTAAAATAAGTACCTTTTTCCAAAAAATTAACCTTTTTCTAAAAAAATGTACCTTTTCCAAAAAAAAGTACCTTTTCCAAAAAAAGTACCTTTTCCCAAAAAACATACATTTTCCAAAAAAATACCTTTTTCAAAAAAAGTACATTTTCCAAAAAAAAGTACCTTTTTCAAAAAAATGTTCCTTTTCCCAAAAAACATAAATTTTTTCAAAAAAATACCTTTTTCAAAAAAAGTACCTTTTCCAAAAAAGTACCTTTTCCAAAAAAAGTACCTTTTCCCAAAAAAAAGACCTTTTTCTAAAAAAAATTTTCCTTTTCCAAAAGAAGTACCTTTTCCAAAAAAAGTGCCTTTTTCCAAAAAACATAAATTTTTCCAAAAAAAAACACCTTTTTAAAAAAAAATACCTTTTCCAAAAAAAGTACAAATAAAGTACTTTGTAAAAACAAAGTATCTTTTTCCAAAAAATATCGTTTTTCCAAAAAGTACCATTTAAAATAATATATAATTTCAAAAAAACTACTTTTTTTCCTCCCCCCACGGATATCTCCACTAAAACAAGGTTTCTTGATATTGGCGGTTTCTTGATATAGACGGGATTTTTGGAAATTCCTACCGGAACGGGCAAAAAGGGGAAAAGTCTCCCCATAAACAGTCTCACAAATTGGAAAAGTGCCTGCCCAAACCACTGGAGGTAAGAAGTTGAAATTTGGTATAAAGGTTCCTCCACTGAAGTAGATATCGACTAAGTTTGTATTTTTGGAATTCCCTACAGGATATCCCAAAAGGAAACTCGGTATGTGAGTTCCTCCTTCTGTGTAGGCGTCCGCTTAGACGGAATTTTTGGAATTCCTATCGGGAGCGGAAATAAGGTAAAAGTCTCCTCCTGACGGCTTGCCCAATCCCTTTTGGCCAACCTAAAATTTTAAATATGTATTCCTTGGAGTAGGACTAACTCACCGGCAACGTAAATTTTCTATTTTGGAACAGGAACATAGTAAAAATGGTGGTTGAAAGGGAAAAATGTCCCCACTAACGGCCTGCCCAAACCGCTTAGGCAATGAAGTTGAAATTTGGTATGAATGTTCCAAATCCATCGCAGATAGCCGCGAAGATGGAATTTTTGTAAATTCCTAAAGAGAGGGGCAAAAAGAAGAAAAGCCTCACCTTGGGGGCCGGTAAAAACCCCTTCGGCTAGAAACCTGAAGCTTAAAATGTGGGTGTCTGGAGTGAGGGCTAACTTATTAGAAAGATACTTTTTTGAATTTTGGACAGGGTCGTTATAAAATGGAGGCTCAAAAAGGGAAAGTTGCCCCTTAACGACCTGTCCAAACTGCTGGAACTAGGAAGCTGAAATTCGGTACTTAGGTTCCTCTCAGCCTGCTCAAACTGCTGGAACTAGGAAGCTGGAATTCCCTGTCGATGGATTTTCGGAAATTCCTACCGAGAGGGGCACAAATAGTAAAAGTTGGCTAGAAACCTGAAATGTAAAACATATGTTACTTGGAGTATGTGCTCACTTACCGGGAAGGTGCTTTTTGGACAGGGACATTGCAAAAATGGGGATTAATGAAGCGAAAAGTGCCTCTTAAAGGCCTGCCCAAACCGCTGGAGGTAGGAAGTTGAAATTTGGTATTAAAGTTCCTCCTCTATTGTAGACATCCGCTAAGATGAGATTTTTGGAAATTTATACAGGTAGGGTCAAAAACAGGAAAAGTCTCCCCCTTAACGGCCTGGCCAAACTGCTGGAACAAGGGATCTTAAATTGGGTTCCTTCTCCAACGTTGACGTCCCCTAAGATGGTATTTTTGGAAATTCATACCGGGAGGGGTAAAAAGGGAAAAAACTTCCCCCTTGACGGCCTGGCCAAACTTCTGGATATAGAGACCTAAAATTATGTATGTAGTAGGTTCCTCCTCCAACGCAGACGTCCTCTAAGACTCTAAATTCCTACCGGGAGGGGTAAAATCGGAATAATTCTCCCCCTTGATGGCCTAACCGAACCCTTCGGCTAGAAACCTGTAATATATAATATGTTTTCCTTGGAGTATGGGCTAACTTATCGACAAGGCATTTCTAGGACTTTGGACAGGAACGTGGTAAAAATGGTGGTTCAAAAGGGGAAAATTGCCCCCCCCCCCCCCTTAACGTCTGCGTCTTTAGCTAGAAACCTAAAACTTAAAGAACAAGTGTATATGAAACACTAAAATTAAGAAACTAAATAGGAAACGAGTGGAATTGAAACACTACACAAGTGGAATGAAATGGATATAAACGTTGAACGAGTGGAATTGAAATTATAGACAATACAAATGGATTGGAAGAGGGAATTACCTGTTCAAACACTATCAACGGAATATGAAACTTATGTAGCATTGAAACATACTCTCCAAAAAGTTAAACAAATTTTTTGAAATAGAAAAGGAATGGAACTTATATATTCCGATATTTAAACTTCATGTAACGAAGCACCGGTGGAAGAAACCGACGCAGTAAATTTTCCAACTGAATTTGTGAATTTACTTGAATTGCCAGGTCTACCTTTACATAAACTGGAATTAAAAAAAAAAAACTTTAAGACACGCTAACAACGTAGCTTTGCCCGCTATTTTTAATATTATAAAATGCTTTTCAACCCTGCTTTACGTTATGTATTTTCATTCAAAACACAAATGAACAAAACTACACCCAGCCAAAAAATTTGTTGTCATAACCGAATTAGGTTCCAACCGAATTTACGAGGTTGCCTCAACCCCGTTAATGGTTGTTGCAGCCGAATTTTAGAGGTTGAGGCAACCGAATTCGGTTGTTACAACCGAATATTGAAGTTATGGTAACCGAATTGTTGGGTTGTGACAACCGAATTCGGTTGCAGCAACCCTATTGAGAGGTTGTGGCAACCGAATTTATTGGAGAACGAGGTTGTCTTAACCGATTATTTCTATTAGTTTTGCTGAAATTTTAAAATATTTTTTGCAATAAAAAACGGTTTTTTTTAGTTTTTATACATACATATATTATTATGAGTTTACATTCAAAATTAAATTAACATAAATTTTAAAAGTTATAAAAGCATTTATAATAGTTGTCAAGGCGAAAGTATAATTTCTTTAAATTAGTGGTCTTCCCTTCAAAATGTTCTTCTTTCAAAAACCTTTCTACACCCAGAAAAAAATTTTGTTGTACCAACCGAATTGAGTTCCAACCGAATTTACGAGGTTGCAGCAACCCCAATTATGGGGTTGTCGCAACCGAATTTTGAGGTTGTCGCAACCGAATTCGGTAGTGGCAGCCGAATTTAGATGTTGTGGCAACCGAATTTTGGGGTTGTGACAAACGAATTCGGTTGTTAAAACCGAATTTTGGGGTTGAGGCAACCGAATTCGGTTGTAGCAACCCCATTTAAAGGTTGTGACAACCGAATTTATTAGAGAACGAGGTTGTCTCAACCGATATTCTTTATTATTTTAGCTTAAAACCTAATATGTTTAAAAAAAACGCTTTTTCTGGCCTTTTAGAGATATATATTTATTGAATATAATATATTAAATTAAAAATTTATAATATATTAAATTTACATTAGGTGGTATTAAAAGATTATTTACAATCAAGAAAAATAAACAGCACATAAAGCTCCTAAAAATCAATTAAAAATTACCTTAAGACTTCGATAATGAAAATGAAAATTTACCCTGCTACATATCATCAGCAAAAAAAAAATTGAATATTGGTCGCCAAAACACAGCAAAAAGTACTGTTGTATTTAAAAAATTTTAATTATAATTTAGTTAAATGTAGTCCATCCTGTTAAAATTGACAAAAATATTTGCTAAGCAACAATATACTTCTGTTATCAGAAGAGTTATTCGCGTTTAAAAAATCTGAAAAAGAAACTTTTTTTTGTGATGTATTTGCGTTACTAACATTCATCGAATTAACTGTAATAAACGTCTAATTTTGTAATGGAAATGAAAGTAAAGTTGTATTACCATTAACCTTTACTTAGGCTCCTAGATTTTCAAATAAAATTAGCTAAATTTTGACTCGCTAGGCAGCTTTTTCCAACCTTTTTTTAAAGATTGCGAAATATAAATTTTTTACTTTATACAGGGTACTAAAGTACTAAAAAGTACTAAAGAAAGAAACACTTTCTATTTCACTATTTCACAGAGAAAACTGATTTGTTTTGCCACATTTCTTAACCACCGAATCGATCTGTTGTAACAACCGTGAAATATTTCCCTATACTAATTGAAAATAACTGTACCAACCGAATTTGGTGAATTTGACTACACGATTCAGTTGGCAAGAAATTTGTTTAACATAGAGAATGTGTTCATCTGTATACTCAAAGCTAGTTTACCTTCAGCATTGTATGAATTGCGATAGTTCACATAATTTCCTAAAACCCCTAAGGAAATACCTAGAAGCCCAGCACTGACACCAATTGAATCAGTGTGAGAAATTGCATCATTCTGATCATTATTAGGAAACCAAAAACACATCAGGGGAGAATTCCGATTTTGGAAATTTGATTACCTTCAAAGAATAAAAATTGTTGCATCAGGTGGATTCAATGATGTATATGCTAATACTTAAGTACAATTACCATTAAAAACAGATTTATTTCATCGATAAACAAAAATCTGTTGGTGGAGCCGAACATTTTTTTACAATATTCCTCGTGTTATACAAAAATTTCTGCAATAAAAAGTAATTTTCAATATGAAAGTTTTCATTTGCAATTTTGATATGTGCTTTAGACGTACCTAAATCTGTATAAATTCCGTGATGTTTTCCTCTGCCTTTATAAATTTATTGTTTAGTTTTATTTTTTATTTTTGAAGTTCCGTTTATGAATAAAAAATCAAATTCAACTTGTATTGTGTTAAAAAATTAATTCGGATACTACAGCCGAATTGTGAGGTTGCAGCAACCCCATTTAAAAGAAATTCGGTTGCAACAACTTCGCTAACAGAAAATTAGGTTGTGACAACCGAATTCGGTTCCAACAACCTAATTTTTACAAATTCGGTTGCTACAACCCCCTTTATTCGGTTGCTGCAACCTAATTCGGCCATTGTAACCGAATTTTAGTTACGACAACCGAATTCGGTTGCAACAACCTCATTTTGGTTACAACAACCTCTTTTCTGTTGGGGCAACATCATTTCTGTTAGAACAACCGAATTCCAACCGAGTTTTTGTGAGGGTGTATGTAAACTTTTCAGTACTCCTTCTTTCCAATATATTGTGCTTCTTTAAAAGAAAGAGTACTAAAATTACAACCGTTTCTTTGAAAGAACACCCAGCAAAAAAATTTGTTGTCACAACCGAATTAGGTTCCAACCGAATTTACGAGGTTACCTCAACCCCATTAATGAGGTTGTCGCAACCGAATTTTGAAATTCGTACAACCGAATTCGGTTGTGGCAGCCGAATTTTAGTGGTTGTGGCAACTGAATTCGGCTGTTGCAACCGAATATAGAGGTTGTGGCAACCGAATTCGGTTGTGGTAACCGAATTGTGGGGTTGTGATAACCGCATTCGGTTTCATCAACCCTATTATGAGGTTGTGGCAACCGAATTTATTACAGAACGAGGTTGTCTCAACCGATTGCTTCTATTAGTTTACCTGGAATTTTAAATAATTTTTTGCAATAAAAAACGTTTTTTTAGTTTTTTACGTATATTTTTAGAAGTTTATATTTAAAATTAAATTAACATAATTTTAAAAGTTACATTTATTATAATTATCTGGGCGAAGAGTATTTGTTTTATTAATTCTTTCAAAAAAACTGCATTTCTGTTAGTACTATTTCCTTAAAAAAAGAGTTCTTCTTTTAGAAACTCTTTCTTGAAGCTGTGATAGCCTTTTATTTTAAAGAAGTAGTACTAAAGTAAGACCCTTTTCTTTCAAAGTTAGCTAAAACAATACCCAATTCTTTAAAAAGGGCAGTGCAAAAAAACGAACCCTTTTTTTTAAAGACAGAGTGAGGCGAAGGCCCTAGCAGCCAGTCCTCACTAAATTAATATTTTTTGTAAATTAATTTGCACTAAATAAATAATAATAATAATAATTAAAAGATAGAGTATAAAAATGATAACCCCTTTTTTAAAAAAAGGAGTACTAAATTAATAACATGTTTTTTCAAAGAAAGAGTACTAAAATGAGCAGGCTTGCGGTGAACGAAAGGTGCTAAAATAGGAACCCATTTTTTGAAATAAATAATTCTAAAATGAGAACTCTTTACTTGAAAGAAAGTGTACGAAAAGAAGTACTTTTTTTAAGGGAAGGGTATGAAAAGAAGTATCATTTCTTTAAAAGAAATTGTTTCAAAAGGAGAATATTTTACTTAATAGAAAGAGTACTAAAACAAGTACCCTTTTTTAAAAAAAGAGTACTAAAATAAGTACTCTTCATCTGAAAGAAGAAACATTAAATAGAATACACTTTATAAACTCTTTATAATAAACAATTCCATGTTTTCTTTTTCGATAAAAAAAACTTACCAATTTAAGTACTCTTTAAACACAGATAAAATAGGGTAGAAACCGAAACGATTTAGGGCCAATTTTATAGTTTATACTTAAATGCACTATGCACTATACTATTGAAATTAAAGCCGATTTAAATGGATGAAAAGTATTTAAGTGCTGTATACTCTTATGCTGTGCAAATTAGTGTTTATAAATAACTTAATATTCATAAATATGTATAGACCCTGCCACTAAAAGGTTAATAAAAACAGAAAAATCGCCCCTTATGCGTTTCGGTTGCCAACCATGTTAAAAAAATTGTTCTAAAGATTTAAAAAGATTTGTATAAACCAGGGGTTTTTTGCTAACTCTGCTTGGTTTCCTAAAACATGCACACATTTGTCGGTAATATAACCTAAAAAAGGGAAAGTCAATCATTTGGTAATTTTTTGTTCTTAAAAGTTATATTTATTTATTTTATTTACCTTTTCATATAGAGATTTCCATTATACGACTGCTGCATTCAATATACACGGATGTGCGCCTCACATTAATATAATTGGGATATAGACTTGGCACTCCTTATTACCATTATGAGTTGGATTACAAACAAAACATTATAATAATCGTAGATATCAATATTTTCTTTTACTTACCTTTAATTTACCTCGTCCATCAACCATTTTAAGGATTTATACCATATTTGTGTGATAATAAAAATGTTATCCAGTTCTCCTATTTTTATTTAAAATTGTTGGGAAACATGGTTAGTTAAAATATATATCTATATGCCGATTAAAAATTATATTTGTACCAACCTTTAATGCTAATTTTAGCAAAATATTGCTCGATTTCCTGTTTTAAGACGAAATAAATACAAATATCATTTTTTAATTTTTATGCTTTTGAAGTTTATAAATTCAAATTTTGTTTTGGAAGTTGCCACAACTCTGTAGCTCGGTTGTCGCAACCGAATTCGGTTGCAACAACCCTATTAGAGTAATATTCAGTTGTGGCAACTGAATTCGGTTGCTACAACCGAATCTGATAGTAATTCGGTTGTGACAACCCCATTTTTCGGTTACTGCAACCAAATTTAGTTGCTCCAACCGAATTGAAGTTGTGACAACCGAATTCGGCTGAAACAACCGAAATAAGGTTGTGACAACCCTATTGAGGTTGAAACAACCGAATTGAGGTTGCCACAACCCTATTCCAACCGATTTTTTATGAGGGTGTACACCCAGCCAAAAAATTTGTTGTCCCAACCGAATTAGGTTCCAACCGAATTTACGAGGTTGCAACAACCCCTTTTATGGGGTTGCTACAACCGGATTTTTGAAGTTGTAACAACCGAATTCGGTTGCGGCAGCCGAATTGTGGGGTTGTGATAACCGAATTCAGTTGTAGCAACCCTATCTCGAGGTTGTGACAACCGAATTCGGTTGTGGTAACCGAATTGTGGGGTTGTGATAACCGAATTCAGTTGTAGCAACCCTATTTCGAGGTTGTAGCAACAGAATTTATAAAAGAGTGAGGTTGCCTCTACCGATATTTTCTAATATTTTTGTTGAGATCCTAAAATATTTCTTTGTTAAATAAAAGGCGTTTTATCATTTTTAAACATTTATTATTATGAAATCACATAATGCAACTAAATTCACACAAGTATAGACATAATTAACTCGAATTAAATAACTAAATATTAAACTTAAACGAAAAAATACTTGGAATTTCTTTAAAAGAAGGGTACTTTTTCAATACTGGTTCTTTGAATAACGAGTACAATTTCATGATACAGAAGGAATTCTTTTAGTACTTCTCATTAAAATATATGACTTTTTTAAGTAATTACTATTATTTTAAATAAAATATGAAAGCATTCTCTCAGAGAAAAATTAATTTAGTATTTTACTTTTACGAAATGGTAGGAATTTGTCAATCTTTCTTAAAAATATTGTTTATATTATAAGGTTCATAAATGAAATTGTTAATAGATATGTAATATAAAAATTAAATTTTTATTATAAGGAAATAATATAGTTAAAACTAACTGCAATCGCACCAAACTTCCTCGAAGAAAGGGAACTATAAAAGATACTTTTTAAATTACTTTTTAAGAAATGGAAGCTTTTTTAATTGCTTTCTTCAGTACTCTTCATTTTGTCCATGTAAGTAATATTCATGGAACAATTTTAAAGATATTAGTGGTCTAGTTTTTTACTATATTTTGTTACAATCTTCGAAAGCTTACTAAAACAGGTAAAATTTATTTAAAACGTACCCTTTATATAAAGTTAGCAAAAAAATGCAAAGTTCAAAAAAGCGTTTAATTTGTTTTTTCTCCTTCGCATAAAAGATACACTTTTGAGTATTATGCGTACCTGTTTAGTACTCTTTTGAATAAACTATATACATATGTTTGGATTTTGACAGATATTGAGGAAATTAACAAAGGCCATCTATATGCCAATAAACGGTCAATATCTTAGCTTTCAAATGTTAGTACATGTACAATATTGAAACAGGAGTCAATCTGAAAATGAAATAAAGTAAATTATGCACTTCAGGTGTGAAAACAAATTGTAAGTAGTTTTGCAAACCTTAGTTCGGTCCATGCACGGATGGGCACTTAAAGAGTCAGTGTTCATATAAGACTAATTATCTATACACCCAGAAAACAGATTCGGTTCTGTAAACCCAATTTGTTGCCAATTGAATGGTCCACAACTGAACCATTCGATTGGCTACAAATGCGGTTGTCAGCACCGAATCTATTTTGTGAGTGGCTACCATCAGCATATGTTGATCGTAAAGGGAGAAAAAATGTAACAGAAATATCTTTTAATTTTAATAACTTCAACGTAAATGTTCATATCTACATTACCATACATATATCGGAATCTGGTGATATCGTAATATTCTACAATCTTGATTTAGTCGGCATTAATTTTTTAGTAGGGATTTCGCAAATATTTATTCATTTTATTTTTCCCAGCTTTGTAAGAGACATCGGTTTCCCTTCTAAAAACTCTCTATTAGAAATATCAATTCAGCACTTGGAGCTTAGGAATTGATACAATATTTTAAAATTGCAAATAAAACTGCATTTATCACGGAGGGGACAAATAAGAATTCTCCATATTAAGGAAAAAAAGTTCTACCATTACGAAAACATCCACCTGAAATTATCAGTATAAAGTAGAATCAACACGTTATATATCATTTTCAAGCAAACATATATTTACCAGTTTGTATAATTATTTGAATGTATTTTTCTCTCTCTTGTGTATTTATCCACCAGAACATTTTCTTATTTTTTACATTTCTCCTACATATTTATTTGAAGTCGGATTTTAATTTCCAATAAATTTGTTTGATAATTTTTACTTTTTGAAGTTTCTGTAAAAGCAATTCGGAAACTACAACCGAATTACGGGGTTGTGCCAACCGAATTAATATCCAATTCAGTGGCAGCAACCCCGTTAACAAAAAATTCGGTTGTGACAACCAAATTCGGTTATAGCAACTTAATCTTTGATAATTCGGTTGCTTCAACCCCATAAATTCGGTTGTGACAACCAAATTCAGCTGCAGCAACCTAATTTCCGATAAGACAACCGAATTCGGTTGCAACAACTTCTTTTCGGCTGCGGCAACCAAATTTTGGTTGCAACAACCTCTTTTCGGTTGAAACAACCTAATTCCAACCGATTTTTTCTGAGGGTGTACTTACGGGTCTATCTACATAAGTTCGCACTTTACCAAATTATCTTAACATACACACGTATATTGCAAATTATTATGGATTCATTACTAACAATCCACTTTCATGAGTAAAAGTGATCAAATATTTATTTATTTTAAACCCATTGTTGTGCAGAATTATTTATTTGTGGTGGCTGGGTGAAGGCTTTAAATAAAAAAACGAATTTAATAAAAATTGTGGGGGGCGCAGCCCCCCTTAACCTTTAAGGCACGCTAACAACGTAGCGGGCTGCGCCCGCTAGTATTTTATATAAAACAGCGATAAACAGTCTGCCTTTTCAGTTTTATCACTTCAATTTATATTTTTACACAATTGAAAAATTCCATTGCAATATTTAATATTCACTAATTGGATTTAATTAAATTACTTACAGTAGAGTGAAAAATTGCCATTTCTATTTGAGCTATTTCTCTATGTCCAAGATGGAAAATATGTATTTGGTGAGGTGTCGTTTTTTTTTCTAAACATATTTCATAAAAAAATTTATTAAAAACCTTTTATTTGTTAGTTTTTCAATTTTTTTGTTTTTCTTTTAATTTTCATTCGTATTTTTTACTGACATTAAATTAATAGGCTGTTTCATAAATTTGTGCTTTTATTGTGGATTTATTAAATCCACCTTTTTTTGGATTTAATAAATCCCCTTTTTGTATGAAAAATTCTAAATCCAGGTGATTAAAAAAAACGCTAATTATTTTAGTTAGGATGTTCAAACTCACTGGAAAGCTACAATCTTCACAAAGCCAAAGTTATTTTTTACGACATTTTCAAATGGTCTTGCCTATTAAATTGATTCGTAAAAACTTCCACCGAAATTTCGCAACAATTCGAGAGCAAGTGAAAAATAATTTCTGTTTTTTGTCGAGGCTAATAGCTTTTTTTGCACAAAGGCCAGACCATATACTGGGCTTTTAGATCTTTCCGAAACCTATTTTATTTAGAATGAAGAAAAAGCTACTTCAGAAAGAATAACTTTTGATTTAAAAGTCGGATTTGCACTGATGGAATAATTTATGCTGCGGATTGTTTCAAGAAGGGAACAAAACCCACTCTGCCGAGTGAAGTACTCAAGCATTGTAAATCGACCTTTCATATTATTATTTATTAATAGATAGATTTTGTACATATTCAGTTAATTTACAATAATACAATCATTTATCTATATATGGCATAACATTATTGTTGTGTGCCAGATTAGCACTTACTACTATTTTTTATTAACGTTAATTTTCATGATTTATTCATATCTTTAAATTATTTATTTTATTTTTTCAAGTAAATATTTAAATTATTAATCGAATTCGTTTATTATTAATTTTCTATACTTTAAACAAATTTCGAGATATTTATATAAACAATAAAAATTTGAGCCATTTATATATTAAAAACTTCATTTTCATTAAGAAGCCTTTTATCAAAATATTTTAGTCTGTAAGTATTATATATAGGGCAAACACCTATAAAGTGAAATGTATTTTCAGGTTCATCGAAATTACATATTGTACATTGTGTTATTCCGAAAAGCTCTTGCGTTTATATCCAGCAAACCACCTCTCGCTTTTATTACCAAACTAGTTATCCGTGTTGAAACATGGGCTGTTAGAATAAAAATCGGAAATTTTTAAGATTTTAAGTAAGTTTTTGTAAATTTTATAAAGAACATTTTCATATATCAGCAGTAAAAAATTATTGTTTACAAAAACCGGTTATTCAAACCGGTTTTGAATTAAAAAAGCCAAAAACCGTATTTCCAAAAATGCGGGTTTTAGAAGCATTCGAAAAATGATTTTTCAAATAGATTGAATATTTGCCAACTCTATTTTTTTCTCTATTAAAAATATGTACTGACTGATTAAATGACAGGGTTTC
The DNA here is from genome assembly GCA_949987735.1 of Leucophora obtusa. Lineage (NCBI taxonomy): Eukaryota > Metazoa > Arthropoda > Insecta > Diptera > Anthomyiidae > Leucophora > Leucophora obtusa. The sequence continues at coordinate 112,728,164 of OX465299.1, forward strand.
ATAACTTATTTTATTTATTTATGAATTCGAATTCCTGGGAAATTTAAAACTAAATTCCGCTTTCTCGGAAAACGAAAAAAGCCGCGAAAAGAAAAACTCTAGTTGTGACTAAAACACATACACATGGATACATATAACTAAAGAAATTTAAAATAATCAAAATATAAAAAATAAATCATCTATTCTTATGCAACATTTTTTTTTAATTTATAAATATTTTCTATATCGCTGGAATAAAATATAAAAATAATTAAGATACAACGCTTTTAACATTTGCAGTTGCTGCTGTCCATTTTATATCACAAAAGATTTCATGATACAACAAATATTAGTCATTGTTGCTCTGTTTTAGTTTTATTAATCGATACAAGCTTTTAAGTTTATTTTCCAACATATCACAAAGTTATTTTATTAAAAACAAATATAAAAAAAAATAACAAAATCTATTCCATTTCATTTTGGTTTTATAACGTGCCTTGTCTTCAATGCAAAATGAAAAATCCGATTAATTTGTTTTGACAGGTGACTTATGAAACAACAACAATAATAAACATACACAAATGCATAAACATTAGGGAGGTATTTATTTATCTTACAGCTTCTTATTTTCATTACAAATTTACCCACAAAAACTAAAAATTCAAGTGCTTTCTTTAAATGTTGTTTGTATCAAAGAGTTTAGAAAATAAAGAGAATGTACACACAGAGAAGAGATACGTTGTGTCAACCGAATTTGTTGCCAACTCAATTTTGGTAGTTATGTGTACTATCACATTATTCGGTTGTAGCTATGGAATTAAAATAATTTAAAAACTATTTAACTGTAGCTCCAACCGAATTTATTTGGTAATTCAGTAGATCCGACCGAATTAAATTAGTGGTTCCTACCAAATTAATTTCGTTAAATAAAACACCGTTTCCAATGATTTTGTTTTTTTAATTTCTTGAAATTATAAATATTAGAATTAATAAGTAAATTCATAGTATACTTCAAATTTATAATAAAATAAAAAAGGGATAAATTAATATGTAAAAAAATCTATTTCACACAAGAAAAACGTCTTTGAAAATCAGTCTTTTTCGAACAAAGAACTTTGAATCTGTGTTCAATTTATTGCTACTTCACACTCTGTACTCCTTGATTTCGTTGTTAAATCTCCTGGTTTCAATGTTGTTTATCCTGAATATTAATCGTTGTCTTCAAATTATTGAAATAAGATTTTTGTACTATAAGTATATCTTTTATATACATACAAATAAACGTACCTAAGCATATCCAATTACATGCGTCCAATATCATTTATGTATATATTATGATGTTTGTGTTCATGTAACGCAAAAATTCAAAATATTTATTAAGAATGCCTTTTGATTAGTTGTGATCACCAAAATTATTGAAGAAATTTTAATGTATTTTATTTCGGGTGTTATAACCGATTATTTACAGCAGTATTGACATAATTTATGTTAACATTGGTTAATGTGACCAACAATCAATTCTAAATTAAAAGTAAATATTTTTTTAAGATTAATTGATCTAGTTTGGTTAATGCAACTAACATGTAATTGGTATTCCTTATTTATTGGGTACAATGTAATAATTTGGTATTTTAATACTATTGTCGCTGTCGAATTGATTTTTAATATTTAATTTTGCCTTAATTGGTTAGGAACACCGAATTTTGAGGCAAACTACTGTTCATTTAGTTACAGTTTTAAATTTTCAGTCACAAATACAATTTATTTTCTTATGCAATTGATATTTTACCACTGTATTTCAAATTATGTTGTAGTAGTATAATTATGGTAATTCTATTCGATTTTCAACTAAATTATTTTCTGTGTGTAGTCAACGCAGTTATTGAGAAAAAATATATAAAATTTGGCTGCAAATAGAAAATTTAAATTTTTTCAGCCCATTTTTAATGATAAAATATTTTTTAATGTTGCTAGTTATTATAAATTAAGCATTAAATTTATCAATTCATCTTTGGGTTTCCTTAAAACTAGCCCATTTCCTACTTGCATGCACAAGCTGTTAACATGGGGTGAGATAATAACATAGCCAATATCATTGTGTTTGTTCTCCATGGAACTCGTCAACAACAATGATTTGCGAAAAATGGAGAAGAACCCAATTTAACAATAACTTATCCTCCTCGTTCCTCATGTGCAGCCTAATGGACATTTTTCAAACGTTTGCAGACGTGTTTCAAAAATTATTTTTAATTTTATGACCATTTGTACAGCTAACTGAACATGTTTTTTGTACTAAAAACCAGTATTTTTTTGCAAGCTGGTCACTCTAAAAAATTTTGCTTTATATTTGTGATCAGGTGATCGTAGAACACTTTTTATAAAGCACTTAACCATTTTAATTAAATTTTTGAATTTGTGATATATAAAAATTAAAAAAAAATATATAATTTTATTGTTAACAGTTTAATAAACAAGGTAAAGTACATAAATTTTCAATAACTTTTTTGTTCGACCCTTATTTTAGCATTTTTTTAGCATGTCCAGCCCGCTGCACATTTGTTACCTATTACAAAAATAATGGCACGTAAAATTTCAGAGCAACAGATTTTTGACCTGCTCATGGAAAGCGATATTGAAGATTTATCAGATGATGAAGGAAATGAGGAGGAACAAAATCTCTTGGGTTTTGAAGAGGAAATAGCGGAAGAATTAATGGAAAGAGAAGAGTCACCAATGCCCGAAGTTTTGCCTCAAGCTAAAGTCAAGCGGTTAAAATGGCTTTCAAAAAATCTTTCGAATTCTCCTCAATGTTCCGAAGAAGATTGGGAGGTTGGAAACAGGTAGCTGTGGACACCATTTAATTATTTTTCGGAGTATTTTGATTAGTTTTTGGAGTCTTATTTCGGAAAACAGCAATATGTATGCTTCGCAAAATAACCGCACTTTGAACTCAACTCCTTCCGAGTACAAAAAGCTTGTTGGTGCTCATATTGTCGCGGGGTGCATGAAACTTCCAAGAATACGCATGTATTATCGGCCTCAAATAAAGGTCCCAGCTATCACACAAATTCCGAGGGATAGGTTTTTTAAGTTAAGAAATAACATGCATTTTGTTAACAATATGTCAGTTACTGAAGAGGGAAAAAAATATAAGCTTTGGAAAGTTCAACCAGTACTTGACGTTGTGTTAAAAAGGTGTAAATTAATTCCTAAACCTAAAAAATGCAGCATCGACGAGCAAATGATTCCATTTTCAGGAACGACAAGCTTAAAGCAGTACGTAAAAGGCAAACCAAATCCAGTAGGATTAAAAAACTTTGTTTTAGCGTCACCTGATGGTTTAATTTTAGACTTTTTTATATACCAAGGAGCAAACACATGGCCTGATGGTAAGCCTAATAAACATTTAGGAATTGGAGGTTCTGTTGTACAAAAACTTGCTGCAGACCTGAGCGAAGGTAGCGAAGTATTCATTGATCGCTATTTCACTTCGATAAATATACTGGAGTGCCTGCTGGAAAAAGGTATATTTGCCACAGGTACTATTCAATTAAACAGAGTGCCCAAGGAACTTGTTTCAAAGTTATCCAAGGACAAAACGTTGCTAAAAAAGGCAGAGGCAGCTACGAAGAGTTCGTCAGAGAAGATGACAAAATGTGTGTGGTTAAGTGGATGGATAGCCGCTCGGTACTAATAGCCACAACATCAATTGGATCACTCCCTATCCAATCCGCTCGACGCTGGGACAAAGTGGAAAAAAAATACATAAACATTGATTGCCCAAATTCGATACACAGATACAACCAATGTATGGGAGGAGTAGACCTAGCTGTTAGGTTCGTTGCGTATTATAGAATTGCAATTCGAACCAAAAAATGGCCCTTGAAGGTGTTTTGGCGTTTTGTCGACGTGGCCGCATGCAACTCCTGGGTAATGTATAAAAAAGATAAATATGCATGCGGAGAAAACAAAAAAAACATGATGGACTTGTTAGACTTTAAATTCTATATCGCGGAATGTTTAGTTGCTGGTGCTTCTCAGAAAAGAGCACCTTCTCCAGATTTGGAAGACGAACCAACACAAAAAATAGCACGGGCAATAAAACCTTTGCCACCAAAAGATGTACGTGTGTCAGAAAATAAACATTTACTCATATGCGCCGTTACTGACAAAAATAAATTTATGCGTTGTCGTAAAGAGGGATGCAAACAAAAAACACGTTTTAAGTGTATTTCTTGTAACATGTTTTTATGCATTACAAATGATCGGCAGTGCTTCATGGAGTTTCACTCCTAATCGATCAATATATTAAATAACTTTTTTTAATTTTCATCTAGGAGTATAATTATTTTCATGAATTTTAAAATAAAAATATATAAAAAAATAACAGTTTTTTATTTCACTTAGTTACAAATGTCCAGCCGGCTGCACCTGCAGTATCTTAGAATCCCTTCGTCCTTTATGTCCTTGAACAATTTTTTTTTTCTATTGTTTCTCTCAGAAGCATAAAACAAAAATTTTTGAAGACTTCTGACGCTAGATTTTTCCTCGGGACTGAGGAGGTTATAATTCGGATTTTTAGTCTGTAGTATCCGCCATTGCTACAAAAACTGAGTATATGCTTAAGCGCCTTGACGGCATGACACAACAAATATGTAAGTGCGAATAAGAAATGAACAAAATCCACTCTGTTTTCCGAATTTAAAATCGAAATTCTTAATTCCAGTTGATATTTTCTGATTTTCAATTGATATTTTCTGAATTACAATTGCAAATGGTGGTGTTGGTTCAAAATGGGAAAAGTTGATTTTTTTTGTAATTTCCAAATTTGTAAATGTAATGTGGTTTATTTAACCAGACCTGGAACCTACACTAGGCCACTTAAAAATCATATTCAATTTCTTTTATTTTGTAACACTGTGTAATTTGTTTTATTCCAAATTTCAAGAGCAAACACCATACAAATGAATTCTCTTGAACCAGAACTCGCTTAAAACACTTTTAGACTAAATATTTGTATGAGTGCACAGACGGTCTTAACTAGGTTTATGACAAAATAGCAACAGTTTTATATAAATTAAAAAAAATATATATGGGTCATTCCATCTCAAATTGATCAATGGTTGGAATCGACTCCTTTCGATTTGGATGAATTTTGGTCAGAACTTTTCTTTCATCATACAACGAAGTTTTGCGAAAGGAAAAAAATTACAAATTTCTTTTTTCAAAAGTTATGCAATATTTAAAATTTCAAAAAATGTCATAATTTTTCTATTTTTTTGCTTTGTTACGAGGTTATTTTTTGAATATCTAGAAAACTATAACATATACAAAAATAATTCTTAGCTCGTTTTAAAGAGGATATTTAACCGTATTAAAAAAAATATTAGAAAAAAATATTGAAAAATAAAAATGGATATTTCTTTAATTTGATTGCATTACGATTCAACTCAAAAAAAAGAGATTAAAAAAATTCATATCTTTAAAAAACAAACGTCCTCTTGACAATTTCAGGATGTTTTCAGATCAGTTAGAGGTTTTATTTAAAAAAAAAAATTGATAACAAAAAAATATGTTTTTGAGTTTTTCGATTTTTAAAATTGTAAAATTGCAAAATTTTAAATTTTTTTATTTTTCAATATTTTTTTTCTAATATTTTTTTTAGTACGGCTAAATATCCTCTTTAAAACGAGCTAAGAACCATTTTTGGAGCTATTATGGTTTTCGTAAAAAAGCAAAAAATTAGAAAAATGATGACATTTTTTTGAAATTTTAAATATTGCATAACTTTTTTTTATTTTTTTTCTTTCGCAAAACTTCGTTATATGATGAAAGAAAAGTTCTGACCAAAATTCATCCAAATCGAAAGGGGTCGATTCCAACCATTGGTCGATTTGAGATGGAATGACCCTATACATATATAATTTTTTTGTAATTTTTGGGATACATAAAACCCTATTTTTAGCCAAGTTTGTTTTTTCTTTAATTTAGTGTGAGTGAGAGTATAATCTGAATTTAATCAGGTGAGCGTAAGTGAGTGTGTGAGAATGATTGAAATTTTTCTTCCGCGTGCGTGAGTGAGTGTGACTCCAAATTTACTTACGTGCTCATCTTTAGTTTAATTCATAATGATCTTTATAACACATACATGTAAGCCGGTAGATTTTTTATAATTTTTTTGGCTAAACTGCAGTTTATGGGGTTTCGTAAAATAAAAAAATAAAAGATATGATCCCCTCTAGAATTAAAAAAGAAAAAAACCGAAATTAATTTTAGGAGGCACGTGGTAGGTACGTGGTAGGCACGTGGGGGGCAAAAGACTGGGGAACATAGTAGCATGTAAATGTGGGTACTCAAATTAAAGGAAATTGTCTCACGATTCCAGAAATGTTATTTTTTTTTAAATCCATAAAACATAGCCATAACTAGAGCCGTTTAAGTCCCTTAAGAGGGGGGACTGAAAATGAAATTTTCTTGTATGGTAAAATGGTACTCAAATGATAGAAAATGTTAAAAAATTATTTTTTTTGTTTTCAATAATCTATAACCCTTTCTGACCCAAGCACCTTGCAGAAATTTTTTGATAAAATGGTATTGTATTAAAACTATTAAAATTTCCTAATCTCAATTCATATTTTATGGAATATAATTTAGGTAAAAGTATAATTGAAATTTGTTTATCTCAATAAACCTGTTAGTATTGAAAATATTTGTAATTTTAAATGAAAACATCACATCTCACAATCGCGTATGGTGGGTCTGAAAGGGTTAAACGCATTAAAAATTTATGGCCTAACTTTGTAAATCACCTGCGTTCATCACATCACCTACACTTCACTTCACTCACCTAACGCGGGGAATAAAAAATGTTATTTTATAAATCACTACGTATTCGTGATTGATTTTTACGTTATCACTTGAATTGTCAAATACATACATTTAAGAGTTGCCATCTCTCTGCAAAAATGTTGGAATTCATATAATTTATTATTGGTATCCCTTATAATAGAATAAATATCTAAACAAAAAAGAAATATGTTCAAAAAATGGTAGAAAAAATTTATCAAAAATTCAATCAGCGATTAACAAACCAATTTAATGATGCGATTTTCATTCTGCAAACAAATATCCTGATGTAAGAATTCTCCTTTTTGCAAATTTTTTTCCCCGACTTTTTTTCGCACTTATGCACCAAATTTTGTTATATGAAATGGGTATTATAGTCTCTAGATTAATTATTTAACAAAACCGCATCTAAAAAATAGTGAAATTTTGGCGGAATGCGAAAAAAGACTTTATGGTACAAAAATTGCATTGAAAAAACTTATCAGCGATTTTCATTCTGCAAACAAATATACTGATGTAAGAATTTTCCTTTTTGCAAATTTTTTTTCGCGACTTTTTTTGCGATTTTTTTTTGCCATTAGTCGCCGAACTTTGTTCTATGAATTGGGCATCAGAGTCCCTAGATTATAAATTTAAAAAAACCGCACTTAAAAAATTGCAAAATAATAGCGGAACGCTAAAAAAGGCTTTATGGTAGAAAAACTTAATTAAAACACACAATCAGCGATTTACATTTTGCAAATGAATATAATGATTCAAAAATTTTCCATTTTGTAAAAACATTTTTTTTTGCAAACTAAGCACCAAAATTTCGTCTATTAAATCAGTATTATAGTTCCTAGACCATGAATTTAAAAAAACCATACTAAAAATTTGCAAAATAATCGCGGAACGCGAGAAAAGGCTTTATGGTACAAAAAATTAATTAAAAAACTTAATCAACGAAAAAACGGAAATTTTTCTACCAATATATGTATTTGTTTGCGGAATATAATTCGCTGGTTAAGTTTTTTAATTCATGTTTTTTTTTGTACCATAAAGCCATTTTTCGCCTTGCGATATTATTTTGCAATATTTTAAGTGGTTTTTTTTTTAATTCATAATCTAGGGACTATAATACCAGTTTTATATACCAAAGTTTGGTGCTTAGTTTGCAAAAAAAACATCGCGAAAATTTTTGAAAATTTTTGCATCATTATATTTGTTTGACTACAATACCCATTTCATACAACAAAGTTTGGCGGCTAGTTGCAAAAAAAAAAATCGCGAAAAAAAAATTGCAAATAGGAAAATTATTCCATCAACATATTTGTTTGCAGAATGTAAATCGCTGGTTAAGTTTTTAAATTAATTTTTAGTGCCATAAAGCCTTTTTTCGCGTGCCGCCATTATTTTGCAATTTTTTAAGTGCGGTTTTCTTTTAATTTATAATCTAGGGACTATAATACCCATTTTATACAACAAAGTTTGGTGGTGAGTTGCAAAAAGAATTCGCGAAAAAAAATTGTCGAAAAAGAAAAGTTTTTGAAGTAATATATTCGGTTGCAGAATGTTAATCGCTGATTAGGTTTCTTACTTCATTTTCTGCACTGTACTTTTGCAATAAAAATAAAATAAAAATTAAGTCGTGTTATAATTGTTTTTATTCCACTGGATTATCTTATCCATATGTTTTTCAGCGTAATTATCGTTAATTACTTTTTTTCTAGTGTATTTTTCTTTAGTTTTTGGTGATTTATTGCATTATTTTTCATTCAACACCTACAAAATGCAAGTGATAATATTTGACAATTCAAGTGATCAAAATAACAGTCTGGTGATTTACAAAATTAGCTTTTTCATACAATTTTGTTTAAAAACTACGTAAGTCAGCACGGACGATCACCGCGTTCATCACCGGGATTTACAAAATACGAAATTTAAAAAAAATAGGTGAAGTGAAGTGAAGTGTTTTAAGAAATTAGGCTATTAGATATTTAAAAAATAACAGGGACCGTAAATAACAGTTATCCAGAAAATTTTAACTCAAAAACTCTTCATGTTAGAGTCAACGGAGACCTATACTGTTTTATACCAATAGATTCGTATTGAAGAGCTCATTCAGAATCGATGGTGATATTAAGAAAACAATCTGAACTCCACAGTTAAGAGTTATTTTTCAACCAAAAAATAAAATATCGGATGAAACTGTTAAAAAGAGAGTTTTATTTTGTCGTCATAAAATAGAACTCTTTTGAGGAGTTTTATTTTTTCCGTCTAAAATAAAACTCTCTTGAGGAGTTTTATTTTTTTTCGTCTAAAATAAAACTCACCTTGTTTATTTTCTTATTTTTTGCAGTCATAAAATAAACCGTCATAAAATAAAACTCTTTTGAGGAGTTGTATTTTTTCTGCCTAAAGCAAAACTCATTTTGTTTATTTTATTAATTTTTGCAGTCTCTTTTTATTGAATCTACCTGATAAAATGTGTGTAGTAATTTATTTGCTTAATTTAATGAACATAATTTCAAAGTAATTTTTTGGCATATTTAATTTAATTTTTGATGAGGGTGTCAATTTACATGAAATGAGTTTTAAATTTCTGACGGAAAAAATAAAACTCCTCAAATGAGTTTTATTTTATGACGGGAAAATAAAACTCTTCAAATGAGTTTTATTTTATTTTTATGGTGCAAAATAACGGTTTTAGATGGCCTTTTTCTTTTTTAAGCCACAAAATAACTGTTATAAAAGAACTTTTTTGATATCACTTTACGGACCTTTACGGTCCCTGAAACATAATAAAACTTTTTTTGGAAAAATCGCGCGATTTTTACGAAAAAAAATTTGTCTGCGGCGCAATAAAACTATATAACCTCTGAAATTGTATTTTTCATCAAAAAGTTTCATTTTTTTATTATCCAAAAAGTTTGGGTATAGGTAACAATAAAAAAAAAATTTACCCGTGGCGCAATTAAACTATATTAGTTCTGAAATTGCATTTTTCGTCAATAAAAAGTTGATTCCTTTTTTATTTCCACTTCCAACTGAACAACTTCAACAAATCACTTCTTTCATTGCTTCCCAAATATCCGTTATTACATTTTTACAGCTTTTTTAGAATTACTTCTGAACCACATCCAAAAAATCACTTAAGTATTGCTTCTAAGAGTAATTGCTCTAAAAGTGGTCGTAAAAAGCGATTATAGTATCATTTGGCATTTCCAAACAAAGGGTCCCGGGTTCGATTCCCGGCGGGACCAATATTTTTTTATTTTTTTTTAAATTTTTTTTATTCTATTAATTTTTTTTTTAATATTTATAATTAATTTGTTTAAATTCAATATTTTTTAATTTTTAAATTTTCAAAAATATGTCTATATAAAAAAATGGTCAGAAATTGATTTTTATGTACCTGTAAAAATAGTACTGAAACCAATATTGGATTGGAGTGCACCTTTAACACTTGTTTAATAAGTACTTTTATTGAAGAGAATAAGGAACAATATCTCGCATTAACAAAGTGGTGTTTTTATGCCAGTCAACTTTCATATCAAAGCAAAGCTCAGCGGTAGAGCGCTAGACTAGCAATCGTGTCGATCCCCGGTGGCGGCAATCGGCCACTGGTGGCTATGGGTGCCGACCACTGATCTAGATCATCAATTGTAGTGCTTTTTCTACTGCTTCGGCATCTCTTTTTTGCTGGGTTTCCTTTCATTTGCGTACCATTTTATTTATTTATTATTCAAGTAAACCAACTGAGCCCTTAGGGCCATATATGGTTGGTAGACTAACAAAAAGAGGTTATTATATAATATTTCTTAAAACTTTATAGTCTTAAAAAGTAATTAAATTTGTATATAAGAGAATTTGAAAGAGACTACAAGATAAAACAATTTGTAATAAAAAATTAGTTTTACTTACAAAAAATATAAAAGTAACAAATTAATTTTTTACTTTTTTCGATCCCTATTGGTCGAAAAATGGCTACGCTTTATGGATATAAAAAAATAAAATTTTTGGAATCGTGAGACTTTAATTTGAGTACCCACACTTACATGTTAATATGTTCCCCCCACCACGGGCCTCGCGGGTGCGAGCCCTTCCCAAAATTAGTTTCTATTTTCTTCTTTTTTTATTCCAGAGAGGGTTATTTATATTTTTTTTACGAAACCCCATAAACTGCAGTTTTGGCATTTTTTTTAGTTGAAAAACGTTTATTTCTAAATCCAAAATAAACACAGCATCGGCTAACAATTTATTTTTTAAATTTCACAAAAACTATTTTTAACCCTTCTTGGTTTGGCCAGATACCACTTGCTGGCCGTTTGTAGTCTCCGCAGCGCAAGGCTTAACGATTTTATGAGCGACACTCTTTCATAGATAGATATAAAAGACAATATAAAGTCCTAAGGAAATTTATATTCTAAGTTATATTTTTCATCAAAATTTACTTCAACAGTTTGAGAAGAACTTTTCTAACTTTTGTATTATTTTAGTGACTGGTTTATAACATTTATCACTTTAAAGCTTCTGAATTCGCGCTTAAGTTTGTTCCCAACTCATTCTTTAATTTGTAAATTCCTGATTTACCAAAAAACATTTTTAGTTTTTGAGCATTTTTCTACAATGAGTTAATTGTTTCTAGCTTTATATTATTGAAGTCATGGTTGAAGATATGTGAATAGTTACATTTATCGTTATCAAAGTTCTAAAGCCATGTTATCTTAATCCGTGTTCGCGATTCTTTATCATAGCTTTTTAATATTTTTGTATTATTTCTTAAGTTTCTATCAATATTACTGTCAAATATCCTTTTGGTTCCCGAGTTTTTTTACAAAAGTGTAAGAAATTCTAGATTATAATGCATAGTATTTAAAGCAGAGGTCGGCAACACCTATGCCCATCGGCGCTCTCTCACACCTACATAAGCTCACCAGAGATGGGCTGAAATCATTACCATTACATTTTCATTACCATTACTTGATGTAATGGTAATGGAGCTTTTTTTATCATTACCATTTTTTGAAGAAATGGTAATGTTTTTTTTTCATTACCATTGCGTTAAAAAATAGTAATGAATATTTTTTTTAATTTTCATTTGTTTTGAAAATTAAAATGAACCCTTTTTTAATTTTCATTACTTTTACCAAATGTTTACATAGTAATGAAACACCTATTTGTTTTTCATTACAATCCGTTTTTGTCGAAGTTTTTTATTTTAAAAATATGAGGTTTACAAATTACTAAAAGCATTTTTTAGTTCATAATCTGAGGCCTATGGTATGCATATTTGATACGAAGTTTTGGTGTCTAGTTGCAAAAAAAAAAATCGCGAAAAAAGATTGCATTAAGGAAAATTCTGGCATCAATATAATTTGTGTGCAGAACATAAATAGCTGATTAAGTTTTTTAATTCAATTCTAGTACCATAGTCTTTTTTCGCGATCCGCCATTATTTTGGAATTTTGTAAGTGCGGTTTTTTTAAATTTATAATCTAAGGACTATAATACTCATTTCGTACAACAAAGTTTGGTGGCTAGTTGAAAAAAAAAACAAAAATTGCGAAAAAAAAATTTACAAAAAGGAAAATTCTTACATCAATAGATTTGTTTGCAGAATGTAAATCGCTGAATAAGTGTCTTAATTAAATATTTTTTCGCGGCCCGCCATTATTTTGGAGTTCTTTAAGTGCGGTTTATTAAAATTTGTAATCTAGGGACTATAATGCCCGTTTCATACAACAAAGTTTGGGAGCTAGTTAAAAAAAAACGCGAAAAAATCGCGAAAAAAAATTCAAAAAAGGAAAATTCTTACATCAATAGATTTGTTTGCAGAATGTAAGTCGCTGCCCAGTGTAGAAAATCATTACCAGATATGTGGTTATGTAACTACATACTTGGTAATGGTAACTACTTAATTTTGTTATTACATTTCTTATTACCTTTATATGGGCATGTCGCGAAAAATAATGAGTTGTCGTTACACACCAGCATACGAAAAATCAAAAAATATATCGTTACCTATGTGCTTACCAGTACTGACAAAAATAATAAGTCTAAAAATAGATTTTCAAAAAAAAAAATTATATAAAAAAAATATTTTTTATTGTATTTTTTTTTTTTAAATAAAATTTGCTGGTGCGGGAATCGAACCTGGGTCTACAGATTTCCAGTCAACAGCTCTACCATCTGAGCTATATCGACATGTAATATTTAATAGATAAAAATATAATTGACCTGCTGCACACAAGTAAGCTTACTCGCCAACATACAAAAAATCAAAAAATATGTGGTTACATATATCCTTACCAGTGTTTAAAAAATATTGAGTCTAAAAACAGATTTAAAAAAATTTTCAAAAAAATCTAAAAAATTATTTTGTATTTGAAATAATGATAAAAATAAGTCTTTATCCGTAACTCATTATTATATGTTTTAAAATAAAGCAGAAGGTTAGTGGGTGTCATTACTGGTACTCCAAAAAATAATGATATGTCATTACCGTTTCTACACTGGGTGATTAAGTGTTTTAATTAAATTTTTTTACCATAAAGTCTTTTTTCGCGTCCCGCCGTTATTTTGCAGTTTTTTAAGTGCGGTTTCTTAAAATTTAAATTCTAGTGACTATAATACCCGTTTCATACAAGAAAGTTTGGGAGCTAGTTAAAAAAAAACCGCGAAAAAAATCGCGATAAAAAAATTTACAAAAAGGAAAATTCTTACATCAATAGATTTTTTTGCAGAATGTAAATCGCTGAATAAGTGTTTTAAATTAATTTCTTTACCATAAAGTCTTTTTTCGCGTCCCACCATTATTTTTGAATTTTTTAAGTGCGGTTTCTTAAAATTTGTAATCTAGGGACTATAATGCCCATTTCATACAACAAAGTTTGGTGGTTAGTTGCAAAAAAAAAATCGCGAAAAAAATTTGCCAAAACGAAACTTTTTGCATCAGTATATTTGTTTGAAGAACGTTAATCGCTGATTAAGTGTTTTAATTGAATTTTTCTACCATAAAGTCTTTTTTCGCGTTCCGCCATAATTTTGCAATTTTTGAAGTGCGGTTTTTTTAAATTTATAATCTAGGGACATACATCAAAGTTTGGTGGCTAGTTGCCAAAAAAAAATCGCGAAAAAAAATTTACATAAATGAAAATTTTTCAGTGTAGAACAAAGAACAAAACGTTCTTTACATCATTATGTTAAGTAATGGTAATGAAATTTCATTTGTCTACCTAGTGTAGAAAAAATGAAAATGATTTTTTGTTTTTACTACCATTGCGTATTGTAATGAAAATTATAAAAACGTTTCATTACATGTGAAGAAAACAAATGAAATTAAAATTTTTTTCATTGCAATTACATTTTGTAATGGTAATGAATTTTATATTTTATTTTCATTTTATAGATTTAATGGTAATGAAAACCCGCAATGGTCATTACAAAGTAATTAATTACTCCCATCTCTGAAGCTCACACATAGAACAAAAAAATAATCAGTCACATACAAGATTTCAATGAAGTAGGTTGTCACATCGCTTGTTTACCAGATTTTTTACACTCTGCATAATGTTTATTGATACATTTTTTTGGTAATTTATTTTTAAGTTTTTTTGTTTTTATTTATTTTTGTGTTTTTGTTTTTTGATAGTTTTTTCGTAGTTGTTGTTTGCTTTTAAATTTTTATTTTATATTCCCATTATAAACATTTAAAATTTCGAATTATTATACAAACGTTCTTTGTCAGTGCATTGAGAGTGAGAGGCTGCAACTCACTCATACAAGCACAAAATAAGGTTGTTTATGTTTGCCGATCCCTGATTTAAAGCAGGGATCGGCAAACGCATACAACCTTAGCTTTGTGCTTGTATGAGTGAGATGTAAATTTCCCTCTCTCAATGCACTGAAAGAAATTTCTGTATAATTTTCTCATAGTTATTTATGTGCAATATGAATATAGAAATAAAATATAAAATAATTTAAAAATGAGATTTTAAAAGAAAAACTCGTTTTAGAATTCTTGGCAAAGTGCAGTTAAAAATTTAAATTTTATTGTGCTATTAAGCATGGCGATAAAGGTATATATAATTAAACTCGGTTCATAGATGGCGAAACACAACGATTGTCCTTTTTTCAACAAAAATAACCTATTATCGTTTGCCTAAAAAAATTTCGTCAAACATTTCGTTCAGTGCAACGCTAGCAACTTGCGTCGACACAACCTCATCGAACGAATGCTCAAGCGAGACTGAATAAATTTGTTTGTTTTTATTCAATGTGTGAGCGTATGTAGGTGTGAGTGAGTTGCACGCGTGCATAGAAATGCCGGTCTCTGATTTAAAGCCAATTTTAACAGAAGAATCAGAATTTTTCAGCATTTGTATGAAAACCAAAGGAGCCATGATAACACAGAAGAAACAGTAGGCATCAACAATTGAATTTGTAAAAGCAATCACAATTATTTTTAAATTGAAATTTTATTCCCAACAATTTTTTTGTGTGAAATATTTGTAACTCCACTGTTTCGCAATCGTATCACCTAGAAGAAAAACTTTATTGCGGCAATAATCATATTCTTATTGCGGAAGATCCCCCTTTCGGAAGTAAATGTCCTCTCTATAGCGATACTCCCAAGCAATACGAAAGCGATACTTCTGAATGATAAATCGGCAATATCGCTAGATAATCGTATATCGCTAATTTATCACCCGGAAGATAAAAAGGTGATATCGCTAAATTAACTCCTAGAAACAAACTAAACGATTTATAATTTTCATTATTAAATTTACCTCTGAAAAAGAATATCTTCATGCATAATCCCTTGACAAAAATATTAATTATCTAGTTAGAATAGATAGATTAGATTTAGATTAGATTATTCTTTATTTGTTTTCTCCAAAGTTTACAAAATTATACTTAATTCTATAACTACATTTTTAAAACAGTAAAGAATTTACAGCTTGGTTTTATTTAACCGTCAGCCGGAAAATTGGTTATTCAAATTTTTAAAAGTTAAAAATTAAATTTAAAAACTAACATACTTCTATATCTTACAGACTCTTTCATGAAATTATATAGTCTTAGCCAATAAACATCTTCACCTCCATTTTGCACTCGAACAACTTCATCATCTTTGTCAGCCTAATACATTTAAAATATCTAAATCTTATTTCGTTTAGCACTGGACATCTCCCGACAAAATGTGAAGTAGTTTCCTCTTCTCTTAAATTACATAATGAGCAAATGGTCGCACCACCTACTCTATATTGGTTTCCATTTAACCATAGAAGATCTAGTTGCCATCATACCCGGTTTTTTCCGCGCACTAAATCTTCATTTAGAATTTGATTCCCATATTTCTTATAATTGTTTTTTGTAGAAATTTTGTATTTTTTTCTAACATTTTCAAAAATTTTAAACGAATTGTGTTTATCTTCCAGGTGATAAAAAGGTGATATTGCCGCAATATCATCATAAAAAAATTATGACAAAAAACACAATTTTTAAATTGGGTTTTCCAAATATCTCCAAAATATTTTACAAATGATAAAAGGAAGACAATTTCAAAATACTACTTGATTATTTTCATTCAAATTAAAAATAGAAGATATCGCTTTATTATCTTTTTGGAAGATATCTTTCAAATGTTTGCAGGGTCGTTTGTAAATTGTTATCTTTACAAAAATAATAAAATTTTTTTTTTGGATTTACAAATTTCTTTTTTGGTGCCTTTTTAAAAAGTTTTTATTTTGTATTTACAAATTTGGTATGAGAAATTTAACTGTTTGAGTCCAGCGGTATTTTTGCAGCAACCCCTTTTATGGGGTTGCTACAACCGAATTTTGAAGTTGTAACAACCGAATTCGGTTGCGGCAGCCGAATCGTGGGGTTGTGATAACCGAATTCAGTTGTAGCAACCCTATTTCGATGTTGTGACAACGGAATTCGGTTGTGGTAACCGAATTGTGGGGTTGTGATAACCGAATTCAGTTGTACCAACCCTATTTCGAAGTTGTAGCAACAGAATTTATAAAAAAACGCCTCTACCGATATTTTCTAATATTTTTGTTGAAATCCTAAAATATTTCTTTGTCAAATAAAAGGCGTTTTATCATTTTTATACATTTATTATTATGAAATCATATATTACAACTAAATTCACACAACTATAGACATAATTAACTCGAATTACATAACTAAATATTAAACTTAAACGAAAAAATACTTGCAATTTCTTTAAAAGAACCCAGCAAAACCTTCTATTACCAGGTAAAGGGAAATGTAATAACAAACCAAAAATTGTAACTACTTACACTTTGGTCGCATAACACATTATTTTAACATGGGGTGTCATTGGGGGTAAATGGTTGCCTAAGTCGTACCGGTATAGCATAAAATAAGTGATTACGGAGGAAGTACTGAAATCAGTTGTTACTTGTAATATTAAATTCACTAGTTAGCTAAAATAAGTACATACTTTTATAGAGTGAAGTAAGTCATTACACATTAGTACATATTTCATTGGTTACATATAGGACATAAAATAAGGCTTTACCAGTAATGACTTTGTTTAAAAGTACACCGATCCGAGCAATGCAAATTTTTATTAAATCATACTTTCGCATAATAAGTAGTTACATTATGCAATTCCAATAACTTATTATTTTTACCCTTTATAATAAGTTATTATAAAACACAATATCGGTAATATATTATTTTAAAGCTTCCAAATAAGTAGTGATATATATCCATATCGGTAACTCATTATTTCATACCTCCCACATAAGTATTGATGTATCACAATATAAGTAACGTATTACTTTAGGTTTCTAAGTAAAACCAAGGGTAAAGGGGTACCCATTGCCAGGCAATGCGTGAAAAAGGTCAAACCCATTACCAAGGTTTTGCTGGGAAGGGTACTTTTTCAATACTGGTTCTTTGAATAACGAGTACAACTTCATGATACAGAAGGAATTCTTTTAGTACTTCTCATTAAAATATATAACTTTTTTAAGTATTTACTATTATTTTAAATAAAAGAAGAAAGCATTCTCTCAGAGAAAAATTAATTTAGTATTTTACTTTTACGAAATTGTAGGAATTTGTCAATCTTTCTTAAAAATATTGTTTATATTATAAGGTTGATAAATGAAATTGTTAATAGATATGTAATAAAATAATTACATGTTTATTATAAGGAAATAATATAGTTAAAACTAACTGCAATCGCACCAAACTTCCTCGAAGAAAAGGAACTATAAAAGGTACTTTTTAAGAAATGGAAGCTTTTTTATTGCTTTCTTTAGTACTCTTCATTCTGTACATGTAAGTAATATTCATGGAACAATTTTAAAGATATTATTGGTCTAGTTTTTTACTACATTTTGTTACAATCTTCGAAAGAATACTAAAACAGATAAAATTTATTTAAAAAGTACCCTTTATAGAAAGTTAGCAAAAAAGTGCAAAGAAACTCACTCTTCAAAAAAAAGCGTTTAATTTGTTTGATCTCCTTCGCATAAAAGATACACTTTTGAGTATTATGCGTATCTTTGTAGTACTCTTTTGAATAAACTATATACATATGTTTGGATTTTGACAGATATTGAGGAAATTAACAAACGTCATCTATATGCCAATAAACGGTCTTAGCTTTCAAATGTTAGTACATGTACAATATTGAAACAGCAGTCAATCTGAAAATGAAATAAAGTAAATTATGCACTTCAGGTGTGAAAACAAATTGTAAGTACTTTTGCAAACCTTAGTTCGGTCCAGGCACCGATGGGCACTTAAAGAATCAGTATTCATATAAGACTAATTATCTATACACCCAGAAAACAGATTCGGTTCTGTAAACCAAATTTGTTGCCAATTGAATGGTCCACAACCGAACCCTTCGATTGGCTGCAAATGCGGTTGTCAGCACCGAATCTATTTTGTGAGTGGCTACCATCAGCATATGTTGATCGTAAAGGGAGAAAAAATGTAACAGAAATATCTTTTAATTTTAACAACATCAACGTAAATGTTCATATCTACATTACCATTAGGGTTTATGTCCCGGGAATTCCCGGGACGGGATTCCAGGGAATCCCGCCCTTTTTCGGATCCCGCAATCCCGGGAATTTTGTGCGGGATTTCCCGGGATTTTTTTTTATTCTTTTACAGAAGTTTTAGCTAGTATTATTGCAATTTGGAAGCTTTATTTAAATTTAAAGCATTGTTTTTTTTAAATTAATTTGATCAAAAAATATTTAAAATTAAAAAAATACGATATAAAATTTAATAAACTGATTTAGGCCAAATTGTTTTTAGATGCCAGTTGAATTTGGTTTAGTTAAACCGAAAAAATTTTATCAGCCATTACCAAGTTTACCAACAAAAATTCTCGGAAAATTTTTTTTTCTTTAAAATGATCTTTGTTCAAATAAAGCAATATTTGTATAGGCTGGTTTACACTATATTTTCTGAAAAATTCTGCAACCTTGCAACCTAATCCATCAGATGCTTTTTAAAATTATTTTGGTTTTTTTTATATGTTAATTTAAAATGCCACTAACTACGAAAATTAAATAATTTTGCTGTGGCACAAAAAATTTCTATTCAAGAAAATCAATTAAACTTAAGGAACTATTTAATAATGTTGTAGTGTCTTTTTTTATAAAACGATTTAGGCGAAATTGCCTAAAAATTTGTGTGAAAATACTGACTTTTAAACTTTTTTATAAAAATAATTCTAGATGGATACTTTTAAAAATCTGCATAGTAAGATACAAAATATCTGGAAATAGAAATTTTTGGATTTCATATTTAAGAAATATTTTAGCAACAAATCGATCTTATTTCTGACTATAAAACTGGTCCGACTCAATTTTGCACCCATTAACAATTCCAATATATTCTGAAAAAGGGGATGAAGATAAAATACCCGTATCTTTCACTTTTTCTATATCAATTGGTTTAACCGTTTAAACCGCGAATTAATATTTAATTAATATATTTCTAAGAGTTTTTTAAAATTAAGACGGCCTTCCATATAAATATATTACCTAAATATTAATCGAATTGATCCAGAAAAAGTGGAAGACATGGATATTTTATATTTAGCCATCCTTTCAGAATATATTAAGTGCATTTTCTCATGGGTACAACCAAAAGATGAACTTTGTCGGACGGTGTTTTAACAGTAATCGAGTTTTTCAAGTGCAACATATGTCGAATTTATATATTTTCTAACGAGCGGGAATTCCCGGGATCCCGGGAAATTCTGAAAAAAATCCCGCTGTCCCGGGAAATGAAAAAGTCCGGGAAAAGAAAAACCCTAATTACCATACATATATCGGAATCTGGTGATATCGTAATATTCTACAATCTTGGTTTAGTCGGCATTCATTTTTTAGTAGGGATTTCGCAAATATTTATTTAGTTTATTTTTCCCAGCTTTCTAAGAGACATCGGTGTCCTTTCTAAAAACTCTCTATTAGAAATATCAATTAAGCACTTGGAGCTTAAGAATTGATACAATATTTTAAAATTGCAAATAAAACTGCATTTATCACGGAGGGGACGAATAAGAATGCTCCATATTAAGGAAAAAAAGTTCTACCATTACGAAAACATCCACCTGAAATTATCAGTATAAAGTATAATCACCACGTTATATATCATTTTCAAGCAAACATATATTTACCAGTTTTTATAATTATTTGGATGCATTTTTCTGTCTCTTGTGTATTTATTCACCAGAACATTTTCTTATTTTTTACATTTCTTCTGCATATTTATTTGAAGTCTGATTTTAATTTACAATAAATTTGTTTGATAATTTTTACTTTTTGAAGTTTCTGTAAAAGCAATTCGGAAACTACAACTGAATTACGGGGTTGTGCCAACCGAATTAATATCAAATTCAGTTGCAGCAACACTGTTGACAAAAAAATTCGGTTGTGACAACCAAATTCGATTACTGCAACTTAATGTTTGATAATTCGGTTGCTTCCATAAATTCGGTTGTGACAACCAAATTCAGCTGCAGCAACCGAATTTCCGATAAGACAACCGAATTCGGTTGCAACAACTTCTTTTCGGCTGCGGCAACCAAATTTTGGTTGCAACTACCTCTTTTCGGTTGAAACAACCTAATTCCAACCGATTTTTTCTGAGGGTGTAATTTGATCGACTTTAATTTGAAATAATACGCATATAATTTATAAACCTAAAACTAAATCCTTTAAAATTTACAAATTTTTTAATCTGACCCCAAAACGAAGTCGAAACCCCTAATTTGGGCCCAAATCCCCTTACCTAACAACTCTGTAAAACCTACACCCAGCAAAAAAATTTGTTGTCCCAACTGAATTAGGTTCCAACCGAATTTACGAGGTTGCCTCAACCCCATTGATGGGGTTGTCACAACTGAATTTTGAGGTTGTAGCAACCGAATTCGGTTGTCACAGCCGAATTTAGAAGTTTTGGCAACCCAATTCGGTTACTGCAACCGAATTTCGAGGTTGTGACAACCGAATTTGGTTGTGGCAACCGAACTATGGGGTTATGACAACCGAAATCGGTTGTATCAACCCTATTTAGAGGTTGCGACAACCGAATCTATTAAAGAGCGAGGTTGTGTCAATTAATATTTTATATTCCCGAGTAAAAAAAATTGATCTCGCGCAATATCTAATTATATCCAATTTGATATTGTTTAAGATTGTAATATCTAGCTGATCCAATTAGATCTCAAAATTGGGTGTATCCAATCATATCGTATTAGATCCCATTGTATATATGGGGATAAACTAAGATCAAGTTATATCTCAAAATTGGGAGGTCCAGTGATATCTTTGGGGATAAACCTAGATCTATTTTGATCCGAAAATTGGTGGATCCAGCTATATATTTGCGGATATTTTTAGATCTAATTTGATCCGAAAAATGGCGGATCCAATTAGATCCAGCTATATATTTGGGGATAAACTTAGATCTAATTTGATCTCAATTTTGGCAGATCAAATTAGATCCCGCAATATATTTGTGGATAAACGTATATCTAATTTGATCCGAAAAAGTGGCAGATCGAATTAGATGTAGCTATATATTTGGGGATAAACTTAGATCTAATTTGATCCAAAAAATGGCACATCGAATTAGATCCAGCAATATATTTGTGGATAAACTTAGATATAAATTGATCTGAAAAATGGCAGATCAAATTAGATCCAGCAATATATTTGTGGTTTAACTTAGATCTAAATTTATCCGAAAAATGGCAGATCGATTTAGATCCAGCAATATATTTTGGGATTTAGTAAGACCTAATTTGATCCGAAAAATGGCAGATCGAATTAGATCCAGCTATATATTTGTGGATAAACTTAGATCTAATTTGATCCGAAAAAGTGGCAGATCGAATTAGATCCAGCAATATATTTAGGGATAAACATATATCTAATTTGATCTCAATTTTGGCAGATCTAATTAGATCTAGCAATATATTTGTGGATAAACTTAGATCTAATTTGATCCGAAAAAGTGGCAATATATTTGTGGATAAACTTATATCTAATTTGATCCGAAAAATGGAAGATCGAATTAGATCAAGCAATATATTTGGGGATTAAGTAAGATCTAAATTTATCCAAAAAATTACAGATAAAATTAGATCCAGTAATATACTTCGGGATTGCGTAAGATCTTAACTTTTCCGATAAATTGCAGATCGAATTAAATCCAGTGATATATTTGGGGATTTGGCAGGATCCTAATTTATCCCATAAATTGCAGATCGAATTAGAGACAGCAATATATTTGGAGATTGACATCTAAAACTATCCAGAAAAATGACAGCTAAAATTAGATCCCGCATTATATTTGGGTACTACGTAAGATCTCCATTTATTTGGGATTAAATAAGATCCCAGCCAGATATTGACAATAGTTCAAAAAATAATACACTGGAAGAGCACTGATTTTATAAAAATTACAATATTTTGTTAAAATAAGGTTTAAACTCAGAAGGTCTCGAGTTCGATACCTTTCACGGCTATGCATTTTTTTTATAAAAATGCGCATTCTCCTTGCTGGTCTTATCGAAATTTTTTCAATAATTTTTATTCTTTGTAATTTACTTGTAAAAATTGTATCATCTTTCTTTGATTTGAAAATAATTTAAACAGAAAGTGATATTAATTTATGATCTTGAGTCAAACTAAAATAACATTTATTTACTTAAAAATAACAGATCAACTAAAAACATTTCCCCCATTCAAAAGAATTTCTTTTTATAAAATTATAATTTTATTTTCTATAAATGTTTTTATAAAATTATATTTTTTTTTATTAAATTGAATTTTTTTTTAAAAATAATTTTATTTACATATTTTTAACGCTCTACACCATTTCCAATTGTATCAATTGTTTTTAAGATTTATCAATTGTATTTCAGAAATAATCAATTGAATTTCAGTTTTATCAATTGTATTTCAGAACTTATCAATTATTTTTCAGATTTATGAATTGTATTTCAGAACTAGTCAATTGAATTTCAGTTTTATCAATTGTATTTCAGAAATTATTAATTGTACTTCCGAAATTCACAACTGTATTTCAGAAATTATCAAACTGTATTTCAGAAATTATCAATTGTATTTCAGAAATTATGAAATGTAATTTAGAAATTTTTCTCTATTAACTATGATAAACCATCAACAAGTTCTGAAATAGATTTGATTATTTCTGAAATACAATTAATAAATTTCTGAAATACATTCCATAATTTCTAAAATACATTTAAAATTTCTGAAATACAATTAATGGCTTCTGAAATACAGTTAATATTGTAGTTGCTGATGAGTTACCATATATGATGGCACCACATATGACAATATATTGTTTAAATGGCACCAATATGGAGCTTTAATATATAACTTAGATTCATCCATATACCATTTGATCCGAAAAATGGCCCGATAAAATTGTATCAGTTCTTATTTGTATCAGTTGTTATCTAATTGCATCAGTTTAGATCTGACCTGATTAAATTATGTGTTAATCAGATGAAATTGTATCAGATTTTTGACCTGATACAATTTTATTGGTTTATATTACATGGTATCAGTTTAGGTCCAAATAGATATATTTGTATACAAAATTATATAGTTATATCCCAATTTTGACCTGATATCAGTTTAAAACTTTGATACAATTGTATAAGGTAAATGTCGGATACAATTATATTTTATTTATATAAAATTGAACCAATTACGATCAAACCGATAAAATTGTATCAGCCCGTGTAAAAATGTTTAGATCTGACCAGATCTTTTTGGTTCTCAATAGATATGATTCAATCTAATTAGATCCTGTACCAGATCACATCAAATATGATCAGATATGGCATATGTGATAATACCTTATGGCAAGATCTGATAAGATCTAGTGCCAAATTTGTTCAAATCTAAAGTGATCTGGACAAATGCGCAAGGTATGCCTAGATCTGATCAGATCTAATTAGATCTCAAATTTGACCCCAATTTTGAGATCTGATTAGATCTGGTAAGATCTACGAAGATCTGGCCAGATAGGCCTAGATCTGATCAGATCTAATTAGATCTCAAATTTGTCCCCAATTTTGAGATCTAATTGGATCTGGTAAGATGTGCTGAGATCTGGCCAGATCTAATCTTTTTTACACGGGAGGTCAAAAATCTGATACAATTTCATCTGATTAGCACATAATTTAATCAGGTCAGATCTAAACTGATACATTTAGATAAAAATTGATAAACAATTGATAAAAATATATCGGGCCATTCTTCGGATGAAACTGTATATTTATACAGATATAACTTAATCACATATATGACTATATGTAACTATTTTTCCTCGGGTTGTTTAAATGATACGATATATCAAAGTATATGGTACTATATATGGTAGCATATATTATCATATCTGCATCTGTATTGAAAATGTCGTTCATCAGGTACCATATATGAGCATATATTGTTGAAATGGCACCATATATGACAATATATGGTTTAAATGGCACCAAATATGTTAATATATTTCTTAAATAACAGCATATATAAACATATATGGCACTATATAGTAGCATATATTATCATATCTGGAACTGTATTAAAAATGTTGTTTATGAGGTACCATATATGAGCATATATTGTTGAAATGGCACCATATAAGATAATATATTGTATAAATGGCACCATATATGATAATATATTGCTTAAATAACACCATATATAAATATATATGGCACTATATATGGAAGCATATATTATCATATGTGGAACTGAATTAAAAATATTGTTCATGAGGTACCATATATGGGCATATATTGTTGAAATTGCACCATATATGATAATATATGGTTTAAATGGTACCATATATGATAATATATGGTTTGAATGGTACCATATATGATAATATATGGTTTGAATGGCACCATATATGATAATATATAGCTTAAATATCACCATATATAAATATATATCACACTATATATAGTACCATATATTATCATATCTGGAACTGAATTAAAGATTTTGTTTATGAGGTACCATATATGACCATATATTGTTTAAATTGCACCATATATGATAATATCTAGTTTAACTGTCACCATATATAATTATATATTGTTTAAATGATACCATATATAATTATATATTGCTAAAATGCCACCATATATATTAAGATATAGTTCTATATATAACTATATATGCAATAAGATCAACCATGTTATGTAATATATAATTATATATGCCATATCTAATATTATGAAGGCCGATATCTAATTAGATGAAATTATATATGGCATAATATAAGGAAAATTTTTCGGAAAAAACGTAATATATAATTATATATGGATATACATAACGACATGTCTAATTATATATTGTAATATATGCCACATATGATTATATATAATTTTTTATACTCGGGTTATTTTAGCTAGAATCGTAAAACATTATTTTAATTTTTATGTAAATCTTTATTTTCTCACTTTGAATATTTATATATTTTAAAATTACAAATAATAAAAAAACATAGTGTTTATAGAAATGGTGGCTTTCCGTCTTTAAAATAAACGACACCAAGTAAATGAAGAACTTTTTCTTTGAAAGAAAATATATCAAAAGCACAGTTTTTTTTTAAAAGAGTACTAAATGAAATACCCTTTCCTTCGAAGAAAGAGTACTGAGAGAACTGCCATTACTTAAAAAAATAGTACCAAAAGAAGTACCCTTCATATCCAAGGAGTATTTTTTCTTTCCAAAGAAGAACACCAAAATAGTTTACCTTTCTTTCGATTAAACCGTACTCCTACTTTGAAAAAGGGATACTCATTTTAGTACTAATTTTTAGTACTCTGTTGGTAAAAGAAAGCGTTCTTATTTAAGTAGTTTTTCTTTAAAAAAAAGGGAACTATTTCAGTTATTGCTTTTTCTTTGAACGAATTAATACATCTTTTAGTACCTTTGAATGAAAGGGTGCATTTTTTGAAAAACCTTTCTTTAAATAAAACGGGACTTCTTTTAGAACTCTTTCTTTAAAGAAAATGGTACGTCTTCTCCTCTATCTTTAAAGCAGGAAGTACTTCTTTTCATACTCTTTGTTTATAGACAATGGTACTTCTTTTAGTACTCTATTTTTGAAGAAAAGGGTACTTCTATTAGTACAGTTTCTTTACTAACCTGTCGCTAACTAAAAGAAAGAGTACTAAAAGAAGTACACTATTCTTTAAAAAATAATACCAAAAGACGCAATCTTTCCTTAAACCATTTATTTCCAGTAAGGATATTCCAAATGGAATATTAACGAACCATATAGCCTGAAAAGGGAAAACCTTCTTTAATTTAATATACAAGGCTTTTTTATAGTTAACACAACTCACCAGAATTTTACAAAGTAATAACGCGTTATAATTCCCTTTTTTATTTATTTAAAGATGTTTATTCATAGTATTCAAAAAATTTTCGATTTCGATTATTGAAATTGTTTTTTTATTTGTTCATTTCTGAAGTTTGAATAAACTGAAACTCGATTCATTCTATTGCCATAACCTCGTTAAATGCGGTTGCAACAACCCTTTCAATTGAAATTCGGTTGCTACAACCCTTTTACAACAAATGCGGTTGCAGCTCGCAAATTCGGTTGTTACAACCTAATTCGGTTGCTGCAACTGAATTCGGTTGTCTCAACCTCATTCCGGTTGCAAGAACTTCAATGCTGTTGGTACAACCGAATTTTTCTAAGGGTGTAAATTTGACATAAAAAATTCTCCCTTGAGTAAATTTTCAAAAATAAAATCCTCCTTTGACAAAATTTCCCACATGCTAGCGACATCTACAATTTGTTTAAAATATTATCGATGTTGCATCTCTATATTATATATCTCTGGTTGAAAGCAAAAAAAAAGCCAAGGTAAAAAATTAAAATTTTGAAATTGAAAGTTAAATATAGTACTTGAAGCATGTTTTTTATTTATCTTACAACATGAATTACAAAAAGTTTAAAATCAGCAAAAATCAGCTGTAGCACACCCTGTGATTAAACAGGGTCGCTACAATACTAATTTTCTAAAAGCCTAGAACTTCCTCTTCAGTTATTGTGAAAACTGCACCAGTCCCGTGACAGGTTAATTTGCGCCAGTCCTGTGACAGGTTCTTTTGCTTAAGTCCTGTGACTGGTTTTTTTGCGTCGGATCAGTAGTTTAGAAAATCCATTATTATTACCATTTTTTTTTTGGTTTGGAACCACTGTGTGGTGCCGGATATCATATACTCGGCATACCCGGCGTTAGTTTTTTTAATAATTTTAAGTGTATTTCAATTAATTTTGTCACTCTGTGAAATGAATTAAAAAACATTTTCGGTATAAGATATTAATATTTACACTCAATCCGAACAATCAATTTCAAATATTCAAAAACTATTATTTTATATTTGTGACCTTCTCCGAGAAAAGGGACCTAGTGTGTCAAAAACTTGGGAAAATCGATAAAAATGAGAAAATATCGATTTTCCAAAGTTTTTGACACACTAGGTTTTTTGACACACTAGGTCTCTTTTCTCGGAGAAGGTCACATATGTATTTCGTAACTTTTTTCTATCAAATATAACTAAATATGTTACATAGCAGGTATTTTATTAGAATGGTTGTATAACAACTAAAAATAATTTTTTTTATGAAATTTCTGGACATTTCTGATTTTGTTGTTATATGGAGAATTTTTGCATCTTTTTTGCTACATATTTATTTTGATCTCGAATCCAATAGTATATACGATCAAGTCAACAACTTTTTTTCTAAATGACTTTGAAGAAGAAATATTTTAAATTATAAACTTCAAAATGTTTTGTTGCGCTGGTTTTGCGCAACACTGTATACAGAACCATTTGACCATACAGTTCTTATTTTATTTGATTGGATGGATTATGTTTTTAAATTTTTTATTTCTCTTAATATTTTTATTTACCAACTCAACAGATTATGTCAAGGATTTATTTGTGATGTGTGCGGCAATTGCTTCTTAATTTGCGTAAGATAATACATTAATTTAAAGAACTTAAATTAAATAAACACAACTTGTACAGATTGATCACTCATCTATAAGCTTTTTATTGCTCGTTTAGTCAGCGAAATTTATCTACTTGATTGAAGTTAATCCAAATTTGTAATCATTATCGTTTACACATGTATTTTTTGAGAGTAAAGCCCTGCTAACTTATCTGTAAATAATCAAAGCTTATTCCTTAACCATAGTTATGATGGAAATAAGTATCTGTGGTTAAAATTGAACTCTGGTTATTTTTTGGATAAGTTATCAATCTTAAAAATTAACTCGACAATTAAAAGTTTAACTCTGTGGCGCCAAAAGCGATCCGGCACAGGCTGAGGAAGGAAAATGTTGGCGTTAGCAAAATATTTATTGACAACGCCAAAACATTTTAACATTAATTGTACCCTACACCACTATGTGGTCAGGGTATTATAAGTTTGTGCTGATGTTTGTAACACCAAAAAATATTGGTCCCAGACCCACCTTATAGTATACCGATCGACTCAGAATTTTTTTTATTTCGATTTAACGATGTCCGTCTGTCCGTCCGTCTGTCCATGCATTCTTGTGCGCACTCTACAGGTCGCAAATGTTAAGATATTTTGATGAAACTTGGTACACCGACTTACGGCGGCCCAAGGACGAAGCTTATTGATTTTGGTTAAAATCGGTCCATGGTTAGACCTAGTGCCCATATAAGGGTCCCACCAAAATTATATTGTTTATACGCTGCAGGTCGCAAATATTAAGATATTTTGATGAAATTTGGTAGGCAGACCTATATTGGGCCCAGAACGAAGCCCATTGATTTTGGTGAACATCGGTCCATGTTTAGACCTAGTGCCCATATAAGGGTCCTACCAAAATTATATTGTTTATACGCTGCAGGTCGCAAATATTAAGATATTTTGATGAAATTTGGTACACCGATTTATATCAGCCCAAGGACGAAGCCTATTGATTTGGGTTAACACCGGTCCATGTTTAGACCTAGTACCCATATAAGGGTCCCCCCAAAATTATATTGTTTATACGGTGCAGGTCGCAAATATTAAGATATTTTGATGAAATTTGGTACACAGACCTATGTTGGCCCAAGGACGAAGCCTATTGATTTTGGTGAACATCGGTCCATGTTTAGACCTAGTGCCCATATAAGGGTCCTACCAAAATTATATTGTTTATACGCTACAGGTCGCAAATATTAAGATATTTTGCTGAAATTTGGTACACCGACCTATATCAGCCAAAGGACGAAGCCTATTGATTATGGTTAACACCCGTCCATGTTTAGACCTAGTGCCCATATAAGGGTCTCCCAAAAATTGGCTTGGTTGCAAACTGCAGGTCGCAAATATTAAGATATTTTAATGAAATTTGGTTCGCTGACTCACATTATAGAAAATTTTGACACAAGCCCCATTTTAACCCATTCGAATTTCGGATCCAAACCCAGACTGGTGTAGGGTATTGGATAGTCGGCATGCCCGACTTTAACCTTTTTACTCGTTTTTATTTGACTTTGTGTGTGTTTTTTAGTTTTGCCAACCGTCATTATAACAAAAAACAGCCTTGCATACAATTAGTAGTATCCCAGTGGGAAAAGGAACCGGTCACAGAACACGTCACGAGACCGGTCCTTGGGGACGAGGACCGGTTCTTTTATATGAAAAGGATCGGTAACTTTAACATGGGCTTGTCCTAGGAGGGAGTCAATTGCCCCTTGTGACGTGTCACAGGACCGACGCAAAAAAACCAGTCACAGGACTTAAGCAAAAGAACCTGTCACAGGACTGGCGCAAATGAACCTGTCACGGGACTGGTGCAGATGAACATGTCACAGAACTGACGAAAAAGAAGCTGTCAGAGGACTGACACAAAAGAACCTGTCACAGCACTGACGAAAAAGAACCTGTCGTAGGACTGATACAAAAGAACCTATCACAGGCGCAAATGAATCGTTTATATATAAACATGTTTTGAGCAACAAGTTTTTTAGGTAACAGTACTATTCAATACTCTTTGTATTTTTGCAGAAACAGAAGAAAATGTAAGTGACCTTGTCCTTTTCTTTTTGTTCTAAATTAGACCACTGGGAAAAATTTTTATTCCATATTAGTTTCGGACCACCCGTGTAAAAAGGTTTAGATCTGACCAGATCTTTTTGATTCTCAATAGATATGATTGAATCTAATTAGATCCTGTACCAGATCACATCAAATATGATCAGATATGGCATATGTGATAATATCTTATGGCAAGATCTGATCAGATCTATTGCCAAATTTGTTCAAATCTAAAGTGATCTGGACAAATGCGCCAGATCTGATCAGATCTATTTAGATCTCAAATTTGTCCCCAATTTTGAGATCTAATTAGATCTGGTAAGATCTACGAAGATCTGGCCAGATGTGCCTAATTAGATCTGGTAAGATGTGCTGATATCTGACCAGATCTGATCTTTTTTACACGGGCATCGAAAAAAACTTACAAATGCATGGAATATCTGGCCACATTAGGTACCAATTTAGATTTAAATTTTTGTTATTTGCAATAAATTTTTACCACAAAGTAAATTCTTCAAATCGTATTTGTATCAGTTCAGATGCTTGATTTTTATGTAAATTTTAAAATTATTTTCATTTGGTTTTTTATTACTAAAAGAAAATGAAAACAGAATTTCCAAAAAGTTACCTCAATTTGTGAACTTGATTTTAAGGAACAAAAAATGGCTTTCGAGCAATTTTTAAACCACTCGAATTTTTAATTTTTCGATATTTATTGAGTAGTTTAAAAGTACAATTGCTTTAATAGGAATTTTAACGGACGATATTTCTAAGAATAAAAAGTTTTATAAATTTCAAAAAGTACAAAAACTATATTTTTACCAGACGTCAGATTTGGATTTAGTTCACATTATGTCTTCCCGGGTAAAAATCTTAATATATAATTATATCTTATTTGATATGATAAGTCCCCATATACAACGACATAAAACTTGATCCGAAAAATGGGTCATCCACTTGTATCTAATTACATCAAATTAGATATAATTTGATACAGTTGGATCCGAAATTTGTCTATATCCAGGACATCAAATTATATCTAATACGATATAAAAATATAAAAATACGATATAAAAAAATTATTTGGCTAAGGAGTAATTAACTCTTAATTTGCAGATAATTAAATTTTATGTTGAAGTATATGTATGTATATTAATTTGTATGAAATTATATAGAAAGTTATATGAAATTACAAAAATATATTTTTAGTATGACGATACATAATCCATATATAATCATATCGGTCACTACATATATGCACATGAATTACCATACAAAAAAATTCGTTGAAAAAATAATATCAGATGTACAGTAGTCCTCGCTTAAATGTGCCTTCAAAAATGTAGAGTTTTCTGCGCTTTTAAGCGAGGAATCATTTATCCGAAAATTCGGGTAAATGCTCAATAACGCATTTAGGAAAATGTTATATGTACAAATGCGTACAAGCGCATTAATCGAAATTAGTTTTCGTTTGGTGAAAGTTTTTTTACACGATCTACTTTTCTTCAAAGGAAACTGTTCCTTAAAATTTTAAGTTTTATATATTTAGATAAAATATTTTTCTACCTCAAATTTGAGTTTTCCAATCATCATTTTCTTATTGCAGACAATTGTAATCTTTTTGGAACAAAAAATAAAATTTAACATGACAATATCATATTAGAATTTCTAACTAAAAATATGAAAATATAGAAAGTCGGAAAACATTTTTTTGTATTTTTTAAATACAAAAATTAAAATAATTTTTTAAAAAATAAAAATAGTAAAATTAAAAAACTATATATAAAATTATAGAAAGTCCGAAAAAACTATTTTTGCAAAAATTAAAATATTTTTTTAAGTTTTGGTTAAAATTAATTTTAGTTTTTAGGATATATTTTGTTTAACAAAAAAAATTTTAAGTATTTTTATATAATATAATAAGTTTGTGATGATATTTGTAACAACAAAAAATATTGGACCTAGACCCACCTTATAGTATACCGATGGGCTGAGAATCACTTTTTATTTCCATTTAACGATGTCCGTCCGTCTCTCTGTCTGTCCTTGCATTCTTGTGCGCATTCTACAGGTCGCAAATATTAAGATATTTTGATGAAATTTGATACACTTACGTCGGCCCAAGGACGACGCATATTGATTTTGGTTAAAATTGGTCCATGTT
The DNA here is from genome assembly GCA_949987735.1 of Leucophora obtusa. Lineage (NCBI taxonomy): Eukaryota > Metazoa > Arthropoda > Insecta > Diptera > Anthomyiidae > Leucophora > Leucophora obtusa. Next base: position 112,760,787 of record OX465299.1, read on the forward strand.
TAGAGATAGTGCCCATATAAGGGTCCCCCAAAATTGGCTTGTTTACATGCTGAAGGTCGCAAATACGAAGATATTTCAATGAAATATGATACACATTTGTCCCAAGGACAAAGCATATTGATTCTAGATAAGATCGGTCCATATTTGGACCTATCGCCCATATGGGATATATTTCCGATTTTCTCTTTTATCATTTTATAGAAAATTTTGACACAAGTCCATTTTAACATTAGTTTGCTTTTAACCAGACTGGTGTAGGGTATTATATAGTCGGCATGCCCGAATTTAACTTTTTTACTTCTTTTTTTACTCATTAGCATTGCATACAATGTGTATGTATATTTTTATATCACATTCTTTGATAGTGTTCATTTGCGAGCTGTTTTAATAGTGTCCATTATACATACATATATCAAAATTTTTTACTTGGGCAGTTTCACAATTGCATTTGTTGAAATCTAAAAACAAGTTTAAAATGGCACAAAAAAAGTTGAAATTGGCAGGTAAAATGGCACGAAAAAATAGTAACATTGGTAAAAAAAACGCTTATTCCAAAAATTTTAAAGTATAATAATTGATTTAAGTGTTTTTCTGAATGTTTTTAAAAAAAATACAATAATGAAGGAATTTACCGTTGAACTTCTATATTAGTATGATTTAGTATGATTTATGATCTGAAATTTTATTAAATATTAAAAAAAATATGGTTTTTTTTGTAAATTTTTTCCAAAAATTATCTACAAAAATTGAGTTTTTACTGAATTTTATAGCATTTTTTTAATAAAAAGTCTAAAAAAATAGACAAAATGGCTTTTTTTGGCTAGGATTTGTAAACATGGTATTTTTATAAAATAAGTGAAAAAATGGAAAAAATGGCATTTAATAGCAAATGCCAAAAAAAACTTGCCCTGCTAATAATATAAATAACTAGAATAACAAAAAGAAACATCACAGTTGGCAGATAATAAATGACAGAGAAATACAGAGTCTGATCTTGAAAATTTGGTTTAGAATAATAAACCTCAATGCGTGATAGCGGAAGTGTCTGGAAAATGACAAATGTATATTTTTTAAATTGGGTACAGAGCACATCTGAATTATGTCAAATTGAGATAGTTGCGGATTGTTAACTTAACGAAAGAAAAAATAGTGCACATAGAAATAAAAAAATCGTTAATTATGGTTTTTATTTTGTTGTTTTTATTTTCAACAAACAAGCAAATGTTAATATGTATAGTCAAATAATAAAAAAAAAATTTTGCCCCACGGATCAAGTGATGCCAGATGATTTTTTATAAAAATCGGTGTTTATACGAAAAAACGGAATTTTCGCAAAAGCTACGAATTTTAAAAAACATTACATTTTTTGCGAATCTGAAAACAAAATATAAAAAAATTGTGGCTTTAAAATTATTCGCGGTTCTTGAAATTGTTTTTTATTTTAGAAAGGAAATGAACTTAAAATTTGATTTTTACTAGTATTTTGCTTTTATTTAGCTTATTAGGTGGGTCTACTTCAGGTTTAAACTTTAGTTAATAGTTAACCCAAAAATTTGTTGTTGTTTTGTGTAAATTTTTTTGACATTTTCTTTTGTTTATAGTTAAGTTAAAGTTAAACATGCAGTATGAGACCCACCGTTAGAATTTATATATATATTTGTTCCTTTTACTCCTGCAAGGAGCATAGGGCCGCACCGTTAGAATTTAATTGTTAACAAATATACTATCTCATATAAAATCACATCAACTGAATTAGGTTCCAACCGAATATACGAGGTTGCAGCAACCCCATTTATGGGGTTGTCACAACCGAATTTTGAAGTTGTAACAACCGAATTCGGTTGATACAGCCAAATTCAGAGGTTGTGGCAACCGAATGCAGATATCTCAACTAAATCGTCGGATTGTGATAACCGAATTCAGTTGTAGCAACCCTATTTCGAGGTTGTAGCAATAGAATTTATAAGTGACCAACCGCGGTTGTCCCTACCGATATTTTCTAATATTTTTGCTAAAATCCTAAAATATTTCTTTCTCAAATAAAAGGCGTTTTATCAATTTTATACATTTATTATTATGAAATCACATATTACAACGAAATACACATAAGTATTGACATAATTAACTGGAATTACATAACTAAATATTAATATTATTGTGATAAACTTAAACAAAAAAATAATTGTAATTTCTTTCAAAGAAGGGTACTTTTTTAATAGGTATTAATTTTTTTGTTTTTTACTATTCATTCACAATATCTTTACCGTAAAAGTTCAATAGTTATTTGAAAAGTAAATCGGTAATTTTGTTTCAATTGAAAAATCTCTTAAATTGCAAAGAAATATATTTTTAAACTTTTTCTATCAGTCATTCAATAAACTAAATATACAAAATACGGACGTTCCGTATATGTTAAAATATTCAGTCAAAATTTTCTCTGAAAAATTATCAGTCGTTATAATATAATCATTTTTAAAATAAACGAGATATCCCTATAAACATATTCACTGGAATTCAAGTTGAAATCAAATTCAATTCCAGCCCTATTTTCCAGTTTCAAGGCTTGAATTCAACTTTTATTACATTTTATTTCAATAGCATACTCCAGCAAAAGGGAAACAAAAATTCAAGTTTGAAATATTTTCATATATTTAGTTAGAATATTCTTCCACCTTAAGTCCAAATTCTAATATGATATTGTCATATTAGATTTTTATTTGTTGTTTCAAAAAGGGTTGATCATTTTCATGATAGACAATACAATTGTTTCGTAGACATCACTCTACTCTTCAGTTGTCCGCAATAAGAAAATGATAACTTTCTTACTCAAACCGAGACATTACATAAGGTACAAAAAATCAACAGGACGAGAATTTTGTTCTTTCGTATATGAACTGTCTGATTTGGTAAAACCAGCTATAAATCAACTCCTTTTTGAAAGCAACAATTACATAAAAGTACCCTTTGGGTACTATTTATATGTATGTCTGTTGTCAATACATTTTGTAAAAACAACTAATTTTAAACTCAAAACAAAATAAATATTTGAATGAGATTTTAGCCGTGGTGTGCTTATTTTCAACAATTATTTTAATTTTTGCATTAAAAAATACAAAAATTGTTTTTTCGGACTTTCTAAAAAAATCTAATATGACAATATCATATTAGAATTTGGACTTGAGGTGGAAGAATATTCTAACTAAATATATGAAAATATAGAAAGTCCGAAAAAACTATTTTTGTATTTTTTAATGCAAAAATTAAAATAATTGTTGAAATATTTTTGTTAAAAAAACAAGTGCTAGAATTTGAAATATACCTACTTTACTTCAAGCTAAATTTAAAGCACTTGAATTTTTAAAACCTATGTGCTTATTGGGATGTATTACACATTTTTACCGACTTTGTCAGTTCATTAATGAACAATTAAAAATAAACGGAAAAATTCAATTGTTTTAAACGAAAAGTGGGTAGTACTTTTTTAACTTATTTTCAATTGTTTTAATGTGCATATTCGTTTGATTTTAAAGAAAAAATATTTTCTTTAGTTTTTGTAAGAAATTTGTATTTTAGCTGTAGACAACATACTCAATATGGATATCATATGAAAGGTTTTTTTGAGGCGCGTATATATTACATGTCCAAGCGTATCCAGACATGTCCTATTTTCAAGGATATTCTATAAAACAACAAATGTTTGACTCTTGTGTACGGAGATGTTTGTTATTGAAATGTCAAACGTACATATCATAATCTGTAGGCGATTTAAGTGAATACGTGTTTCAGATTTTTTTGAAATTCGCGATTTTTCGCGTTTTATCAGAAATTCAATGTGGAGGAAAAAATGTGTTCTAAATAGGGCAATATGGATACCAAAACTTTTCTTTTGATAGGTAAATCATCGCAAAGTGGATTTAGCTCGGAATTTTGCAAATTTCATATATTTCTCGTGATGCTGCGGACCAAATTTTGTTAAAATTTTCGAGTTACTGCAATTTGCATTTGAATTCAATATCTAGTTGATGTAAGATAAAAATGCAACTTAACAGAAAAAAATCCAGCACGCGCTTTTTTTGGCGGAATAACTTTTTTTCACTAAAAAATTTTTATAAAATTTTAATAATAATTTTAATTCAGTTTCTAATAGATGTAAGGATAAAAATACAACTTAACAGAAAAAACCCCAACACGCGCTTTTTTTGGCGGAATATTTTTTTCGCAAAACAAAAAATTATTATAAAATTTTATTTAGGGTCAGCATATGTTTAGATTTTTCTTAAAAAAATTACAGACACGCATATTTTAATAAAATATTTTATTTAATAATAAACCTACAAAAAATTTCATAATTTTTTTTATTGAATTGGGGTAACTCCAAATTTTATCAAAATTTGGTCCAGAGTACCGCGAAAAATGTATTAAATCAGCATTAAATTCTAAACTATATCGTATACCGCTGGACGAGCCTTGAAAAAACCTTTCATATTATACCAATATTGTGAATATTGTCTTTAGCTGAATACCAAAGTTCTGCCAAAAACTAAAAAAAAGACCTTTTTTAAAAACGGTCCAGCTCGTGAGATCTCATTCCTAGAACCGAAATATTTTGAGAATCATAATAAAACAAACCAAGGTTTATTTTGAGGGGGAGCACTTTTTTTGCTTTTTTCTGTCCATATAAGTCGGTCTAATGTACAATATTGAAACAAAGGATACCATGAAAATGAAATAAAGTAAATTATGCACTTCAGGTGTCAAAACTAATTCTAAGTAGTTTTGCAAACCTTAGGTTTGTCCAGACACCGATGGGCACTTAAAGAATTAGTATTCATATAATACTACCCAGTCATAAATTGCCAGTGGTACAAAAAATCAAGCACTGGCATACCACTGGGTAACCAAGGTATTAAAAATAAATGACTGGCAGAATACTCATTTGGGACGCTTAGCCAGCGTTTGCATAAACGGTTTTGCCAGTATTTGTTTTACAAAAATTTCGGTGGTTTATAAAAAAACACAGGCAAAGAATTGGCTTAGAGTCATATGCCAAGGTTTGCAACCAGTGGTTTTCCAGTGCTACCTATCCAATCATACCAGGGGTTCAAAAATCAATTCACTGGTAGACCATTATATATAAAATTCTCGTTTCACTGTGCTTGTGGTCGAACTCCTCCGAAACGGCTCGAACGATTTTTATTAAATTTTTTATGTGTATTTGGTAGGTATGAGAATAGGTCGTAAAGTATTTTTCATACCGATAGGGGATTAGGGCGTCCCTACATATAAAATTTTTGGTGTTGCTATGACAACCTTCGTGTTGCTATGACAACCAGGCCTTGGCGTTGCTATGACAACCACCTAATATAATCCAACCTTATCTAATCTTAATCCTTAATCATTAATCTTTAATCCTTATCTTATCGTATCTTATAAAATTTTCGTGTTGCTATGGCAACCAAGCCTTGGCGTTACTATGACAACCAGGCAGCACCTTTAGCGTGTTGCTTTATTTGGAAAGGGGATAAAGAAGAGATAGTAGATGGTGAAATATGAAAGGCCTCAAATATGGCAACACTGTAATTGCGCGAGATGTTGAATTTTAGAACAGCTGTTGCGCGCCATTTGATGGTGAGTTGGCAAACTTTTGTTGAGGCTGTTTATTTCAAAGCCCATAGGGTTTTCATACACAAAATGAACAAAACCATATGATTAAAAATAAAGTCGACTTTAAATTTAAAATGCTCTTTTATAGTAAGGACCATTGTGTTTTATTTTCATAAAAATATTTAATTCCTATACAAAACAAATTACATTTTAAAGGTACGCTAACAACGGGCTTGCCCGCTAGTGATTTTATAAAAATGCTGACGCTTCGTTGAAAAAGGTTTGTAGTCAGAAGGTTCCGAGTTCAAATCTGGTTCTAAGCAAACAATTTTTTTTTGGATTTTTTTTAATTTAAAATTTTTTTTGTTTTATAAAATCAATTTTTTTTGTGGGAAAGCTCCTTCAAGACCAACTTTTTTTTGCCCTCCCAACGCTGGCATACTAGTTATAAAAAATTGTTTGCCAGTACTAGCATTTTGGCACAGCCAGTAGTTGTCCAGCTATTATCACTCATTTATGTGTTTAGCCATCAAATATTATATGTCTCTTTAGCTCAGTGGGTAGAGCAATCGTCTGCCAATCTGACGGCCTAGGTTTAAATCACGGCAGGACCACAAAAAAAATTCATATTAACTTTTTTTAAATTTTATTTTGGAAAATATATTTACAGACCAACTATTTATTGGTTTTGCCAGCGTTTTGCCAACGTTCAAAAATTTTGTTTCTCCAGTGCTTTTCCGGCGCTTTTTGAACAGCCGGTCCTTTTGTCTAATGATGTTATCATTTTGAGAATGGGAAAGCACTTTTTGCGAGTACTTGTACCACCTCCCAGTCAGAAATCGCCAATGGTACAAAAAATCAAGCACTGGCGTACCACTGGGTAACCACGGTGTTAAAAATAAATGACTGGCAGAACACTCATTTGGGACGCTTTGCCAGCGTTTGCAAAAAGCGTTTTGCCAGTATTTGTTTTACAAAAATTTCGGGGGTTATTAAAAAAAAAACCAGTGGCATAGAATTGGGTTAGAGTGATATGCCAGGGTTTGCAACCAGTGGTAATCCTGTGCTAACTAGCCAATGCTACCAGTGGTATAAAAATCAATTCACTGGTAGACCAATGATTTTATACAAATGCTGACGCTTTGTTAAAAAAGGTTTGTAGTCAGAAGGTTCCAAGTTAAAATCCAGTTCCAAGCAAACAATTTTTTTTTTGGATTTTTTTTAATTTAAAATTTTTTTTGTTTTATAAAATCAATTTTTTTTGTGGGAAAGCTCCTTCAAGACCAACTTTTTTTTGCCCTCCCAACGCTGGCATACTAGTTATAAAAAATTGTTTGCCAGTACTAGCATTTTGGCACAGCCAGTAGTTGTCCAGCTATTATCACTCATTTATGTGTTTAGCCATCAAATATTATATGTCTCGTTAGATCAGTGGGTAGAGCAATCGTCTGCCAATCTGACTGCCTGGGTTCAAATTACGGCAGGACCAAAAAAATACATATGAACTTTTCAGACCACCTATTTATTGGTTTTGCCAGCGTTTTGCCAACGTTCAAAAATTTTGTTCCTCCAGTGCTTTTCCGGCGCTTTTTGAACAGCCGGTCCTTTTGTCTAATGATGTTATCATTTTGGGAACGGGAAAGCACTTTTTGCCAGTACTTGTACCACCTGTTAAAGTGCTTTACCACCGCTTTCCCGTTTGTATTTTTCTGATTGGGCTGTTAAAGTGCTTTGCCATCGCTTTCCCGTTTGTATTTTTCTGACTGGGTATCTATACACCCAGAAAACAGATTCGGTTCTGTAAACCCAATTTGTTGCCAATTGAATGGTTCAGTTGCATCAAATGAATTCTGCGGTTGCGACTACCTAATTATTCTCCATACAATTGGAATTCCACTGTCACACTCAAATTAGTCCTGTCTCAATTGGCTTTCTGCTGTCACAACTGAAAAACTCGGCTACCACAACCGAACCATTCGATTGGCTACAAATGCACCAAATCTATTTTGTGAGTGGCCGCCATCAGCATATGTGGATCGTAAAGGGAGAAAAAATGTAACAGTCACATCTTTTAATTATAACAACTTCAACGTAAATGTTGATTTATTCATTAAAATACATATATTGGAATCAGGTGATATCGTAATACTCTACAATCTTGGTTTATTCGGCATTAATTTTTTTTAGTAGACATCAGTTTCCCTTCTAAAAACTATCTATGTGCAATATCAATTAACCATTTGGAGTTTAGGAATGGAGACAATATTTTAAAATTGCAATAAAACAGCATTTATCACGGAGGGGACGAATAAGAACGGTTCATATTAAGGAAAAAAGGTTCTACCATTACGAAAAAATTCACCTGAAAATATCAGTATAAACTATAATCACCACGTGATATATAATTCCATCTTAAATCGACCAATGGTTGGAATCGACCCCTTTCGATTTGGATGCATTTTGGTCAGAACTTTACTTTCACTATATAACAAAGTTTTGCCAAAAGAAAAAAATTACAAAAGTTTTTTTTCGAAAGTTATGCAATATTTAAAATTTTGAAAAATGTCATGATTTTTTACTTTGTTACGAGGTTATTTTTACGAGGTTTTTTTTTGAATATCTCGAAAACTATAATAGCTACAAAAATGGTTCTTAGCTTGTTTTAAGAGGATATTTAGCCGTATTAAAAATAAAAATATTAAAAAAAAATATATTGAAAAAGAAATATTGAAAAATAAAAAAAAACAAAATTTTGCAATTTTACAATTTTAAAAATCGAAAAACTCAAAAACCTATTTCTTAAAACATCCTGAAATTTTCAAGAGGGCATTTTTTCTTAAAAAACAAGATAAGGTAAGAAATGGCACACTCTTCCATTTGTGTATACATGTGTGTGTGTGTGTGTATGTGCGATTTCTTAACTTATTTGTTTTTCAAACTATTACCAAAAAAATAAAAGCGTAATTTCGATTTAAAATTTTTTCTGTGGTTCTAAAGCCTTCAATTTGTTTTTTATTGCTCAAAATTTCAAAATTGGATATTTGTTTAATATTATTGTATTAAGATTCAACTTAAAAAAAGATAATAAAAACATTCAAAAATTCATATCTTTAAAAAAACAACGCCCTCTTGAAAATTTCAGGATGTTTTAAGGTCAGTTAGAGGTTTTATTTAAAAAAAAATTCAGTGACAAAAAAGAAGTTTTTAAGTTTTTCGATTTTTAAAATTGCAAAATTTAAATTTTTTTTTTATTTTTCAATATTTTTTTTTTTTAATTTTTTTTAATACGGCTAAATATCCTCTCTAAAACGAGGTAAGAAAATTAGAAAAATTATTACATTTTTAAAAATTTTAAATATTGCATAACTTTTGAAAAAAAATTTGTGATTTTTTTCCTTTGGCAAAACTTCGTTGTACTTATGATGAAAGAAAAGTTCTGACCAAAATTCATCCAAATCGAAAGGGGTCGATTCCAACCATTGGTCGATTTGAGATGGAATGACCCATATATATACCAGTTTCTATAATTGTTTGGATGCATTTTTCTGCACTCAAAATAATAAGTCTGTTGGCTGAACAGAAAAATTTGTTACTTTAACAAAATTTATTCCTGTTTTTTGGCTTAAAATAAATTTCATTTCCTTTATAGCAAAACACTGGTCTCCTCGAGGCAAAAAATCGATATATCACACTTTAAAATCCGACTTTAAATGCCGAAGCTATAACGAAAAATTAAAAAGGCAACTCCTACGTTCGGCAAAACAAAAATTTGTTGGAATTGCCTTGCAAAAATTTATCCACAAGAACATTTTTTTATTTTTTACATTTCTTGTGTTTATTTGAAGTCTGATTTTAATTTCCAATTAATTTGTTTGATAATTTTTACTTTTTGAATTTTCTGTAAAAGCAATTCCGAAACTACAACCGAATTACGGGGCTGTGCCAACCGAATTAATATAAAATTCAGTTGCAGCAAACCCGTTAACAAAAACTTCGGTTGTGATAACCAAATGCGGTTATAGCAACTTAATTTTGATAATTCCGTTGCTTCAACGCCATAAATTGATAAGACAACTGAATTCGGTTGCAACAACTTCTTTTTGGCTGCAGCAACCAAATTTCGGTTGCAACAACCTAATTCCTACCGAATTTTTCTGAGGGTGTAAATATGTAAATATAAATGGAAAAAATTTGCACAACGGTAAGTAGACGAAAATTTCTTGGTCAAAGTTGAATGTGTTTCGGAAGGAAATTTTCGAAAATCGCGCAATCCGCGACTCCGATTTTAATTTAGATACCCTATCTTGTTGTATACCAAAAATATATTAGATTTGATGTTATTATAAAAAATCTTACGCGTGAGTTTGAGTGAAATCATAATTTACTCACGTGAACGTGAGTGAGTGTGATCAGAAAAAATTTCTTCGTGATTGAGTGTGCGTGAAGCGAATTTTTATAAAATTTTTGTTTTTAGCTTTTATTAAGTATTTTCTTTGTTTATTTCGCTCATTTTATATTTTTGGATTTTTAAAACAAAAAATAAATGGCAAAATTGCATATTCATAGCAATTTTTTAGTTTAAAACTCATACCTTAATTACCTTAATTTTGGAGTTTGGAGTTTTCTTTTTTGCATGATTCACGTGAATCACGCGTGATTGTGAATAAAATCCGAATTTACTCACGGGAACGTGAGAGATTGTGAATAGAAAAAAAAAGTTCGTAAGTGATTGTGATCGAAATTTTTCTCCCGTGAGCGTGAGTGAGTGTGAGTCAAAATTCACTCACGTGCCCATCTCTACTTTCAACCTTTCGGTATGTCCGACTTTAACCTTTTTACTCCCGTGTTTTAGTTTTTTCGAAAAAACTGTTTTTTACCACCAAACCAGTTTTTCTAAAAAGAATATGGCAACTCTGGCTGTATATCTAAGAATTCAAATGTATCTGTGTGTGAGCTTCAATGTGTATGGAATAAAGCCCAAATTAGTGTGGAAGTATCGTAGAAAAAGTAACGTATGATTCATATAATGCATAAAAAGAGTATAAAAAATAAAAATATTGTATTTTTTATCTTTTTCTTGTGCATAGAATTAAATGTCATGTAATAAAATAGAAAATTTCTATTTTTAACAGAACTTTTTTACGATTTTACTTGACAACAATTTCAATGCATAGAAAAAAGATAAAAATATATTTCTATATTATTTTAACACATTGAATTGATTACAGATACGTTTTTTACTTTACGATTAGACTAATGAAGCCTTAAATAACATAGGAAATTAATTAATGTTGTAAGAAAATTTGTTAAAAAGTTAGCTGTTTGGGAAATCTTATTTATTATTTTTCATACGAACAAATCGACACAGCTCCAGCGAGATACGCCATGTGTTTTAAGAGATTTCTAACACTTTTGTTTTAGTGATGACCAAGTGATTAAATTTTTCAGAATAACGAAATTAATTATACATAAGGATTGCGACTAGGGTTTATGTCACGGGAATTCCCGGAACGGGATTCCCGGGAATCCCGCCCTTTTTTCAATCTCGCAATCCTGGGAATTTTGTGCGGGATTTCCCGGGATTTTTTTTTATTCTTTTACAGAAGTTTTAGCTATTATATATTGCAATTTTGGAAGCTAAATAAATTTAAATTTAAAACATTGATTTGAAATTAATTTAAATAAGCAATATTTGAAATTAAAAAACACGATTTAAAATTTAATAAACTGAATTAGTATAAAACAAATATTATTTAGCCCAGATTGTTTTTGGATGTGAGTTGAATTTGGTTAAGTTAAATCGAAAACTAATAGTACTCGAACTTCGGAATTTTTTTTTTTTTTTTTTTTTTAATTTTTTGTTCAATAAAGGTATATAACCGTAACTCAGTTCCAAATATCTCCAAAAAAAAACTAGGAATTAAAAATTTAGTAATATTTTCGTATTTTCAATTAAGTATTTTGAGTTTTTTTTACTTTAAATAATTTTATTTAAATTTCAACTTCTATTCCCTTATTTCAATTGTATTTTGTAAATGTTATACAGATGCCTTTTAAAATTAATTTGGATTTCTTTATATGTTAATTTAAAATGCAACTATGCAAATTAAATAATTTCTTTTTAAATAGTTGTGGCATAAAAAATTTCTATTCAAAAGATACCAATTAAAGTTAAAAAACTATTTAATGAATGTCTTTCGAGATCAAATATTATCACATTTTCCTTTAAATTATTTTCAAATTAAAAGAGAGATGATAAAATTTTTACAAGTAAATTACATAGAATAAAAATTTTAAAAATTCGATAAGGCCAGCAGGATGGAATACGTATTTTCAGGTCCTGCTACAAACCTATCCTCAATATTCTATGCCTTTATGGGTTCATAGTTGATGATGATCTATTTATATTGTATTGAAACAAATAAGCAAATTGAAACAACTCAATTAGACTAACATCAACGAAATTCTAACAATGTTATTTTTATCCATCTGCTTTCTATAGAATTCAACTCTGATGGACTACTTATGAAGCACAGATTTATGAACGACAACGAACCGTTAATTTTAAATTCATATTCTAATAATTTTTTATCCTACAACATAAATCCGTGTTGACATATAGAAAACAATTAGGCATACGTATTAAATTACATTTTTCACTATATCTAGTGTCTTAAGATGAATAAAATATTATTTATTAATATTCTTGTGTCGATTTTTATAAAAATCTTTAAAATAATTTGCCTAATAATTTGCGTGAATTGTACTCACTTTTAAACTTTTTTATAAAATAATTCTATACGAATACTTCTAAAAATCTGCATAGAAACAAAATCTTTAGAAATACAAATTTTTGGATTCCATATTTAAGAAATACTTAAGCAAAAAATTTAAGGAAGGGAAGAAATTAAAATACCCGTGTCTTTCGCTTTTCCTATATCAATTTGTTTAACCATTCCAACCGCGAATTAATATTTATTTAGTATTTATATTTAGTTAATATATTTCATTTTAAAATTAAGACGGCCTTCCAAATAAATATATTTCCTAAATAGTAATTCGTGATTTAAACTGTTAAACGAATTGATCTAGAAAAAGGGGAATATTTCATATAGCCCTCCTTTCAGAATATATTAAGTAGATTTTATCATGGGTACAACCAAAAGATGAACTTTGTTGGACGATGTTTTAATAGAAATCGAGTTTTTCAAGTACAACAACAACCGGGAAATTCATAAAAAAATCCCGCTGTCCCGGGAAATGAAAAAGTCCAGGAAAAGAAAAACCCTAATTGCGACACATTGTTTTAAATAGTCTTTGGAATGAGAAACACGAATATTGCAATAGAATTTCTAATATTTGCAGTCTATCCATTTAAGGAAAATAAGCAAATTGGATAAAATAATATTTACACTAGCTGTTGAACTCTAGTAACTAAAGATTTAATAGCACGTAAACAATTATTTACAAAAATATTTTAGAAATGAGTATTTACACTTTGAAAAGATTTAATTTATTGACGAAATTGTAAATCAAGAACGTGGTGCCACTTAAATTTTCTAACTTCTTCAGTCTCATCAAGTAGAGAGATAGCCAATGGGTTGCAGTGATTACTTAAACTTTCTAGATAATTGATTTAAATTTTTGCCTTAGAAATAAATTGAGCATTATGTATTGTTTTGATAGATTGACTTTAGTGTTTTATTTTGGTATCGTTGTAATATCTCGATATTTGAGTGGCTATATCAGTTCCCCACAACTGTAAGCCATACGTCCGTACTAGGGATGCCAATCGAGATATTCGGGACTACGGCATTTTTCGGGATCTCGGGATTTTACGGGATTTTGCAATTTAAATTTTTCTTTATTTGTAAAAAATGTAATATGGTACATTTTATGAATATTGAAACAACCCAGTCAGAAATTGACAGTGGTACAAAAAATCAAGTACCTGCATACCACTGGGTAACCGCGGTCTTGAAAATAAATGACTGGCAGAACACTCATTTGGAACGCTTTGCCAGCGTTTGCAACAATCGTTTTGCCAGTATTTGTTTTACAAAAATTTCGGTGATTTATAAAAAACCACTGGCAAAGAATGGGCTTAGAGTGATATGCCAACGTTAGCAACCAGAGGTTATCCAGTGCTACCTTGTCAAAAATTGCAGCGGTACAAAAATCAATTCACTGGTAGAGCAATGATTTTATAGAAATGATGACGCTTCGTTGAAAAAGGTTTATGGTGTGAGGAGGTTCCTAGTTCAAATCTGGTTACAAGCAAAAAAATTTTTTTTTTTTAATCTAAACTTTTTTTTTGTTTTAAAAGATTATATTTTTTGTTTGTTGAAAAATCCTTTTAGACCATTTTTTTCTGTTTTCCCAACGCTGGCATATTAGTTCCAAAAAACTTTTTGCGAGTGCTAGCATTTTAGTACAGACAATAGTTGTCTAGTTGTTATCACTCATTTACGTTTTTATCCACCATGTATTATATGTCTAGTTAGCTCAGAGCTGTCGTCTGCCAATATGACGGCCTGGGTTCATATCACAGGGCCAAAAACAGATACATACGAACTTTTTTTAATTTTGTTTTGGAAAATATAATTCCAGACCACCTATTTATTGGTTTTGCCAACGTTAAAAATTTTGTTTCTCCAGTACTTTTCCGGCGCTTTTTGAACTGCCGGTCCTATTATCTATTTACGTTATCATATTCGAAATGGGAAAGGAATTTTTGCCAATACTTGTACCATCAGTTAAATATTAAATGTTGACAAATGTTTACCAAATTTTCAAATTTTTCTGCCGTCTTTGCATAGTTTACTCGAATAATCTACTTAATTTATAATTTTACCAATATCTTAGCATCAATTTCTCGTAAATATGAGAAAATTAAAGAAAAAACGTAGGTAACCCGAGTACAAAGTTTTGATATAATCATATATTATTTTATGTAATTGCATATAGTAACTTATAGTTACATATGGCCACATATGCTTTTAAATATATAATTTAGTATGACACTATACATAATAATATAAAACTATGTGGACCCATATAAGAAGTATTTTATAATTTCCCGAGTAAAAACAGTTACATATAGTCGTATAAAATGCGATTAAGTTATATCTGTATAAATATACTGTTTCATCCGAAAAATGGCCCGATGTAATTGTATTAGTTCTTTATCAGTTTTTATCTAATTGTATTAGTTTAGATCTCAACTAATAAAATTATACATTATTCAGATGAAATTATATCCAGTTTTTGACCTGATACAATTTTAGCGGTTTATATCTAATGGTATCTGTTTAGATCGATGTTGGTACAATTTTATATAAATAAAATAAATTTGTATACGACATTTGCCTTATATAATTGTATCAAAGTTTTAAAGCAGATCTAATTGCATCAGATCAAAATTCAGATATAACTTTATAAGTTTGTATAGTAATGTATCAATTCGGATCTAAACTAATACCATGCGACATAAACCCATAAAATTGTATCAGGTCAAAAATCAGATAAAATTTCATATGCTTAATATATAATCTAATCAGTTAAGATCTAAACTGATACAATTAGATAAAATGTGATAACCAACTGACACAATTATATCGGGCCATTTTTCGGATGAAATGGTATGTGGATCACATTAAGTTATATATTACCATATAAAGCTCCATATTAATTTTTTTAAGAGGGTTGTGTTAGTTAATTTTATATATTGACGAATATGAACCCATACATAACTTATAACGTTCTTTATAAAGTCATCTATAATTATATATCATCCCACATAGGCAATTTTTCCAAAGCGATTTTATATAAAAATATATAAGGTCCATATAAAACCGTATTATATTATATTTGGTTCCATGTTATCAATAATTTTGAACTAGTTTTAGATTTAGTAATTACGAGGGATTGGCGCGTAACACGACATGTTCGTGAGTCACGTTATTTACACGTGATCGTGAGTAATAATTACTATACTTAAGTGATTCGTGCGTGAGTGTGGGTAAGAATTACCCGTGCATGATTCGTGTGTGAGTTTATTTTTTGCATCATATGTTTTTAGTAATTTTTACTGTTTTGCGTGAGAATTTTTTGATTGTAAGTTTTTACTATACTCATGTGTGCTGAGTAAGAAACGAAATGCTCGTGCGTGAGTAATTTGTTTTTGTTTAGGAGCATGAGTCAAAAATGGCTTATGCACCCATGACATTAACAACACTGAAGCTTTAATACGAAATTCTCTATGCTAAAGGGTTTTTCAACAGGGACGCTACAAAAGTAGAAAGACAGGGACAGCAAACGACGCCATATTTCTTGCCGCTCTTTTGACATTTCTCTTCAGTAAGGTTTGCCATTTCATGATGGAAAGATATACGAGCCAACAACGAGTCGAAATTATTAAAATTTACTACCGAAATTCGGAGTCAGTGGCCTCAACGTTAAGAGCGCTACGTCCAATTTCTGGTCGTCATAATCGTCCTAGCAGATCAACAATTGAGCGTCTAGTGGAAAAATTTTAATTCACAGGCACAGTACAAAATGTTCCCGTGCCAGTGAGACGAAGAAGTGCCCGTAGTGTCGAAAATATTGCTGCCGCTGAGGCTTCTGTTGAAGAAAGCCCAAATGTGTCTCTCACACGTCGTTCTCAAGTGTTGGGCATCTCTGTGACGTCGTTGTGGCGAAGTTTGCGAAAAGATCTTGGCCTACATCCTTACAAGATCAAATTGACGCAAGAACTGAAGCCGCTTGACCACCAGAAGCGTCGTATATTCGTGAATTGGGCTGAGCAACAACTTGAAAATGATTCGGATTTTCATCGAAAAATCATCTTCAGCGATGAGGCTCATTTCTGGCTGAATGGCTTCGTCAATAAACAAAATATGCGTCATTGGTCAGACAGCAATCCACACGTACTCCATGAGTCATCATTGCATCCCGAAAAAATTACGGTTTGGTGCGGTTTATGGGCCGGTGGCGTCATTGGGCCGTACTTCTTCCGTGATGATCAAGACCGGCACGTTACTGTGAATGGGAATCGCTACCGTTCAATGATAACCGAATATTTTTGGCCCTAATTGGATGATATGGACTTGGAGGACAATGTGGTTCCAACAGGACGGCGCCACAAGCCACACAGCGAATGTCACAATCAATTTATTGCAAACCAAGTTTGGAGAACGTGTTATCTCACGAAATGGTACAGTCGATTGGCCGCCTCGGTCGTGCGATTTGACGCCGTTGGACTATTTCCTGTGGGGCTATGTCAAATCTATGGTCTATGCCAACAAGCCAGCGACGATTGATGAACTTCGTACGAATATTGGCCGATTTATGCTTGAAAACCGTCGAAAATTGGGTTCAGCGTCTGGACTTCTGCAAGCGTGCCCGTGGTGGCCATGCAAAAGAGATCGATTTCCATACATAATGGCATCGAACGTACTTTCACAGGAATAAATAATTTCATTGATATCCAAAACCGTTTTTGTTTTATTTAAAAATGCTTTTGTAGCGCTCTTATTGAAAAACCCTTTATAACGTACACTTGACTTATTTCTTATATCTTGGTTGTATGTATATCATAATCCTATTAACTTTAAAATTTCAGTGTTGTTAACTTTATTTTAAAATTACTAAATTAAAACTAAAAATTTTTCATGTTTATTGCACTGTCATGATAAATCTGGATAAAAGTAATGGAAGATTTATCGAAATTATAAGATCTCCAGCAGAGCTGGGGTTAATCATTACATTTTGTAATTAATTACACATGCAATTACACAATTACATGTAATTGTAATTGAAAAAAAACATCTACGATTACATATTATTTGTAACTGCAATTCAAAAAAGAACAATTACAATTACAAGTAATTGAAAAATTTTTTTTATTTAAAAAAATTATTTTTGTATATTGTTAGATATCGTCCTATATAATATGATAAAAAGTATAAGGTTAGTATTTAGATATAATTGTATCAAACTATGTCCACTTTCATAACATTTTATATAATTTTATACAAAAAGATATAATTTGAGCATCGAGTGTGTGCCGAGCGTTGGTCACCTCCTTTTTCAGCGTCGAGTGTGTGCCGAGCGTTGGTCACCTCCTTTTTAAGCGTCGAGTGTGTGTCGAGCGTTGATCACCTCCTTTTTGAGCATAGAGTGTGTGCCGACCGTTGGTCACCTCCTTTTGCAGCATCGAGTGTGTGTCGAGCGTTGGTCACCTCCTTTTTCAGCGTCGAGTGTGTGTCGCGCGTTGATCACCTCCTTTTTGAGCGTCGAGTGTGTGCCGAGCGTTGGTCACCTCCTTTTGCAGCGTCGATTGTGTGTCGTGCGTTGATCACCTCATTTTGAGCGTCGAGTGTGTGCCGAGCGTTGGTCACCTCCTTTTGAGCATCGAGTGTGTGCCAAGCGTTTGTCACCTCCTTTTGCAGCGTCGAGTGTGTGCCGAGCGTTGGTCACCTCCTTTTTCAGCGTCGAGTGTGTGCCGAGCGTTGGTCACCTCCTTTTCCAGTGTCGAGTGTGTGTCGAGCGCCGAGTGTGTGCCGAGCGTTGGTCACTTTCTTTTTGAGCGTCGAGTGTGTGTCGAGCATTGATCAACTCCTTTTTGTAGCGTCGAGTGTGTGTCGAGCGTTGATCACTTCCTTTTTCAGTTTCGAGTGTGTGCCGAGCGTTGGTCACCTCCCTTTTCTTTCCCAGCGTCGAGTGTGTGTCGAGCGTTGATCACCTCCCGATAAAATCCGTGCAGACAGACCCCGTAAGCCCTACAGTGGACCCGTCAACACCCTGGGTGCTCATCGCCGACACTAGGTCGTCATTCTCCCTCTGAGGTCCTTATTTTTCCGTTCCGTTAGTCCTAAGTGTTTTGTATGTATATATGAGACAATAAATTGAATTTTATAATGTTTTGAAACCACGCCTTTTACTCTCTGTCACTAGATCAAACAAATTTCTGTGACGATCCCTACCCCCGCGAGCTTACGCCAGCTAACGGTGGAAACTCGTCGTTACAGTGGCGCCCGAGCACGGACAGCTAGTTAAAGGTTTTTGATATATATCTACTACAAGAGCACCAAGCTGAGGAAATTAAAAACTTCTAACAGAAAATCCAAGAGAGAGAACAGGCTTTCAGAAACTAACTAATTACTTTTACTATTGAATTTCAAGTTTAATCCCTTAGAAAAATGGCCGCAACCGCAGAGCTTATATCTGAATGGAAGGTACAATTCGATGGGGCAACTTATCCCTTTGAATTTCTAGATAGGCTGGAAGAATTATCCGGTATGTACGCTGTGGATATGGACATCTTGCCACGCATGATGCCCTTACTCCTGACCAGCTTTACACTGATGTGGTTTAGAAACAACAATCGTTTCTGGAAAACTTGGTCCAGTTTCAAACGAGATTTTCTTAAGTTCTTTCTACCTGCGAGATACTTCGAACGGCTCGAAAATACGATAAAAAAATCGATATCAGAAGGATAGGGAGTCGTTCACAGACTACGTGTTGTCAATTCAAAATTTTATGAGGCACACTGAATGTACGGAGACACAACAACTGGAGAGGATCTACAGGAATTCCTTGCCCAACTATCAAAAATTTGTTCGAAGGAAAGATTTCGAAACCCTTGACGAGCTCTTGGAAATGGCGGCAAAGCAACCCCGCGGTACTCCGAGGAACAGCACCGTCTGATAATCGCTAATAGCAATGCGCAATACTCACGTGAAGCCAAAATCACGCAATGCCAAAATATTATGACCAGCCATGGTAGCCGTCAGGCACCTCAGAGTCGTCACGAACGGCATTTACTAATATCTAGCACCTCATCTACCAACGTTCAGTCCGTAATTACCAAGGCCGGGATAATCGATAAATCATTGCCTATGCCTTCATCGCTCCATCAGATGTTGTAAGCCAATTTATCGCCAACGTCATCCTGCTTAACCCTTGGTGCACAGAGCGGATCGCTTTCATCATCACCAGAGTCATATATACAGTGGTCCTCATCAACAGAGTCCTCTTCAACGTTATCATCGGAACCAGAGCCGTGTCTATCATTGCCGTCAATAACAGAACTGACTCCACCGTTGTCCTCACCAACAGAGTCTTCTTCAACGTTACCATCAGAACCATGTATATCATTGTCGCCAACACCAGAATTTTCTCCACTGCTGTCCTCACCATCAGAGCCTTGTCTATTTTCTCCATCACCAGCGGAGTTAGCTACATCGTTTTCATTATCGCCAGCACTATCTATATTTTCGTCGTCATCACCATTGCTGTTATAACTATCAAAGCCATGCGCCTCTTCAATATCATTACCAGAGCCATATCCGTTGTTATCACCGCCAGAGCCATGCCCGTCGTTACAATCACCAATACAGTCCGTTCCATCATTGTCAACAAAACCAGCGCCGTGTCCAACGATGTCATCACCCATAGCGTCATCGCCATCATTATCATCACCACCAGCAGCATCTCCAGTAGCATTACTTTTGTCACGAGAATTACCAATATCAACGCGCACTAAGTTTAAAACACTGTCGTGTTTACCTCTGAAAAAACTACTGACCATTTATTCTGAATTCATTATATCTCCAGATGGCATACCAAAAGATGTTAGACCCCCGCTTCAGAACCAAATTAGCCGCCTCATAATGTTTCACAGGAAACACGCACGATTAAAATAATTGACATATCGGAACCAGTTGGGTTCCCAGGGGGGAGGGGGGCCATGTGTAACGACAGAAGTCGCACCGCCCGTTTCTGTCTACACACCTTGCAAATTTTTCAGGCTACAACTACTAAATAATAATGAACTCAGCTGCCAAAAAGGGTATAAAAGGCAGCACATCAAAGATACCTGGATCAGTTGCTGGCAGTCGCCAACGCGTGCACAACGAACAAGATATATATCACTTATTATCCTTTCTCTTCTATCTCTTGAAGACACATCTTGCGAAGTCTGCGAGTATCCTTTGAGGTCCTGCATACATCTGTCAAGGTCCTACGAAGGTACTCAGAGGTCCGGCGAAGATACTTTGAGGTCCTGTGCAGGGTCACCTCCTTTTCCTGCGTCGAGTGTGTGTCGAGCGTTGATCACCTCCTTTTTGAGCGCCGAGTGTGTGCCGAGCGTTGGTCACCTCCTTTTGCAGCGTCGAGTGTGTGTCGAGCGTTGATCACCTACTTTTGAGCGTCAAGTGTGTGCCGAGCGTTGGTCAAATCCTTTTGCAGCGTCGAGTGTGTGCCGAGAGTTGGTCACCTCCTTTTTTAGCGTCGAGCGTGTGCCGAGCGTTGGTCACCTCCTTTTCCCGCATCGAGTGTGTGTCGAGCGTTGATCACCTCCTTTTTGAGCGTCGAGTGTGTGCCGAGCGTTCGTCACCTCCTTTTGCAGTATCGAGTGTGTGTCGGGCGGTGATCACCTCCTTTTTGAGCGTCGAGTGTGTGCTGAGCGTTGGTCACCTCCTTTTTCAGCGTCGAGTGTGTGCCGAGCGTTGGTCACCTCCTTTTCCAGCGTCGAGTGTGTGTCGAGCGTTGGTCACCTCCTTTTCTAGCATCGAGTGTGTGTCGGGCGGTGATCACCTCCTTTTTGAAGGTCGAGTGTGTGCCGAGCGTTGGTCACCTCCTTTTACAGCGTCGAGTGTGTGCCGAGCGTTGATCACCTCTTTTTTGAGCGTCGAGTGCGTGCCGAGCCTTGGTCACCTCCTTTTTCATTGTCGAGTGTGTGCCGAGCGTTGGTCACCTCCTTTTCCAGCATCGAGTGTTTGTCGAGCGTTGATCACCTCCTTTTTGAGCGTCGAGTGTGTGCCGAGCGTTGGTCACCTCCTTTTGCAGCATCGAGTGTGTGTCGAGCGTTGATCACCTCTTTTTTGAGCGTCGAGTGTGTGCTGAGCGTTGGTCACCTCCTTTTTCAGCGTCGAGTGTGTGCCGAGCGTTGGTCACCTCCTCTTTCAGCGTCGAGTGTGTGTCGAACGTTGATCACCTCCTTTTTCAGCGTCGAGTGTGTGTCGAGCGTTGATCACCTCCTTTCCAGCGTCGAGTGTGTGCCGAGCGTTGGTCACCTCCTCTTTCAGCGTCGAGTGTGTGTCGAACGTTGATCACCTCCTTTTTCAGCGTCGAGTGTGTGTCGAGCGTTGATCACCTCCTTTCCAGCGTCGAGTGTGTGCCGAGCGTTGGTCACCTCCTTTTGCAGCGTCGAGTGTGTGCCGAGCGTTGATCACCTCTTTTTTGAGCGTCGAGTGCGTGCCGAGCCTTGGTCACCTCCTTTTTCATTGTCGAGTGTGTGCTGAGCGTTGGTCACCTCCTTTTTCAGCGTCGAGTGTGTGCCGAGCGTTGGTCACCTCCTTTTCCAGCGTCGAGTGTGTGTCGAGCGTTGGTCACCTCCTTTTCTAGCATCGAGTGTGTGTCGGGCGGTGATCACCTCCTTTTTGAAGGTCGAGTGTGTGCCGAGCGTTGGTCACCTCCTTTTACAGCGTCGAGTGTGTGCCGAGCGTTGATCACCTCTTTTTTGAGCGTCGAGTGCGTGCCGAGCCTTGGTCACCTCCTTTTTCATTGTCGAGTGTGTGCCGAGCGTTGGTCACCTCCTTTTCCAGCATCGAGTGTTTGTCGAGCGTTGATCACCTCCTTTTTGAGCGTCGAGTGTGTGCCGAGCGTTGGTCACCTCCTTTTGCAGCATCGAGTGTGTGTCGAGCGTTGATCACCTCTTTTTTGAGCGTCGAGTGTGTGCTGAGCGTTGGTCACCTCCTTTTTCAGCGTCGAGTGTGTGCCGAGCGTTGGTCACCTCCTCTTTCAGCGTCGAGTGTGTGTCGAACGTTGATCACCTCCTTTTTCAGCGTCGAGTGTGTGTCGAGCGTTGATCACCTCCTTTCCAGCGTCGAGTGTGTGCCGAGCGTTGGTCACCTCCTTTTTCAGCGTCAAGTGTGTGCCGAGCATTGGTCACCGCCCTTTTCTTTCCCAGCGTCGAGTGTGTGCCGAGCGTTGACCACCTCCCGATAAAATCCATGCAGACAGACCCCGTACGCCCTAAAGTGGACCCGTCAACACCCTGGGTGCTCACTTCTCCACGACTCCGGCGATACTAGGTCGTCATTCTCCCTCTGAGGTCCTTTTCCTTTTTTCCGTCCCGTTAGTCCTAAGTGTTTTGTATGTAGATATAAGCAAGGTTGGTTACCGAAACGAATAACGGTAAGGGTAACGGTATCGGATTTCGTTTGTTTAGGTAACGGTAAAGGTAACGGTATTTAAGACTGTTTCGGTAACGGTATACCGTTACCGAAACAGCAATACCGGTACTTACCGGTATTAAAAATTATGTTAAAAACATATAGAAACAAGTAAAAACATGGCATATTTTTAATTTTAAGTACTGAAAATACACATTTTAAGCTATAAATTCAATACTGGTAGTTTTAATAAGTAATATTATTATCTATAAATTTTTTTTGTAAAAAAACACTCCAGATTATAAAACAAAAAATAAAAAAATTGTAATTTTTATATAAAATAATAAATACCGGTAAAATACCGGTAACTACCCATAAACATAACGGTATCGGTAACGATAACGGTATTTGGAATTTTTTTAGAGGTATCGATAACGGTAACGGTATTCAATTTGAAGCGGTATTTTAGCGATAACGGTATTATAACGATAACGGTAACCAACCTTGAATATAAGTAATAAATTGAATTTTATATCGTTTGAAACCATGCCTTTCACTCTGTCACTAAATCAAACAAATTTCTGTGACGCTCCCTACCCCCGCGAGCTTACCCCAGCTGACGGGGAAAACACGTCGTTATAACTTTTAAAAACTGCTAAAAAAAATTTTAAGGATAAATCCTTCATACTCCAATGCTCCTTTTTCTTATATTTCTTTTCCTTGTAGTTAATTATTATTCTATTAAAATGCTCCACAATGATCCACAATGCTCATTTTTCTTTTCCTTGCATATAATTTTTCTTCTGTTAAAAGTTTCAAAGTTTTTCATTTGGTATCAAACTCACCAATCCTAGAACCAGAAGCCTTCTGTTTGTTAATTCATCGCCTTTCCCGCTCACCTAAATCATAATAATACAAATATTTTTAAAAAGTTTCCTGTATTCAATTTTTCAAAGTCATATCTTAAATTTTATTTGAATCTTCCTATAATCAAATTCAAATTATATTAGTTAATTGTATTTGAATGTTCATTTCAAATTTGGATTTTGTTTTAAATCCAACTTAAGTACATACAAGTTTTAAATGGGTTATGGTGTAAATGTCTAGACGCTCAGGCTTAATATGTTTTTAGTTTCGAGATTCGCGGTTCAAATCATTTTTTCGATAAAAATGTATTTTTTTTAGTCAGCGAGAATTAAGACAAAAATGTTGTGATGATGACAAATAGCTACTGAGTCAGCACGAGTTAAAAATAATTTCTAGTGATGATGACAAATAGGCAGTTTGTCAGTGTCACTTAAGAAATAGTAAAAAAGTACAGACATGTCTTTACGACGTCTTTGGTAATTGTCTGCACCTGCTAACTTGTCACTTAAACGGCACTGCTGTCATTGTCTTTAAGACACATTTTCCAGCTGGGTATATTGGAAAATCTATTGAACCGTACGATTCAATGTAACTCAGGATTTAAACCATTTTAAGAAAAATAATATTTTTGATGGTATCAGCATTTTTGAGACAACAAATTTAATCAGGCGAACATCTTAAAATTTAATATTCATAATGTTACTGTACTCTACTGAATTAAAAACTTACCTAATTTACCCTAATTATGCTTGTAACTTTCAAAAGTTTTTCAACTCTTTTGGGTATAACTTTTTTAGCAAAAAAGAAAATTGGTGTTCTTTAAATTCTGTAACTCCGTTTTTTAAATAATGAGTAATTTCAGAGATTTTTCATTTAAGGGCTTTCAGCCTCAATGTAATTGAACATTTTCTGATACTGCCATATATCTAATAGAAAAATAAAAAAATTAGGGCAAATTTGTTACTGTGCCTTCAAAAATAAAGAAGATATGACAATAATTATCTCTTCATGTCTATTCGTGAAGAATTTAAATTTTATATATTTTGAAGGGCACATCCGCAGTTTGAGAAATAATTAGTTGAAGTTCTGCGTGATCGATATATATCAGTAATACTACCCAGGAAAATTTTTTACAATCGCTAGCCAACCACACCCATTCTACAACTGGTTCCACTGCAACCGATTGCATGGAACTGGTTCCGGAACCAGTTCAGGGTATAATTAATAAAACTCATTATTTAAACTCATAAAGCACTACTTAAAACATATTTTGGAATTTCCGCAAGCTCGAAATCCATTTAAGTCCTATGGTTTCTAGGGCAAAGTTGCTTAGAATTCTTCGTAGAATAATTTCCCCCTACGATTTCTTGTCACAAAAATTGACCCGCCCTAATGAATACTGATTTTCACAAATTAGCTTTAAATCCTGCAATAAGACTGTTCTAAAAGTTTATGAATTAGACCAATAGAAAATAGGTAAAAAAATTATGCTTCAAAATCAATGAAGTGAGTAATTTTGAAGTTAGGTATTATGTGCTAATCCATAAACAAAATATTATGTGCTAATTCACAAACAAAATTTATTTGGTATTTGAAGCTTGTATAGTTAAAGTACATATTGCACTTAATAAAGATTTATAAGAAATCTTGTTTCATAATCGTATTTTTTTTTTTTAAAGAGACGCAACAGTCAGGAAATTCTTCCTATTAATTAACGTATTGCTTCCTTTGGAAAGGGGATAGAGAAGAAGTGAAAGGATGAAGGGCTTCAAATATGGTGTAGTGGTTAGCGCGTTGGACGTGAGGTTGCGAGTTCGAGCCCCAACCAAGGCAACATCAATTTATGAAAAATAGTATTCTGTATGAGTTTTTTCTATCCCTCATACATATCGCAGCGTCCTTCTTCGGTGTTCCCATAGCACTTAACCCCACCGAAGTAAAATAACACTGTGAGACACATGGTAGGGGTCAGTGATCGGGAAGGGTTCAAACTACCGGGGAAAGTTATATCGGTAAAAAAGAAGTTATACGTGTCCCGGCGTTTCGCTGGGTCAACCCTAGGAATCGAGACAACAACTGTTCTAAAATTCAGCATCTCGCGCAATTACAGTGTTGCCATATTTGAAGCCCTTCATCCTTTCACTTCTTCTCTATCCCCTTTCCAAAGGAAGCAATACGTTAATTAATAGGAAGAATTTCCTGACTGTTGTGTCTCTTTAAAAAAAAAAAATACGATTATGAAACAAGATTTCTTATAAATCTTTATTAAGTGCAATATGTACTTTAACTATACAAGCTTCAAATACCAAATAAATTTTGTTTATGAATTAGCACATAATATTTTGTTTATGGATTAGCACATAATACCTAACTTCAAAATTACTCACTTCATTGATTATGAAGCATAATTTTTTTACCTATTTTCTATTGGTCTAATTAATAAACTTTTAGAACAGTCTTATTGCAGGATTTAAAGCTAATTTGTCAAAAACAGTATTCATTAGGGCGGGTCAATTTTTGTGACAAGAAATCGTAGGGGGGAAATTATTCTACGAAGAATTCTAAGCAACTTTGCCCTAGAAACCATAGGACTTAAATGGATTTCGAGCTTGCGGAAATTCCAAAATATGTTTTAAGTAGTGCTTTATGAGTTTAAATAATGAGTTTTATTAATTATACCCTGCACCATTATTTGGACAGGGTATAATAAGTTTGTGCTTATGTTTGTAATTCCAATAAATATTGGAACTAGACCCATCTTTAAGTACACCTATTGATTCAGAATAACATTTTGTTCCGATGTAAGGATATACGTCTGTCTGTCCGTCCGTCTGTCTGTCCATATATTCTTGTGCGCACGGTACAAATCGCAAATATTAAGATATTTTTACAAAATTTGGTGAACTGACTTATTTTGGCCCAGGGACAAACCCATTTGATTTTGGTTAAAATCGGTGCACTCTATATAAAGGGTACCCCAAAATTGAATTGTACACTACAGGTCGCAAATACGAAGATATTTTAATGAAATTTGGTATACGGATTCAAATGGGCTGATGAATAAAGCCTACTGATTTTACATGGAATCGGTCCATGTTTAGACCTAGAGCCCATATAAAGGTCCCCTAAAACTGAGCATATTCGCAAGCCAAAGGTCGCAAATATTAAGATACTTTGATAAAATATGGTACCCAGACTTATATCGGCCCAAGGACGAAGCCAATTGGCTTTCAACCAGACTAGTGCAGGGTATCGTATAGTCGTCATGCCCGAATGATCTGAAATTCAAATGGCTTGAAATGGACTTGTGTCAAAATTTGTCTATAAAACGATAAAAGATTCGAAAAACGGTAAGAAATTTAGATTTTATCTAATGTTAGATGTATTTAAGAGAAAATCGGAAATATAGTCCATATGGGTGATAGGTTCAAATATGGACCGATAATATCTAAAATCAACAGGTTTTGTCCTTGGCCCCATGTGTATTAACGTACCAAATTTCATTAAAATATCTTCGTACTTGCGAACTGTAGCATGCGAAAAATCAATTTTTGGGTGACTTTATATGGGCACTAGGTGTACCCGTGGACCGATTTTAACCGTAATACATAGCCTTCTTCTTTGGGACAATATAAGTCAATGTACCAAATTTCATTAAAATATCTTAATATTTGCGAACTATAGAGTGCGGAGATCAAATTTTTGGGGGACCTTTTTACAAGCACTAGATCTAAAAATTTACCATTTCTAAAACAAATCAATAAGCTTTTCCGTAGGCCCATGTGAATCAGCGTACCTAATTTCATTAAAATTTATTCATATTTGAGACCTGTAGCGTGCGAGAAAGTAAATTTTGGGAGAAACCTTTACATGGAAACTAGGTCTAAACACAGAACGATTTTAACCATAATCAATAGGTTTCGAAGTTGGGCAGATACAGTATAAGTCGATGCACCGAATTACATTAAAATTCAACCAATATTGACTGATTTCAACCAAATTAAATGTGCTTCGTCCCTGGGGTATACCAAATTTCATCAAAATATCTGAACATTTCCAACCTGTAGCGTGCGTGCATTTTTAGGCTGATTTATGTCATCTGCTTAGCAGTTAATCAAAAATATAAATATTTTGAGATTTTTTTCTTATAATAAGGAAAGCAGATGAAGACTATTATCTAAAAAGTCCAAAACTCTTATCCTCGTTCACAACACTTACATGTTAACGCAAATTTTACACAAACATTGCAGTGAGGCACTACTCAGAACATATTTTGAAATTTCCGCAAGCTTCAAATCCATTTTAGACCTATGGTTTCTAGAGCAAAGTTGCTTAAAAGTCTTTGTAGAATCATTTCCCCCCCCCCCCCCCCCCCCTTAGATTTTTTATTATTTTTGCCTCCATACAAATTGACCCGCCCTAGTATTCATATTTGCTTAATAACGAAAAAATTAATGTAGGTTTTTAGTCAATACCACAATACCAGATGTGAAACTAATGACAGGTGTCAAAAAAGTATTCTCGAAATGTATGGTTTTGTTTACATGCAAGTCAAGAGGGAGATAGCAATATAAAATCTCTATACATTTTTTATTTCGAATTTTTTGTATATATCTGTCTCTTTTTAGATTATTGTGCTTTATCTTTTGTGTTTTTCTTAAATTTTTGGGTTTTGTTTTGCTCATTTTCTGTCGGCCATATCGCCGAAATCATTTGATTCATATCTGGTATAATTTGTGGTCGATACTCATTAACTTTAAACCTTTTATAAAGTTTGAAGTGAGACAGCCACCATTTAATTGTTAATTATTTCATTTTCAGGCATGAAATGATTTATTAAAGCCATCCCATCCCTAGAATGTGTGGCTTCCAACAACTTGCATCCATCAAACTGAAAAAAGCTATAATAATTGCTTAACCAATAAATTTTTTCGTTAAAATTTCCAAAAATGTAAAAATAAAATTTAAAAGAAAAACAAAACAATAGTGACGTACAGACCAGAGTAGGAATTTAAATTCTAACGAACCGTACTTTAAGGGTTGTGTACCGCACATCGCGAACACAGTATACAAGCATATTGGAAAACACATACACTATTCTCTCCAATTAGTGTTTGTGCTTATACGCACAACCAGAATTCGGTACGCTACGGGTGTGAATCAGAGAACGGTTTGAGTGCCTTATTTTATGCTTTTGAATGTAATCACAAAAAATGTGCATATTGTTGTCAATACACATCATTTCAGTAAAGCAATACAGACACAATTGAAAAAAGTGAGTATGACGAAAGCCATGCGTTGCACTGCATGTCTTCTGTTAACACTCACAAAAGCAACGAATATAAAATGATTGGTATGAATACAAACCGATTGTTACGAATGGTCTCAATCTTGGTTGTATAAAAATTTAAAATTTTTTCTGTCAAATATTTTAGAATATTTTTGGTGTTTATTTTTTTCACTTAAACTTTAACAAAATGAGAAAATATATACATATTTCATATTGAAATAAAAAAAAATGGAAATTTCTTCACACTGCATTTTTCAAAATACTGCAACAGGTCAACGAATACTAAATGAATGTTGTGATTGATTTTATTTAATTAATGCGTCATCTCTTCATTTCGTTGCTTGACATGTAGTGGCATTATAAAAATAATGCGTAAAAACCACTCAACAAAAACAATGAATGTATATAATAGCAATAGCATTAGTTATTGTTGTTGCATGAACACATGGCAAAAGCAATGAATGGTATGACTGCACAATGTACTCAAACCGTTCTCTGGTGTGAATATATGTTAAAAGTATAGTACATAATCGTAGCGTTTACATTCATCAGACAATCGTAGTGTATCGCATTCGGTTTGTGTACAAACACACAACCGCTAAAACGATAGATACGGTAGGTGTTCCTTAGCCGTATCCTACTCTACATGTTGTGTACAGTTTATTTTCCTACTCTGGTACAGACTGTCAAAACATTATTCGAAATTCGATTACTTTTGTATGCTTCAAATAATATGTTCTAAAAAATTACTTTTTTACAGACATTTCCATTGATTTGCTTTATAAATAAAAAAAACTATATTTTTATTGGCTTTTAAATTTATCTTAGCATATCGTTAGTTCTATAATTTAAGAAAATACATTTTCACTTCCGATTACCGAGTCAATCGTATACTAAATTTTTACATCACTTACGACCAGAGCTTTAAAGAATTAATTCCTTTTTGGAATGAGTTCCCAAAAATTTAATTCAATTCTTTAATTCAAGGAACGAATTTATTAGTAAAACATAAACCACCCTAAGTTGTTTTTCACTATCAGTACAAACGTGCCCGTGAGGGGCTGATAGCAACACCGCCTTCGAGTTGAATATTCGTCGTTGGATATATGTCAATTCGGGGAAACAGAACATCGCATGCAAACGGTAAAAATGTGTTCTGCGTGAAACCAGGGGCTGAGTGGATGCCTTGATCTGAACCCTTGATCGATATGTGGACATGGGTTAGAGGGATCTCTGTCAACATTTGACCAACCTGGATAATAGTGGGAATATGTTTTGGGCACTCCTATCACTTTGTGGTATAAGTATTTCCTGCTCATTCATCCTTGTATGGGGATTTAGGAGATATTAGTATTGGAACATTGTTCCGGTCATGTTTCATGTATACATGTGTTTGCATGGGTAAGGATTATGATGTATGACTAGAGATTTCATAGGACCCATTATTATTCCGGAGATGGCTCCCGGACCTACCTCTCATCTCCATAGCTTTAGGTGGGAATTAACACTGCCTATTGACTTTATAGGAATTTTTGTCTTGAAAATCTTATTGAGAAAAAATCACGTTCATCAATTGGATTTTCTTGAGCGATAGACTATATAAAGTTGGTGGACAAATCCACGTTTCGGTAGGCATCTCTCTCAGGTCCTGTGGATGTGTTGGTTATGTTTTATTGACGGTTTTTAGGGATTATTTTAATTTTGGCGATTTATTGGTGACGTCCATTCATTGGTTTTTTTTTGCAGTGAGGGATTTTCGCGTGTTTTGTGAGATTTTTTGGAGTAATGATTTTTGGCATTTTTATTTTTGATTTTGTTTCTTATACTGCCTGAGTTGGGCTGTATTGCTTGGCTTTGGGTGTATTGTGTTACGGGGATGTGGCCGATGGGATTTTTTGGCTGAGGGATCCGCTGAGTGGATTGGGATTGTCACTGGGATATGGCTGAGGTTATGGGGTTATTGGACTGATTTCACGGGATAGGCAGTTTGGTGTTACTGCCGCTGCTTTCTGGTACGGTTGGTATCTTGATTGTGATTTGTGTTTGGGGACCTGATCACATATGGTTTGTTATTTTTTGACAATTTGGAAATATTTTTTGTATTTCATTTGAATTGTTCGGTTCGGTATTGTGTTTTTATTTTTATTATTCTGCTTGTCGCGATTATAATTGGTGGGAACGTGTATGATGGTCTTTATGGAAGCGGAAGGTGTCGTTTGTGGGTGCTGCATGGAGTCGATGGGGTGAGTTTTTGAATTTGTTTTTGATGGGCTATTTTTGTTGTTCGAATTTTATTGTGTGGTTTCGCGAGTGTGTGTTATAGTCCGCGGATGTTGTGGCCAGAGGCTATTGTTTCTAGGGCGTGCTACGGGGAGGGATGGGGTAGGGGTTTTGGATTGTTTTTATGGTTTTTTTGGGACGGGTTAGGATTTGGTTTGTTATGTTCGGGAGCATATTATATATGCGTCTCACAGGGGTTCCACGGAACTACTAGGTTAAGCCTGCTGATTCTTTGGCAGGGGACGAATGCGCTTCAGAAATTGCCCAAGTGCCTACACGGCTATGTTATTGCACGGGTGCTGGGGTTTTTTCGATTTTAGTTTTCTGTTGTTAAAATTTTTTATTAATTCTTTTTTCATTTTCTTAGCAGGGTGTTGCGATATATGGAGGAACCGGTAAGTTGACATTTTGGGGTCCTTTTCCCCTGTTTTGTCTTTCCGCAGGATTACCGGACTGACGGACCTGTAGGGTAGTTAAATCATCGATGACCCAAGTAGGTAACTGGCCATCCAGAGAATCGTCTCTAGGCCCCTTAGGTGTACGTAGGTCTGCAATGACACATTGAGTGAGTTATCTGCATGATTTTAATGAATTATCCGCATAATGTTAGTGAATTATTGCGTAAAGGTAATTCATTGAAATTATCCAAAAATCTTCCTCATGCAGCTTTTTTCCCTATTGAGAGACAATAAACCTTACTCACCCAAAGATGAAGTGGTAGTTGCCAAACTGAATTCTCCGTTTGAAAATAATTTTCTTCTGAAATCGATAGCAAAATATAGACGTAATAATAACACAACATTATGTCTGAAGCACGCGGGCATACAAAGTGATGCACCGATATATATAAATGAAAATTTAACACCGCATAACCATATAATATTTAAAGAAGCATTGACTATGAAAAATAATAACCAAATTCAAGCAACATATACTCTACGAGGCCTGGTCTATATAAAAAAAACTTAACTCGGATGAGCCGATATTGGTAGAATTTCGGAAGAGTTAAAGCAGCTTTTTCGTGAACGAGATGAGGATTTTATTTCATTTCACTGATACTGATGCCGTTGGTTTTTATTACTATGTTTTTTATGTTTTTATTATTTTATTTCTTTAGTTTTGTGTTTTTAATATATATTACAAAATTTATTGCGTTGATTTAGGTATTTATTATGACAAATTTTTTATTTGAGCAACTTGGTTCTAGAGATTGTAATTATAACATGATTCGATATTGGCTAATCACCAAACTGGTTTTCGTATATGTCATATTAATACCCAAGTTTGAATAATAAGATTGATGAGTTCCGCTTCATTTTCGAAAACTCTGGGGTTGATGTCATATGTGTTTCCGAAACCTGGTTTGACCGAGCTGTTAATGATGAAATATATGAACTTACCTTATTTTTAGATTTGACAGTGTAACGATTCTCTTTTTCGCGGTTTACTACTTTGGGAATTTAGCTACCTATTTTTCCGGCTGTGCTCGTCGTTGGGGGTGTGTTTAATTTTCCCAAAATAATATAATCGAATCTATGACAGGGGATTTTAATTTTAGGTAGCTTCAAATGATCACATAAAAAAAAACGATCAATATAGAAAGAAGAAATAAAAGAAATAATAATGATGTCGATGATTGAAGTGTAGCTGAAGTTGGGAGTTGCTACACTTATCCGTCGCCCACCCTCCATGTTGACAACATTAAAGTTTATATGTCAGCCCAAAAAAAAAAAAAAAAAAATACCTACATACTCACATACCTAAGACTTCACTTTTCGTAACAAAAACCAAATAAATTTAAAATTCCATCTGAGGAATAATATAAATCCAATTTATTTATAATAATAAAATTTGCAAACATATTTTAATAATTATATTCAGATAACCAATACCCAAATTTATAAAGAATCATAAAACAAAAATATAGATGGTCACCTTTTCAATTTCAATAAAATTTAAAATTGTTCAACAAAATTTTCATCAAAAAAAATTTTTGTTAACTAGTGTAAACAATAAAAAAATTTAAATGTAAGATATGGTAATGGTTAAAAACAAATTTTCAAAATGGTTGAACAAAAATTTCAAAAAAAAGTTGTTACCTAGTGTAAGTTTTTTTTTTTTTTTGTATCAAACAAAATTAATAATTGAAATGTATTTGCCAGTAATTTAATTTACAACCAAATATATCATGAATACCCCAAATAATCATTAATTTAATGTATGGCAACTCTATTTGCAACTAACATTTCAAAATTAGAACTTAGTTATCAATAAAAAAAAAAACAAAATTGCAATATTCAAGATATTCGTGCTATATTAAACGTTCATTAATATTTGAATGTAAAAAGCAATTTACGTATATGAGTGTATATAAAAAAAATTTCAATAAAATAAACACAAAACACAACTTACTTTAACATTATCCTACGATGTTAGCAGGCGCCTGATAACAGAGTCGACGAGCTGCGTATTGTACTTATGTATAAAAAAAATAATATAAAGGGTTGTAGGTATATTGAATGTATGTCAGTATATGGAGTGTGTGTGTGGATTGTATTACTAGTAAGAGATTTTATATCCTTTCATAATAGAATCCACACAAGTGCGTATAAATATTGAAATTATATTTTCATGTGTTTATGGATATTTTTCTTACGAGAAAATTTCTAAACAATTTGTTTTATTTTAAAAATTATTTGTATGCGTATATGTTTGTAGAGTGTGTAATTCTATCTATGGCAAATATATGCAACAATGCTTGCTTATCTTTTTGAACAATACAAAAAAAATCCAGTATAGGTGACCGTCAATAAAAATAAAAAAATTTAAATTATAAGTAAAGCAGATAAAATAGGAAAATTAATTAATATAGGAATTAACTTAACAATAGAATTATTGCAAGTTCAAAAAAATAAATAAAATTTAAAATTTAGGAAAATTAACGAGCAAAAAAAAATTTTTTTTTTAATATTTACGTTAAAATGATTATAGGAGTCAAATTTATAGCATAAGTTTTATGTACAAATTAGTCGCAATCATAAAATAATTGGCGCGCGATAAAAACCATACGACTTTGTAAAAATCACTCGGCCGTGTACTCAAAAGTGTATAAAGGATATGTTTTCAAATAATTGTACAATACGAACAATATTCTACAAAAACTTGACTGGCGGAAATTTCCTTATGCGCCAACGATTCAATTTATTTGGCCTATTACCATCCAAAGATGACTGTTAAGATGATGTGCCTTTTCCAACGTGGAAATAAATTATAATCAACGTGCGAATTTGTATTTTCGTACCAATCCCAATGCTGTACAAGAACGTGATAGGCAGCAATGTTATTTCGCAAAAATATTTCAATTTACCAATTCCTACAACAACAAACATACATGACGAGATGTAAATATTCGTATTTCCATATAAGATAATCAACAAAATCTTACCACTTATTTGCAAAAAAAATTTGATCCGTTCACCAGTTATCCTTCTTTCCGATTTTTATTTTTTTTTATTAAATTTCCCTTTTGAACACACAAGAATATTCGGCTGCCTTTTCAGAACGTCTCACACTATTTAAAATTTTCGTTTTGATTGAAAATGTTTTTCAATTATGACAACAAATAATGTGAAAATCAAAGCTATTATAGAAAAGTATTTTCGAATATACGCCCAAATAAACATGTTAGTACACTTCAAAGAAGTAACCGGATTAAATATAGGATACCAGTGTAAATCCTTACACCCAAAGAAAAATTTAGTTCGCCTGTAATAAAATATAATAGTCATAGATACATTTCGGCCCTTATTAAAATAGTTGTACTTACAACAGAGAGGGGCATGTTGGCGGTGTAGCAATCTACATAAGAAATAATATTTCAAGCAAACTTATTTGTACTTACAATGCTGTTAGGGATGTCGAATATATATTGATTGAAGTAAATTCACATGGTGACAAACTATTTCTTGGGTGTGTCTATAGGCCAAATAAGAATATTAAATTGGATTCTCTTATTGCACACTTAAAGCTATTAACAGTTGAATATACTGATATGATTATAGCTGGTGACTTTAATGGTAATCTGCTAAGTCATATAGGGACATATCTAGTCACAGTTATGTCAATGCTTTAACGCAGCGGATGTAATTGAGGGTTTTCGTGCAGTTAAATCTAATGCCATGGGTTTGGATGATATGCATCCACGATTTGTTAAATCGATTCCCCCTTGGACAGTTCGTTTTGTTTTGCACATATTCAATGTCATTATCACTACCAGCACTTTCCCAATGGGTTGGAAACATGCCAAAATTATTCCAGTTCAAAAGACAGATAATAAATATCGACCAATTGCTATTCTTCCATTCCTTTCCAAAGTTTTTGAACGTCTTTTACATAAACAAATGTATGAATATATGCACGTAAATAACTTACTAACTGTTCATCAGTCAGGTTTTAGACCGCAACATAGCTATATAACAGCTCTATCTGATGTTGTCGAGGAGATTCGAAGTAAGGTGGATGATAATAAAATGACGTTTTTAGTCTTGTTGGATCACTCCAAAGCATTTGATACTGTTGACCATAAAATACTAAGCATAAAACTTTCAAAAATGTTTAATTTTTCTCCAATGGCGGTCAGATTGATATCGTCATATCTTTCAGATCGATCGCAGTGTCGTTTGTAACGGAACTATATCAAGGCCCTTAGTGGTGATAAGAGGTGTCGCTCAGGGCTCCATCCTTGGCCCACTTTTGTACTCACTATATGCCAATTATTTACCACTACAAGTTCAACACTCGAATATGCAGATGTATGCGGTTGACGTACAACTGTACCTGAGTTGTCACAAGTCTTCAATTTGTACCAAAATAAATGAACTTAACGATGATCTTGAGAAAATTCATGCCTGGGCTTCAGCTAATGGTCTGCGTCTTAATCGAAAGAAGTCAAAATGCTTAATCATATAAAAAAATCTGTTAAAATTGATCGCGAAATAAATATATTTCTTGGTGGCTCAAAAATTGATATAGTGAATACTGTGAAAAATCTAGGTGTTGTATTTAATCGAACACTCACTTGGTCTGACCACATTAACCAAACTTGTGGATGAATATATGGTATGTTAAGAAGCCTGTGGGCTACTCAATATTTTACACCGTCAAAAATAAGATGATGTTGGCAAAAACGTATCTAATACCAATACTATTATACTCATCTGAAATATTTGCTGGATGTAATGCAAGTGACAAAAGAAAACTCAGCACTACTTTTAATAATAAAGGGTTGTTCAACAGGGACGCTACAAAAGTAGAAAGACAGGGTCAGCAAACGACGCCATATTTCTTGCCGCTCTTTAGACATTTCTCTTCAGTAAGGTTTGCCATTTCATGATGGAAAGATATACGAGCCAACAACGAGTCTAAATTATTAAAATTTACTACCGAAATTCGGAGTCAGTGGCCTCAACGTTAAGAGCGCTACGTCCAATTTATGGTCGTCATAATCATCCTAGCAGATCAACAATTGAGCGTGGGGCTACGTCAAATCTATGGTCTATGCCAACAAGCCAGCGACGATTGATGAACTTCGTACGAATATCGAACGTGAAATTGCAGCAGTATCGGCCGATTTATGCTTGAAAACCGTCGAAAATTGGGTTCAGCGTCTGGACTTCTGCAAGCGTACCCGTGGTGGCCATGCAAAAGAGATCGATTTCCATACATAATGGCATCGAACGTACTTTCACAGGAATAAAGAATTTCATTGATATCCAAAACAGTTTTTGTTTTATTTAAACTTTTTTACTTTTGTAGCGCTCTTATTGAAAAACCCTTTATTACACGTTATATTTTTGGTCTTACAAGATTTGAGAGTGTGTCCCGGTACTCGCGTCGTATCTTGGGCATTTCACTTGATGACTATTTAAAGTTCAAAAACCTAGTTTTTCTACATAAAATAATCAACAATAAGGAGCCCAAATACTTATTCAATCGGTTAACCCTCACATTATCGCCCAGAAATAATGTTATAATTCAAATTCAACATCGAGATACAGCTTCTAAACAGCAGTTCTTCATTTTTGCTATACATCTCTGGAACCATATTCCATACGATTTTCAAAAAAAATAATAAAATTCAAGAAAATGCTGATGCAATATTTAGCGTGTTTTTTAATCACCTGGATTTAGAATTTTTCATACAAAAAATGGATTTATTAAATCCAAAAAAACGCTGGATTTAATAAATCCACAATAAAAGCACAAATATATGAAACAGCCTATTAATTTAATGTCAGAAAAAAATACGAATAAAAATTAAAAGAAAAACAACAAAAAATTGAAAAACTAACAAATAAAAGGTTTTTCTTAAATTTTTTTTTATGAAATATGTTTATAAAAAAAACTACACCTCACCAAATACATATTTTTCATCTTGGACATGGAGAAATAGCTCAAATAGAAATGGCAATTTTTCACTCTACAGTAAGTAATTTAATTAAATCCAATTAGTGAATATTAAATATTGCAATGGAATTTTTCAATTGTGTAAAAATATAAATTGAAGTGATGAAACTGAAAAGGCAGACTGTTTATCGCTGTTTTATGTAAAATATAATTATATATTAAAAGTTAAAGTAGAGTCTTTCATCATCGAATACGGTATTAAAAATTAGGGTGAAAGAAGTGTTTTAGTTTTAGTTTAGTTTAGTTTATTGATTCAAACTATCACAACAAGAATAAATCTTATAAATTACAGTGATAGCATGTAAAACTTTCAAGTAAATGTTTCGTCAAATTCAAATACAATTTATAAATTGATATTAATTATAAATTAAAAAACTTAAAAATAACATAGTGAAATTTAAATTGCACAAACATACATATAAATTAAAATAAACATTATAAAATTGAAAAACATTTAATATATTTTAAACAAATTTAATAGTTCCATTTTAAAGCGTATTGTGTTGCTAACCAATTGAATATTTGATGGTAAGTCATTCCAAAGACCGATTGTGTAATTAAAAAATTGTCTTGTAGATAAAACGTATTTATATTTTTGTGAGATTAGGCCTCTTCCACGTGGAGATTTAGCAAAAATAATTCTTCTATAGAGATATTCAGGTTCCTTTGAATATATCAGCTTATGCATCATCAAAAGGCTTTTATACTTTAGTAAGTCTTTAAAACAAACATTATGCAACTGATATGTGAACGATGATATATTATCCCTTCTACTGCGATTAAATACATATCTGGCTATATTATTATATGTGACTCGAAGTCGATCGTAATCAGTGGTGTCACAATTTGCAAATATTTCACATCCATACAGCAAAACCGGTATTAGATATGTTTTTGCCAAGAGCATACGTATTTTAAATGGCGTAGACGCTTTAACAGCCCACAGGTTTCTCAACATCCCATGAACTTTTCCAGCCGAAATATTTATGTGATTTTTCCAAGAAAGCTCGGCATTAAACGTTATTCCTAGATTTGATGATGATGGAACAAAATCGATTGTAGTGTTATTTATTAGCACAGAGACGTTATTATCAAGTCTTTTTTTATTATTTCTTGATATAAAGATACATTTTGATTTCGTTGGGTTTATGCACAAACCATTTAGACTTGCCCAATTGTGAATTTTATTTAAATCATTGTTGATGCGTTCAATACAATAACGTACATTTTCCATTTTGGTGCTTAAGTACAACTGTACATCATCCGCATACATTTGTATATCACAGTGACTTACAGCTTCAGGAAGATCATTAATGTACATACAAAAAAGCAATGGACCAAGAATGGACCCCTGTGGTACCCCTCTATCAACATGAACTGCATTGGAAGTCAAGCCATTTAAAAAAACAACTTGTTTACGATTTAAAAGGTATGACGAGATAAGTTTTTTAGCCGAATTAGAAAAATTAAAAAGCTTTTGGAGTTTGGTCAGCAGAATTGAGTGATCAACTGTATCAAAAGCTTTGCTGTGATCTAACAGCACAAGAAAAGATACCATATCATTATCCAGTTTTGACCTAATTTCTTCAACCACATCGATCAACACCGTGATACAACTTCTTCCCTGTCTAAAACCAGACTGTTTTTCTGTTAGGAAATTATGCTCCTGTAAATATTTATACATTTGGCTTTTCATTAGATTTTCCATTACCTTGGACAAAAAAGGTAGTATGGCAATTGGTCTAAATTCACTGCTGTTCTTAGGGAGCGGAATTATTTTGGCTTCTTTCCATATATCGGGGAATATTGACTTAGTTAATATGGTATTAAATACGTACGTAATGAATGGCAGAATTTTAGCGATGATAAGTTTCAAAAATCTAGGATTAAGTCCATCCAAACCCACAGAATTTGATTTTATTGATGTTATACTTTTTAGAACTTCTATTTGATCCACACATCGAAAATAAAAACATTTTTCAAAAGGCACTACATGGATTTTTTCATATTCATTTTCAGTTGGTCTTGCCACTTTAACGTCAACAAATTGGTGGTTTAGTTTATTTACGTCAACGTCAGAACTTGTAATGCAAACACTCTTTTTACCAATACCAATTTCACGGATTTCTTTCCACTTGCTCTTGCTATCTATAGCTGTTGAAAATTTCTGTTGATAGTACGCTGTTTTAGCCTTATTTATGTTATCCACAACTTTTTTCCTAGCGGATTTAAACAAAATTTGCAATTCAGGGGTTTTAAATTTCTTCCATTTTTTATAAGCTAGATCCCTGACATCAATTAAACGTTTTATTGCTGAATTAAACCACGGTGGCTGTTTGGCCTTGCAAATTTTTGTTTTTTCTGGCACCGTTTCATTAAATACTTCAAACAGATTATTTTGAATGAAAGCTATTTGATCATTTACGTCTTCAAGGTCGTAAATTAAATTCCAACTAATGATTTCAAGCCGCTGGTTTAGTGCCACATAATCTATGTTTCGAAAATCACGATATGAGTAATGAATATCTTCAGTGCAGATAAAAGCATCATACACTGTAAAGATAAGGTCATGCTTTGAAAAAACTGGAGCAGATAACTGATCATAAAGAAGTATTTTCTTTTTATGATTTACAAAGAAGACGTCAAGTAAGCTGTTTGTAGCATTTGGATAATGGGTTGGAGTTGTTGTGTTGACGGGCAGTAGGCCAAGTGTTTGCATAGGCTCCAAAAGTGAGTTTTCAGTGAGCAGATTACTGTTGAAATCGCCAGCAATAATTATATCATTATATAATAATGATAAAGATTCAATTTTATCTAGCAAATCATTTGTATCGACATCGTTATTTGGTCGATATACGCAGGCAAACAGTATTTTACTTTTATCCTTAGTGGCTACCTCCAAAAATAAATATTCAATTTGACTGGAGGAGTTCGATTTCAGTTTTAAGCAAGTATTTATATCATTCCTTACATAGATTGATACACCACCAGCGTGTGTTTTCCTGTCAGCACGAAATAATTTGAAACCAGGCAAATTGAAAATGGCATCATTGATTGAAGAATCGAACCAGGTCTCAGAAACGCATATAACATCAACTCCTGAATTAACAAAAATGTACCTAAACTCATCCATCTTGTTATTGAGACTTTGTGCATTTATATGTACTATTTTGAGTCCGGACTTTTGTTTGGCAAGAATTCTAACCATGTTAAAAACATTGTCTTTGGAACTAAAAATGCCATCACGAATCATGAATTACAGAGTGGAAAGCAACACATTTGAATGTTATATGAATTAATGGTAATAAAAATGGAACGAAAATAACACAAGTATAAATACGAATGTGTAAATAATTTAAATAATTGTAACTGTAGATTAAAAAAAAGAAAATTAAGAACATTAAATAATAGTAAAATGGACAGTTATTATTATTATGCAATGAGAAATAGGCAATCATATATAAATGTAATTTTTCGTGGGCA
Organism: Leucophora obtusa; assembly: GCA_949987735.1. Classification (NCBI taxonomy): domain Eukaryota; kingdom Metazoa; phylum Arthropoda; class Insecta; order Diptera; family Anthomyiidae; genus Leucophora; species Leucophora obtusa. The sequence continues at coordinate 112,801,956 of OX465299.1, forward strand.
AACCGAGCAATTAGAAAAACTTGTTTAGTTGATCTGGCATCTCAATTTGAAGTGGTTCATCTCCATCAAGCTTCTTAACGTGCACAATGCCACGCTGAGTGTAAACAGCAGTCAACAAACTATCCTTTTTCATTTTGAGTGCCGTTTTAAATATTTTGTAATTATGCGGTGTTAGGTTTTCATTTATATAAAATGGTTCATCACTTTGGAAACCGGCATCATGTAAACGTAAAGGCGATTTATATTTACGCCGAAAAGCCGCAACAGTTTTTATAAAAAAGTTTTTATCAAATGGTGAATTTAATTTTACGACAATGGGAGGGTCATCCACGTTTCGAATATTTTTAAAGTTTTTTACACGAAAAATTGATTTATAATATGGCGTAGTAATATTTAAAGTTTCACAAATAATATCAAACATTTTTTGCAGATCTTCATTATCATAATAAGGTACACCAGTAATGCGTAAATCCGATGCTACTACGGAGTTTTCTTGTTTTAACATTATTGTATTTAGTTTTTTAACATCAGCCTTTAGCTGTACAATTTCAGTGTTCACTGTATCAATCTCTTTTACTTTATCATTCAACTCACTGATTTCCTTCCTCACATTGTTTATTATTTCGTTTTTAAAGTCATTTAATCTCTTTTCTATTTCAGTAAATATACTACTCTTAGTTTCTTGTATCAATTTTTCAATAAGCTCCGATCGCTCACTAATAAACTGATTTTGTTTTGTAAACTGTGCATCTATCCAATTATACAGGCGTGTTGATGATATGTTAGAGCCTGAAAACACGAGCTCCGGTGGTTGATTAGATGACGAAGAGCTTAAATCAGCTTCACAAGCGGTTCTCTTACTGCGTTTTTTATTTTAGTTAGTCTCACTATTTTTAATTGTTCTCAATGTATTTACTTTGATATTATTCTTTTAAGTAGTTGGTGTTGTTGTTGTTGTTTTATATTTTTTTCACTTTGCTTTGATTTGTTCTGTTTGTTAAACAATTTGTGTTTTGGTAATAAAAATTGATTTTTTGTTTGTTATTTATATTTCCTTATGTTGTAAAGTTTAGATTTTTTTTTTATATAAACAAACAATAAAATATCCTTAGAAATCAATTTATATGTTTTAAAGAAATTTGTATTTATTTAAAGAACTTTTTTTTAATTTATTATCAGAGCTATTTAAAAACACAACCGAATTCGCGGACAGAAAATTTTTTTAAAATAGGAAAAATCTAACCCCATCTGTTGAGGACTTTTAGAAATACTTTTTGGATTTATTAAATCCAAGTGATTAGAAAAAACGGCTATTATTCCTAATTCTTATTATAATTATTATTACTTTTTTTGTTGTTGTTGTTGTTGTTTATTTAATTTTCCTTTTTTAATTAAATGGTAATTTACTTGTTAAACACATGATTTTTCACAACACAATACATTTTATTTGTTTCCATTTGTTTTATGTATTATTAATAGAAGTAAATAAAATTTTGTGTCTAAGATTATTGTTCTAAATAAAATGCTAACTTGTCTGATTGTAATACTGTAATTTATAAGATACTTTATCTTGTTGTATTAGAAAATCAAATGTTTTAATAAAGAAAGAAATAAAGAAAGAATAAAAGAGTTATCTGCATGATTTTAATGAATTATCCGCATAATGTTAAAGAATTATTGCGTAAAGGGAATTCATTGAAATTTTATCCAGAAAGCTCTCTCTATGCAGCTTTTTTCCCTATTGGATCAAAAAGGTTGTGGCAACCAAATTCGGTTGTGTCAACCGAGTTTTGAGGTTGTGACAACCGAATTCAGTAGTGGCAACCAGTAAGTGGGGTTATGACAACCGAATTAAAATCGAAACGGGGTTGTGACAACCGAATTAAAAATGAAACGGGGTTGTGCCAACCGAAATTTGTTGTTCTTCCTATCGAAATTTTTTTTAATTTTGTAATAAAAAAACACTAAGGAATTAAAGTTAATAATTATTTTAAACGGTTTTATTGAGCCTTTACAATGTAATATACAAATTTTAATAGCTAAAAATCCCAAAAAACAAATTCTTCATTCCTGGATTTTGATATGTGTGATGTGTATCTAATTTTTAAATTTATTATATTTACTATATGATAAATATTACTGGATTTTACATTAAAACTAAAGAAGTGTTCATCAAAATAACACGTTTCATATTCTTTTAAACATATGAAAAAATTTTTGTCGTCTTTTACAACATGTTCAATAACTGCAAAAAGAGGTTCACCATTGCAACATATACATATCTAAGCAAACGACAAGATCCTTTTTTAACATGAGATTTTGAAAATCAACCGAATTTAGCTCCTCAACAGCTGTACTAAATAAGTATTTATTGCTTTTAAATTTAGATTTTACACTGAACGAAATTTCGGCCTCAATATTTGTATTTAGCAAAATATTCGCTATTTGAAACTGGTTTTTAATATTTATTGTTTTCAAAATATTAAGTCTATTGTTAGAATTATAACATACTTTTTTAAAAATTTGGTGCTTTGCTTCAAATCTCATCGAATTTATTTGAGAAATAGGACCAATTTTATTAATTATTTATACATAGGGGACTAAATTGTGAAATTTTGGTTTAAGATGACTTTTAGATACTTATAAATATAAAGTATTGTGTTCGTTAATCAGAAATTTTAAGTATGTTGTTGTTTCTGAATTTAAAGACGTGCGAAAAACGATTGTAATTATTTCTATTAAAATTATTAGCAAATCCCATTCTTTTTGATTATTGGAAATATTTTTTGAAAAGAGAAGAAGTTGGCGGCCGTTTAAAAGAATTTTAAGGGAAAACTAAAGGAATATAATACATTTTGTTGCTTGCAATTTATATATGAAAATTGGAAGTGTAAATTGCGATTTCGAATATTTTTGTGACCCAGAAACTAAAGAGATTCGGTGGCCATTGGTGTAGGAAAATTGTACACTGATTTTAATATTAAGTATACGCTCTGGTTTCTGGTATATTGGAATAGAAGAATTGTATGTTATTCATCCACCAATGGAAGGATAGGAAAGGGAAAACCCATGTCGAAAATATTTCAATAACAGGTATCTTACGAAAATTCTAGATACTTGTAGACAGACCTACTCCAACTTATCGTGATCAGCAGGAAACTGTAAAGCTCATCAGCAAATTTAAAATACGTTCAATCTTCAAAAATTATTCACCACGTTATTAACTTCAAATTCATACATCAGCCATTGAATAAGTAAAGTTTGTAAAGTTACTCTATATCAATAAAGATAATATACGAGGGTATTACTTTTGGGTGGTACATAAAATTACTGCTACTTTCTGTTATGGTATGGATAAATGAATATTATTGTAATGCTTTGTAATGTTTTTATTAATTGTTAAATTTCCATTTACTATTTTATATACATACTAGTTATTTCAGACACTTTATTTACGCACACTTATAAATACGTAAACTTAAAAGAGCGTTTAAAATCATATTCCAACTTCATGTCATCAAGCGCTTGGCGACGTCGCAGAATATGAAAAGTGAGTACTAAATGTTAAATTTTCTTTGATTTCTACTTTTAATTGAAAAATAAAAATTTACATCACACCTAATAGTTGACATATCAATTTTAAATATCACAGATAAATTGTTAAATTAAATACAATAGAAAATCCTTTTTAGAAATAATTTGATATTTTTTTAGGATTTTTATTTTCTTGTAAATAACTTCTTATTGTATTTCCATTACACTCATAGAAAATTGTTATTTCAAATAAAATAAATCATGTACACTCACTGAAGAACATTAATTAAAATTTCATTAATTATTTCAAATAAAATAATATACACTCATAAAAGAATATTAATTAAATTTTTGATTACGTTCCTTATATTACAATCGTATTAAATCATTATTTAATATTAATAATTTTTTTTGATAACTTTTTTTTATTTTTTTCTTTATATTTAATTATACCCCCACAGAATATTGTTAGTTTTATTATAAAATTGTTATTTGTTTTGCCATATTATGACGACTGTTAAATAATATTTTAAATATAAACGGAAATGAAATTTTAGATATTTTAAGAATAAATTTCACGAAAGGTATTTTAGGAGGTTAAACCAACAACGACAATGGGATGGCAAATATGGATTTGTGACCATCATTGGAGGGCGGGTGCTGACTTCGGCTAGTTCCATCTTAAGTCGATTAAATTCATCACAATTTCCTTTTTTTTCCTTTTCTCTTCTGTCCACTTAAATTTTTTTTTTGAGCTATCGTTTTTTTTTTGTTTATGTTTTCTATTCTTTACTTGTCTTCAAGGGAAAAGGACCAGCCCCAGACTGAGCACGGCCGGCGCCAGAAGATAGCCATCTTCCCGAGAAGACAGGATCGTGTGGTGGGATTCGTTATACACTGTGCGACGGTTCCTATACTGGATCTCCTGAGGAAACCTGTGATCTATTGTTAGACACGCACTTCCCAGGCTGCGTAGCCTCCCGCAGGTCTGTTGCAATTCAAAGAATCCCAAACTTGACGGGGAGGTATGTACGCCTAACTGGGCGATAAATGGATTTTCATCTTTTAAGTCGCCGGGCCCCGACGGGATCTATCCATGTCTGATGCAGAGAGGGTTGGATATAATAGCCCCAAAACTGGTTAGGATATTTAGATCCAGTCTTTTGCTGGGTTATGTTCCGACGACTTGTAGGGGGGTTAAAGTGGGCTTTATTCCAAAGGCGGGGGGAATCCGAACAGATGCCTAAATCGTATAGACCAATTAGCCTCAGCTCTTTTCTTCTTAAGACAATGGAGAAAGTTCTGGACCACTATATTAGGGACACGTACCTCAGTTCGCGTATCAACGGGGTAAGTCTACCGAAAGTGCTGTCCATCATGTTGTCACGTTGCTTTTATTGATATACAGGGCACTTTTGACAACACGTCCTACGATGCGATCGGGCTGTCTATGTTGAGAAAGGACATATTTCAATGATTGTAAATTGGACATTGGGGATGCTCAACTCTAGGGAAATCACTTTCGGTATAGGGTCTACTAGTAGAACCGTGAATGCCACCATAGGATGTCCTCAAGGCGGTGTACTGTCGCCTTTACTATAGACATTGGTCATTGATGAGTTGTCTGAGGGTCTGAACGACCTGGGCTTCAGGACCTATGGCTACGCCGATGATCTTGTCATCTCCGTTGTCGGCTGGGATGACAGGACCATTTCTGATCGTATGCAGCAGGGTCTGAACTTTGCTAACTCTTGGTGTCGGGAAAAAGGGTTGACTATCAACCTGACGAAGACGATCCTGATACCGTTCACAAGGAGAAGAAAGGTCAAACCGACCGAACCTGTTGTTGGGGAAAAAACGATAGGCTTCTCGGATAGTGTGAAATATTTAGGGGTGACTCTTGATAAATCCCTTACGTGGAATGATCATCTAGACTCCGTAACCAAGAAGGCCACCAAGGCATATTATCCCTGTCAGAGGCTCTTTGGGAAAACATGGAGTCTAAGACCACACATGGTCTACTGGTCATTCAACGCCAATGCGAAACCTATGATCACGTATGCTGCCTTAGCATGGTGGCCAAAAGTTGAGCAGTCAATGGCAAGGGATACTCTGAGGAGGTTGTATCGGCTGGTGTGTACTGGCATTACGGGGGCTGGAAGATCGTGCCCGACGGATGCCATTGGGGCCATGTTGGGTATTCCACCATTGCATATTTCTGTGAAGGAAGCTGCAAGCATAGGCTCACTTCGTCTCCGGGGGGTCGGGAACATGGGGAGCAGGGACCTAAGGTCACCTGAAGATCGCCGGGATCTTTATAGACGACCCAATCTTAAGGGTCGCGGATAAAATGATCCCGGAGCAGATTTTTGTCAGGCATTTTGACATTATGTCATTTGACAGAAATATGTGGACCAGCCAATTCTGGCAGCCCGAAGAGGGGCTCAGGTATGGTTCACTGATGGCTCAAAGCAGGCTAATTGTGACACGGGGTAGGTGTCTTTGGACCCGGATTCCAGCGTGCTTTACCAATGGGCAATTATCCCTTTATCTTTCAGGCGGAGATTTTCGCCATCTACATATGTGTGAGAGGGTGCCTGCGGAGAGGCACGGTTAGATCCCGCATCTACATTCTTTCTGATAGCCAAGCTGCGCTAAAGGCTCTAGGAGCTTACGGGGTATCATCTGGTCTAGTCATGGAGTGTATGGGAATTCTAAACGAACTCGGTAGGAACAACTCCCTTACACTGGGATGGATTTCTGGTCATGAAGGACATGAGGGTAACGAAAGGGCTGATTGTCTAGCCAATTGTGGAGCCCGTCGACCATTCATTGTCCTGGAACCATTCTTTGTGATATCTAGGGGGTACGTTAGGGAAAAACTCAGGCAATGGAGAGAGACTGAGTTTGCTAAACATTGGGAAACTTCTACTGACCAAAGGCAGGCCAAAAGATTTATTTCCTTATCCAGCGGAGTATCAAGGCGACTATTGTCACTCGACAGGGGTAACCTTAGGACCCTGACAGGATACTTAACTGGACACTGTGGGCTCAGGTACCAACTTCAGAAACAGGGCCGCTCAGACACTGATGTTTGCAGGTTTTGTGAGCTGGAAAGTGAAACATCGGAGCATATTCTCTGCGAATGTCCGAGACTGTGTGACAGGAGACTCAGATTTCTGGGTGACCGTTTCGTATCATCTTCGGACGTTTGGGGAATTCTCCTAACGTGGGTATTGGGTTTATTGGTAGCCTGAATATCTAGGGAACTCTAGGCAGCACAAAAGATCTATATTGGTCGCGGTGCGTAATGCCTTCGTATTTAATCTAATCTACACTCTAATTAAATTCTGTTGAAATTTACCCAACTTATAACGGGTGTTTTTATGCTCGATAGAACGTAGGATAGGGTTAACTGTCAAACGAACTATCATACTGCGCTCACTTTTTGACATTTATGATCAGTATACTCTGGCAAATTATCATGAATAGACTGACGCTTGAACAACGCTATCAGTTATCAATTCGTGCAACTTATAGATGCAAAATTGTGTTCAGCGATGACGCTCATTTTAGGCTTAACGGGTTAGTTAATAAACCAAATTGCCGCATATGGAGTGGAACCAATCCACAACAGACCCTACAGACTCCATTACATCCAGAAAAATGCACCTTTTGGTGCGTTTTACACGCTGGTGGCATCATTGGGCCTTATTTCTTCAAAAGTGAAGCCGGAAGTCGCGTTACAGTCAATGGAGATCGTTACCACTAGAGATGAGCGATATTTTCATACCGGTGATTTAATCACAGTTATTGACAAATCGCTGGTAACGGCAGTGATCAAATATTTCAAGTCGCAGTTACTCGGAATGTCGTTCTTTTAATATTTTTGTACTATTCTTTCTTGCAAACTTCATTGTGCACAGTAATACATGTTTTTTTTTCAATAACAGTGACTTGCTTTCACACTCTTCTGAATAAAATGTATCCTTCTATCATGTCTTAGTTACCGGTCGCAACTATTCTTCTTTTAAGGCCCAGTTTTTAGGAAGTTGATTATCTTTAAACTTAGTTTAACGCAGTTTTTAACTGGAATACTGCTTTTAAAATGTGATTTATTTTGTTTTATTTCAATAAAGAAATAAATTATACTCGAGAAAAAGTTTTTCCGGCAAATTTTTGTTAATAAACTTTGAAATGGCTGACAAAATTCGTTTTCGGTTTAACTAAACCAAGTTTAACTGACATCTTAAAAACTCGCCATAAATATTATTTCGTTTATTTATCAGAAAACCGCAGTCTTTTCCATAGAAAAACCGTGATCACGATCACAGTTTAAAAGAACAACGATTTGCAAATCACATTTACTGAGAACAATGTTACTGAAAAATCGCCGGATCGCCCATCTCTATTCCAAAACCGTGATCACGGTCACTGTTTAAAAGAACGGTGATTTGAAAATCACGATCACTGGTAGCAGCGTTAATCAAAAATCACCGGATCGCTCATCTCTAGTTACCACACCATGACCAATGATTTTTTGTTTGAAAATATGGATGACATTGATCCGGGCGAGATGTGGTTTGAACAGGATGGCGCTACGTGCTATACGGCGATACGGTAATCATCGCCGTATAGCAAAATTTGGCCATAAGTTGATTGCGAGCATATTACCCCTCCGTGCATTTTTCTTTTATAAACTTGGAATTTCTGCATTGCCATGCAAAAAAACTGTTTTGTGATTGTTCATATTATATATAATTTTATCCGAAAAATTATAACATTATATTATATCATATAAGATATAATTTCATATAATTAGGTATAATTTGATACAATTAGATAATTATTTTATAGAATTATAACTAATTTGATAGATTAAGGTATAGTTTAATACAATTTTATCCGAATTTTGCCCCCATTCGAATGTATGAAATTATTTCTATTGTAATACAATTATATCTAATTAGATTCAATCACAAATAAAAATATATAATTACATGTGTCATATGTAGTGGCAAATAGATCGATAAACGTGGTCGTATAAACGCTGATGACGCCGAGCGCTGTAGTCGCGAAAAAGAGGTGTTAATACCGGAAAACACAAAAAAAGAGCACAAAATCGTTTTGGCAAACCGCAAAGTGAAGGAACGTGTCGCCTTTATTTTGTATGAACATTTGTCCATGAAAAAGCTGTTTTTCGAAATGGGTGCCGCGTTTGCTCACAGTACACCAAAAACCAAAAAGTGTCGATGATTCTGAGAGCTGTTTCTGCGAGATAAAAAGAACTTTTTGCGTCGGTATGTAAAAGTGGACGAAACTTGGATCTGCCACTTTACTCGAGAGTCGATCAACAGTTAGTTAAGTGGATAGCAACTGGCGAACATCGCCCGAAGAAGCCAAAGTCGTAACAGTCAGCTTGTAAAGTTATGGCACCATTATTTTGGGATGTGGCTGGAATTTTGTACAGTGATTTCCTTGAAAAAGCCAGACCATCAATGGCGATCGCTACATGAAAATCGGAAAAAACCGACCCATATTTATTTTTTTATTTATTTGATTTCACATACAACACGACCGAGATCTTTTAAATTACTGTATGTGATTTACAAATGTATGTAAATACAATATTGATATTGTGATAATTAAGATTAAACAATAATACAAATTGGATAAGATATTACAAATGATTTAAGGAACTAAAAATTTAAAAGCTTTTAAGCAATGTATATTTAAAACTTATAGCTTTGCCTAATAATTGAGTTTGTGAGGGTAATGAGATCCAAACATTAATTGTGTTTATGAAGAACTGCGATTTTGACTTTAAACTACTGTGTCTAATTTGAATAAGATTCATTCCTCGATTATTCGACAAACCAAAAGTAAAGTACTGATATCAGTACTTATGTGGGAGGTATGAAATAACGAGTTACCGATATAGGTATATATCACTACTTATTTGGAGGCTTTAAAATATTGCATTACTGATATTGTGTTATATTCTTATTTGTAATGAGTTTGAAGTCATTACTGATAACGTCTTATTTTATTTCCTATATGCACCCGAGTAAAAAAAATTATATTTAATCATATGTAGCATATATTACAATATATAATTAGACAAGTCGTTATGTATATCCATATATAATTATATATGACGTCTTTTTCCAAAAATGTTCCATATATTATGCCATACATAATTTCATCTAATTAGATATCGGCCTTTATAATATTAGATATGGTATATACGATTATATATTACATAGCATGGCTGATCTTATTGCATATATAGTTGTATATAGAGCTATATCTTAATATATATGGCGGCATTTTAGGAATATATCATTATATATGGTATCATTTAAATAATATATAACTATATATGGTGACAGTTAAACTATATATTATCATATATGGTGCCATTTCAACAATATATGCTCATATATGGGACTTCATGAACAACATTTTTAATACAGTTCCAGATATAATAATATATGCTGATATATATAGTGCAATATATATTGATTTATGGTATCATTTAAACAATATATTACCATATGTGGTGACATTTAAACCACCCAAGTAAAAAAAAATGATATGGAGCCATATGAAGTTATATTTAATTATATTTAATCTTTTATGTAATTAGATATAATTATATCCGAAAGATGAGAACGTCTTATTGTATCATATTGTATCGAATTGTATACAATTGTATACAATTTGGTACAATTTGATACAATTTTATGCAATTCGATACAATTGTATCCGAATTTTGTTCTCATCCAATTACATCAAATTATATCTGTTTGTATAAAATTATATAAAATGATATACAAGTGGACATAGTTTAATACAATTATATCTAAATATTGACCTTATACTTTTTATCATATTATATATGACCATATCTAAGAATATACAAAAATTATTTTTTTAAATAAAAAAAGATATGCAAGAACTGGAGAACAGAGTTGGGGGGGGGGGGGGGGGGGGTTACCGCGTAACTCGATTCGAAAAAAAATTTTCCAATTCGTAAATTTTGTACGTTTCGTAAAAAGACAAGTTTTAGCAAAAATCTTACTTTTTGAATTTTTATTTTAGTGTACAAATTTTAGGATAAAAATAAATTAAAAAGTAGAATTTTTATACAGAGTTATAGTTTTAACAATATTTGCAAGATTTATAAATTCGAAAATTTTTTTTCCAATCAAGTTACGCGGTTACCCCCCTGGGGCTTTCAATTACATTTCAATTACAAATAAATGAAATTAAAATATAATTGAAATCCCACAGGTCTGTGTAATTACAATTACATATAATGGTGTAATTGCATGTGTAATTAATTACAAAATGTAGTGATTAACCCCCAGGTCTGCTGGAGATCCTATAATTTCGATAAACCTTCCATTACTTTTATCCAGATTTACCATGACAGTGCATTAAACATGAACAAAAATTTTTCTTTGTTTTTAGTAATTTTAAAATAAAGTTAACTTACACACGAATCACGCACGGGTTACATATTCTTACTCACGCTCACGCACGAATTATATATTCTCACGCTCACGCGTGATTAGTGCGTTAGCGTGAGAATCACGTGTAAATAACGTGTCAGGCGCCAATCCCTAGTAATAACTAAATCTAAAACTAATTCCAAATCATTGTTAACATGGAACCACATAGAATATAATACGGTTTTATATGGACCTTATATATTTTAATATAAAATCACTTTGAAAAAATTGCTTATGTGGGATGATATATAATTATAGATGATTTTATAAAAAACGTTGTATTGTTATATATTAAAGAAATCATGAAATATTGTGGATATGGAACCATATTAAGTTATATATGGGTTCATATTCGTCAATATATAATAATAATTACACAACCCTATTAAAAAAATTATTATGGAGCTTTATATGGTAATATATAACTTAATGTGATCCATATACCATTTCATCCGAAAAATGGCCCGATATAATTGTGTCAGTTGGTTATCACATTTTATCTAATTGTATCAGTTTAGATCTTAACTGATTAGATTATATATTAAGCAGATGAAATTTTATCTGATTTTTGACCTGATACAATTTTATGGGTTTATGTCGCATGGTATTAGTTTAGATCCAAATAGATACATTACTTATATAGTTATATCTGAATTTTGACCTGATGCAATTATATCTGCTTTAAAACTTTGATACAATTATATAAGGCAAATGTTGGATACAAATATATTTTATTTATATAAAATTGTACCAACTACGATCAAAACAGATACCAGTAAAATTGTATCAGGTCAAAAATTGGATATAATTTCATCTGAATAATGTATAATTTTATTAGTTGAGATCTAAACTAATACAATTAGATAAAAACTGACAAACAACTGATTACAACAACAATTACATCGGGCCATTTTTCGGATGAAAGAGTATATTTATACAGATATAACTTAATCGCATTTTTTACTCGGGAAATTATAAAATATTTCTTATATGGCTCCACATATAGTTTTATATTATTATGTATAGTGTCATACTAAAGTATATATAAACGTATATGTAATTATATATTTTATACGTTACTTTATGTACTTATATATATCACATACAATTATATGTAGGCCAGTATGTAATAATATAAAATCGCATATGTCTCCACATTAAAACCTTTGAGGAAAAAATATTTAATGTATGACTATATAAAAGTATATATGCTTGAATTTAAAAGCATATGTGGCCATGTGTAACTATAAGTTACTATATGCAATTCCATAAAATAATATATGATAATATCAAGACTTTTATGGTCATATATGGTACCATATGAACAACATTTTTAATACAGTTCCAGATATGATAATATATGCTATTGCAGACCTGCAGGAGGATTTGTCTAGAGTTATTTTGTGGTCTGAACGTAATGATTTACCTCTTAATATTGCGAAATGTTTTTATATGGTGTATCATAGATGCCGTCATGTTTTACTTTCTCAATATAGAATGAAATGTCATACTCTGTCATCTGTGGATGAAATATTGGATTTGGGTGTAGTCTTTGACGCCAAACTGACATTTGGCAGCCATTTAAATTTTATAATTCCTAAAGCCTACTCACTATTAGCTTTTATATGTCGCAATTCTACTAATCTTTTTGACTATTTTACAAAAAAAATTTTATGTTTCTTTTGTTAGATCTAAACTGGAATACGCGTCATTTATTTGGAGTCCTAATGCAGTTATTCATAAAAGCCGTATTGAGAAAATCCAAGTTAAGTTTGTTAAATTTGCTCTTCCTTTCTTCAATGTTTTAAATTCCACTCATTCTGCTCCTGTTCCTACATATTGTGTTCCTTCCTATGAAGATAAATGTGATTTTATCTTCTTGAAAACTCTGGAAACTCGTAGAAACAGTTGATTCCTCTGAATTATTAAACTCAATTAAAGTCTATGTTCCTCCTAGATCCCTAAGGATTATAGATAAGTTCTTCTTTATTGATATTCATAAAACTAATTATGCACTGAATGAACCTCTAACTAAAGCATTGAGATTATTTAATGATTATTGTAATCAATTAGATATAAATGTTCCTTTTTCTCAATTTAAAGTTTTATTAAATAAGTTATTTTAAGTTATTTACTATTGTTCTAGTTGCTAGTCTGTAAGGATAATTTTTGTATCCATAGACCAAATAAATAAATAAATATATAGTACCTAGGGTTTGGGATTTCCCGGACTTTTTTATTTCCCGGGAAACGGGAATGAACAAATTTGATTCCCGGGATTCCCGGGATTTTTGAACAAAATTGTTAATGAAAACCACCTATATAAGTAATTTTTGTTTAAAAAAAAACACTATTTCAGTACAAATGCAGTCTGTGTAGTGAGAATTCAAAGTAAAAAATATCAGAATGTTGAACATTTGATTTCACATAAATTACTCGCAGCACTGCCAAATGAATTGCATGATTCCAGCAGAAAGCACCTACTTCTGGACTGTCGGAAACAAACCGTTTCATCACACTTGGCCCATTAGATATGTGGCCACAATGTTATTTTCCAAAGACAAATAAAACTCCTCTAGTCTTATTTCTACAATTCTTCTTATTTCATCAGCATTACATCTTCCTGATATATAAACCAACCCCAGGTTATAAAATGAATTATTTCCGTTTATACATATGTTCAAATATCTCTTTTGTGATATTCTTGTCCATTCATCTAAGATTATAGTAAATCTGCTATTGTTAGAAATATTGCTCGATATTTCTTTTATCATGATATCTTTTACGTGATTGTAGTAATTTAATATAATGTTCTTTACATCGGTTTCATTTTTTGGCAATGCCAGGTTTTTATTATAAAAACTTTCTCGAATAAACGAAGATCTATTTATGGTGCCGATTGACATTCCGTCAACTGCGGCTAATTTGGATACCATTTCAGGAAATGTTTGCCCTACCATAAAACCTTTAATGCCTATTCAGCTTACACTTTTTTCTTCGGGTACTTTGCTAATTTTAGCTGAAACGTTATTCTTGTTGTTGTTTTCTTCAAGAAAAGTTGCATGACCATAATTTTTTTTTTTTTTGTGTGAACCAAATTTAGATACCATCGTTAACCATTCTTTTCACATTTATTAATGAAAACGTTACTTATAAAATTATTGACACTTAATATAAAGGAGTATTTTAAATTTAAATTCGATTTTATTTTTAATCAAACGGTTTTGTTCATTTTGTGTATGAAAACCTTACAAAAATATTTATATTTTCAAATATTTTGATTGGTTGAAAATAAATTAACCAATCAGAATGCTCCAAAAATAAACCAAGTCAAGGTATACTGCCACCCAATATTTTAACTAAAGTCGACTTTACCTAAATTATACATTTGAATACTTTAGATAGTAAGGGCGATTATTTGTAAGAAACAAAGCTTTTTTTTCGTATTTCTTTTAAACATTTTACCAAGTTTTTAGGTTTGACTACTTAAATTTTGAATAAGTTATGCGAAAAATCTTTATTAGTTGAAATGATAATTACTTGGCAAAGATTTTATTTGTGTGTCAAATAAATGTATTCCCTTTTAAAAGATTTTAACAATGACATTTTTGTTTTGGTATTTAAAATGTTTTTTATGACTAAAATTAAAAAATCCTATTCGAAACAAAAACAATTTAAAAAATTTAATATTTTTAAAATTTCCCGTTTTCCCGGGAAAAATATATTATTTTCCCGGGAATTCCCGACAAACTTTTCCCGGGATTTCCCGGGAATTCCCGCCCGGGAATTCCCGAACCCCAAACCCTAATAGTACCATATACTTTGATATATCGTATCATTTAAACAACCCGAATAAAAGTAGTTACATATAGTCATATATGTGATTAAGTTATATCTGTATAAATATACAGTTTCATCCGAAGAATGGCCCGATATAACTATTTTTACCAATTGTTTATCAATTTTTATCTAATTGTATCAGTTTGTATCTGAGCTTATTAAATTATGTGTTAATCAGATGAAATTGTATCCGATTTTTGACTTGATACAATTTTATCGGTTTATATATAATGGTGTCAGGTTTGATCGTAATTGGTTCAATTTTATATAAATAAAATATAATTGTATCCGACATTTACCTTATACAATTGTATTAAAGTTTTAAACTGATGTCAGGTCAAAATTGGGATATAACTATATAATTTTGTATACAAATATATCCATTTGGACCTAAATTGATACCATGTGATATAAACCAATAAAATTGTATCAGGTCAAAAACCAGATACAATTTCATCTGATTAACACATAATTTAATCAGGTCAGATCTAAACTGATACAATTAGATAAAAACTGATAAACAACTGATACAATTTTATCGGGCCATTTTTCAGATCGCCTGCCGGTAAAAAAATCCTCCGACTCGTGTACAATGTAATTATCCACGTTGCAATTTAACCTGCATACAAAAAGTAATATCTTAGCTTTCTTCTCAAACATGTTTTCCTGAACTTTGACTATTTTTCTGAGTTAACGGATATAGTTAAGTTGAAAACACAGCTGATATTACTTCATATTTTCGAGAGTACTTCAAAGCTGTGCAAAAAATTTTAATTTCTTAAAATTAAGACAACCTCCCATACATTCACAATATTTTATCCTTAAAAACAACCTAAAATACATATTAAATTAATTGAAAACACAATTAAAAAAAGGACTACTGATTTTTCATTATATTCACACCATTTTGCTATTTATTTTCAAACATTGTTTAAACCAGGGATATGGCATCACCAAAAAAATAAGTTATAAAAACATTGCTATCACTAGATGGCACTTTGTTCAAAAAATTGACAATTTTCTTTTTTTATTTCAATCTATATACTAACAGACAACAAAGCAATAAAACAAACGGATATCTCAAATTTTATTATTTGAATATATTCCGCGTTTGTTTTTTTCTTATTTTGAGCAGTTTTGAGCAGTTTTCAGCAGTTTTTCAATTCTTAAATATAAGCTCAGCTGATACTAAACTGATACTAAATAGCTGCTCAGGTAATACTAAATTACAGCGCCCTCTATCGGTGAGTAGTGTAAGTTTTGATTTCCTATCTCTATAATTAATAGTCTCTGGTTTAAACAATCCATAAAAGAAATAAAAATAATTGAAAAGTCTATTAAAACAACCATCAATTTTTAACTGACAAAATGTAAAAAAAAACGATTTTGTGATTTGTTATTTGAAAGTATTTTTTTTTTTTAATTTTCAAAACACTACACCATATACCAAGGGTGGGCACGGATTTGCCACCGAGGGCCAAAATGTGGTTTTTCATAAATCATAGTGGGCCGCACCATACAATAAAAAAGGAAAACTACAAATCTTTAAGTATGAAAGCGAAAATGAAAGCGAAAGGAACTAATTTATACCCTACACCACTATGTGGTCAGGGTATTATAAGTTTGTGCTGATGTTTGTAACACCAAAAAATATTGGTCGTAGACCCACCTTATAGTATACCGATCGGTTCAGAATTTTTTTTTATTTCGATTTAACGATGTCCGTCTGTCCGTCCGTCTGTCTGTCTGTCCATGCAATCTTGTGCGCACTCTACAGGTCGCAACTATTAAGATATTTTGATGAAATTTGGTACGCAGACCTATGTCGGGCCAAGGACGAACAAGTTTGATTTTGGTGAACATCGTTCCATGTTTAGACCTAGTGCCCATATAAGGGTCCTACCAAAATTATACTGTTTATACGCTGCAGGTCGTAAATATTAAGATATTATGATGAAATTTGGTACGCAGACCTACATTGGCCCAATAACGCAGCCTATTGATTTTGGTGAACATCGGTCCATGTTTAGACCTAGTGCCCATATAAGGGTCCTACCAAAATTATACTGTTTACACGCTGCAGGTCGTAAATATTAAGAGATTTTGATGAAATTTGGTGCACAGACCTACATTGGCGCAATAACGCAGCCTATTGATTTTGGTGAACATCGGTCCATGTTTAGACCTAGTGCCCATATAAGGGTCCTACCAAAATTATACTGTTTATACGCTGCAGGTCGCAAATATTAAGATATTTTGATGAAATTTGGTACGCAGACCTATATTGGCCCAATAACGCAGCCTATTGATTTTGGTGAACATCGGTCCATGTTTAGACCTAGTGCCCATATAAGGGTCCTACCAAAATTATACTGATTATACGCTGCAGGTCGCAAATATTAAGATATTTTGATGAAATTTGGTACGTAGACCTATGTTGGCCCGAGGACGAATCCTATTGATTTTGGTGAACATCGGTCCATGTTTAGACCTAACGCCCATATAAGGGTCCTACCAAAATTATATTGTTTATACGCTGCAGGCCGTAAATATTAAGATATTTTGATGAAATTTGGTACACAGACCTACATTAGCGCAATAACGCAGCCTATTGATTTTGGTAATCATCGGTCCATGTTTAGACCTAGTACCCATATAAGGGTCATACCAAAATTATACTGTTTATACGCTGCAGGTCGCAAATATTAAGATATTTTGATGAAATTTGGTACATAGACCTATGTTGGCCCGAGGACGAAGCCTATTGATTTTCGTGAACATCGGTCCATGTTTAGACCTAGTGCCCATATAAGGGTCCTACCAAAATTATACTTTTTATACGCTGCAGGTCGCAAATATTAAGATATTTTGATGAAATTTGGTACACAGACCTATGTTGGCCCAATAACGCAGCCTCTTGATTTTGGTGAACATCGGTCCATGTTTAGACCTAGTGCCCATATAAGGGTCCTACCAAAATTATACTGTTTATACGCTGCAGGTCGCAAATATTAAGATATTTTGATGAAATTTGGTACGTAGACCTATGTTGGCCCGAGGACGAAGCCTATTGATTTTGGTGAACATCGGTCCATGTTTAGACCTAACGCCCATATAAGGGTCCTACCAAAATTATATTGTTTATACGCTGCAGGCCGTAAATATTAAGATATTTTGATGAAATTTGGTACACAGACCTACATTAGCGCAATAACGCAGCCTCTTGATTTTGGTGAATATCGGTCCATGTTTAGACCTAGTGCCCATATAAGGGTCCCACCAAAATTATATTGTTTATACGCTGCAGGTCGCAAATATTAAGATATTTTTATGAGATTTGGTACATAGACCTATGTTGGCCCAAGGACGAAGCCTATTGATTTTGGTGAACATCGGTCCATGTTTAGAACTAGTGCCCATATAAGGGTCCCCCCAAAATTGGCTTGGTTACAAACTGCAGGTCGCAAATATTAAGATATTTTAATGAAATTTGGTGCGCTGACTCACATTATATAAAATTTTGACACAAGCCCCATTTTAACCCATTCGAATTTCGGATCCAAACAATACACCAGACTGGTGTAGGGTATTGTATAGTCGGCATGCCCGACTTTAACCTTTTTACTCGTTTTTTTCTTATTTTTTTTTTGTAAATCAAAAAAGTTTTTCAAATCCATCTATTCCAAAACTGGTTCCACAAGAACTCATTGCAAACTCAACTTTTTTCAACTTCTGTTTTGGTATTTTTGAATTACATAAGTAGAATTATTGAATTACATGCATTGATCCGCATTGTCGCGGAATCGGCCAACGAAAATTTGAAAACTCAATGAGTTATAAGAGTCTGAATATTATTTCGACAACAAAAACATGTATACAAATTTCTAGCTTCCTGGATTCGAATTTTTATTTAACAATTTCTTTGCGCACATCATGAAAAATCCCGCCGTTTAAAGGGACACTATGCACTAAAGGTTAATTTAAACGATGATTACAAACTTAAAGATTTAGTCAGCAATTTGAGTGCTTTTTATAAATTAAAACGCCGACTTTTTCAGCGCAGACCAATGTGGGGCAGTATTAAGAACATTGCGGCGCATTATTATAGTCAGCACTAATCACGAATTTTAATAAATCTTTACTTGAAATTTTAAAAAATTTTCGAACAAAATTTCTCACTAAAGTAAAATTAAAGTCTAAACTCGTGCTTTGTGCTGACTATAAAACTCGCCCACTCAACATAAAAGTCTGTAATAGCTATTAAAAATTTTGATGTTATTACTGGAAATTTAAATATTTTTCGCCCTTCGGTAAATTTTGTTAATTTTAACAACTCAAGCTTACTGATTTGTAGTATAATAAAATTAGTAGAAAAAATTAGTAACAGCTATTAAATTTTAATTAAATTTTAACTAAATTTTTTAAGCTGTAATTTAAAAATTATTTGCTAAAATTAGCAAAAAATTTGACTGAACATTAGTATCACTCGAAGGAAAATCTCCGTAAAAAGCTTTATAAATGCATGGATGGTAACCGAAACGAATGCGGTTATCGTATTTGAGTTATTTTATTTTAAGGATAACGGTGTTTGACTTATTCCGGTAACGGTATTTTAAAGATAATGATATTTGGGTTATTTCGGTAACGTTATTTTAAGGTTAACGGTATTTCAGTTATATCCGTAACGGTATTTTAAGGGTAATGGTAGTCAGTTATTTCGTTGCATCCCGCAATTTTTTTACAAAAAACAAACGAGATTAAAAACAGAACCAATTTATCAACTTAATGTAGAAAAAAATATTTAATAACCACGTGAAATTAGCAAAAGCAGAAAATTAAAAATAATGGTAACGGTATTTTAGGGATAACAATATTTCATTTATTTCGGTAACGGTATTTTAAGGGTATTGATATTTCATTTAGTTCGGTATCGGTATTTTAAGGAAAACGGTATTTCAGTTATTTCGGTAACGGTATTTTAAGGATAACGGTTTTCCGGGTATTTCGGTAACGTATTTTAGGGGTAACGGTAGTCAGTTGAAAGGGTTTTGAATCGATAACGGTATTTTAGCGGTATTGCCTGCCAACCCTGTATAAATGTGATAAAAAAACCAAAATAAAACTTGAAAAATGTGACACAAATTCTTTTAATGCAAAATGAAATTTTTTTTATTTATGAAATGATAGTTTCTTATGTATTTGTGAATATTGACATGTTTCGTAAAGGAAGTTGAATTTATTTTGTAAAGAATTAACTAAAGGCCAGTTTTATAGTAAGAACTAAGATGGATTTTTGTTTTAAATACTTCTTAAGTACAAATTAATAACTAAAATGGCCCTAAGGGTAAGATCGATTGTTCCTTTAGATATCTTTTAAGTATGCAATTTTCAAATTGATATTAGTTCCGACTATAAAATTGGCACTAATTTTTTATTTAAAAATGTTAGAAATAAAAAAACTTAAAAAAATTGCGAAATAAAATATTAAAAAAAAATTTAAATAAAAAAATCGAAATTTGAACTTCAACAAGGGCCGCACAAAAATCAGCAAAGGGCCGCATGCGCATGCTCGCCCAGTTCGTTCTGCGGAAAACATTGCTGTTGTTCGCGATAGTCTGGCAGAAGAGCCGCCAACATCGACTCGTTGTCGCTGTTCGCTATCACGAGATGATAACGGACTTCTTGTTGCCAGAAATTGAGGATATGGACCTGGACGACATATACTTCCAACAGGATGGTGCAACTTGCCACACAGCCAACGAAACAATGGCTGTTTTGCGCGATAAATTCCATGGCCGTGTTATCTCACGTCGTGGCGATGTTAATTGGCCGCCACGATCATGTGATTGGACACCGTTGTACTTATTTCTTTGGGGATATATAAAAGAAAAAATGTACGTCAAGAAGAATTCAAGAGCTAAAGGATGAGATAATTCGGCACATTAACGACATTGAACCTCAATTATGTCTCAGAGTCATTGAAAATATGGAACATCGGATAGAGGTATGCCACCGAAGCCATGGCGAGCATTTGGCCGATATTTTATTTCACACATAATTGCCATAGATCCTACTATCATAATAAAAAATATTAAGATAATTTTCTGAAAACTTTTTGTTTTATTTACAATTATTTTATTTTGGTTGGACCACCCTTTATAACAACTTATACATATAATAATTCGCGATTTAAATGGTTCTACGGGTTGATTTAGAAAACGTGAAAGGCATGGGAATTTTGTTTTTAGTCCTTTGGGAATGTACTAGCGGGCAAAGCTCACTACATTAGTAGTGTGCTTTAGAGTTTATTTAATAGCAATTCATGTAGAGGGAGACCTGGCAATTCAAGTGAATTTTAAAATTATGTTGGAAACTTATCTGCTTCGGTTTCTTTCATCCTTTATCAACAAATAGGTTACTTCGTTAACATTATTGTATAGTGTATTTTAGACTAAAGGCGGTTATTTTCACCTTTTTGCCTCTTTGCGTGAAAACTTCACCAGTAGCCTGCATCAATAGATGTCTCCGCGACATCTACATACAAAATTAAAAGCACCAAACTGCAGCAATTTTAGATGGGTGATTTATGGAGCAATTTTACCACGTTATTACTGAAAATTCTAATCAAATTTTCTTCAGTAAATCAGCAAATCCCCATTTTTGCCTTGTTCCTGATAAAAATTCCAAAAGGTACCTTAAAAGTGAATTAGCCAAATTCCAGAGAATAAATGGTACATGGTATAATATTAATTTCAGGTTTCTAGCCAAAAAGTCCACCTTGTCGTGTTTATACCCAGAAAGTAATTTCATTACATTGAAATACAAAATAATGAGTTACTTAAAATAAGCTATAGAAGTAATTACTAATATATTCAATTAATTGGCTTTTTATTTTAATCGATTAATCGTGGAAATTATTATTCGGATTTTTTACTTAACCGGTTAATCGAACAAAATTTTAAAATTAATCGATTAATCGTAAAAAATTTTTGTAAAATAATATATATACACTTGTTGTGTTTTTAATAATTTTATTTAAAAAAGGAACAAACATAAATTCAGTAACTCTTCATATTAAAATTTTATCCAAATCGGGGAGAAGCACACCCAAAAGAAGAATATAAAACCCCGTACATTAATTTGTATCTTTTTCGTAAGCATTGAATACATAAAAAACGTAAATGTAGAGAAAAATTCCGAGAAATTGTTTTCCCTATACGTTTCCGTACTTCCATCCTTTTATTTATTTATTTATTAATTCAGAGTGCTCACTAAACAAGCTTTATTACATTGAGCATTAATTATAATTAATAATTTTAATAATCATTAATTACAATAATTATTAATGCTTTCATTTAATATCAACGTTTAAAAAGTCATAAACAATAATTAAAAAATTTATCATACGTAAATAGATACCACTCCTTTACTATAAGTCACAACAACAAGGTAGTAATTAGGAAGATGACAAAGCAAACTGTGATAATTTAATATTGTTTTTGTTTTTTTTTTTTGGGGATTTAAGATGTTTATTAACGCCCCTACTTGAAAACATGAAATTCTCATTGAGTTGAAGCAAACAAATATTTCTAGAAATTCTAAAAGGTCGTCCCTTAATTATTTTCTTAGGCCAGAATGAAATTCGGATAGCTACAGCAAATTATTTGTCACAATTTTTTTAAAAAAAATTTGAGGTTTTAGCACATTTTCTTTAATAAAAAATTTATATTTTTTAAACATTTTTGTAATTTTATACTAATTTCGATTAATCGATTAATCTGAAGAAATTATTCGAATTATTCGTAATTCGAAATTTGGACATTTTAAATTATTCGAACAATTTTTGAGAAAAATTATTCGATTAAGCGAATAACGATTAATCGATTGAATACCCTAATTTTATTAAAACAATCACTTACTTGTAATCTATTAAATAACTACCGACTTAATACTTTTTTTATCGAAATCTTTTTACAACTAAATTTTTTACAACTAAATTAAAAATTTCCCATGGCAAAAATTGTTTTGGAAAAATCTAAAGATTTTAAAGGGTCTGTTTTTGCTGGGTACACCTGGGAATAAATCTACATACCAAATTTGAAGTTCTTTACTGGGCGATGTTAAATCAGTGAGTCAGAAAGTCTGTCTCGCAGTCATTTAGTGGGCCCCGTCACTCTTTAATATATGACGAATATATTTAGAATATATTTAGAAGGAAAGTGTATTCTTTTTTAACGATTTCACTGTCTTAATAAATTTGATTAAGGTTTTTGTAAGGTACGTTTTAAAGATAAGTTTTAGATTTTGGCTTAAAGGGTTTGCTTTCGTTTATTTCGAAGATTCCACCCTTACCAGGCGTCGTCGCCAGATATGCTAAATTTCAACTGCGTAGCTGCAGGGGTTTAGCTGGGTGATGTTAACCCTTTGACGACCATACATTTTCTGCCGAAGCGATTTTGAAAATTTTGCGATTTTCATAATCTCTGACCTAGTAATAGTTATGCCAAGAAAAATTGGCTCCGTAGCACCCCTCCTTACCCCTCATTTCGCCGTCCAAAAATATTTGCCATTTGACGACCCTGCCGTTCCGGATGAAGCGATTTTTATTATTATTTTATTTTCATGCTCTAGAACTAAGTTATGGATTTATTACAAAAGATTTACCTCAAGACCCCTTGCTTGCCCTTCCTTTCGCTTGTGATAACTTGTGCTTTTTAACCCTTAAATGAAGAATTCTAAATAACCAACTTCGAGGACTCGCAAGGGAAAAGCGGGACTAGGTAGGGATTTGCTGCCTACTACATTTTTGTTCCCCCATTTCTTCTTTATAAATCACTTTTGGAAATATTTACTTTATCTTTTGTCTGGGCAATTATAAATGCGAAAAACCCTTGGGCAAGCGTACTTGCCTATGGTCGTCAAAGGGTTAAATCAGTTAAGTAAATGTTGAACTTTATCGGAAGTTGTTATTGTATATTTCAGTGTATTGAACCGAATTTAGCTAAATTAATGAGTAAAATAAGAATAGAAGATGTTGTGTTGTGTATTTTAGTTAATTCTTATGCACTGAGTATATTAAAAACGTAAACGCACTCCGAAAATTTATTCACAACGGATTTTCCTTGAGTGTTTACTTTTTCTATATCTATGTTCAATGCATAAAATTTAAACAAAAACGACAACACACCATCTTCTATTATTATTTAATGCCTTAATTTAGCTATACTGAGATATGTTAATGTTTCTGTCTGGCTAATTTAGGCTTAAGAGTGCGATTGCATTGCCAACTCATAGTAGGAAACTGTACTCCTACCATAAGTTGGGTAAATTTACTCTATGTGTGTGAAAGAAAATACGCACATTATGTTTAAGTTGGTGCACATATAATGTGTAATTTTACATTGAAACTGCGTAAAAATTAAATGCAATTTTGAAACTAGAGTGTTAATTTACTAAATTTGTGCATAAAAAAGAATGTTTTATATGTAAATGTACGCATAAAATGGGTAAAAATCCCCCAAAAATGCGTATATTTACCATAGATGTGCATTAAGTTAAACCACCCAAAATATTTTTTTAAATAAAAACAATTTAATTTTAAGTACGTATTTTATTAATAATAATATCCTTGGCACTCTCGTGTATAACTTAAAAATGCAGATTTTGGGCGTTTATTGTGAAACATGGTACAATATAAATTTCTTAAAAGTATTGGCCATTATTGGCGATGACCTTTTCCCATCTTTCTAGCAACATATGGATTCCGCGCCAAAAGAACTGCTCACTTTTTGAGGCCAAGAAAGAATCAAGCCAATTTCGGATAACCTATTCTGATGTGAATCATATTCTATTGAGAGCGTTCTGAATTGATAGAAACAAATGGTAGTTGGAAGGAGCAAGGTCTAGATTAGAAGGCGGCTGAGGCAAAACTTCTCAATCACTATTTTCTAAATAGTTTTTAGTTCTTGCAACATGTGGCCGAGCGTTGTTATGATAGAATATTATGGCTTCATGTCTGGTCGCATATTCCGGGCGTTTTTTGGCCAATCCTCGCTTCAAACGAATCAACTGTGTTCGGAACAGGTCCCCTGTGATCGTGTTGACCGATTTCAGCAGCTCATAATAGATAGAATCCTATTGGCCCCACAAAATACAGATCATTGCCTTGCCTCCATAGATATTTGGCTTTGGCGTTGATTTGGCTGATTGGCCTGGATTCAAAAACGATTTCTTGCGCTTCGGGTTATCGTAATGGATCCACTTTTCATCGTCAATAATGATTTAATGCCTTCAAGCAGCATTTCGGACATGCAAAATCATCTTTCAACATCTCTCGGCTTCAACTCGTGTGGTACCCAATTTCCTTGCTTTTGGTTGAATACTGCTGCTTGCAAACCAAAAACAATTTTATTGTTATTTTGGTTTTTGCAGATAATAATATTTTTGTAGAAATATAGTAATTCACAAAAAAAATCCGTTTTAGCTTTTTTAATTTTTAAAAAAATGTTCAATTTCTTCGAATTTAAAATTCAGAGTATTTATTACTATTATAAGTTAGTATATTTACCAACTTTGTGAGTTAAAATTTTATTTAACAAAATAATAGTAATTTTAGGCACAATGTGTTTAATTCTAAACACATAATGTCTAAGAAGACTTGTGTTTGTATTATTGCGCATGGAAGTGTGTACAAAAAAAATGTTATGCATTTTTTTGTTTATATTTACCGAATTTTCGTGAAATTAAACAAAACTTTAACCAATTTATAGTAGTAAATTTACAAACAATTTTTAGAGTGTACTTTGCAGCAACCGTATGACATTATTAATGCATCCAAATTACAGAAAATTTTCCAAATATGTATCCAGGCCAGAGAAACAAGCCAACCGTCGTGAGCCGTTTAAGCGTTTTAAGTTTACCGGTATAGGCTTAAATAAGTGATTTCGAAGAAAGTACTGAAAAGTAATTGTAATGTTAAATTCGCTAGGGCTATAAATAAGTACATACTTGTATGGAGTGAAATAAGTCGTTACACATTAGGGCTTATTTAATTGGTTATATATAAAATAACACGTTACCAGTAATAGCTTTAAACATCACAAATAAGAACTTACGTAATTGCTTACATATTAACAATACTATTATATTGCAATAACATTGAAATTAAGTGTATTCACTTGAGATGAAATCATTTTGATAATTGCTTGATATTGTTTTATATTATGTCTAGACGCTAGGTTATGTTTAGATGTACAGCGATCCGAGCAATGTAATTACAATATAAATTTTTATTAAATCATACTTCTGCGTAATAAGTAGTTATATAATGCAATACCAATAACTTATTATTTTTACCCTTATTAATAAGTTATTATATAATACAATATCAGTAATGTATTATTTTAAAGCCTCCAAATAAGAAGTGATGTATCTCCATACCAGTAACTCATTATTTTATACCTCCTACATAAGTATTGATGTATCACAATATAAGCAAGGTATTACTTTATGTTTCTAATAGGGTTTGGGATTTCCCGGACTTTTTTATTTCCCGGGAAACGGGAATGAAAAAATTTGATTCCCGGGATTCCCGGCAATCCCGGTAAATATTTTTGAACAAAATAGTTAATGAAAACCACCTATATAAGTAATTTTTGTTAAAAAAAAACACTATTTCAGTACAAATTCAGTCTGTGTAGTGAGAATTCAAAGTAAAAATATCAGAATGTTGAACATTTGATTTCACATAAATTACTCTAAGCACTGCCAAATGAATTGCATGATTCCAGCAGAAAGCAGCCACTACTGGACTATCGGAAACAAACCGTTTCATCACACTTGGTCCATTAGATATGGTGGCCACAATGTTATTTTCCAAAGACAAATAAAACTCTTCTAGTCTTATTTCTACAAATCTGCTTATTTCATTAGCATTACATCTTCTTGATATATAAACCAACCCCAGGTTATAAAATGAATTATTTCCGTTTATACATATGCTCAAATATCTCTTTTGTGATATTCTTGTCTATTCATCTAAGAATATAGTAAATCTCCTATTGTTAGAAATATTGCTCGATATTTCTTTTATCATGATATCTTTTACATGATTGTTGTAATTTAATATAATGTTCTTTACATCGGTTTCATTTTTTTGCAATGCCAGGTTTTTATTATAAAAACTTTCTCGAATAAACGAAGATCTAGTTATGGTGCGGATTGACTGCGGATAATTTGGATACCATTTCAGGAAATGTTTGCCCTACCATAAAACCTTTAATGCCTATTCAGCTTACACTTTTTTCTTCGGGTACTTTGCTAATTTTAGCTGAAACGTTATTCTTGTTTTCTTCAAGAAAAATTGCATGACCATCAATTTTTTTTTTTTTTTTTTTTGTGAACCAAATTTAGATGTCGGATAACCAAATTTAGATACCACCGTCTTTTCTTTTCATATTTATTAATGAAAACGTTACTTATAAAATTATTGACCCTTAATATAAAGGAGTATTTTAAATTTAAAGTCGACTTTATTTTTAATCAAACGGTTTTGTTCATTTTGTGTATGAAAACCTTACAAAAATATTTATATTTTCAAATATTTTGATTGGTTAAAAATAAATTAACCAATCAGAATGCTCCAAAAATAAACCAAGCCAAGGTATACTGCCACCCAATATTTTAACTAAAGTCGACTTTACCTAAATTATACATTTGAAAAATTTAGATAGTAAGGGCGATTATTTGTAAGAAACAAAGCTATTTTTTCATATTTCTTTTAAACATTTTACCAAGTTTTTAGGTTTTACTACTAAAATTTTGAATAAGTTATGCGAAAAATCTTTATTAGTTGAAATGCTCCCAATTACTTGGCAAAGATTTTATTTCTGTGTCAAATAAATTATTCCCTTTTAAAAGATTTTAACAATGACATTTTTGTTTTGGTATTTAAAATGTTTTTTATGACTAAAATTAAAAAATCCTATTCGAAACAAAAACAATTTAAAAAATTTAATATTTTTAAAATTTCCCGTTTTCCGGGGAAAAATATATTATTTTCCCGGGAATTCCCGAACCCCAAACCCTAGTTTCTAAGTAAAACCAAGAGTAAAGGGGTACCCATTGCTAGGCAATACATGAAAAAGTTTCAACCAGGGTTGGCAGGCAATACCGCTAAAATACCGTTATCCATTCAAAACCCTTTCAATTGATTACCTTTACCCCTAAAATACCGTTACAGAAAAAACCAAAACACCGTTATCCTTAAAATACCGTTACCGAAATAACTGAAATACCGTTATCCTTAAAATACCGATACCGAAATAAATGAAATATCGATACCCTTTAAATACCGTTACCCCTAAAATACCGTTACCGTTATTTTTAATTTTCTGCTTTTGATAATTGCACGTGGCTATTGAGAATTTTTTGCACTTTAAGTTGGTAAATTGGTTTTGTTTTTCTTGTAAAATTAAAAGTACGCAGATTTAAAAATGATGAAATAACAATAAAATATTTTATTACAATAAATGTTTACAGTTTGAAGTTTTAATTTGAAGTGAAAATTATAAAATTGATTTGGCAAAAATTACAAACAACTTTGGTGATTGATATTATAAAATTCTTATAAATTTTAGAACATATAATTACAGTAGCGCAACACCCCCTCTCAATCACTAAGTTGCAGCTCTTTGCGGAATTGAGTAAATTTAGTTGAATCCAATGCTTTGGTGAACATATCGGCAAGTTGTACTTCTGTTGAAATCTGTTCAACTTCAACAATTCCTTTAGATATATAATCACGTATAAAATGAAACTTGACATCAATATGCTTGGATCGCTTGCTGTCAGAATTATTTGCAATACCTATGCATCCTCTATTGTCCTCATATATAACCACAGCTTTATCTTCAGAAATTACATGCAGATAATTAATATTCCTCTGATCCAAACGCCTTCTGAGACAGCAAAACTAAGAGCAATGCATTCGGCTTCGCTAGAGGAAGTAGCAACCACAGTTTGTTTCTTACTACTCCAGGAAATTGGACAACCAAAAACTTTGTATACGAAACCACTAACTGATTTCCGGTATTCAGAGTCTGAAGCCCAATGGGCATCGACAAAACCAACGATTTCATTTTCATCTAAGCTATATGTAACGAACAATACGTTTAAAGGCGGACCAATGAATATCACTGGGATTATTCTGAAATCTACCCATATAGCCAATCCGATAACATATATCAGGACGAACGCTCAACATTAGATACATCAAATTACCCACCATTTCATGATAGGGATTCTTAGTTGTTTCATTATTATTTTAAGTAAGCCATAGATCCTTTTCCATTGGGATTTTTGGGGCATTACCATCATTCATTGAGAACTTTCTAAGAAATCGATCAATATGAGTATGTTGACTTAATTTCATAATATTTAATTTTCATTCATATTCAGTTTTCGTTTCCAAATAGTACTGTATGGGGCCACAATCGGATATTTCGAAAACTGAACTCAGATCTTTCTTAAGGCTTTCTCTTTTATACAAATTGTCCCCTGCGATTAAGTGTCATCACGCTTAGAACGACTAAATCCCAATTAAACCAGGAAACTGTCGAATTTTTCATTCCAGCATCTAGAACTTTGTTTAAGTCCATAAAGAGATTTCCGTAGTTTACACACTTGACCCGCAGGAGCTTCAAGCCCCCCGGAAATTTCCATAAATATAGTATGCTTTAAATGTCCATACAAAAAGGCCGTTTTAACATCGAGTTGATGTAAATGAAGTCCCTTTTTGATCTTTAATCTTTCGCTTCTTCTGGGTTCACTGCCAACATTAGTATTTTTATCAGTACTATCTGATTTATCAGCAGTTAATAAATCAGAATCATTATCACTTGGATCATTATCTTAGTTTGGATCTGGTAAAGAAACGGCACCCGTATTATCATTATTATCCCCATAGTATACTAATTATCCCCCTCTTGTTCGTTTCTCTCACAAACTATTAAAATATTTCGTTTAGGAATATCATTTCCTTCGTCCTTAAAGGGATATGACATTTTATCAAAACGGACATCCCTAGCAATTACAATAGTCTTCCTTTGTTGATTCCACAATCTATCCACATTTAAAGTATACCCCATCATAACCATTTTTACTGATTTCTTTTCTAATTTCTTTCTTTTCTTTGGTGGAACCCATGCAAAGGATTTGCAACCGAAAACTTTTAATTTCAAAACGTTTGGTTTAGAATTATACCAAATTTCAGATGGGGTTTTCTTAAAGGCTAGAGCCTTACTTGGACATCTATTGATCAAATATGTTGCTGTTAAAGCAGCTTCACCCCACAAACTCTTTGGAGCATTTTAGGCCCATTAACTTTTCTCACGCAGTTAACCTTAACTTAACCATGGGTAACTAACAAATACTAAATATTTATCCCTATAAAAATTTAACCATCATAACTTATCAATATTTTAACTCTGGGTAGTTAACCTTAGTATGAAATGTCAGAATAAAAACAAAAGGAAAAACAAAAATTAATAACAAAAATTTTTTTTTTCAATACGGGAAAATTAAAAGTTTTTCTCGCGGTTTTTTGTGTGTTTCTGGTCATAAAAAAATAATACACTTGACCACGTCGTTTTTTTAGGATTCGCGGTCGGGAAATACTATAAAATGATTGTGTCTTTTTGCATACTACGCGAGGTGATTTAATTAAATCCATTTGGTAAGTATATAAAATAAAAGTGTATTATTTGAAAGTGTATTTCGTGCTGATCGAGACAACCGCGGAAAGATTCGCGCATAAAATTACAAAAAAAACAGTGGATATTTTGTGATAGATTGTTAAATTAAAGCAATTTATGTGATCAGCACATCAAAGTGAGTAGAAATATAATCGCTGTGCATGATTTTGTATCTTTTTGTAATTGCGAGTCAAAGCTGTGGATTGTCCAGGGGTTCCTCAAATACTTTTAAAATATTTAAAACATGATTGGGTCACATTTCGTTAATTCGCGAGTGATTTCTATGCGCCTTTTTATATTTAAGAATTAAATTCAGTAGTCTTGTACTTCACGTGTACCAAAATTCTGCAAATCCTTAATAACACACCTCAACAAACTTCCAGCGGTTTGAGCTTTGATACATGATTCATTTCGAATTTGATACGCTGATTCTAAATCCTTAAATGCAAGTTACCCAAAAATTGATCGAATAATTGTTTTTCTGAAAGTGGTTTTTAAAAGAATTTTTTCCTATAATGGTACACAAATTGAAAAAAAATGTTGTCCTATGTATTTTAGAGAACAAAGTTCATTCTTTACTACCAGTCACAAAAAGTCTTAAGCTATTTGGATGCGTTTTGTATAGTATTTCAAAATAGGTAAAAAAGCTATTTTCCGCGTTTTTAATAATGATTTTTTCAAATTTGATTGGTGAGAGACGAATTCGGAATAGAGACTTGAAATCAGCAAGTAAAATACTAAATGTATGTATCAAGCTTCTAACAGCAGCGACTTTTCATTTTGTAGAGGTGTGTAATTCGTGTCAAATTGTTCTAATATTGGTCACCATTTTTGGTTTTAATTAGTCAAGGCAGATTTTGGCTCCTGGAACCCATAAAAAGACAAACTTTTCCTATTTTCCTGCATGAGGCGAATTTCCGTAAGCTAACGCAGAAACCTAAATCCTAAATAGCAAAAATTTGTGCACGATTTTAAGTACTGATGCAATTTTTGTCATTTTTGGTGAAGTAGGGAAATGCACATCGAAAATACTTATATGTATCATAAACGATCCTTACTCAAAGTTTGGCTAAAGCTGCGCCTTAGATGTTTTTTAATAATCATCATTTAAAGTTTAATTTATTAAAATATCTTATGTAGGGTGAATTGTTCTAAAATAGCCTTGGTTAATTTCTTAACCACAGAAATTTCTATGGTTAAATTTTAGCATTGGTTAGAAGAAATGCTTGGTTAAAATTTAGATAAGTTATTCAAAAAATATGTTTACCAGTGGTTAAGGCTAGTAGAGGTCTTAACCATGGCATAAATTGAGATAAGTTAATGGGCCTTAATCAAGTAACATTGACCGTACTCTTTCTACTAAAGAACGATTGTACCTCTCAGCTACCCCATTTTGCTGAGGACTGTACGCAACGGAATTCTGGACGAGTACTCAGTACCCTGATCTACAGTTACCATTGATATTGGTACATTATGAAAAGCAGTTGCCAAGGAATCAAATTCAACAAATTTTTGAAAAACTTCTGATTTCTTCTTTATCAGATAAATGTGTGCACAATGACTGTAGTCATCAATGAAACTAACGAAATATTTATAACCATCCCACGTTAGGGGATCAAATGGTCCACATACATCCGTATATATTCCTTCCAAAATACGAGTCGACTTTGGACGACTTCCATTGAAAGGATGGCGAAATTGCTTACCTTGAAAACATATGTATATCACATACACCAACAGTGGCGAAATCATCTAGACCTTTAACCATCTTGTAATGAACTAGCTCTTGAAGACTTGTATCACTTACATGACCCAATCTTGAATGCCACAGCTTATTAGTTTCAGCAGTACTTAAATTTGCTTCTTGCTTATTTATTAGGCTCAATAGTACTAACATTTCCTTTTTCTTGTTTAACAATCTTCAATTTTATCTCATACAAACTGCCATTCTTGTATCCTTTCATGATAACTTCATTATTTTTCTTAAATATAGCTTCTTTACCCGAAAACTCAACTTTTATACCATTATCGGTTAGTTTTGTTACAGATAACAAATTTTCGCGTAGTCCAGGAACATATAAAACATCTTTCATGTTAACAAAAACACCACTTGAATATCCTGTTACACAACCTCTTTAGTTACACAAATAGATACAGGATTTTTAAGTTTATTTAAATTGTTGAAACACCATTTAGCTTTGCACATATGATCCGTTGCCCCAGAATCGATCTTGAGTTTTAAAAAATTTGACGTATTCAGTAACTTTTTCTTCAATATACCTGACATAAAACAAATTGATTTTGAAGATGATGCAGTATATGCTTTTATATTACCACTGCCCAACCGTACACGACATTCCTTTTGCTTATGTCCCCTTTTCTTACAACGGAAGCACATACCAATAAATTTATTGTTGTATTTCTTTTCACCACTAAGGGCTGATGTCTTGTTCATTTCAGTATCACAATGATCTTGTCTCTTAGCATCTTCAGCTAATAGCCTCTGCTTTACTATTTCAATAGTCAAATCCGACTCCTTCATATTTTCCAACGCAGCCACTACCGGGTCAAAGGCATCTGGTAGTGTGACAAAAAGTTGAACAACAACATCATTTTCAGATAACTGAGCGACAGATGTTTTCAATTTACGTATAAGATCATCGAATATTAATAGATTTTTAGGAAGATCATCATCAGTCTTCAATATTAACAATGCTAATTGTTTTCTGAATAATTTCTGACTCGTAACTGACTTCTTTGCAAACGTTTCTTGAAGAGCATACCACATCTCCTTAGCTATGGGTTTATCGCGCATACATTCCAAATATTCATCAGCAATTAAACCGACCAATGCCGCTTTAGCCTTTTTATTTTTTTTTATAGCAAATTGTTCATTCAATGCAGCAACATTATTGATAGCATCCAAGAGATTCAAAGAATCTAAGTACATCTGTACACGAAAACTCCAGTTTTCAAAATTATCACCACGGAATTTTAAGATACCGGGGGTTGATTCACGCTTGCTATCGCCCATAACCTCTTGTAAAATTAAAAGTACGCAGATTTAAAAATGATGAAATAATAATAAAATATTTTATTACAATAAATGTTTACAGTTTGAAGTTTTAATTTGAAGTGAAAATTATAAAATTGATTTGACAAAAAATTACAAACAACTCTGGTGATTGATATTATAAAATTCTCATAAATTTTAGAACAAGTAATTACAGTAGCGCAACAGTTTTTCATCTCGTTTGTTTTTTGTAAAAAAAATGCGGGATGAATCGAAATAACTGACTACCGTTATCCTTAAAATACCGTTATCCAAATAACTGAAATATCGCTAACCTTAAAATACAGTTACCGAAATAATAAAAAACCGTTATCCTTAAAATACCGTTACCGAAATAACTAAAAAACCGTTATCCTTAAAACACCGATACCGAAATAAATAAAATAGCGTTACCCTTAAAATACCGTTACCGGAATAATCTGGGGTGCCAGTGAAGGTAAGTGGTTGCTTAAAGCTTACCGCTATAGACTGAAATACGTCATTACGAAGAAAGTATTGAAATAAGTTGTTACTTGTAACTAGTTAGCAAAGCGGCTAAAATAAGTACATACCTACTTCCCTGCAAGTAATAAGTCGTTACATGTTATTATGTAATTCACTACCGGTTACCCGAGTAAAAAGAATTGATCTCGCGCAATATCTAATCATATCCAATTTGATATTGTTTAAGATCTGCTGTAATATCTAGCTGATCCAATTAGATCTCAAAATTGGGTGTATCCAATCATATCGTATTAGATCCCATTGTATAAATGGGGATAAACTAAGATCAAGTTATATCTCAAAATTGGGAGGTCCAATGATATCTTTGGGGATAAACCTAGATCTAATTTGATCCGAAAAATGGCGGATCCAGCTATATATTTGCGGATAAACTTAGATTTAATTTGATCCGAAAAATGCCACATCGAATTAGATCCAGCAATATAGTTGTGGATAAACTTAGATCTAATTTGATCCTAAAAATGGCAGATCGAATTAGATCCAGCAATATATTTGGGAATTAAGTAAAATCTAAATTTATCCAAAAAATTACAGATCAATTACGATCCAGTAATATATTTCGGGATTGCGTAAGATCTTACCTTTCCGATAAATTGCAGATAGAATTAAATCCAGTGATATATTTGGGGATTTGGTAAGATCTTAATTTATCCCATAAATTGCAGATCGAATTAGATCCAGCAATTTATTTCGGTATTAAAATGGCAGATCGAATTAGAAACAGCAATATATTTGGGGATTGACATCTAAAACTATCCAGAAAAATGACAGATAAAATTAGATCTCGCATTATATTTGGGTACTACGTAAGATCTCCATTTATTTGGGATTAAAAAAGATCCCGGACAGATATTGACAACAGTTCACAAAATAATACACTGGCAGAGCACTGATTTTATAAAAATACAATATTTTGTTAAAATAAGGTTTGAACTCAGAAGGTCGCGAGTTCGATACCGTTCACGGCTATGCATTTTTTTATAAAATGAATTTCTTTTTATAAAATTATAATTTATTTTCTATAAATGTTTTTATAAAATTATATTTGTTTTTTATTAAATTCAATTTTTTTAAAAAAATTATTTTATTTACATCCTTCTAACGCTCTACACCATTTCCAATTGTATCAATTGTATTTAAGATTTATCAATTGTATTTCAGAAATAATCAATTGAATTGAATTCAGTTTTATCAATTGTATTTCAGAACTTATCAATTATTTTTCAAATTTATGAATTGTATTTCAGAACTAGTCAATCGAATTTCAGTTTTATCAATTGTATTTCAGAAATTATTAATTGTATTTCCGAAATTCACAACTGTATTTCACAAATTATCACACTGTATTTCAGAAAATATCAATTGTATTTCAGAAATTATGATTTGTAATTTAGAAATTTTTCTCTATTAACTATGATAAACAATCAACAAGTTTTGGAATAGATTTGATTATTTCTGAAATACAATTAATAATTTCTGAAATATATTCCATAATTTCTGAAATACATTTAAAATTTCTGAAATACAATTAATAGCTTCTGAAATACAGTTAATATTGTAGTTGAGTTGCCATATATGACCATATATTGTTTAAATGGCACCATATATGATATGTTCCCTATTAAAAAAAAATAATATGGAGCTTTATATGGTAATATATAACTTAGAGTAATCCATGTACCATTTGATTCGGTAAAACTAGCTCTTAAAAAAAGATATTTGAATTTGAAAATTATGGTTCCAAGCACCCCAAAACACTTGACTTTTTAATTTGTTTATCGTTAATTTTAAGTTAAGATGCTTTGTCTCGGTCTCAAAATCGGTCTTGCGGTTCAAAAGTTATGATTGGAAATGTGAGGGCACCTTAAAAAACTTTATGCATTTTCATTTCAATACAAATTTCAGTGCATTTAATGAAGCAATAAAATGTACAATTTTGTACACAGACAGAATTTTGCTGGACGAGTTTTAATGAAATTTTTCAGTAAACTAATGAAGATTTCTGCACAAAATAAATGAAAAATTTCTTTAATTTGGTGAAAAAGCTTCATATATTTTATGAATCTAGTTTTAATGAAACTTTTTCATTGAGTATATGAAACTTTTAATAAATAACAGGAAGTTTTTCACATTTTATGAAAAATTCCATTAATTCAACGAAAAGTTTCAATGGGCGAGTTCTAATGAAACTTCATTGGTTTTGTGCAAAAATTCATTAATATCATGCAGATAATTCTCTCAGTGTATAGAAAATTTCGATCATTTTTAACCCTAAGCTGACTGGGGGAATAAAAAATAAATGGTCAAAAAGTTAGATAAATAGCGTTTTTTGGGGTCCTTGGACCCAGAATTTTTAAACACAAATACTTTTTTTCAAGAGCTAATCTATAAAAACGGCTAGCACTACTGGATTCAGCTTACTCGAATTAGGTTTACCCACCGAGTGCCCCGCTTGTTGGATTTTTCAACTAGCACAGTGTTGTCAACTTTGAAAACTCAACGTTTATAGATTTTTTTTTATTTATTCTTCAATTACATACCCGAGCCCAAAGGACCATATATGGTTAAGAAATACCCAGTGTAGAAACGGTAATGACATATCATTATTTTTTGGACTACCAGTAATGAGACCCACTTACCTTCTGCATTATTTTAAAACATATAATAATGAGTTACTGATCATGACTTATTTTTATCATTATTTTCAAATAGAAAATAATTTTCTAGATTTTTTTTGAAATTTTTTGAAATCTATTTTTAGACTCAATATTTTTTAAACACTGGTAAGGATATATGTAACCACATATTTTTTGATTTTTTGTATGTTGGTGAGTAAGCTGACTTGTGCGCGGCAGGTCAATTATGTTCTTATCTATCAAATATAACATGTCGACATAGCTCAGATGGTAGAGCTATTGACTGACAATCTGTAAACCCAGGTTCGATTGCCGCACCAGCAAATTTTATTTAACAAAAAAAATATAATAAATTTTTTTTTTTTTTTATATAATTTATTTTTTTGAAAATCTATTTTTAGACTCATTATTTTTGTCAGTACTGGTAAGCACATAGGTAACGTTATATTTTTTGATTTTTCGTATGCTGGTGTGTAACCATAACTCATTATTTTTCGCGACATCGCCATATAAAGGTAATAAGAAATGTAATAACAAAAGTAACTAGTTACCATTACCAAGTATGTAGTTACATAACCACATATCTGGTAATGATTTTCTACACTGGGTAACTAACTAACTAATAACACAAAACCACTATAATACATAAAAAATAAAAAAAAAGGTTATAATATAAAAAGATAATTGTAATATAACTAGAAGTAATAGAAAAAAGAAGAAGAAAAAGTATAGTGATAAAAGAAGGCACTGTAAATCATATAGATTGAAAACAATCATATTTGGTATTAAAAAGTTAAATATATTACAACACATTACTTTTAATATAGATCAAAATTTTGCGTTTAAAGGTGTGATATGATAATTCTAAGCACTTGAGCTCTATAGGCAAATAATTAGAAATA
This sequence comes from Leucophora obtusa, assembly GCA_949987735.1. Taxonomy (NCBI): domain Eukaryota; kingdom Metazoa; phylum Arthropoda; class Insecta; order Diptera; family Anthomyiidae; genus Leucophora; species Leucophora obtusa. The sequence goes on from OX465299.1 coordinate 112,839,714, forward strand.
TGAGCCACCCTTACATAAAATGAACGCTCTAAGAGTTATTTTAGTCTTGGAATCTGAATTTGACGATTTCGTCTAGAATGACTGAAAGTAAAAACTGAATTCAAGTATAAAAGGTCACTATTATGGTAAATCTTGAAAAAATAAAGTAAAGTTCTAGCTTTAACATAGTTTGAAAACGAACAACCCAAAAATCTAGAAACATATGGTGTCATATGAGTATGATTAAGCCTCCTTAAATAAAAGAGATAACGGATTACCCTATTAAGCAATACTGAAAGCCTATTACTTCAATGCCGTATAAAAATATAGGCATGATTAAAGAATGGATAAGCATAAACTTGATATTCATAGGTAAAATTAAATTTATATCATATAGTTTACGCAAAGAGTAGTTGACTCTGGAAGTGACATAACTAATATGTTTATTGAAGTTCAAATTATTGTCCAACCACAAACCGAGACACTTGATTTGATCTACAAACTCAATATTAGTACCATTAATATTCATCACCAAATCCAGTGAAGAGGATCCAAAAACCATTGCCTTCGTCTTATCCGCATTAATAGAAAGTTTGTTATCTAACATCCAACCCGTAATATTGGAAATTCAGTAATTTAACTGTTGTTGCAAAACATCTGAGAATTGCCTCTCACCACTAAATAGAAAAAACAAGTCATCTGAATAAGCAATTGATGTACATGATGAAAAATTAATATAGTTGAGTAAATCATTGAGATATATATTAAACAATAAAGGTCCAAGTACCGACCCCTGTGGAACTCCACTTATTACCGGTAAAACATTAGAGCATTTATTACCAATAGATACGTATTGGGCTCTATTTCTGAGATATGATGATATGAGTTTGCAAGACGAAACTGATAGACCTAGATTCCGATATAATTTAGATATTAAAATACTATGATCGATCTTATCAAAAGCCTTATGAAGGTCAATAGATAAAAGAACATTGACATGGCCAGTGCTCAAAGGCTTTCTAATTGTATCTGTTAGGCCCAAAATAAGCGATGTGGTATTTCTACCACTTCTAACTCCATATTGTGAATCATTAAAAAAAGAAATATAAGAAATGTGATCCGATAACTGGTTTTTCAGTAACATTTCTAAAACTTTAGAAAGTACGATATGGTATTTCTACCACTTCTAAATCCATATTGTGAATCATTAAAAAAAGAAATAGAGCAATTCCATTTTATTTCAACGAACATTTTTTCGGTAGTGTCCGATTTTGATAAAACTTGGTGAATGTGTGTAGTAGTGTATGTATGTTCACAAAACGATTTTTAATTTTTTTGTTTTCGAAAACTGTGGCAACCCTGCAGCTGAAAATGAAATACTGAAAATTGCAGGGTAGGCACTACACTTAAAATTTCATAACTTTTGTTGTGAGCAAGATATTGAAAAAATTCTTTTTGCGTGGGATTAGTGAAGTTTTTGGGTTTAAGAAATTTATTATTATTTTTTTTTTTTTTTAATTTTTAAAAGTTTTTTTAAAAAAAAAAAATTAAAATTTATTTTTTGAAAAAAACCCATTTTTTAAAATTTTTATATTTTTTGCACAAAATGCCACATATGTGTTCTAAACATCCTAAAAATTTCAGAGTGGAATGCCTCCTACTTTTTGAGATATATTAAAAAATGTAAAAATGTAAACAAAAATATAATTCATTTTTTGGAAAAAAAAAGTTTTTCTTATAAAAATAGCCACATGTAAGTTCTATATACCTTGAAAATTGCGGAATCTTTTCGAGATATGAGAAAAAATATAAAAGTATTTATAAGTATTTTATTATCTTAATAGGTTTTGGAGTTTCAACTGAATTTGAAAAGGTTTAGGCAGCTATTTCTGTTCTTGAAATAGGTACGAATGAATGGAGTTTTTGTGTTCCTTTAATTGCAACAGATTTTTTAAATCTAGTGTTTAGTTTTATTTCCTCTTCTTCATATTCATTTTTTGTGCAGAATGTTACATTGATATTAGGCAAACCCTTAGCGTATTCAAATAAATCTGTAGCATTTACAATTTGATTACAATATGTCACAAAGGGGTGTATAGTGGCTTGAGAATTTGTCCAATGATAGCTCTGTATACAATCTTGGATAACAAATGTGTAATTTTCGGCAAAATCACAGATAGTCAAAAATTCTCCAATTTTTAAATTGGATTTTACCTCATCAAGAAACTTGTTCTGTTCTTTTGCCACAAAACTATGAAAAATTAATTTTATCATTTCTTCAGAAAGTCGTCAGATGGAGATGTTATGGTCAAAAGATTGGATCTGTCTACTTGAACCCATTGTTTGTATGTTATGTTTTCTGTGTTGTTAGTGGAATATGCGTTTTTAAGGGCATCTTTAAGGTAAGTATCCCCTGGACAAAGTGAACAATTTCCCATATAGCATTGTACAGTTGCTGGATTACAAATAGATTGAGCAATCCAATGCTTGTAAGTGGGAAAACCTATAACTTCCACTTCAGCCAATTCCTTGATTTTCCCCCCAATAAACATAAGTTTGGAATTTTGGTGAATAGCACACACGCAAACTGTATGAGTGCCACTTCCCCCAATCAAAATACATTCTTGTGGTCTCAGCTCTGAAAATTTTGAAAATCCAATAAATTGCATACAAGCAAACTTAACTTATTAACTCAGTGGCACGTAGCAACTAGTAAAAGAGAGTATTTCTTATAAACATACCAGTACATTTTTTAATTTGAGATATATTAAACCTATAACTTCCTCTTCAGCCATTGGAAGATCAGCCAAGTTTCCGTAATCCCTACAATATCAAATAAGCCATTACCAATTACACTTATAAGTTCAGCTAGCTTGTTAGATGAACGTAATGCAAAACTTTGAACATTAATGTGTCCTTTATTCAAATTGGAACCACAATTGCACAACTTAAATGCTGATATTTTTGGGATAATTTATCATTATTGCATCACGGATTTGTACAGAGTTAAACTTCACAAGAATAGATTTTCAACTAATAAAATAGGTGCAATGTTGAATGTCAGAATAATATATTTGAACACTGCACAAAGAAGCTATTTTGATAATCGGCTTACGTAGATTTTTAATTGATTTAGGCAACCCCTTAATAATTATATCAGATCTGTTTAATCGCCTTTGGAAAATCGAGTTTTGAATTTCCAAAGCATGCATCTTTTGGTTAGCTATATCATCAACATGTTTAACCATACCATAGCAGTTTTCCAAATCAGATTTAAGGTCTTCTACACAATCGGCATTTCCACCCGAGTGATTTTTTGTAAATTCTTCGAATTTTGCCTACAATGCCTTTAAACCTGTATCTAACAACTGCAAAGAACATATCGCACCCGTTCAACAGTACTGTATTAACTCAAAAACTTCAAAGTGTTCAGGAGAGACAAAAAACTGTTTTCTTAATGCTTAAGGAATTTTCCATTACCAAAAGTTAGGCAATATTTAGAAACCCCATCAATTATTGTATTTCACCACATAACCTTTTTATTTGTTTATTGTTTTCTTGAATTATTTTTGTTAATAAGAAGTAAATATTTTGAGTTGTGTTTGTTTACATGAAATTTATTGCTGTATTTAATACATTTTTTAATAAAAGTGTTAAACATGAAATGAGAAAAGACTAAAGTAAACAAAGTTTTTTAAAGCTAAATAAATGCTAACAACTGCTAAAAAGTTTAAAATATATATTTTATTAAATTAATTCCCTATTATATTTTTGTAGTATGATTCGTAATACTTTTTAGGGATTATGTTTTTCTTGACTAGGTCCATAATATCCTTTTTTTTATTTTCCGACAGTGGCAGGTTTCCCAAATAAACACAAGATAACCTGAAATAATTACAAACATGTAAGTTTGGTATTAGAATTTGAAAATGGGTTTACAACTTACTCCAGGTTTTTTCAATAATCTGTAGACTTCAAATTATCTTTATGTACAAAAATTCTTAAATAGTCTTTGTCCTTGTATGAAGTTTTGTAAAAAAATGAATCGATGTTGTCCTTTTCTACACGGAGAGTTTTAATACTATGCCAATTTATTTTTTGGCGCTCCTCATTTACAACAAAGTTTTTGCCCCACAGTTCCTGTATGGCCTTTAGATCATAAAAATCTTCATGAGACAATTCGTGAACTTTATATGGGATTCCAGTCTTTTTTGCTGTTGCTATTAGAGCCGTATATTCACCTGGTGTATATATTGGTCTGCTGACTAGATGCCGTTTTACCTGTTTCTCAATTACGCTGTGTACATTATCAACTTCGTTTTGAGTATGGCCTTGGATTAGATATTTATGTGTTATACTTCTTAAGTTATACTTTTGTAGTGCATAAAAATACATGGTGAGTAAGTACTTGTATTTTTGCTGCCCACAACAATTGTCAGAATAAAAAATTAAATCCAAGTCCTGAGCGTTATTTAATTTTGACACCAAATTATATATAGCAATTTATTATTATAGCAATTTATTTTGCTTGTATAATAAAAGCTTAATGCCATCCCTTTTGGAAGTGGGAGAACTGCTTGCAGGTCGTAAACAGCTGCTGTGGAATTTTTTTTATCAAAATCTTTTTCCTTTCTGCATAAGTTCTTTTCTTCTTGATGTATGTTGTAAACCTCGTTTAAGTCTTTCTTTTCATTCTCATCTGAATTCAAGAATGATTCGCAAAGATCGCATTGATCCTTTTTTGGTTTAAAAAGTGAAAGATTAAATTCGTTCTTGAAAATTCTGTAGAACATACTTTTATTACCAGCTCGCAAATTTTCGGATTCTCGAAGCTCTTTGTAATCACTGTATAGGTCTGTTAGGCTTTTGCCCTCTCAATGTATTCACGCGTTGTTTGAGCACGTAAGTAGTGACTCTCGACCCTTGGAATATTGTTAATAAATTGTCTTATGCTTTTTTTAACTTCAGGGTTCACGGTTAAATGGTTACTATGCTTTCCACGATAGTCTATATCTACAAAACCATCTTTGTCCTTCTTTTTAATAACCGTTGCTATGACTGTATCGTTTATGCCAAGTGTTGCTTTAAAAAAGAACTTACACACTCTTACTTGTTCTGAGTTAATTTCGAAGAAAAATGCGTTGTTCAATCTGCGTAAATCTTGAGTGCAGGAGTATCTGTACTTTGGCTTAATTAGTTCCATATTGTTGGCAATAAATTCTCTTTGTCTCTGCAAGGTACTCATATCCCAATATTTATGAAATATTTCATAGCGCGATGATTCTGTTATTTTCTTACTACATTGAAGGCGACACTTTTCTCCACAAGCTTCTCGTAAAAGCTTCTCTTTAATTGTCTTTGACGAATTATAAATCGATTTATACGAATACCCTGAGTTTCGTAATTTTTTTTGCCGCTTTTGTCGTTTATTATCATGTTCTCTTTTTTCGCATTTCCTTTTTCTTACCTTTTTCTCATTTAAATGTAACTCCGAAGAACTGCTATCATTCACCGTACGTGGATCAAAATCATTCTCCGAATTGTTACTGAACGGATCTGAAGAGCTGCTGCCAGAAGAATGACAGCTTTCACTACCTATATTTTTTAACTCCGAAGAACTGCTATCATTCACTGTACGTGGATCAAAATCATTGTCCGAATTGTTACTGAACGGATCTGGAGAGCTTCTGGAGAGCTGCGGATCTGGAGAGCTTTCATTGCGTAATAATGCAGCGTAATATCTGCTGGAGAGCTGCGGATCTGGAGAGCTTGATTTGCTTAATAATGAATAGTGCTCTTCATTTGGACAACTCATTTTGTTAATTGAACTTATTACACCTTTTGATTTCAAGTATTCACTATTATGTTTAATAAACTTAATAATAAAATTTCTAGCTGATCAAAAATGCAATGCAATATTGCTGCAATGCAAAAAAATAAAGTGATAATATTACAAAGTGTCATCAAAACTATTTCATCAAAACAGTAATAACTCAACAAAAAACACAATAATTTCACGAAAACAGTAAGAACTCAAAGAAAAAGTTAAGCATTATTTCATGAAAACAATCATATTTTGAATTAAAACAAAAAAATTTACTTAGCCGGAATCAATTAAACAGTTGCAACTCAAAATACTACCTGACTAAAATAAACTTTTATTATTAGAATAACAACATAACTCAAAATACTACTCTTTATAGCAAAAAACAATCATTTGTTAAGGCCAATCACTTCAAATAACTCAAAATAATTTTGTTTTCTTGATTCACAGAAATAAACCATTCCACCAGCAAAAAGGTCACAACATGTAATTTTATTAAGAAAGAATAGTCAGAACTATGGGAATTTTTAATCATAGGTAGACATAAGTGTTATGTATTGTTTTTTGCCAAAAACATAAAATAAAAAAATTTTGAGTCAATACAGTATTGTTGAACGAGTGCGATATGGAACTTCTTCTCGTTACTTCCTAAAAAGTTTTGTTGGCATATGTTACGTTCGATTATACCGCAACTATTATAAACATTAACTGTTTATAATTTTTTATACTTTAATCGGTTAAACGTAGATTTGCTTTAAATACTTAACGTTGGTAGGTATGAGCGAAAATACAGCTACCTATGTTTTGGATCCAGAGTTTCCAAACTTTTCCAAAACTAATATTTCATTTGAAAATAAGTATTGCTGAATGATATTTGGGGAGCATTTTAGAAATTGTCTAAATTACCCAATAAAAAGATTTTTATGATCATTATATCACTGTTCTAGAATCGGTAGGTAAACCTATTACGAGTTCGCTGAATCCAGTGTTCGTTTATTTATCTTTTTCAGCGTACTTAAATTAGCTCTAACTAGCACAGTTTTATTATCCATATGGTAGTTAAACGTAATTATTTCGGCTAAAAAAATTTATATCCCTATCGATATCAAACAAATTTTATTAAAATCTCAATTTGAACTAAAAATTAGTCCTTGAACGTGCATAGTTGCATTAGATCGTGAAAAAATTGTACTTTTGGAAAGAAAAACTTGAATATAGGTAGGTAATAACTTAATAATAAAAACGAATTAATTTAATAAACACAACAAAACGCTGGCAGTTTCGCAGTTTTGGCTATTCTTCTATTATAAAATAAGCATATTTTTTTTGCTCCATATGCTCCTTGCGGGAGTAAAAGGAACAAATATATATATATATATATTTTTTTTTTGTTTTTACTTTATCAATGTATAAAAACCTGATGTATCTAATTTTTGTGTTATTTTTGTTATTTTCCCATTCTTGCATGGCTATGTATATTTGATTCCTACTTGTATAAATATACAAACTCATTAATAGCATTGAAATTGTGATGGATTCTAATTCAAATCCCCACCATACAAAACAAAAACAAAATAAAAAGAAAAAACATGTTGATTAATTAATCCACACAGTGGTTGACATGTCTTTTTAGTCTAAAACGTGTACAATATACATATGTAGGTTGCCAGCCGTAGTTGTCAACTTAGCATTAACTAATTAGAGTTGGACGCGTGACATGAGTTTCACATCCTACAGTAGGGACGCGTCCGCGTTTGTGGTTGAAAACGTCTGGCCGAAACAAGTCTCAGAAGAAGGAGCTGTTGAGGGTTTCATTAGATTTCGATAAAATTCATAAACCGGTCCAGGTCCATTTTAGGGAATGAAAATGGGTTTCAAAGTTGTTCGAAACTTTTAAGTTTGAGAATTTTTTATATCTTTATTTTCTTCCCGTGTAAATCGTTATCTTGTACTACCTCTGTTCCGAAAAAAGGTTAACATTTCTATTGATTTCTTTATTACAAAAGAATGTTAACATTTTACTAAGCAAAGTGCTTTTATTCAAATAAAAGAAAATAAGTTGAAATAACAGTTCATGTGCCCCTATTGTGGTAGAAAAAATAATATTGTATTGTAATAAAATTAATGAACAATATTTTGACGAGCTGTTGTTAATGTCTCTTCGCTTCGGCGAAGACTTTCTTTACCCATATGTCGAATTTTGTAATTAAGTATAACCATCTTTGTTAAGCATTATAGATTCCATATATGTTTGTAATGCCAAAAATACGTTTTCTAATTTATCTGAATGCTGATAATTTTTTCACACAAAATCAAAGAATTATTTTAATTCTAATTTTCAACTTTGACAGAATCATTGATATGTCATAACTAGGGCAAGGAATTTCATGCAAATGCATGTTTTTTGTCGATAGTCCAAAACTAATATGGACTAAATATTTATTCGAATCATCAAATTTAGAACAAAATGGCATCGATTTGTAGTTGCATATTTTTGCATAAATGCATGTTTTTGCATATTTTGACTTTAAATGCATATTTGGTGCCTTTTTAATGCATATTTTGTGCTTTTTAATGCATATTTGTGGATATTTTTAATTTTTAGGAGCATTTTTTATTTTGTAAAAAAATATAAAACTTCAAATTTTTATATTTTGATTCAATCAAAATAAACATCCTTAGTGCATATTTCTTATATTTTTAATGCATATTTTTCTTTTTCAGCCGCATATTTTAGGCGCATATTTTCCATTTTTAAGTGCATGATATTCCTTGCCCTAGTCATAACAACTATCCAAAACAAAATTTGTTTTTTTTTTAAACCTCCATAATCCCAGTAAAAATATAGAAATGTTAACCTCATTTCGGAACGGAGGTAGTACTTGATATCTAACCCTATATTAAATAGTTGAAATCCATTTATGTGTTGACCTTGTGAAAAAAATACAATAAACAATTACATTTAGTCGGTGTGGCAACATTTGCGAAAAATGGACTCGGAGGAGATCATAGAAGATAAACAAAAAATCTGAAAGTAGAATGTTTGTATGCCTGAAAGTAAAAAACAATAACGAAAGCTGTATAGGAAAGAAAATTATGAATTAGCTAGATGGGTTAGATGGATAAGCCGTCGAACTTTAGAATAGTTACGTTTGTAATGTAACCTGTGCATATAGGTTCGATTCCTACAGCCGACGGGTTTTTGAAAAATTATTATATGGAGACAATCTGACAATAAAATATAAACAATAATTAAATTTAATGGAAAATCACTGATGAAGCCGGTTCATAGAAAAAGGCAGAAACTAGATATAGTCTGATTTACAAAAAATTAATGTGTTTATAACTTTTAGAGAAAACCTACTTTTAACCTCAAACCTACTAAATTAAATTTATAGTTAATGGATTAATAAATCATCTTGAATCAATACTTTAGGTTCATACATATGGTTTAGTGAATGCCATAAATGGTGTTAAAAACAGAAAATGGTTAACATATGGTTTAATGTTAAAACTAAAAAATCATGAACTTTTCGCAAGTGACTTAGGTCTGACAAAAACAAGCACTTTTAGGTAATTATTTCTGCAAATATTTAAGATTTCAGTGATATTTGTAGTGCGTAAACCGGATACAACAATATATGATTTTATATATGTTTGTACCAATTCAGTTATAATTGTATACCACCATATAAAATCTGATCAAATTGTATCGCGCCATTATTCGGATGCATTTATATCTGATATTATCAAATTATAATTTAATTGATGCAAACTTATATACATTTATGAGCCAATTTCTTTGAAAAATTGGACGCTGGGTCCCACTAGGTCCAAGAAAAATCGAAACACGGCTAAAATGGTAAGCGAGACTACTTAAATTAAATGAAAATTTCCCATGATTCCAAATATGCATTTTCTTTCAAGATCCGGAAAATAGAATTCGGTCCATTTAGGTACATTTTTGTTAATTTTAGGTGTTAAAAAAATACTAGCGTAAACTTTATTTTGCTAAAACTTGGAATTTTTCTAACAAAAAACTAAAGGAGTGTTATTTTTTATTTTTATCGGGATATACATTAATTGCAATAAAGGAATTAAATATGCTAAAATCCCAAACATATTTAACAAATCCGGATTTGATTCTTGCCTAAGGAAATCTTCAGGGAAAGACATTTTTAGAATTTCTGCAAATATTTGTTAAGTTAAATTACAAACTCAATGAGAATTTCGTGATCTCGTCTAGGAGCGTTATTAAACATTTAAAATATCAAAGAAAAAACAGGAACAAAAAAATTTACACAATTTGGATCCTGTTGTTTTGACAGATCAAGCAATGTAGTGACATCCATTCATGTATAAACAACAATAGAAAACAACGTTTTCTAAAGTATCAGTAACATTTAAATTTGCACAAGCTTCGGTTTAAGATCAAATATGACAAATTCCGAATAGAATTGACAATTTATTTTACAACAAATAGAGAAAAAACTTATGAAAAAAAATTTACTAGAACCAATGATTGACAATTAATGCATTTTCTAGTGTTACCAAACACTTTCATCAGATTGTCTTTATGGGGTTCACTCTAGGTTATCATGTAGATTTTAGTTTTTGGATATATGCTTACTTTCAAAGTGAAAAAACGGATGGAGAAGTAGACTCAAACATTTTTAATTATCTATTTCATATTACAACGAAAACCACATGTTTTTAACAAAGCAATTATTTTTTCTCTATGTTATAGTTGTTACTTAGATTGAAGCTCCTTCAATGGAAAAGCAATGTATTTGTACTTTTTAACAGTCAATCTTTTAATTCTATTTATAGTGATTAGAACGAAACCAAAAAACTTTTACACGATTATTTGTTTTCTGTATTATACCCTAACCCATCATGCCGAAAAAGTAAACTTCAGCCCAAAGTTCAAAAGTTGGTGGTATAAAAAAATGCAAATTTTATTTTTGAAAGTCTCTGGAAAAATTACCTCCAACAAAATAAATTGTTCTGCCTAAAGAAAGTTTTAAAAAGCTGAGGAACATCCCAGGAAAAAATTACCCATTACCTTAACAAGGCATTGCCATATAACCGCTTACAAATCTCATTGCCAAATTTCTTTACTGCATTACCAAACACATTCTAACAAGATCGTAAAAAAAGCAAGAGGTATTGTAATCAATTCTAAAAATCAAAACAAACAAGGCATGAAAGTCATTCAAATATAATTATTTACTAACAAAAGTTTTCAAAAATTAATAATTTACTTTTTAAATTATTTGATCTTAGAAAGTAACCGTTTACATTTTGGTAGTAAAACAACAAATTAAGAAGTAGTTCCACATTTTGAAAAGAGAAGTTATTTAGTTTTAAACATAACAGTGAAAAAATTATTTTAAAAATTTTGTGCTAATACGGCATTTTAATATTTAAAGGACTATTTCCCATTTCTTCCCAATAAATTTGCGCTTTATCACAAATATTATTTTTGATATACACAATCACTGCATGAAGAGTAAATAAATGTTCAATGGTTATTAAAAAAGTAAACCAGAAAAGTTGTTTTCGATTAAATAAATAGTAACATTACAAAGAAATATATTTTTTAATTTTTCTTAGCAGTTATTCAAAACAAAATATAAAAAATTACTAAAATTTCTTTTAAGTTATTATCAGGCACCAGAAAACGTTTTTTTTTATTTTTATTAGGGTTCGGGGTTCGGGAATTCCCGGGCGGGAATTCCCGGGAAATCCCGGGAAAAGTTTGCCGGGAATTCCCGGGAAAATAATATATTTTTCCCGGGAAAACGGGAAATTTTAAAAATATTAAATTTTTTAAATTTTTTTTTTTTTTTTTTTTTTTTTTTTTTTTAAGAGAAGCAACACTCAGGAAATTCTTCCTACTAATTAACGTGTTGCTTCCTTTGGAAATGGGATAGTGAAGAAGTGAAAGGTGGTGAAAGATGAAGGGCTTCAAATATGGCAACACTGTAATTGCGCGAGATGTTGAATTTTAGAACAGTTGTTGCGCGCCATCTGATGGTAAGTTGGCGAACTTTGTTGAAGCTTTTTAGTTCATAGCCCTGTTATATTATTTTACTTCGGTGGGGTTAAGTGCTATGGGAACACCGAAGGAGGACGCTGCGATATGTATGAGGGATAGAAAAAACTCATACATATTACTATTTTTCATAAATTGATGTTGCCTTGGTTGGGGCTCGAACCCGCAACCTCACGTGTAACAGTCCAACGCGCTAACCATTACACCACAGCGAATAGGATTTTTTAATTTTAGTCATAAAAAACATTTCAAATACCAAAACAAAAATTTCATTGTTAAAATCTTTTAAAAGGGAATACATTTATTTGACACACAAATAAAATCTTTGCCAAGTAATTAGGAGCATTTCAACTAATAAAGATTTTTCGCATAACTTATTCAAAATTTAATTAGTAAAGCCTAAAAACTTGGTAAAATGTTTAAAAGAAATATGAAAAAAAGCTTTGTTTTTTACAAATAATCGCTCTTACTATCTAAATTTTTCAAATGTATGATTTAAGTAAAGTCGACTTTAGTTAAAATTTGATTAAAAACAAAGTCGACTTTAAATTTAAAATACTCCTTTATATTAAGGGTCAATAATTTTATAAGTAACGTTTTCATTAATAAATGTGAAAAGAAAAGACTAATGGTTACCGGTGGTATCTAAATTTGGTTATCCGACATCTAAATTTGGTTCACAAAAAAAAAAAAAATTGATGGTCATGCAACTTCTCTTGAAGAAAACAACAACAAACTAAAATTAGCAAAGTACCCGAAGAAAAAAGTGTAAGCTGAATAGGCATTAAAGGTTTTATGGTAGGGCAAACATTTCCTAAAATGGTATCCAAAGTAGCCGCAGTCAATCCGCACCATAACTAGATCTTCGTTTATTCGAGAAAATTTTTATAATAAAAACCTGGCATTGCAAAAAAAGAAACCGATGTAAAGAACATTATATTAAATTACTACAATCATGTAAAAGATATCATGAGAAAAGAAATATTGAGCAATATTTCTAACAATAGGAGATTTACTATAATCTTAGATGAATGGACAAGAATATCACAAAAGAGATATTTGAACATAAGTATAAACGTAAATAATTCATTTTATAACCTGGGGTTGGTTTATATATCAGGAAGATGTAATGCTGATGAAATAAGAAAAATTGTAGAAATAAGACTAGAAGAGTTTTAATTGCCTTTGGAAAATAACATTGTGGCCACCATATCTAATGGGCCAAGTGTGATGAAACGGTTTGTTTCCGACAGTCCAGTAGTAGGTGCTTTCTGCTGGAATCATGCAATTCATTTGGCAGTGCTGTGATTAATTTATGTGAAATCAAATGTTCAACATTCTGATATTTTTTACTTTGAAATCTCACTACACAGACTGCATATGTACTGAAATAGTGTTTTTTTTTTTAACAAAAATTATTTATATAGGTGGTTTTCATTAACAATTTTGTTCAAAAATTAATTTTCCGGGAAATTAATTTTTTCATTCCTGTTTCCCGGGAAATAAAAAAGTCCGGGAAATCCCAAACCCTAGTTTTTATCAAAAATAAATATCACTAAAGTACAAAATGTTTTTATTTCTCAATCGAAAACAAAAAATTTCAAATGTACTTTAAATCATAACTATCCCTCAAGTTGAAATTCGAAAAATATCTTTAGGTATAAATATCAAAGATAAAAAAATTGATAAAAAAATAAAACTTTTTAAAACGTTTTAAAAAACGTTTTTTTTTTTTGTTTTTCATCTTTGTACTAAGTACAAAAATATGAATAGAATTTTAAAATTTTTTTTTTATTTTTATGGTGGAGATACTATTATGGTTTTTGGTTTCAAATCTGTAGAAAATCATATAATACCCTGGAGTGAACTGTTGAGCGGTATATACATACAAACATATATTGCAAATGTTTTTTTTTTTTGCTAAAATGTTTGCCAATTGACCAGCATTTTGCACTAATATTATTCATTTTCGGAATGAAATCGCTGTATAAGTTTTCTAATTAAATTTTTGCACCATGAAACCTTTTTCGCATTCCGCCATTAATTCGCAATTTTTTAAGTGCAGATTTTTAAAATTTATAACCTAGGGACCATAATACCCATATCTCATACCAAAGTTTGGTAATTAGTTCGCAAAAAAAAAATTGCAAAAAAAATTTGCAAAAAAAAATTTGCAAAAAAAATTTTTTTTCTTAACTATTTTTTTGTATCATAAAGGCTTTTTTCGCATTCCGCCAATATTTTGCAATTTTTTGTGTGCGGTTTTTTAAAATTTTTAACCTTAGGACAATAATTCCCATATCTTATGCCGTAGTTTAGTGGTTAGTATGCAAAAAGTTTCGCGAAAAAAAATTTAGCAAAAAGGAAAATTTTTCCATCACCATATTCTTTTGAAGAATGTAAATCGCTGACTGAGTTTTTTAATTTATTTTTTGTACCATAAAGCTTTTTTTCGTGTTCCGCCATTATTTTGCAAATTTTTAAGCGCGGTTTTTTTTTAACTCACAACCTAGGGACTATAATACCTATATCCTATACCAAAATTATCTGGTTAGATTGCAAAAACAAAAAAAATTGGGAAAAAAAATTTTCTAAAAAGGAATAGTTGTATGTATGTAACATATGTATAGCAGAATGTTAATCGCTGATTAAATTTAAAAAAATTTGAGTGCGGTTTTTTAAAATTCATAAATTTGGGACTATGATACCCATATCTTATGCCAAAGTTTGGTAGTTCGTACGCAAAAAATTTCGCGAAAAATAAATTTTGCAAAAAGGAAAATTTCTGCATCAACATATTCGTTTGCAGAATGTAAATCGCTGACTGAGTTTTTTAATTTATTTTTTGTACCAAAAAGCTTTTTTTTCGCGTTCCGCGATTTTTTTGCAATTTTTTAAGTGCGGATTTTTAAAATTCATAATCTTGGGACTATAATACCAATATTCTCATATCAAAGTTTGGTGGTTAGTTTGCAAAAAAAAATTCGCGAAAAAAATTTTCTGAAAAGAAAATTTTTTGCATCAGTGTATTTGTTTGCAGAATGTAAATTTCTGAAAACAATTTTTAATTAATTTTTTGTACCATAAAGTTTTTTTTCGCGTTCCGCCATTAGTTTGCAATTTTTTAAGTGGGGTTCTTTAAAATCCATAATCTAGGGACTATAATACATATATTCTATACCAAAATTAGCTAGTTAGATTGCAAAAACAAAAAATCACGACAAAAAATTTTGCAAAAAGTAATAGTTTTGCATCAATATATTTGCTTGCAGAATGTTAATCGCTGATTGTCATGCTTTGTAGAAGTCTTTTCGGCGGAAATTTTTATTACTTTTTAATAACGCAAAGGTATATATCATTGGATGCAGAAATGTGTCTATATGAATGTTGTTTTAAGAACTTTTACAAAATTTATATGTAATTGTAATCAGAAAAAACTAAAAAAAAACGTTTTAAAACGTTTTTTTTGTTTTTTCCTCAATACAAAAAAAACGTTTTTTTTTGTTTTTTCCTCAGTACAAAAATAAAAATAATTCTCAACTTTCCTGAAAATATCAGTACGGATATTTTTAAAATTTTGTTTTCGAAAAGAAAACAAAAAATAAAAAAATTGATGAAAACAAAATATCCATCAAGAAAAATAAATTCATTTGTACACAAGTGATTTTTTTTATTGAGGAAAAAACAAAATAAAACGTTTTAAAAGTATTAATATCGGATGCCTGGTTATTATATTGAGAATTAAAATAAAAGGAAAATCTATTGTCTTTTGCAATTTTGTCAGTTAATCGATTAATTTTAATTTATTGCTTTATATTTTGCAAAACGTCCAAAACAAATCTTTTGGAAAAGTAGTTTAAAAAGGCCAACAAAACCCCATATTTTTTCATTTGATACATACCATTTTTTTCTGACTTGAAATCAGTACAAATTTTTTAAAATATAACCAAAAAAAAACAATTATAATGCCAATATAATGGTTCAGTTGCTGCAACAAATTTTTTCGGATAATACTACCGAATTTTTGTTTAGGACAGCGAATTTCCGTTCTCGGAAATAACCCTATTGGAAATTTTAACAAACTGTCACCGAACTGGCCCCTTTATATGAAATAGACTGGTCACTTTTACATGGCGTTGTCATAGGAGGGGGAAATTGACCCCTTGTGACATGTCACTAGACAAATCCTAGGACAGGTTACTGAACTCTCATAAAAAACAAAGTTCAGGGACCTGTCCTGGGATTTGTCTTGTGACATGTCACAAGGGGTCCTATGACAACGCCATGTAAAAGTGACCAGTCTATTCCATATAAAGGGGCCAGTTCGGTGACAGTTTGTTAAAATTTCCCGTAGGGAAATTACATTCTAAAAACTAATTTTCTGATAGATACAAACGTAATATTCCACTAGTACACCGAACCAATCCATTGGCTACACTCAAAAAAGTTTGACAGTTGTTTGTATAGTAATCAGTAGTTGTTATATTTAACGGAAATTACAGTTGTTTTTCTACAGAAAAATTCAAAACAACTTTTATGACGGTTATTTAAGATAACAACTAACGAAAAGTACTGTAATTTTGTAACAGTTGTTTAAAGCAGTTATTTTTAATATCCTAATAAACAACTACCAAAACAGTAATTTTACAGCAAACAGTTATTTTTGGTAGTTAATTAAAAAATAAAAAATGTCGTTGATTTTTTTTATTTAAAAATTCTTGTTTAGTTTATATTTGTTATTATTGATATATTTCTAGTTTGCAAATAAAAATCAGAAACTTGTATTGTATCTCCAATGCATAAAGCATAAAAACTGGAGAACGGTTTGGAATTTTTACTTCGAGTTTTTGTAATATTTTTTTGTGATATTTTTGTAATCGAAAGAAAAAAAATAGTTTTTTTATTAAAATATAACTTTTATAAACAAAAACATTTGACTATAAAAAACAGCAGTTTTTACCGATTTCGTCAGTTGTTTTGAAATTTTTTTAGTAAACATTTCAGTGTTGCCATTTCAGTGCTTTCCGGGTATTTTTTGGTGCTTTTTTCCTTCCCGTACCCGATGATTTTTTGCAAATACCCGTTTAAAAAAAGCGGGTATTTACAGTGCTTTTTCAGATTTCTGGCAGTGCTTTTTGTACAGTTTATAATTTTGGTATTTCTTCTCGTTTTTAAAAATTTTTCTTGAGTTTTCTGTCAAAGTTGAAAAAATAATACGAACTATACAAAAAATACATTTTTTCACAATGTTTGTAGTACAATTTTAAATAGCAACTTCGATATATTTAAACTTAAAATTTTTTAAATATTAGTTTGGTGCTTTTTACCCCTTTTTTTGGTTATTTTTTGAACCTTTTTTACATGATTTTACAAAGCTAAAATGTGTTTTAAATTCTTTATTAAAATTTAAAAAAAAAATTAATATCGTGCTTTTTTACCCCATTTTTGGTAAATTTTTACCCTTTTTACCCGTTTTCATAATGCTCACGGTGCTTTCCTGCCTTCAAGAGTTGGCAACACTGAAACATTTCTATGTTAATTTTACGACATTAGTAGTTATTTTTAATGCATTTGTTAGTTATTTTTCAGGAGGTAAAAATAACACAATTTTTAGTTATTTTAAATGTAAATACCTTTGTCGCCTTTTTAACTGCATATATCTTTGTTTTAACTGACATTTTCAGTAGATTCTACCGACAAACGTTAGTGAGTGTAATATGTTTTCTCTTTGCTAATATCTGATTTATTTCTGCCATAGAAAAACGTTCACATTCTGACTACTTTTTCCATTAAAAATGGTTTATATACAATTTTGAGGTTTTGGGAACCTTTTCTATCGAAAAACCCTCTGATTCTGGGAACTTTTCCTTTCGAAATTTCCACATAAAAACATTCGGATATTGTTGTTAGGACAATTGAAATTTTTTAATTTATTTATTTAATTTATTAATTTATATAATCTATTTATTTAATGTATTTAATTTATTCAATAATTTATTTAATAATTTATTTAATAAATTATTTAATAATTTATATAATAATTTATTTAATAAATTATTTAATAATAATTATTTAATTTATTTAATTTGTTTAATTTATTTAATTTATTTGATTTATTTTATTTATTTAATTTATTTAATTTATATAATTCATTTAATTTATTTAATTTATTTTATTTATTTAGTTTATTTAATTTAATTTTTTCATTTAATTTATTTAATTTATCTAATTTATTTAATTTATTGAATTTATTTGATTTATTTAATTTATTTAATTCATTAAAATTTATTTAATTTATTTATTTTATTTGATTTATTTAATTTATTTATTTAATTTATTTATTTAATTTATTTCATTTTATTTAGTTTAATTTATTTGATTTATTTTATTTTATTATATTTTATTTATTTAATGTTGATAAGTAAGAGTGGAAGTACAGCTAATATAATAAATATACACTAAACCTGATATGCTATTTAGTATTTGTCTAATTTAGTATAAGTCGAATTCTATTAGTTTAACCATAACCATAAAGCGATTTTAATATTCGCTTCCCTTTTCTGTAATTTGCAAGGTGTATTGTAAGGCCTTAAATATAAATTCTAAAGAACTACCTCTTTTCTCAAAAAAACAAGCTTGTGCTAAAAAGTATAAAGTAATTATAAAAAAATAAAATCTGATTTAAGCTATAAATTATCATGCAAAACGGTGGCTCAGTGGAAGAGTATCCGCCTGACACGCAGGAAGCCAGGGATCAAATCCCAACGAAACACATGTGTAAGTTTTTTTTATTTATTTTAAAATTTAATTCGTAAATTCTATTTTGAGAATATCTATTTTTAGAAACTCGCTTATTCTTTTTATTATTAGAACACCTTCTTTTACTAAAAATCAAAGGTGTTCTGTAAGAAAAATAGTAACTAACTACCA
Source organism: Leucophora obtusa (assembly GCA_949987735.1). Lineage (NCBI taxonomy): Eukaryota > Metazoa > Arthropoda > Insecta > Diptera > Anthomyiidae > Leucophora > Leucophora obtusa. The sequence goes on from OX465299.1 coordinate 112,858,505, forward strand.
TTGCGATTCCAAAGAATCGATTGCATTTAGTCTCACGCCTTGTTAAAAGAAACAAGTTGGTAATCCAATTGGGAAGGCGTTCTACCAAAAATACCTGATTCCCAACTCGATTCCCTATTTTGAAAATTTTTTGCTGGGATTGTTTGGGTTTTTATAACTAATTTCGGCTTGAGTTGTTTTAAAAAAAGGAAAATTAAATTTTAATGAAATGTAAGGGCTTAAGTAAAAATGATTTGTTCCGTCAAAATTATTCTTACAACACTGATTGATCACATACAGAAAATAAATGCTACAATTTATTTCTTTCTTTTTAAAATGGTGCACGAAAAACATACCTATATTGGAAACTCCTAAAGCTGGAAATGAAAGAAGTTCTTTTATCCAACGGAAATTATTAAAATTTCGAAAAAAAGTTGATTTTAGAAGTTTCACAAATTTTTTTAGTGTGTAAAATGTAGATAATATGAGGAACACATAGATATATATGAATTCAAAAGTTATATTGTTGACAAAAATTTCGGAAAATGTTCTTAAATCGACTTTAATTGTTTTGACAAAAGTCTCCAGAAATGATTACACAGTGCAACATTTTTGAAGTCACCGAGTGCAAACTCCTTCTCGCGTGGAATTTTTCGAATTCCTTATCGAAGCTGACAAAACTCCGTTTGGGTTCTGCTAGTTCAGCTGCTGCTCTTATTTTATGGCCTCATGAATATTTTGGCTAAAACTTGATTTTTTAGAAGGACATGCAATTTTTCTTATGGCTATATCTTGGAAAACAATTGGAATTTTGCTTTCTTGTCTTCAGCACAATTGTAGCTATAGACTAGGAGAAAAAAATGTAAAACAAACTAACCGGAAAAAACTGCATCTAGTGCCTCAAAATTTCTAAAATTTCGAAAAATTTTCATTTCTTCTATCTTTTTTCAGCATTTTTGTCCCATAGCTGCCAAACTGTGAGAAATTCAGTAAAGTAAACTTCATAAAAAATATTTCTTATAATATAATTCATAAATAATTCTTCATAACATTATAATAGTGGAAAATGCTTTTTTCACATTTTCCAGCTGTATTTTACATCGAGAATTCGAGAAATATATGAAAAATGTATTGAAAGGCAAAAAAAAGGATGATTAATCAATATCCTTTTAAGTTGATGCTCTCGGTGAGGCCTGTGAAGTTTATGCTCTTGGTTTTTTCGCTGGTGGTTCAGGTCCATGATCTGAATCATCATCATCATTATTAAAACGTGATAGCACATTCAATGGCATATCTCTTTCGGTGTGTCCTTCAAATCTATCGTTCTCCGCGGCTTCGGTGCATCCATCTTCATATACCTTCCAACAAACTTCTGCAAGGAATGCCACCAACAAACTTCTGCAAGGAATGCATCCAGCTTTTTTCCTTTGTATCGTTTTTCCATTTGCATGGTGACCTGATGAAATCGCTCTCCTGGTTCGTGGGATTGGTGTAAGTACTCATCAAAAAGGTGATGCAGAAAATGTATTTTCAATGTCATAGATGCATTAATTTTATGAAAGTAATTAAGCATAGTTTTCACCAATTTCTTTGCTTCGTCTGGCTGGTCACGATTCTTTCCTAACACGCCTTCAATTTCAGCTTTTAGTGCATCCCAGCACGTTCGTGAATGTTTCGCTTTTCATTAATTTTTTTATATCCGGCCCATTGTTGAAAGTAAAAAGTGAACAAACATAGATATGAAAATATTTAAATAGGCAACAATACCGTTTTTAAATTTGTCATTGCTGAGTTTTGGAAAGATGTTTTTCAAAGAGTCAAAAACTCCCTCATTATCTTTGACGGCCATTTCGATGTATCTCTTAGCAATTCCCAATTTTATATGCAGTGGTGGCAGTAATATATCATCGACATTCTTTATTAAAGGTTAGTTAACCAATTTTAACTGCTTTTCGTTTTCGAGAGATCTTTTTCTCCAGCCGTTACACTGATAGTGATCGACTTTGCTTCGCGAATCCCAATCACAACGGAAACAAAAGAATTTCGAAAAACCACCTTTTGAAATAACACCTTGCAAAATAAAACGTTTTGAGAACGTTTGGAAAAAACCATCTTTAAAATGCTTTGATAACGCTTTTTAACAAATTTTACAACTGTTGATTAAAAGAAAGATTGTATGTGTTTTAGTACTAAAAATTATTTTTATTACTTTTGTAATGTTTTGTTGAAATTATTTATGTAAAAGCGAAATAGCAATTGATTCGATGTAAAATGTTGTAAGAATGCATTTAGCTCCTCCATATGTATACCTATTTCAGTGTTGTTTTCATCTAAATCTGTTACATTATATAATACGATCTCTTTTGATTAGATCGGGTAGTCAAAAAAGAATTTTAGTTTCTTTGAAAATGTTGCCTTTCAAATGCATATCACTGTATTTGTGTTTCTTATGTTTTGTACTAAAAATTTATTTCATAATCATAATGTTCCCATTGTGTAATAAACATACATATATTAGTTATCAGGATGAATAGATGTAATTCGAAATCCATAAATGTTTACGAAAGAAAAAACTCTAGATTCAGAAGTGTGTAAAGGTTTCCCCAGAGAATAGTTGCTGCTCTTATGAAGAGGATATACTAATGGAATATTATTTGAGGAATTGATATTAAAAACATGCAATTTCCTTTGTATATGGGATATGGGATTAGTTGGCGATTTTACAATAGATTTAACAAAACCTAAGCTATTTTCAAAATCAAATGCTGAAAATTGTGATATAGGCGCCCCCATATTATTTACGTCATTTGAAATATGTATTAGATTATTAATATTCATTGTCACTGAGCTTGAGCCATAAAAATGTTGCATAAGTTGCACAAATTTTCTTAAAATCTTAAATTAATAAAAATTAGATTACTTAATTAACTTAATTAGTTAAAAACTTGGCTTCAAAAACAAGTTCTTCCAGAAATTTTCTAGCCGAATGCGGTTTTGAATTTCCATAATAGAGAACAATCAAAAATGGCTTGGTAATGTATGCGGTTGAAAACCCATTTTCCATTATGGACCATCCATTCCATCTACATGAATTATAATTTTAATTTTCTTTTCATTATAATAAAGATTGGAATCAAAAGTGATATCAAGATTAGATTTTATTCCAAAATATTTAAAATTTCCCAGAGTTTCGTCTAAACCTAACATCACTTTTGAATCTCCGCTCAAAGTAGAAGTTCCTAATAAAGTTTTAGCACATTTCGGAAGAGATGTATGTATAACCTTCAGATCTCAGTACCATTAATATTTCGTCTATAGAGGTTTGTATAAGAGTGTTGATTTTCCTAACAACCCAATTTTTCAGTTTTTGCTCAATATGACCAGGCGATATTCGTCGCTCTCTTTCGAAGATTGCCAATTTATATCGAAAATGTTAACCTTAACAGACGCGTGTAATTCTTATGGCTGAATTTTCGATATAAATTAAGAAGAGAGTGGTTTAACAGAGGTAGGGAGAGTTGGTTAGTCTTTTAATGATATGGTCGTTGATATGACCACATGTAAATGTGCTTAAATCACTATTAGATTCTTCAGGAATTCATAATCGTATTAATCATTTAAAATTAATTAAGTTCTAATAAAATATATAAAAAAATAAATGTTTTTTAAGTACTAAGAAATTACTTTATTTTTCGTTTTTAAAATTCTCGGAAGACATTCCACTTTTGTATTAATACACTTTAAAATCATTTTATTTTTAGTTTTTCTAATGTTTTAAAAACGTTCTATAAACAAAAATTATAACGCTTTAAAATCACTTTATTTTTTGCTTTTGCAACGTTTCTAAAATACTTTAAATACAAACATGAGACCGTAAATCATGGTTATCATTTTAGTGTTCTGAGAACACTATAAAACCCAAAAATATGTTGCTTTGATAACGCTTTAACGACCATACAAAGTGCTTTCAGAACGCTTTTACGTTTGTCAATTTCTGGCTGGGATAGTACAAGAAGCTTATTGGAACAAAACCGAATTTATATATTTAATTTACAGTCACTTCCAGAATAAATTTCTTGTTTCTCCTAAAGTATTCCTTTTCCCGGACAGTTAATTTTAATTTTAAAAAAATTGTAAAAAGCCAACATTATAATGCATAACTTAGGGTGAAAACAAGAATTAATTTTCAATTTCATGTTTAAATTATAATAAATATGACGAAAACTATTAGTAGTAACAATAAAAAATAGCCACTTATCAATTGAAAATTGCGAACAAAATTTCAGTTTCCTATGTATTTGCAGCCACATTTTATAAATTTCTTCTCAGTAAATTAGAGGATTGCATTCTCTTTATTTTCTAACTAGGGATACCAATCCCGAAATCCCGATTTGCAAATCCCGAAATCCCGGGATTGTTCTTGAAAAAATCCCGGGATTTCCGATTTCATTATTTGCCAAATTTTATCACTTTGTATTTGTTTTTATTGTTATATTCGACCCAAATCACTAAAAGCAAATATCTTATTAAATTTTATTAAAGAACTCATTTTTCCTATTCATACACTTATAAAAAAAAGTTAGTACAAAAGTCTGTTAAACGCGTTCTGATTAAATTGAACTAATTTTTCTGTTATTTTCTCCAAACAAGCCCGTACAAATAGGTCAAAATTCTGCTAAAATAACAGGAAATAGTACATGTATTTGCGCCAGCACAATTTTGACCTATTTGTACGGACTTTTTTTATGAGTGTAGATAATAGATTAAAATAGATTAGTGATTAAATATATCTGAATAAAAACATTAATAATTTAAAAACGTTTATTTAGCTTTAAAACTTTTCAGATTTATTTGATCTTTTAACTTACATGTTTTTATTTATTTTATTAATGATTTGCTAAATTCATCACTTCATGCAATATAATTTTGCCGAATATTAGTATACCAAAAACAGCAAATTTTTTTTATAGTATTTAGCAAAATATAACATCGACCTTTTTGAAATCAGCAAAGGTATGTGCTCAATATTTCACATTAGTAGACTTAAAAAATCTAATATAATCATTAATATTTCTGATGCTTTCAGCAGAGTAGTTTGTATTTGCATTTAATTAATTTTAGATAGTAGCTTTTTCTGATATTTTTACATACTTATTTCTATGAGTGTAGTTTTCGTTTAACGACAAATTCACAATGCTGTAGTACTCCACTCTGAGTGGTTTTTTTGTTCCTTGCTTTTTGGCACATACATATTTTTCGTATCATGCCATCTCTATTCTAGTAAACTCCACTCTGCAGCTTTGAACACTCTGCAGCATTGTGAATCCGGCTTAATTTATTTATTTTTTCATACTACAGGAAATAAATAAGTAGATTTATAATGACTTATTTTAGCTATTTATTTTTAAAATTAAAAATATAATGAAACAAGAAAATCCCGAAATCCCGGAATTCCGATAAATCCCGGGATCCTGAAAAATCCCGGGATCCCGGGATTTCAATTTTCAAAATTCCCAATCCCGGGATTTGTAAAAACCAGTCCCGTTCGGCATCCCTATTTCTAACCTCTTTGATTATCCCTAGCACACATAACTATTTAGGATTTTTACAAAAAAAAAACCAATAAACAAACACAGTTTCTATGGACACCAAACAGCTTAAAAATTTTTTTAGAAAACAGTTTTCGCTATTGGATTTCGAGTACATTTAATTTTTAAAAACTTCAGAAACTTGGCCATTTGCTATTTGATTTTAACAAAAATAAATATTTTTTATTACATTTTTTAAAAAGTATTGTTACTTTGGACGTATTTTGTTACGTTTTAAAATTTGTCAAATCATTTCGGGGGCGCTCGAGGCCCCAAGCTCCCCCCCCTAGCTACGTGCCTGCCCTCAGTTATCTCTTCAAAGTCAGGGTTCGCAATTGTTTTTTTTGCGTTCACAGTTGATTTATACATTTTTGCTTGCAGTGAACATACTCCGAAATGGCGTAAATGTAAATGAAAAAATCTAAAGAGTAATTAATTTTAATTTCTAATCAAAATTAAAAAAACTAAATGGTGGATCATTTAAAATGTGTATTTCAGTACAGCTCTGTTAAATATAACATCATTATTATTTCCGGCTAAGAAATTTTATGCAAACAGGTCTTCAAAAGCTGCAGTCTTGCCTTCACAAACCAATTTAATTTTAAAACTGTTCATTCCTATTCCAACGGTTTTCCACATCAATAATATCATTGCATCTTAGCAAAAGCTAACAAATATTGTGTTCCGGCCATAAAGAATATGCTTTTTGAAACATTTTGTTAAATCTTTCGTTAGGCTATAAGTGTTTTTTGTTTAAAAAAGTATCGAAACAGCTGCTAACGAGATAATTAAAACTATTTCAAACTTATATGAACAGTTTTTATTACTTTCCAAATCTTATACCCCTTGTGAAAGGGGTATAAGATAACAGGTTTTTTAATTTTTTTAAAGTTTTCCAACAAAAATTTTAATAATTATAATTTATTGTGACTATGCAGCAACAAACACAATGAAAATACAGTGACAACGTAAATTTGTAATTTTTATCGATGAATTTCACTTTTAACGCTTTTTATCTTATAATTCTAACTTTAATACAATTTTCTACTGCTATATTTTTGAAAACAAAACCTTAAACATCTTTAAATTACATTTAGAATTTTCTTTCAAGCCGGCTGATCGGCTTGTTTCTTTGATCCAGGCTCTATGCAAGTCACTCACGTACTGGAACGCGCTCTCTTACTGACTCTGTCTGAGATTTGAAGACGTTAAATTCCAGTTAACGGGTTTAGTTTTTGTATTATGTTTTTTCATATTATGCATATTTATTGAAACAATTTTTTAATCTTCAGAGTCAGTTAACAGAGGTAGAGACGCATGCATACTCTTGAGATTCTATACTCGTTGATGTATCCATTAAAGTTCACCACTGTGTAAAACATTGTATAAATTTCGCTATAAAAATATAAATTCAATTTGAAATAAACTAACATTAAAAAACTGATAGGATGAGAATATGTTTTACGCCTTACGATCAAAAGAAAACATTAAATCAAAAGTTTATAAATGTTCATGTTGCAAAATTAATGACTACAATCGTTAATCTCTGACATAAAAATTCGCATGTGTTTCTTTTTCAGGACATGACTTAACCACAAGCATTTTGATTAAATGCTTCAGAAAATAAAGTTATTTTTAATATCACGATTATTAACAAAACAAAGTTATGTTTGCGAAATCAAAACGAAAAAAATATACATAAAATCAATCAAAATGTTTTGTATAGCCTTTGATATACATATGATGCTTTCCAAGCCAAATATCCAGCTAAAAAAAGGAATGTCTTATCAATGTTAAACTTACAGTATTTATATGATACGATAAAATTTGGAGCAACTTCTTCAATTTTTCCAAAAGGTGGACAGAGTAGGTTAAATATAGACAATTTTAGCATTTATTTTTAATATATTATTTAGTTTTATGGAATTTGGAAAATGCTACAAATTTGACTACGCCAATAGAGTTTTTTTTTTGCATACCCAGCAAAACCTTGGATTACCAAGGACCTTTGGACCTTTTTCACGCGTTGCCTGGCAATGGGTACCCCTTTACCCTTGCTTTTACTTAGAAACCTAAAGTCATACGTTACTAATATTGTGATACATCAATACTTATGTGGGAGGTATGAAATAATGAGTTACCGATATAGAGATATATCACTACTTATTTGGAGGCTTTAAAATAATATATAACTAATATTGCCCAGCAAAATCTTTCATTACCAAATAAGTGGTTATATAATGAAACTAAAATTTCTTACTACTTATAATTCGGCGTCAGTACTAGTTATTTTTATTAGGCGAAGCCGTTTTTATAAGCAGTCTAGCTTACGCGCGACTACTTATTTATTTATAAAGATAATGTGGTAACTACTTATTTTTTAACCACTAGTAAGTATATAAGTAAGAGGTATTATTTAATAAATTGTTACCACTTATTTTTTAACTGCGTATAAGCACACGAATAACTACTTATTTTGGAAAGTACTTATTTTATATATTTTTGTAATGCAGCGGGTAAGCGGGTGCACAAATTTTGTGCGTTTTTTCATGCAGCGAAAAAAACGACCTTATCGAACAAAAATAATGAGTTTTGACATCGAATTATAAGCAGTAGACCCTAATTCTACTGCTTATTATATAGATATTAGTGATGAGCACCCATTACTGAGATTTTGCTGGGAGTGTTATATAATAACTATAATAAAAATAATAAGTTATTGGTATTGCATTATATAACTACTTATTATGCAAAAGTATGATTTTATAAAAATTTATAATCTAATTACATTGCTCTGATCGGTGTACTTTTAAACAAAGTCATTACGGGTAACATATTATTTTATTCCCTATATGTAACTAATGAAAAATTTACTAATGTGTAACGACTCCATCACATTTCACTCCATACAAGTACAGTAAAGCTCGGTTAAGACGAACTCCGAGGGACCAAAGGAATTAGTTATTCTTAAGCGAAGTTTGTATTAACAGAGGTCAAGTTTGTATAACATATTTTTTTATTCACAAAATATTTCAAATTTTTAACATAGCTAAAAATTTTAATAAAGAATTATGTGACCCTTTCATTGCATTTGCCTTAATTCACTTTTTTAATACATTTTTAAGAAAAATGTCTGTAGTAAAAGTTTAGAATTTGTCAATTTGAAAAATATTTATAAAGGAAATTGCCAATTTTTTAGAAGTTCGTTTTAAACATGGAGAATTGTATGAAATTTAGTATGTGAAACTGTCACAAACAGTTCGGTTTAACCGAGGGTTCGTCTTAAGCGAGTTCGCATTAACAGAAAATTGATACCAAAACATTGAGACTTTCAAATTAGTTCGTATTAACCGAGAATTCGTATTAAACGAGTTTTACTGTATATACACTCTCAATATTTTATCCTTAAAAACAACCTAAAATACATATTTAATTAATTGAAAACACAATTAAAAAAAGAACTACTGATTTTTTATTATATTCAAACCATTTTGCTATTTTTTTTTTTTTTTTTGATGGACCAACACTCAGGGGTTGCCGCCTATTAACGCAGTGCATTGTGTTGGTATTAGAAAAATAGGTTATGAGGAGGAGGAAAGAGGGAGTAGTGTTTGTGAATATTTGATTTAAATTTCTCAACATTGTAAGTAACAGGGAAGACTTCTGCGGGGAGTTTATTCCACATACGGCTAGTGCGACTGATAAACGAATTGTCTCTATAATCGTGCGTCGTGCGATCCACTGGACAATCAACTACAAACGGATGCGCTCTACTTGATAAGCGAGTATTACGAATAAAAACTTGGGCTTTGGGGACAAGTTCACTTATCTCAGCTGAGCACTTCCCATGGTAATATCGATAGAACAGGGTCACACAACCCACATTCCGACGATGCTCCAATGAGTCAATAGAGCTGGATACCGTATTGTCATTGATAAGCGCCGACGCCCTCCTTTGCACACGGTCCAGAAGCTCCAAAATAGACTTCGAAGCTCCTGCCCATATATGGGAGTTGTATTCCATCTTCGGTCGGATATAGGTGGTATAAATAGTGAGTAAATCGGATGAAGTGAAGTACTTCTTGCACCGACGTAAAAAACCTAGACACTTGAATGCTTCTTTCGACACCTGAAAAACATGTTTATTCCAACGGACATCACTCTGAATTTTCATGCCCAGAACATCAAGAGTATCCGATTCCTCAATATCAATATCACCCATATGTACAGATGACAGTGTTGACCTCACAGCCCTATGGGTCAGCATACAACATTGGGTCTTGCGTGCATTTAAGTCGACCTTATTCGCACGACCCCACTCAGAGATTGTAGAAAGGTCACGATTCAGTGTGTCATACATAATCTGCCTTTTGCCCCCAATCTCCTCAGGGCTTGGCCTACGATCGAAGGAAAATGAATGACAAATGTTGCTGTCATCTTTGAAAGAGTAGATAGGGTTGAAAGTTCGACCAAGGAGATCATTGAGAAAGATAAGAAATAGGGAAGGAGAAAGAACAGAACCCTGCGGTACGCCTGAATTCAGCTGAAACTCGTCGGATGAGACCCCATCTATAACAACACGAATAGTGCGATCTCTGAGAAAGCTCGAAATAAAACGAGCGAAGTCATTACCCACACCAAACGCAATAAGCTTTGAAATAAGCGCCCCGTGCCATACACGATCAAAGGCCTTTGAAATATCCAGAGCAACCACTTTGCTCTCACCAAATCGGTGGATGGACCGACTCCAACGCTCCGAGAGGAACGCTAACAGGTCTCCCGTAGAATGACGTCTGCGGAAGCCATACTGTCGGTCATTAAGAAGTGAGTTGGACTCTAAGTAATTCACAAGATGGTAATTAACCATACTCTCCATCGCCTTTGAGAGCGCAGAGCATATTGCGATCGGGCGGTAATTTTCAGGGTTGTTAGCCGCACCCTTTTTAGGGATTGGCTGGATATTGGCAACCTTCCAGCACGAGGGGAAAACTCCCGCATAATACGAAGCACTAAAAAGGCTTGCCAATGGACGAGCTAGCATCGAAGAACACTGTTTTAGCACCAGTGCTGGTATACCATCTGGCCCCGATGACTTATTTACGTTGAGGTCAGCAAGAACCCTTTTAACTGCTCGAGCTCGAAAGAATATCTTAGGCATAGTACTCGACACTCTTTCAAGCTCGGGCAGTGGTTGATCGCTTTCCGGCAGGAATGAATTACCTGCAAACATATCAGCTAAAAGGTTAGCTTTATCAATCGGTTCAGTGAATATTTGGTCATCCTTTATAAGAGTTGGGATAGTTGAACTAGCATTATCCTTTACTCTTTTAACGAATGACCAAAAGCTCTTACTACCCCGTGGAGCAGAAAGAACTTTAGTACGAAGACGTTGCTCGTAAAGAAACTTTTCACGACTAAGTACTTTGGAACACTCATATCTCGCCCGTTTGCGAAGCAGATCAGTATTGGCGTTCTTATTATCCCGCCAATTATTGAACGCTAACTCTCTGGATCTGACTGCGTTCCTGCAAGTCTGATTAAACCAACATTTATCTTTTGGTTTAACCGAAATTTGCTTCGAAGGAATGAAAGATTTCATTCCAAGTAATATAACCTGTTCAACCATTTCTGCCACGGCATCTACGTTGTCGTCAAGAAAACAGAGTTTCCAATTAAAATGGCGGAAAAAATCGTTGAGCTCATCCCAACGTGCTTTTTCGTAAATAAAAACTGAACGTTTCGCAGCTGTTGTCGGAACGTTTCGAAGGACGGAGAACGAAAAAGATGCGGAAATGGTACATTTATTTTCAAACATTGTTTAAACAATCCATAAAAGAAATAAAAAATAATTGAAAAGTCTATTAAAACAATCATTAATTTTTAACTGACAAAACGTAAATAAAAACGATTTTGTGGTTTGTTTTTTCATATTTGAAAGTTTTTTTTTTTGTTTGATTTTTCAAAACACTACACAATACACACGTTCATATTTTGATTGGCTATGTTTGTGTGTATGAGTACAGAATTTCTTGTAATTTGAATTGAAATAATTTTGTATATACACAAACTATTTTAACAAAAAAGAAAACCGAAAATATTTGAATTTTTTGTTTTAAAACATGAAACAACGAAATTATTTGAATTATTTTTTCTAAAAATAGAAATCTAAAAATAGAATATTTGACTAAAAATAACAACTCCTACAGACGATACATATTTTTTTCTAGTTTGTTTTTTATTGGTTGATAAAAAAAGTTAAACAATATGTTTCAATGTATTTTAATTGATTCTTCAATTGAAAATAAACTTTAACTATTACTTTTGAAATAAACCTCAATCGGTTATGGAAAATATATTGTAAGTGTACTTATTTGGGCTAACTACAGGTGCTAATATGAAAACATTAGTAAATTTTAATGTTATAAGGACAAATCCAAAAATATACAACATTCGGGATCCACTCTAGTCTCCTATATGCAAATAGGCGTGCCAAGGTCATTGGCACTTATAATTGTTAAGGATATACAATACGTAGACTAAAGTGCCTATTCCTACGAAAAGTCTGTGGGCTATAAATCTCTATATGATTCCACTTGCCTCTAAAATTCCTGAGAATTCATCAAAAAGTCGTATTTATTGAAAAAGCTGCAAGGGTAAATTTTGTTTGAAATTTAACCTTCATACCATCCTAAATAAAACTTACACTTTCTTCCCACTTGAAAGTTATCTGTTTTTATTAAAAAAACAACTTTTCGAGAAACAAAATTACAAAAAACTTAATTCTGTTATTCAGATATTCACAAAAACATAAAAAATTAGATAAATAGGATTTTGCACATCGTACTACACCTGGTTTCCATATGATAATACATTCTGTACGTGCTTTTCCACACTGATTCTCAAATGGTTGCGGTTGCCACTCCATTTTTATCCATAAATGATGGATCAATTTCATCGTCTTCAATATTCAAAAACGGTGCTAAGTTATAGGATTAATAATCATCAGAACCAGTGTCACTTAGCACAGGTAAAAACTAGTTGCTTACATCAGAAAAATCGCTACTACCATTTTTTTAAATGTATAATAGAAGTAATAAATCAAAACCACATCTAAACATGTATGTAGATTAGAATTTCTGTATATGAAGTTTTGAATGAATATAAGTTTTACAAATGCAATTTTTTATCCATGCACCGCCCTGCGGAAAATGAAGGGTGGATTGGTCCAAAGTGACAAATCTGTGACAGGTGAATAGGGGACATGTTACAAAACTGATGTAAACCAAAATTTCGGAGCATCAAAAAGTGGTAATTGCAGCAAAATATTCAACCACGTGACTATTGAAATGGATACCAAACATTAACTGGTTAATTTTGGATATATCATATAACTGGAGAAAAAGTGTCATAACCTCAAATTTACAAAAGTTACTAGTACCATTAAAGCTGAAGTAGTGATGTAACACAGAACAGGTGCAGTATAGTATTAGATGTGTATGAAAAAATGACAATCGGTACCGTAAAACACTATCCCGTGACTGTTACTAAGTTCACATAATACTTAACTTTTTGGCCACAGGAATGATGACATAACACTTAACTACGAGTAGTTCAAAAATATTGTTTGGATACGAGTATGCATAATAGTGTGTCAATGACAAGCAAAACAAACTGTTCAGTGACTGACTGAAAAGCTGTACAACACTTTTGGATTTATTCACAAACACTTCGGGGATGTTATACCTGCAGACAAGCCTACATGGCTTTGCAAGTTGTTTAGGGAAAAAAATGAAAATGTAATGAATATTTTTAGAGAAAATACAAAATAAATAAAATGTGTAAAAAGTCATAATTTTTTTGTGGATATTTTGATTGCCGGTTCTTTTCTCTAATCGTTGGTGAAATGTGATTTACATATTCGTAAAAGTGTTAACAGAATAAATCAAAAGAAAATGTTTAATAATACCGATATTACCATTATACAATAGAGAGTATTCTAAAAAAATCACTAGAGAAGCTTAAATCACTGACCCATTCGACTACATCTGTATTTGCAAAAATTAATTAAAGAGAAGATTAAATTTATGTTTTTTTTTTTAAATAGATTAATGGAACAGTTTTTTTAAATATGCTATTCCCAATTTTATAGAAATAACTAAAAACTAGCTCAAAAAGCCCAAAATGACCCGAAAACTAGTTTAGTGTTGAATTCAAGAATGGTCTTTGTAAACTACGTACATATTTTTTTATACGTAAACTTAACAGGGTTTTACTTAAAATCTGTGCCCAGATTCTATAATACGATAGACGATTATCGTACAATTTTCAAAGTTTAATAACTGGCATATTACTAAAAATTTTTAAAATATTGTAAAAAATTTGGTGAAAGACTGCAATTTTGCATCACATATTTCAACATTTTTGTAAGTAACATCTTTAAAATGTTGGAAATTTAACATCGAAAAGTTGAAGATAATCATCAGTTTTTTATAGAATCCATAGCATGTTGCAAAAACGATCACGTCAGTTAAGAAAAAAAACTACTGAACCGATTTCCAAATGTTGTTTTTGCGTGAAAAAAAAATTACTCGAACTCTAAAGGCCTCAAATTGTAAATAAAATTGAGAAACTGGATAATTTTTACTTTTATAGGAAAGACAAAATCCAAACAAACTGCATAAGATGAAAATTTCGTCAAAATCGGAGTTCTCAGTTGGGAGACTCCTTTGGAGACACTCTTTCACATGTTGATGTGAAAGAGTTTTGCCTTCAACACTGAGATTGTGTAAAGGGGTTTTGTGTTTGAAATAGCAATGGATTTTGTGTTTTACTTGAAAGGCCTATGAATGCACATCCGATATGTCCAATTAAATTTGAGCAAAGGCACGGGTTATGCAGACATCGGTTGTTTGTGACTTATTGGCATAAATATGCGACTTGATGGAACCTCAAAAGAACAAGTCTAAAGCGGTCAAACCGCACGATTTCGATGACTAGTTAAAGTCGCTTCTGTGTGAGATAACCCTTAAATCGGTCGTTCAGAATGTCCAGGTCGTATCAGCTATGTGGCACATAGTGCCGCCTGTTGGAACCACATGTCGTTCACATCCATATCATCCAATTTTGGCCAAAGAAATCATCATAATGTAACAATTACCTGTGAAAAGGAGATAATCATAGGAATTTTCTAATTTAGAAATATATTGCTCATGTATTAGTTAATTCTCATTCTTCCGATTACAAAACATTCATTTTGTAGGTTATGATTGACAAAACTTCAATTAGCAACACTCATCGATGTGTCGACCATGGTGTACCTCGTTAAGAGATGATGCTACGGGTCGCAGCCTGTGTAGAGAGTTGCCGGTTTGATTCTCGGTCATGGAATACAGAAAAAGTGTTTCATATAGAGACAATTTAACGATTAAAAATACTTTGATCAATTCACACATAAACTTCTTTCTGTAAATGAACTATAAAAAATTGTATTTTATATTCGTAACGTATATAAAATTATTCAGAATTTGTGCAGAAATTCTGAGAAGAAACTTTAAATTTTTAGGGACCTATAAACGTCATTCTATTTTGCCGAAATTTGGTCCGATGTATTTACGAACTGACGGACGGACGGACATCGCCAAATCGACTCAAAACGCGATTCTGAGTAAATCGGTACACCAATAGGTTGGTATAGGTCCAATATTTTTTGGTGTTACAAACAGCAGTATAAACTTATTTTACCCTGCCGAAGTAGTGGTGTATGATGTAACTAGTATATCTTAACTTTTAAGTTAAAATTTATTTGTATACTTTGATATATTTGTTATAATATTGTTCTACCTCAAGTCCAAATTCGAATATGATATTTTGAAACAACAAATAAAATCTAATAATACAATATCGTATTCGAATTTGGACTTGACTTTGTGATGATTTGAAAACAGATTCGGTGACTTGTGATTTTACGTAAGTTCAGTGACTGGATCCTTCTAGGTTCTTCCAGCACCCGTACTTTTTATGACACATGGTGAATAATAAGTGACATGTTAAATGTCAATTAGTTTCAGTTAGTCCTGTGACTTGTTAACTTAGAGCAGTATAGTGATATGTCACGAAAATATTTTTTTGTACTAGTTCAGCAACAACACACATATTGACTAATATGTGACTAGTTTTTTAACAAATATTTTTCATTAGTTCTGTGATATGTGCACTTAAACCAGTCACGTGATATTTTATTTGGCACTAGTTTCGATACATATCACATAATGCCTAACATGTGACTACTTCCGTATTAGATAATTTTAACTTGTTATATTGCATACTCTCTTAAGCCAGTAGTGTGATATGTTATAATCGACAAGCTTTGCGACAGGTCACAAGTAGCTGAAAAGGTGGAAATTGCCACCTCCTATGACAAGCCCATGTTAAAGTTGCCTGTTACTTTCATATAAAAAAACCGAATCGAGGACCGGTAACTCCCACAAATTTTCAGTCACGCGACCAGCTCTGTGACTGATCTATTTCCCGTAGGGCAATTATTCAAATAATGTTCCTACGAACTGTTACTGCGACCTGGGGGTTAATCATTTTATTTTGTAATTAATTAAACAATTACATGTAACTGTAATTTGTAATTGAAAGTTTTCAATAACACATTACATGTAATTGTAATTGAAAAAATGTCTATTACAATTACATTATTAGGAAAAGAAATAATGACAAGAAGCGCGAATAAGGGATCAATCCAATATTTCATATTCTTTTTATGCTTATCCATGCCTATCCCGCCCACGCATCCAATTCTGTTTTGCAAAATTTTAACAAAAAACATTTTCTAATTCTAAATGTAATTGAAATTTATAATTGAAATCACACTCAATTGCAATTACATGTAATTTGTAATTGAAAATTTTCGATGACATGTAGATTTAATTGACTTTTTGTAATTTAAGTTACATTTATTTGTAATTTTATTTGAAAATTTTCAATTACAAGTAATTGAAATGTAATTGTTATAAACAAACTTAACGTTAAACTCACCATAAGTTCCATTAGTAAAAGTTCTTTATACCAAAAAATTTGCTTTAATGTTGTTCGTTATAAATGAACTTCACTGTAATTAGTTCACAATACTTACCATCGTCGTCACTTTCATTTATAATTTCGTCAATTTCTTTATCCATAAAATATTTTGGTACAGAAATCATAAATTGCAATATATTTTCACTACTTACGAAAAAACTCGTCTTGTTTATGTCAAAATAGTACGAAAATAACGGTAATTTATCATTAGTGCTTTATTCAAATTCTACTGATCTATTGCAATTAATTTTTAAAATTTCCCTGTAATGGAACTACAAAATATAACCATTCTTTGAAAAGGGTCAGTATTGACACTGAGAGAGAAATATGTAAGTTTTTTAATAGCAGTACAAAAAAAATTGAATTCAAATTATGTTTTTCTGATGCAGAATTACAAAATTTTCAAAAACTTAAAGTATCGTTTTTTCTCTTGAATAGATAAAGAAATATTTAGAAATGAAACCCCCTTTGGGCCAAATATAACCCCGGGATGTTATTAAGGTTAATGTACCCACATGACCCAACATATGTTTGGTATGTATGACCTGTGGGTTGAAACGGAATAAAATAATCTAAATATGCTATGATTTTTAACATTTTGCTATGATCAAACATTTTTTGAGCAATATTTTTGTATTTTTCTGTAGTTTTTCAAAATTTGCTAGCCACCAATGGTACACCCAGAAAACAGATTCGTGGTTACAACCGAATTTATTGCCAATCGAATGCTTCGGTTGTGCCTACAGAATATTTCAGTTGTGACTACCGAAATATTGTTGAGGCAATAGAAATTCTGTTGCCATTATCAAATGACTTTTTACACTATTGATATTCAGTTGCCACAACTGAAAAATTCGTTCACAGCAATCGAACCATTCGATTGGCAACAAATTCTGTTGTAAGCACGAATCTAACAACATTAACAAAATTAGCTTTTCATTCATTCAGAGCCCATAAGACATCGGAATTTTTTTTGCACAAATCAGTTTTACTTTTCCACAATAATGTTATACAATTTTTTTTATTTCCATGTATGTACTCATACTCATAGAAATAAATCTGCAAAATTAGCAGAAAAAGCAACTAAAAATTAGTTAAAAATGACCTTGCAGAAGAAACTGCTGAAATAAGCAGATTGTTTTGCTAAATACTAATAAAATAAGAACAGCAAAAATAAAACTGTAAATTTACAGAATTTTGGTTAAAGTTAACTTTTAGTTTATTGAAAATGACAAATTGTACTGTAAAATCAAAATAAATTTTTTGTTTAATTTTTTCCGCTTTATTTTTGTATACTATAAAACTATGTACACAGAAAAAAATTTATAACCGTTACAAAAAACTCGTTATTTTAAGTTAAGTGTGATTGTTTAATTTTTGTGTGAAGTTCAGTATTGTGGTGTAATGGTTAGCGCGTTGGACTGTTACACATAAGGTTGCGGGTTCGATCCCAATCATACATATCGCAGCGTCCCCCTTCGGTGTTCCCATAGCACTTAACCCCACCAAAGTAAAATAACGTAACAGGGCTATGAACTGAAAAGCTTCAACAAAGTTCGCCAACTCTTCATCAGATGGCGCGCAACAACTGTTCTAATTATCAACATCTCGCACAATTACAGTGTTGTCATATTTGTTGTCATATTTGAAGCCCTTAATCTTAATCTTTCACCACCTTTCACTTCTTCTCTTTACCCCTTTCCAAAAAAAGCAACACGTTAATTAATAGGAAGAATTCCCTGAGTATTGCTTCAGTTTAAAAAAAAAATGAGAGTAAGCACAGAATCCTCTTTCTAAATGACAAAATTGCCCGAAAGTACAGGAACACACAAAATCAATTTTATAGCCCAAAACTTTATTTCGAAGAAAAAAATTAAAATGCGTACAGTTTTAGTCGGAAAAATCGCATATATAGACATATTTTTTGCATTATATATAGACGTTTTATTTTGCGTATTTCTTTGCTTGATGAAAATTTAAAACTTTTTTCACAATTGTGTTATTTGTTTATTATGGCACCAGCTGTCCATTTCACAATTTTCCGAAGCTAATAGTAAAAAGAGAAACACAAATGCACTCTTCTGAGCGCTCTCACCCAATTTTCGAATACGGGAATGCTTTTTGGTAAGAATCTACTGAAAATGTTTTTCTATAAAATAGACAGCGGCAAAAAATTTTAAAAAATATCTGTAAGAGCGCAAAATGGTAAAGGTTTTTGAAACTTTTTAAATATTAAAATTAAGAGTGGCTAATAATCATAAAAGAAAATTAAATTTTAAAGCATTTTCTAAGTTCTAAACTAAATTATACATATAGTGCAAGTGTAATTTGATTTCTAGGTGATTTTAATTTTCAAAAATTTTAGTTTTCAATTTATTTCTTAAAGTAGAAATGTACTGACCGAAAAATTTTTCTTCACTTATACATATATTTTTCACATGTTCTTATCGAAATCAGCATATTCCTTTTAATATCCTCATCTTCCTTAAATTTTTAAATATTTTTGGAAGAAATTGCTTTGAATAAAAGTCAATAATTGATTTGTAAAATCATTATATGGCAACTCTGGAATTAAAATTTTAATAATTTTTTTAATTACATTTTTAGCAAGGCCTTAAGCTATCATTATCATTACTGCGTTGTTATATCGCCTTCCTTTATTTTAACATTCTTAGGACAAATTTTGCATTTTATTTAAATTAATCCTTGTTTGTTATTAGTTTTAAAATTTTTTTATTACAATTTTATAGATTGTCGCAAGGCTTAAATATTAAAACTGAATTACATCATTATTATTTTGATTTCCAATCATGCGCGGCTTCAGCAATTAATACGCCACCGTGCCCAAGTAAATATGGTTGTTGTTTTTGTCTACGGTGGCGTATGATTTTTCCCTTACACATGCTTTTTACTGCGTTGTTATATCGCCTTCCTTTATTTTAACATTCTTAGGACAAATTTTGCATTTTATTTAAATTAATCCTTGTTTGTTATTAGTTTTAAAATTTTTTTATTACAATTTTATAGATTGTCGCAAGGCTTAAATATTAAAACTGAATTACATCATTATTATTTTGATTTCCAATCATGCGCGGCTTCAGCAATTAATACGCCACCGTGCCCAAGTAAATATGGTTGTTGTTTTTGTCTACGGTGGCGTATGATTTTTCCCTTACATTAATTGCTACAGCCAAGCATGTTTCCAAGGTAGTGCGCCATTCCTATGTGATCTTAGACTAGTTTCACAGCGCAATGGTTCCAACACGAAATGAAAGTAAAATTCCAGACGATTTTACAAAGCTAGCTCGGTTTTTTATTTTATGGCCTCTTGAAAAGTCTGTGTGGCGCGAAATCCCAAAAATGTTGCTAATTTTTAGATTTAGGATCTCTCTCGTTTTCACGAATATGTTAAATTTCAACTGTTCTTTTCGTTTATTTTATTTTATTCGGAATTATCAAGCAAACCATTGACATAATATTTATAATCTTATACTGATAGAAAAAATCCTGTGAAAATAGCATACAAAAAAGGTACTCAAAATTAGTTAAAAAGGAAAGCTTTTGAAATTAGTAAATCATTTTTGCTAAATATTAGTAAGATAAAAACGAAAAAATGCAAATGTTAAATATATGAAACTTTGGTAATAATCATATTTGAGTTAAATTTTGATTAATTGAATTGCAAATTTACCTTGCTAATGTCTGCAAAAAAATGATGCTGAATATCAGTAGAAAAAAGCAGTAAAGAAATTTTTATATTTGACTTTCTCCGAGAAAAGGGACCTAGTGTGTCAAAAACTTGGGAAAATCGATATTTTCTCATTTTTATCGATTTTCCCAAGTTTTTGACACACTAGGTTTTTTAACACACTAGGTTCCTTTTCTCGGAGAAGGTCACATATATTGAAAACTTAATTTACCTTTAAATTTAATTGATTTGAATACAAATAACCAAAAAAAATTGCTAGAAGATTTTATTCGCATTATAAAAATCAAAAAAAAACTAAGAATTTAAAATTGTTTGCGATGGTAATATCCAGGAAAATTTTTACCGATTTTAGCATGGTAAATTGTCATTTTCGATTCATTTTGACCCCATTTTTTAACCCCAAAACCTTCGCGATTGCACATAAAAAACTACGTCAACTTAAGATTTTTATTCTCTGTCGTATATCCTAGTTTCATTCAAATCGGCGTGTACCACTTGAGGGGCTTCCCTTGTCAGGCTTGTCTACCAAAATAGTCCAGAGGATGGTGTAAAAAGTGAATTTCTAAAGAGTATGCAGCCATCATTGTGTGTAAGGATGTCTTATAGCTTTCAGATCTATTTTTACCCAATAAGCCTTCTATAACTTCGTTAATTGATCGCCAAGCTGTCAATTCGTTATCATTTAAAACATTACACTACATGACACTCAAAAAACCTGATCTTCAGTTCTATTTATTTCGGACATGCTGATTACAATGGCGTACTTTATTTTTCGTTCAATGGTACAGATTTTTCGCTAAATGTCTTTAAATTTTGGCGGTAGTCCATTCAGAATTTTATATAAAAAATTTTTAAAGTTCAATTAATATGAATTTTTTTGTGTTTAAATGTAAGCACAGGACCTGTGGCCATATTTACGATATAAATGCGATGTGCTAATCTTGATATTTAAACCAATAAATGTAATGCCTTAGTAAGGAAGCAATTAGAAGGAAAATATTTCAATAAAAAAAATGTATTCATCTATAGCGGCCTGTACGTTAAAATCGCGACTTTTCAAAAATTTTATATGGCAGCATAGCTTTCCAAGTTGTCCCCAAAGTCCAAATTATGGTATAATATGGGGTCACCTCTAAAAACTGTTGTTGCAAAATTTCAAGCAAAAAAGTTTTCATTTGCAAAAGTTATGGCAATAAATACATTTTCCCCCAAAGTCCAACTTTTAGTATAATATGGGGTCACCTCTAAAATCTGTTGTTGCAAAATTTCAAGCAAAAAGTTTCCAACAGTTTTTATAAGTGACCCCATATTATACTAAAAGTTGGACTTTGGGAACATGGAAAGCTATGCTGCCATACAAAATTTTTGAAAAATCGCGATTTTAACGTATACGCCGCTATAGATGAATACATTTATTATTGTTGAAATATTTTCCTTTTAATTGCTTCTTTACTAAGCCATATCACTGAAACAAAATATATATCTTAAATGCGCAGGTACAAAAAGTGCACTTAGAAAAGAAAATTGCGTCCATAATTTTGTAAAATAGAAACGAAACCAAAATTTTGTGCAGTTATAGCAAATGTGCACTTAAGAAAAAGGCAGTTAAATCAAAACTACTCTAATGCATTTTAACCCAAAATTGATAATTACTTTATATTTGACCACGTCTGAAATAATTGAAAAAATACATTTTTTCAAAATGGATTCAATGGAACAATAAGTACGCACAATTACATTCCATTAAATATATTAATATATCGAGACCCTAGATCAGGGGTGGCAGGACTTTTTTCGCTACGTGCCAGAAACGAACATTTTTTTTTGGGTAAAAGTTTCTCGCGTGCTTCCTTAATTTTAGTTGTCAGCCCTTCGGATAAGTTCCATGAAATAAATCGCAAAGGGAAAAATTAAATAACATCCAAGAAATGACGTAACAATGTTTGGGGTTATTTAATTTTTGAGTACCATCAATTATTTCGGTACGTAAAAGACTAGTTGAGAAAGGTGCCGCAGGCTAAAATTTGGTTTGGTTAAAATAAATCGAGCGATTTGTATCTTCATATTAATGAATAAAATCGAACATTATGGATTTGAACACCCGTGAAAAAACGATTAGATTCAATGAAGTGAGGTTTGATCCGTATAAACGTATAAAATTAGATTTGAGTTTATCTGCGATTCCGATTTTCAAAATTTTCTTATTCGTTGCCTTATATATTCATATCCGAAAATATCTTTTCTCTTATATCATTTTATATGCCATATACAAATACATACACTTGATCAAATTATATCTCGTTGAAGATAAATTTGTATATTGCTTCGAACATTTTATAAAACTAAATGTGACCCAAGACCAAAAATATTTTAGATAAAATTATTTACTATCTCGAATCGAACAACATGTATGTTGCTTAAATACAATTATACGGTGTTATGCATAAAGTTTCTTAACAGTTTAATTACACGTTTTTAAGCTTATTTGGCAAAAACAGTATGCATAATTCGTTTAATAACGACAAAATTAATAATCTGTTAAAGTAGGGTAAAGCCTAAAATAAGCATTTCATAAAATTTGGAAAACAAGTCTCAGTTGAAATCATAAATATTGAGTTTTTTTTTATCTATTTAACGACTT
Organism: Leucophora obtusa; assembly: GCA_949987735.1. Lineage (NCBI taxonomy): Eukaryota > Metazoa > Arthropoda > Insecta > Diptera > Anthomyiidae > Leucophora > Leucophora obtusa. The sequence goes on from OX465299.1 coordinate 112,881,507, forward strand.
TTTAATAAATATTGAGTTTTTTATCTATTTAAAGACACCCAAGTATATGTAAAATCCAATATTTTATATCCAACAAATTAAAAAAATCTGGAACAATTGCACCATTTAAGCCTTTTTTCATAAAATTTTCTCAAATTGGTGTACAAATAAAATATAAAACAAATGACACAAAATAGTGATGTTGATTAAATCAAAACATAATCGTCATTCGCATACATTCAGTTTTCGTAATATTAAACTCTCTTTAAAATATTAGTTTTCCATTACTACTTCTTTGTTATGCATAAACATTTTTTTATCATGTTTTGATTTATTATAAATTATTTTTATTGTTAAAATCTTCAAAACAATATTATTCACCTACGATTAACGAGCCAATCGTTTGCTAACTTTATGAACCACTAACAGGGGTGGTTACCGCGTAACTCAATTCGAAAAAAATGTTCGAATTCGTATATTTTGTACCTTTCGTAAAAAGAAAAGTTTTAGCAAAAATCTTCCTTTTTGAATTTTTATGTGTAGTGTAAAAGTTTTAAGATTAAGAAAAGTTTATGCATTAGAGCCATATACATTTGCGTAAAATAATAAATAATCAAGTTTTCTTCACAATGTAAATTAAAAATTTTCTTAATTAGATGAAAAAGCTTATATAATTAATGAATCTAGTTTTAATGAAATTTTTTTATTAAGTGTATGAAACTTTTAATAACTAAAATGAATATTTTCACAACATTTTATGAAAAATTCCATTAATTCAATAAAAAGTTTCAGTGGACGAGGCCTTGTGAAAATGCATCGGTTTTATAGAAAAATTTATTAATATCATTCAGATAATTCTCTCAGTTAATTAATTGGTTATTTTCAAGGTTGGTTACCGAAACGAATAACGGTAAGGATAAGGGTAACGGTAACGGTATCAGATTTCGTTTGTTTAGGTAACGGTAAAGGTAACGGTATTTAAGACTGTTTCGGTAACGGTATACCGTTATCGAAATAGCAATACCGGTACGTACCAGTATTAAAAATTATGTTAAAAACATATAAAAACAAGTAAAAACATGGCATATTTTTAATTTTAAGTACTGAAAATACAGATTTTAAGCTATAAATTCAATACTGGTAGTTTTAATAAGTAAAATTATTATCTATAAATTTTTTGTAAAAAAAAAAACACTCAAGATTATAAAATAAAAAATAAAAAAATTGTAATTTTTATATAAAATAATAAATACCGGCAAAATACCGGTAACTACCCATAAAAATAACGGTATCGGTAACGATAACGGTATTTAGGATTTTTTTAAGAGGTATCGATAACGGTAACGGTATTCAATTTGAAACGGTATTTTAGCGATAACGGTATTATAACGATAACGGTAACCAACCTTGGTTATTTTCCTACACTATAAATATTCATATAACCAAAATTTAATGCAATTGAATAAGACCAAAACTCCGATAAAATTGGATGAAATTATATCAATTCAAATATCTTTTTTATTCGTTTATATACAATTTGATTCATCCATTTTCCGGATAAAATTTTATATAATTTAGTATGATGCCAAATAAAAAAAGATATGCTATCAAATAATTTTTTTTTTCACGGGCAGAGAAATTTCCATTCCAGATTTAAATGTCTCTGCGAAACGCGATTGAAACCTAATTTTAAATTCCAACAAAGGGGATTACCATATAAATAAATTATATGGTAATCCCCAATAAATCCAAAAAGTAGTTCAAAAAGTGCTCAATAGATGGGGTTAGATTCTCCCTATTTTAAAAGGAATTTTCTATCTGATATTTCTTTCACCCTAATTTTTAATACCGAATTCATTGATGAAGGATTTTACTTTAATTTTTAATTATATTTTATATTAAACAGCGATAAACAGTCTGCTTTTTCAGTTTTATCACTTCAATTTATATTTTTACACAATAAAAATATTCCACTGCAATACCTAATATTCACTAATTGGATTTAATTAAATTACTTACAGTAGAGTGAAAAATTGCCATTTCTATTTCTGAATGTTCAAGATAAAATATATGTATTTGGTGAGGTGTAGCTTTTTTTCTAAACATATTTCGTGGAAAAAATTTTAAGAAAAACCTTTTATTTTCTAGTTTTGCAATTTTTTTGTTTCTCTTTTAATTTTCATCCGTATTTTTTTCTGATATTAAATTAATAGTGTTTTTTGATATATTTGCTTTTTATTGCTATGTGTAAACCCAGATAAATAAATCCGGCTTTTTTTGGATTTAATAAATCCACTTTTTGTATGAAAAATTCTAAATCAAAGTGATTAAAAATTGCGCTTATTATTAACTTTTTACTATTTATTTTTTTCACATTATTTCATTGCAGATTACACTGCATAACAAAATCTTGACTTTTAAAAATTAATAGAGCTCTGACCATCAATTCTATATATTTCAGAAATGCTGATTACAATGGCGTACTTTATTTTTTGATCAATGGTACAGATTTTTCGCTAAATGTCTTTAAAGTTTGGCGGTTGTCCATTCAGTTTTATATAATAAAAAATTTTCAAATTCAATTAATATGAAATTTTTTGGGTTAAAATGTAAGCACAGGACCTGTGGCCATATTTACGATATAAATGCGATGTGCTGATCTTGATATTTAAACCACTACTTAGCGTTTTGTATAGGTTTTTTACTATTTCAGCGAGTTTAGTCGCCGAGTGTACAATCGATCTCAATAAATGTAATGCCTTAAGCCCAAATTAGTTTGGAAGTATCGTAAAAAAAGTAACGTATCATTCTCATAATGAATAAAAAGAGTATTAAAAATAAAAATATTGTGTTTTTTATCTTTTTCTTGTGCATAGAATTAAATGTCAAGTAATAAAATAGAAAATTTCTATTTTCAACAGAACTTTTTTACGATTTTACTTGACAATAGTTTCAATGCATAGAAAAAAGATAAAAATATATTTCTATATTATTTTAACACATTGAATTGATTACAGATACGTTTTTTACTTTACGATTAGACTAATGAAGCCTTTAGTAAGGAAGAAATTAAAAGGAAAATATTTCAATAAAAAAAAATGTATACATCTATATCGGCCTATACGTTAAAATCGGGAGTTTTCAAAAATGTTGTATGGCAGCATAGCTTTCCAAGATGTTTTTTTTTTTTTTTTTTTTTTTTTTTAAAGAGAAGCAACACTCAGGAAATTTTTCCTATTAATTAACGTGTTGCTTCCTTTGGAAAGGGGATAGAGCAGAAGTGAAAGGTTGTGAAAGATGAAGGGCTTCAAATATGGCAACACTGTAATTGCGGGAGATGTTGAATTTTAGAACAGTTGTTGCGCGCCATCTGATGGAGAGTTCAGGAACTTTGTTGAAGCTTTTTAGTTCATAGCCCTTACACAGAGAACAGATTCTTTGTGTCAACCGAATTTGTTGCCAACCGAATTTAAGTAGTTTCATGTACTATCACATTATTCGGTTCAGATGTACCTACTAGAGATGAGCGATATTTTCATACCAGTGATTTAATCACAGTTATTGATAAATCACTGGTAACGGCAGTGATCAAATATTTCAAGTCGCAGTTACTCGGAATTTCGTTCTTTTAATATTTTTGTACTATTCTTTCTTGCAAACTTCATTGTGCACAGTAATACATGTTTTTTTTTTCAATAACAGTGACTTGCTTTCACACTCTTCTGAATAAAATGTATCCTTCTATCATGTCTTTGTTACCGGTCGCCACTATTCTTCTTTTAACGCCCAGTTTTTAGGAAGTGGATTATTTTTAAACTTAGTTTAACGCAGTTTGTTACTGGAATACTGCTTTTAAAATGTGGTTTATTTTTTTTATTTCAATAAAGAAATAAATTATACTCAAGAAAAAGTTTTTCCGGCAAATTTTTGTTAATAAACTTTGAAATGGCTGACAAAATTCGTTTTCGGTTTAACTAAACCAAGTTTAACTGACATCTTAAAAACTCGCCATAAATATTATTTCGTTTATTTATCAGAAAATCGCGGTCTTTTTCATAGAAAAACCGTGATCACGACCACAGTTTAAAAGAACAGCGATTTGCAAATCACATTCACTGAGAACAATGTTACTGAAAAATCGCCGGATCGCCCATATCTATTACAAACCCGTGATCACGATCACTGTTTAAAAGAACGGTGATTTGAAAATCACGATCACTGGTAGCAGCGTTATTCAAAAATCACCGGATCGCTCATCTCTAGTACCTACTATATTCAAACAATATATAAAGTTACCCCAACTGAATTTATTTGGTAATCCCGACCGAAACAACTACTCAGTAGACCCGACCGAATTTCTTTTGGAATTTTGTATCGAATTAAGGAAAACACTGTTTCCAATTGTTTTTTTATTTTATTTATTTATTAGTAAATAAATAAGTAAATAAATAAATAGATAAAAATAACAAAAATATAGTAACTAAAGAAGGAATCCCTTAAAATCTAAAAGGCTATCAATAGAAAAAAGTCCTTTGGATCCACATTTTGGAAAAAGTTTTTGGAATCTGGCTGTTTTTGTAGTAAAATGCCATAAGACTTGTTCAAAGAGAGTTTTTGGTCGAAAAAAGTTCTCCGAATATGAGGGTATTTCTAAAAAAAGAGTCCTTAGAATCTGAAGGTTTTTCTAAACAAAGAAAAAAAACTCAGATATGGATGGTAAAGAGTTACTTTTTTTTGTTAAAAACTCTTTCACCTTTTCCTTCAAAAAGCCATCGAATTTGGAGAACTTTTGTTGCTGGTAATCATGAAGGATAATAATGAAATATTAGGAATGTGAAAACACACTCTTAGGAACATGAATATTTTCGTTTTCCCACAAAATTTGTATTTTGGTTTGAAGAAGCCAGGCGAACTGAAGTTTCCTCCTAAATAATAAAAATAGAAATTGGTAAACAAAATGTTCCAAGGACTTACACATTTTTTTGACTATAGGCCGCTATAGATGAATACAATATTTTTATTGAAATATTTTCCTTTTAATTGCTTCCTTAATAAGGCATTACACTTTGAGGTCGATCGTTCATTTGGCGACTAAAATCGCTGAAATAGCAAAAAACCATAAAAACCTATATAAAACGCTAAGTATTGATTTTTTTTTTTTCATAAAACATTTTATTTACAATCTATCCATTTAAGGATAATAAGCAAATTAGATATAATAATATTTACATTGGTTGTTGGACTACAGCAAGTACAACAACATTTAACAAACAAACTTTCTAGTTTTTATACAATTATTTACAAATGAATTAAATATGTTTCTATTGCGATTAAAATGAATGAGTATTTACAGAAGGATAAATGAATGGTTATATTAGTGTGAGATTACATTTTAGAAATAATGAATTAATTAACGAAATGGTAAATCGAGAATATGATGCCGTTTCAGTCTTTTAACTTCTTCAGTATCATCAAGTAGGGAAATGGCCAATGGGTTGCAATGATTACTTAACCTTTCGAGATAATTTGTGCTGAATCTGTTGATTTCATCTTTAACCTTTGGAATAAATAAATCATTATGTATAGTTTTATTAGAAACAAACCATGGAGCTTTAATTATTGATCTTAATGTTTTATTTTGATATCGTTGTAATATCTCAATATTCGAATGGCTGGCAGTACCCCATAGTTGAATCCCATACGTCCACACTGGCTTAAGTATAGTTTTATATATTATTATTTTAGATTCAATATTAACTTGGGACTTCGGGCCTAACAGCCAATAGAGTCGTTTTGTTTTTATTTTTAAGTGCTCCTTTTTAGCTTTAATGTGGGTCTTCCATGTTAATCTTTTATCAATATGAAGTCCTAGATATTTCACATTGTCTTTTTGGGGAATTTCACTATTGTTGATAAACAAACTTGGACAGACACCTTTACGTAATGTGAATACTACATGAACAGATTTTTCAATGTTGACTTTTATATTCCATTTGTTCAACCATATTTCAATTTGATTAAGTTGTCTTTGGACAAGATTTGAGGCTTCAATTGGGCATGTGCTAGAAGCTAATAGTGCTGTATCATCTGCATAAGTTGCAACTAAAACATTGTCATTGATAGGCATATCTGATGTAAATATAGTATAGAGATAAAACGCTGCCTTGAGGAACACCTGCCATTATATTATATATTTGTGATGTTTCGTTGTTTACTTTAACGTAGAAATGACGATCACTTAAATATGACTTAAGTAGCAAATAGTATGGTGTTGGAAGCAGTTTTTTAAGCTGAAAGAGTAATCCGCTATGCCAGACTTTAGCAAACGCTTGTTGTACATCTAAGAAGACACCAGAACAATATTATTTCTTTTCCAATGTATCTCTTATAAAGTTTACAATACGATGGCATTGCTCAGGAGTACCATGATTTTCCCTGAAACCAAATTGGTATTCAGGTATTATGTTGAATTTTTCCAAGATTGGCGACAATCTTCTCATAAATATTCTTTCAAATATTTTGGAGAATGTGACCAACAAACTAATCGGTCTGTAAGATGTAACAACATTCTCCGGCTTATTGGGTTTTGCTACCATTATTATTTCTGCGCACTTCCATTTAGATGGGAAATGATTCAGTCTCAGTATGGAGTTAAAAATCAACGTTAAAAATATTATCCCCTTTTTAGGAAGATTTTTGACTACAACTCCATTGATACAGTCGTATCCTGGAGTTTTATTACAATTTAATTTATTTACTTCTTCTTGAACTTCATGAGGCGATATGTGCTTTATAGGCAAATCCATAGGACATGGACTATCCAAAAAGTTTATTATTTCATCAACTTGACTGCTGTTTGTGATGGCGAAGATTTGCTGTGTAATAATTTTTATTTGGTTTGAGTTCATATGTGTTTGCTATTGACCGTACTAACATTTTTTTTGTGAGGGTAACAAATTAGTACTTATCAACATTTGAATTTTGTTCTAAAATTATTTTGAATTCAATCAGGGCAGCATTTCATTTTTCTACAATTTGAATATTTGTTTTGTTTTTCTGGAGTGTCAGAAATTTTCATGAAAAATTTGTTGAAAATTGAATTGTTGCTAAACAACGGGAAAATCGAAAATTGTTATTTTTCAAACGCCAGAGGAAATCAATGGAATATTTGGATTAATCTGTATATTGGCAATTTCTTGGGTAAGATTAATTTTTGTTTGCTTTGACCTATTTAATGTGGGTTGTTAATGTGTTGCAAAATTTGGTTGCAGGAAATCGTTAGGAATAGTGGTATCAATATTGATATAAAGAGGTTTTCTTCCTACCTTAAATTTGGATGGTATGGTATGATCAGATTTATATATTCAAGAATTCGATTTGGCAAATTGTCCATTAAGGGAGTACCTGCAATTTTTTTAAATCATTCAGCGACAAGACAATCAACATTTTAACCAAAATCAAGATTATCAACATTATAACCAGAGAGTAAGTCTTCATACACTGTGACATAAAATCAAACTTTCTTTGGACCGTTTCGAAATTTTTTTTGTAATTATCTAACCAGGCTGAGGAATAACTAAATTTATTATCGTGGTGTTGGCTAAAGAAAATTTTAGTTGTTAATAAGGAAAAGAAAAAGAATATAATAAAAACAGCCAAATATATTAAAAGACTTGTGTTGTGTACAAATACAAATAGTGTATAAAATTTGATAATTTACTAATACGCGTGCGGTGTTTTATTAATTTGTTTGCTTATCGTAATTTTTATAAATTTTGCTTAATTGAATTAAGTTCATCTTAACGCAAATATTCATTTCTTTATTTTATTTTAAATCGAATTCATATTGTCAAATTTTAATCCATTTTATATTACCGTAAATATTCGGGAGTTTTGTTTTATTGATTTTGTTTTGTTATGAAGGTGACCATAACAATAATAATTGATTTTACAATAAACAACACAAACTTCATTAACACTTAATTATCTTTCATACATACATTAAACATATAAACCCCCCCATCGACGAGCACAGCCGAACCAGTAGGTAGCCGTTCCCTTTTATAAATCAACCCAAGTTAAAGAATCGTTACATGTTGCTTAGTGTATGTGGTTGAAATGTGTTTTGAAGATGTAAAGCAAATGCTTCAGCTTTATTCTTGTCTGTTTTACACCACCTCCATTAAGGTTCTTTATGGGAGCATTTCTTTTCGATGGACGTTTAATATACTTAGTTGCTTTCCATAGACTGAATTCATCATTTTTGGATACACCAAGATTTCTAAGAAAGTAACAAAGATGTTCGTTTTTCAAATCAAAAAGACTATTTTTTAGATCTTTAGCTGCTTTATTAAACCGCCGTTTATCATTTGGATTTCTACTGGTTTGCCACACTTTTCTTAATCTTCTTTTATTTTGAATCATTTCTCTAATTTCAGCGGTGATAACAATTTTATCTTGACTATCAAAAATGTTTTCTTTTGGAGTTGATATGAATCCAGCTTCATGGATTAAGTTATTGAACCCTTCAACAACATCATCCAATTCTGTTGACGATTTAATACTGACATTAAGGTTAACATTCCTTTCGATCCAAATTCTAAAAGAATTAAAGTCTGTCTTTCGGTTAACTATTTGGTATTTTTTAGAGTTTGAATGAAGGAATGTATTAAAGTTTAACAGAATTGGAGAGTGGTCTGATTTAAGTGCATCACAAAATTCATTAGATATGTGAAGAAATTGTCTAGAGATACCAGAATACACTACAAAATCCATTAGATCCGGTAACTTTCTTGGGTCTGTTGGCCAGTACGTTGGACTTCCGGTTGATAAGACAGAATAGTTATTATTGACAACACAATTATGCAGCCTCCTACTATAAATTTTGGCCCCAAACTGTTAAAAAAGTTGTAGAAGTTTTGAGTAGTTACACTATAGCGGGGTGGAAAATAAATGGCACAAATAGTCACATCACTTAAGTCACTTTTGACTTTGATGCAGACAGCTTGAAGAAAAGGTTGACTTATAATATCTGAGACTTTATATTTAATAGACGATTTTATTAGAATTGCAGATCCTGCGTGTGCATTATCATGTGATTGGTTGGCTATATGTAATTAAATCAAAACCTCTAATTTTAAAAAAGGTTCTACTTGTAAAATGTGTCTCTGAAACTAGGAGTATATCGATGAAATTTGTTTTAAGGAATATTTCAATTTCTTGAGTATGGTTAGAAAGCCCATTGGCATTCCATATTGCAATACGAAGATTCAGTGGCATAGTTTTGATATTAAAGCTGACATCATGGTTAACAGTTTATTTGTTAGCTCAATTTGGTTTTGCAGTATTATCTCAATTTTTTCAAAAGGATTTTCTGTTGTATTTTGTTGTGTATTTCTAAGTGCATCAGCATATGAGAATTGATTATTTTCTTGATTAAAAGTGTTGTTTGGTATAAAATCATAGTTATTTTGTAGTGATTTTAATATCAAGATTAGCACATCGCGTTTATGTAGTAAATATGGCCACAGGTCCCGTCAGGGATGGGGAAGTTGATACGATCGTACTTTTTTTTATACTATTTGATTCAAAAAAGTACCGTAGTACTCCCGGGTCGCACTTGATACTCTTGCATCATCATTACTCAATGCTTAGAAAACGCAAATAACAGTCTGATCTTTTTCGCATCATGTGTAAATCGCCATCGTGAATATATTCCGTAATTACTTTTTTCCTCTATTGTCAAATTCGCTATTTGCTCATCAAATTTATCTGTTTTTACATGCACTTGGTGCGATAAATTATGAGCAAAATCTCAGTAATGAGTGCATATTACTAATATCTAAATAATAAGCAGTATAATTAGGGTCTACTGCATATAATTCGGTGCCAAAACTATTTTTGTTCGACAAGGTCGTTTTTGTAAGTGGTTGTCCATATTCGCTGCATGAAAAAACGCACAAAATTTGTGCACCCGCTTACCCGCTGCATTACAAAAGTATATAAAATAAATAGTTACCAAAATAAGTAGTTATTCGTGTGCTTATACGCAGTTAAAAAATAAGTGGTTACAAGTTGTTAAATAATACGACTTACTTATATACTTACTAGTGGTTAAAAAATAAGTAGTTACCAAATTCACATTATCTTTATAAATAAATAAGTAGTCGCGCGTAAGCTAGACTGCTTATAAAAACGGCTTCGCCTAACAAATATAACTAGTACTGGCGTCGAATTGTAAGTAGTTTCATTATATAACCACTTATTTGGTAATGAAAGATTTTGCTGGGATATTACTGTTATCAGGAATTCTAGCGATTTTTGCAAGTCGTCCGAATGTTTAAAAGCCAAATTTTAAGCAAAACTTAATGTGTCCGAAAAATTTAGCTATTTTTCGCTTATTTTTCAACACTGTCTTTATTTATAATTTTTTTTATATTTTTTAAATAAGGCATTTAATTTGTGATAAAATTAAATAAAATTTTGTTGACTTTTATCGGAAAATTGACATAAGGAAGTTCAATCGTGGTTTCAGCTTAAGACTATAAAAAACTTACAAAATTAATTGAGCACACAGAGATAAAATATGCCATTTTCCAACTGAAATTCGGTTACATCTACTGAAATAGGTTGGTGCAATTGAATATTGGTTATCACAACAAAATTCGGTTTATACAACTGAATTTTAGTTGCAATACCCAAAATATTTAGGAATCACATTCCAATATGGTTTCATCAACCGAATTTATTGGTTGTAGCAACCAAAATAGGTTTAGCAATTCGGTTGGCAATTTTTTTTCCTGTGTGAGGATATATAAATTGCTGAGGTTTAAAAAGTTTCCTAAGTACACCCAGAAAAAACATTTGTTGTCCTAACCGAATTTTGAGGTTGTGGCAACCGAATTCGGTTGTGGGAAACGAGTTTTGAGGTTGTGATAACCGAATTTGGTTGTAACAACCCTTTTAGAAGTTGCGACAACAGAATTTATTGGAGAACGAGGTTGTCTGAACCGATATTTTCTATTAATAGAGCTGAAATTGCAAAATATTTTTTCAATAAAAAACGGGTTTCTTGGCGTTTTTTACAAATATTGTATTATTATAAATTTACATAGACTATTAAATTTACATAAATATCAAAAGTAACATAAATATCAAAAGTAACATAAATATCAAAAGTAACATCAGAATTTAGTATAAATATTAATGTGATCAGATTATTACAAGTCACGTGAATTATCTTTGCAATTATAAGAGTAACACACTTAATACAAAAATAACTATTATTTTCTTGAAAGAAAGTTTGCTTCTTGTTACTCTTCAATAAGAAAATTGCTTTTAGAAAACTTTCTTTCAAACCAAAGGTACTTCTTTTAAGCAATTTTTCCTTCAAAGAAAACGTACTTCTTTTAGTACACTTCCTTTCAGTGAAAGGATACACAAAGAACTATTATCAATTCAAAAGAAATACCCATGCAAAAAAAGTATTTTGTGACTTATGTATTATACATGATTTTATCCGAAAAATGAGAACATCTTACTGTATCATATTATATCTAAATTGGTTAAATAAGATCTAAATTTATACAATAAGATAATTATTTGATACAATTATATATACTTTGATTGTTTAAGATATAGTTTTATACAATTTGATCCGAATTTTGTCCCCACTTAAATGTATCAAATTATATATAATGTAATACAAATGTATGCAATTAGATACACTTGTGTATAAAAATATGTAATTATATGTGGCATATGGAGTGACATGTAGATAGATATATAATTGGATATTATAATATATTGTACTATATAAAGTGTAATATGAAGGAAGATATATTTATATATTTAATATACAACGTTATACAATGTTATACAATAAAATATAATTTTGTATGAATACATATTTTGCAATATATTACCACAAGCAATTTTATAAAGTCATATAAATCCATATCAAAACTTTTTTACTTGGGTAGTACTAATGGCATATAATTACTCCATTAAAAAAAAACAGAAATCAGTGCCGCTTAAAGGTTCAATTAGACGTGCCATAACCATATAAAACAGCTGTCCAAACCAATCTTATGGGCTAAAATATATTCGATTATTGGTGACATGCCACAACGCCATAACCGTAGATACCAATTGAGTTTTGGTTTTCTGCTATGGCGATATGGCATGTCTAATTGAACCTTAAGTACTAAATTAAGTAATGTTTCTTTGAAATCAATAGTTCACCATTTAGTACGATTTTCTTGATTAAAAATAAACTTATTTTAGTCCTCTTTATTACAAAATGGCACTTCATACGTACACTTTTTTTAAATAAAAGGACATAGTACTAAAAGAAGTACACTTCCTTTAAAGAATCACACTTTCCCAAAGAAAGAATACTTAAAAAAGAACCGTTTCTTCCAAAGAAAAAGTGATCAAGAAAGTACGTGTAGACAGAAACTATTTTTTTACAAATGGTCAATGAAATACACATTCTTGCAAGAACTTATTAAAGTTGAATCGTTTCTTCCAAATGGTACTGAACTTTTCTTGGAAGAATCTAACAGCTTTTAAATTAAAGTTGAATCGTTTCTTCCAAATGGTACTGAACTTTTCTTGGAAGAATCTAACAGCTTTTTTCGTCTGTAACTTAGGTATCTAAGCACAACTACAGCTTAAAATTGCGGGATTTGGACGAGTAAGAGCTCTTTCTTTCATAAAAAATATTAATAGTTTTGCATATACATACGTGCAGAGAAAATGATGATTAACAACTTTTATTTAGCAAGATCCATTCTTTTAGAGATATCTACCCACAATAATATGCAGGGGTTTTCCTCTTATACCGTATCTTGGTTTGCTGTAAAAATAGGAATTAGCTTTTTGGGCCCTAAATAATATCTGCTCTATACTTACGATAAAAAAATGTTTATATAGACATCTTGTTCTCTCCTTTGGCGAACTTTGTAACTACAAGATGTCGAAAGCTTTTAGACAATTGAACCCAGATTTTTAATATAAAACGGAAGATAATTTTATAGTATATATTTAAGTCAATTGCTTGTCTGCTCGTTGAATTTACCTTTATACTAAATAGGACGGTCTTTTCATAAGTCTGCAGGCTATGATAAAAGTTACTGCAAAAAATTAGAGGGCAAACTCAATTAAATATACGCAACTTTTTAATTTTAGTTTTATATTCCCTTCCTCTTAGTTATGGAAATATTTTTGTTTGTTTTTTCAAATTTATTTTGAAGTATAATCAAATTCAATTCGGTGTTCACAACCGAATCACTTCCAGCAAAAACATGGTAACACAGAAAGAATTTACAAAATTCTAATTAAATTTTTAAACACCTTTCTCATACCAAATTTGTAAATACAAAAAAAAAACTTTTTAAAAAGGAACCAACAAAGAAATTTGTAAATCCAAAAAAAACTGTTCTTTCTTTTTTTCAGGCACCAGAAACCTTTTTTTTTTGTTTTTATCAAAAATAAATATCACTAAAGTTCAAAATGTTTTTATTTCTCAATCGAAAACAAAAAATGTTGAAATTCCAAAAATATCTTTAGGTATAAATATCAAAGATAAAAAAATTGATAAAAAAATAAAACTTTTTAAAACGTTTTAAAAAACGTTTTTTTTTTTTGTACTAAGTACAAAAATATGAATAGAATTTTAAAATTTTTGTTTTATTTTTATGGTGGAGATACTATTCTGGTTTTTGGTTTCAAATCTGTAGAAAATCATACCATACCCTGGAGTGAACTGTATGTATATACCGATACATACAAACATATATTGCAAATATTTTGTTTTTACTAAAATGTTTGCCAATTGACCAGCATTTTGCACTAATATTATTCATTTTCGGAATGAAATCGCTGTATAAGTTTTCTAAATAAATTTTTGCACCATGAAACATTTTTCGCATTCCGCCATTAATTCGCAATTTTTTAAGTGCAGATTTTTAAAATTTATAACCTAGGGACCATAATACCCATATCTCCTACCAAAGTTTGGTAATTAGTTCGCAAAAAAAAATTGCCAAAAAAAATTTGCAAAAAAAAAATCTTTACATTAATGTATTCTTTTGCAGAATATAAATTGCTAATTAGGTTTCTTAACTATTTTTTTGTATCATAAAGGCTTTTTTCGCATTCCGCCAATATTTTGCAATTTTTTGAGTGCGGTTTTTTAAAATTTTTAACCTTAGGACAATAATTCCCATATCTTATGCCGAAGTTTGGTGGTTAGTATGCAAAAAGTTTCGCGAAAAAAAATTTAGCAAAAAGGAAAATTTTTCCATCAACATATTCATTTGAAGAATGTAAATCGCTGACTGAGTTTTTTAATTTATTTTTTGTACCATAAAGCTGTTTTTCGCGTTCCGCCATTATTTTGCAAATTTTTAAGCGCGGTTTTTTTTAACTCACAACCTAGGGACTATAATACCTATATCCTATACCAAAATTATCTGGTTAGATTGCAAAAACAAAAAAAATTGGGAAAAAAAATTTTACAAAAAGGAATAGTTTTGCATCAATATAGTACATATGTATATGTATGTAACATATGTATAGCAGAATGTTAATCGCTGATTAAGTTTAAAAAATTTTGAGTGCGGTTTTTTAAAATTCATAAATTTGGGACTATGATACCCATATCTTATGCCAAAGTTTGGTAGTTCGTACGCAAAAAATTTCGCGAAAAATAAATTTTGCAAAAAGGAAAATTTCTGCATCAACATATTTGTTTGCAGAATGTAAATCGCTGAGTTTTTTAATTTATTTTTTGTACCAAAAAGCTTTTTTTTCGCGTTCCGCGATTTTTTTTGCAATTTTTTAAGTGCGGATTTTTAAAATTCATAATCTTGGGACTATAATACCAATATTCTCATATCAAAGTTTGGTGGTTAGTTTGCAAAAAAAAATTCGCGAAAAAAATTTTCCGAAGAGAAAATTTTTTGCATCAGTGTATTTGTTTGCAGAATGTAAATTTCTGATAAGAATTTTTAATTAATTTTTTGTACCATAAAGTTTTTTTTCGCGTTCCGCCATTAGTTTGCAATTTTTTAAGTGGGGTTCTTTAAAATCCATAATCTAGGGACTATAATACATATATCCTATACCAAAATTAGCTAGTAAGATTGCAAAAACAAAAAATTTTGCAAAAAGGAATAGTTTTGCATCAATATATTTGCTTGCAGAATGTTAATCGCTGATTAAATATCAAAATTAAATTTTTGTACCATAAAGCCTTTTTCGCGTTCCGCCATTATTTTTCAATTTTTTAAGTGCAGTTTTTGTGGTTAGTTGCTCACAAATCCTATGGTTTTAATGACCACAGTTTGTCTTTTGCACAAAATTATTCAGCCTATCATGCTTTGTAGAAGTCTTTTCGGCGGAAATTTTTATTACTTTTTAATAACGCAAAGGTATATATCATTGGATGCAGAAATGTGTCCATATGAATGTTGTTTTAAGAATTTTTACAAAATTTGTATGAAATTGTAATCAGAAAAAACTAAAAAAAAACGTTTTACAAGTAAGCTTACTCGCCAACATACAAAAAGTCAAAAAATATGTGGTTACATATATCCTTACCAGTGGTTAGAAAATATTGAGTCTAAAAATAGATTTCAAAAAATTAAAAACAAAATATAGAAAATTATTTTCTATTTGAAATAATGATAAAAATAAGTCATTATCAGTAACTCATTATTATATGTTTTAAAATAATGCAGAATGTAAGTGGGTGTCATTACTGGTAGTCCAAAAAATAATGATATGTCATTACCGTTTCTACACTGGGAAACTAAGAGACATATGATTGGCATAAAGTCTCCTTGTTATATATAACACATGCTCAATTATGTCGCTGCCGCTTTACGTCTTTATTTCGGGCGCGATTTTACTCAGAGCGTAAATCGCTAGCCTCTGCGCTCTTATTCTGGGCCTGCACTGACTCATGTTTATGTGGCGTCTATACATTAAACTCTACTAAAGAAGGGTAAAACGCTATTGAGATGACTCAGATTTCGTGCGAATTAATCTTTGGATAACTTACATTTTATTTTATTTTACTCCCTTACAACCTGCTTCGTCGTAAGGAAATAGCGTAGCACTATAATTTTTTAAATAACTTGCTTACGATTTGCTTCGTTCAAGGCAGTTTTGCAGGGTATACAATCAAATTGCAAAATTTTTTATGTATTGTATACGCATAAAGTGGCGCAACTCTGTAAAGCCGAATTTGTAGCGCGTTTTTAAGCGCTTCGTATTTTTACTGCTTCCAAAATACTAAACATTTTTGATGGGTATGTACTTACATTCCTTCTTTTACAAATAGATTTTGTTATTAAAACACGGTTAAATTATGTTAAAACCTCCGTTTTAAAACAAATTATTACGAAATATTTTTTTATATGAACATAAAATTTCTGTATTATTTTTTGTTTTGAAGTTAAATAAAATTCAAAACAGATACAAAACAAACATTTCTAATTAATTTGGTTGTGGTAGCCGAATTGGAAAACAATTCGGTTGCAGCAGCCGAATTTATGAGGAATTCAGTTGTCATCACCGAATTGATGAACAATTCGGCTGCTGTAGCCGAATTAGTGAATAATTCGGTTGCTGCAACCGAATTAATGAACAATTCGGTTGCTAAAGCCATAGAATTCAGTTGTGACAGCAAAATCCGGTTAATATAACATAAATTTGTTGCCAAAACCGAATTGAAACTTAATTCGGTTGCTGCAACGTCACAATTCGGTTGCGATGACCGAATTCAGTTGCACCAAGCGAATATTCGGTTGCAGCAACCTCGTTCCAACCGAATCGTTCTGTAAGTGTGAAGTAAGAAATTTAGTTATTAGCCATTATAAAGATGAAAAAAGTCAACAGCAGACTGTAGAAATTGTAAAAATAGCTCGTGGCACATTTTGTTTTGGGAAAACGTTCTATTTGTGGATGAGTCTAAATTTAATATTTTTGTTTCGGGCGGTAGAGTTAATATGTGAAGAAAGCTCAAAGAGGAGTTAAATCCCAAGCACTTGCGCTCCGCAGTAAAACACGTGCTGGTATGGGGTGCGTGTTTGTCGGCAGGTGTTGGAAATCTGCATTTTGTGGAGGTAATTGATAAGTTTCAATATTTATCAATTTTAAAAAATAACTTAAATCAAAGTGCAGAAAAATTGGGTATAAAAGACACTTTCCACTTTTCAGGACAACGACCCCAAACATACCGCTGGAATAATAAGAGAATGGTTATTGCAAAACTGTCCAAGGCTCATCAAAACTCCACCACAATCACCAGATTTCAATATAAATAATTGAAAAATTGTAGCATAAACTACAGTTAGAAATCCGCAAGAATTAAATTTCTAACGCAAACGACCTCAAATAGGCTTTAGAAGTTGAATGGGAAAAAATTACCCTGATTTTACAAAAAAGTTAGTTAACTGACTAAATGTGGCATTACGCAAAAATGATTCCCAACAAAGTACTAGGATATGAAAAAGACCGATTTTAAAATTGATAGATTTAAATGAATGTTATTTTTAGTTTGACTCAAGATCATAAATTAATATCACTTTCTGTTTAAATTATTTTTCAAATCAAAGGCGAAAGGCACTGATGATGGCTTTGTAGCGAAAGCCGAAAATGCGCATTCTGCCTTGCTGGTCTTATCGAATTTTTTCAATAATTTTTATTCTTTGTAATTTACTTGTAAAAATTGTATCATCTTTCTTTGATTTGCAAAATAATTTAAACAGAAAGTGATATTAATTTATGATCTTGAGTCAAACTAAAAATAACATTCATTTACTTTAAATAACAGATCAACTAAAAACATTTCCCCCATTCATCTTAAACACATTCACGGTGCAAAAAATATAATTTAATAACATACATTTAAATTTAACGGTTCGTTGTAATTCAAACATCTGTGTTTATCATACACAGAGTTGAATAGAATCAGCTGAGATATCTTAAGAATTAAGGTTCAAAGCAAAAAAGAGTAATAATAACAAAAGGATAAAAATAGCATTGTTAAATTTCGTTGATGTTAGTCTAAGTTGAGTTGTTGATAACAAACTCGATTTGCTTTCAACAGTCATATAAGTAGACGACTATCAAATATTAACCCACTCAAAGGCGAAAGGCACTGATGATGGCTTTGTAGCGAAAGCCGAAAATGCGCATTCTGCCTTGCTGGTCTTATCGAATTTTTTCAATAATTTTTATTCTTTGTAATTTACTTGTAAAAATTGTATCATCTTTCTTTGATTTGCAAAATAATTTAAACAGAAAGTGATATTAATTTATGATCTTGAGTCAAACTAAAAATAACATTCATTTACTTTAAATAACAGATCAACTAAAAACATTTCATTGATAGATTTTTTTAAAAATCAATGCTTTTTTCTGTAAAACTTTAAAAATAATTTGGTTTTTTTATTAAAAATTAACTAAACTTTATTTGAAAAAAACCTTTTTAAATTTTTTCTTTAAAAAAAAAACAAATATTGGCAAAATTTTAAATTGTTTAAATGGGGGTAGTTTTCACTGTGAGTCACTGTATATTGTTCTTATTCCATCATTAATTTCGCAAATGGAGACTGTTGCTATTTAGACTTTTGAGCCATATAAACCGGGGCCTAGATCCTCCAACAAACATTTTTTTTGTAGTTTCTTCATTCTTCAAAATTCCGTGAGTGGAAAATATTTAAGATTTTTGATTTTTTTTTTCAAGATTGATATTAATTTATTATTTCTAAAGGCTTCATTAGTCTAATCGTAAAGTAAAAAAACGTATCTGTAATCAATTCAATGTGTTAAAATAATATAGAAATATATTTTTATCTTTTTTCTATGCATTGAAACTGTTGTCAAGTAAAATCGTAAAAGAGTTCTGTTAAAAATAGAAATTTTCTATTTTATTACTTGACATTTAATTATATGCACAAGAAAAAGATAAAAAATACAATATTTTTATTTTTTATACTCTTTTTATTCATTATGAGAATGATACGTTACTTTTTTACGATACTTCCAAACTAATTTGGGCTTAAGTCATCTATTGTAACGACGTGTTTTGACTTTTTAAGCTGGGGCATACTCAGCGTGCCCAGTATCCGTTACAAACTATTTATATTTCGATAAGAGAAGAAAACACTGTGCAATTTAACATTTTTTCATAACACCCCGAGTAAAAAAAATTGATCTCGCGCATTATCTAATTATATCCAATTTGATA
Source organism: Leucophora obtusa (assembly GCA_949987735.1). Classification (NCBI taxonomy): domain Eukaryota; kingdom Metazoa; phylum Arthropoda; class Insecta; order Diptera; family Anthomyiidae; genus Leucophora; species Leucophora obtusa. The sequence continues at coordinate 112,900,750 of OX465299.1, forward strand.
TTGTTTAAGATCTGCTGTAATATCTAGCTGATCCAATTAGATCTCAAAATTGGGTGTATCCAATCATATCGTATTAGATCCCATTGTATATATGGGGATAAACTAAGATCAAGCTATATCTCAAAATTGGGAGGTCCAGTGATATCTTTGGGGATAAACGTAGATCTATTTTGATCCGAAAATTGGCGGATCCAGCTATATATTTTCGGATATTTTTAGATCTAATTTTATCCGAAAAATGGCGGATCCAATTAGATCCAGCTATATATTTGCGGATAAACTTAGATCTAATTTAATCTCAATTTTGGCAGATCAAATTAGATCCCGCAATATATTTGTGGATAAACGTATATCTAATTTGATCCGAAAAAGTGGCAGATCGAATTAGATCTAGCTATATATTTGGGGATAAACTTAGATCTAATTTGATCCGAAAAATGGCACATCGAATTAGATCCAGCAATATATTTGTGGATAAACTTAGATATAAATTGATCTGAAAAATGGCAGATCAAATTAGATCCAGCAATATATTTGTGGATTAACTTAGATCTAAATTTATCCGAAAAATGGCAGATCGAATTAGATTCAGCAATATATTTGTGGATAAACTTGGATATAAATTGAATAGAAAATTGGCAGATCAAATTAGATCCAGCAATATATTTTGGGATTTAGTAAGACCTAATTTGATCCGAAAAATGGCAGATCGAATTAGATCCAGCTATATATTTGTGGATAAACTTAGATCTAATTTGATCCGAAAAAGTCGCAGATCGAATTAGATCCAGCAATATATTTAGGGATAAACTTGGATGTAAATTTATCCGAAAAATGCCAGATCGAATTAGATCCAGCAATATATATGTGGATAAACTTAGATCTAAATTTAACCGAAAAATGGCATATCAAATTAGATCCAGCAATATATTTGGGGATAAACTTGGATCTAAAATGGCAGATCGAATTAGAAACAGCAATATATTTGGGGATTGACATCTAAAAGTATCCATAAAAATGACAGATAAAATTAGATGCCGCATTATATTTGGGTACTACGTAAGATCTCCATTTATTTGGGATTAAATAAGATCCCAGACATATATTGCCAACTGTTCAAAAAATAATAGACTGGCAGAGCACTGATTGTATAAAAATTACAATATTTTGTTAAAATAAGGTTTAAACTCAGAAGGTAACGAGTTCAATATGCATTTCTTTTACAAAATGAATTTCTTTTTATAAAATTAAAATTTTTTTTCTATAAATTATATATTTTTTTATTAAATTGAAATCTTTGAATAAAATAATTTTATTTACATCTTTTGGCGCTCTACACCATTTCCAATTGTATTAATTGTTTTATGATTTATCAATTGTGTTTCAGAAATAATCAAATGAATTTCAGTTTTATCAATTGTGTTTCAGAACTCATCAATTATTTTTCACATTTATGAATTGTATTTCAGAACTAGTCAATTGAAGTTCAGTTTTATCAATTGTGTTTCAGAAATTATTAATTGTATTTCCGAAATTCACAACTGTATTTCAGAAATTATCAAACTGTATTTCAGAAATTATCAATCGTATTTCCGAAATTATGAAATGTATTTGAGAAATTTTTCTCTATTAGCTATGAAATTCTGAAATAGATTTCATTATTTCTGGACACAACTAAATAAATAAAATTAAATTTGCGTAATATTGTAGTTTCTGAAGTGCAAATAATATTTTGTGATATACAATTAAAATTTTCTAAAATACATTTAATAATTTCTGGATACCTTTTTTCGATGCTTATAAGTTAGCTCGAAATGCTTTTATCATTCATTTAATTTGTAGCTATCACACATCTATAACAAGTCTCGTTAGATTAGAGTGTAGAGGTCTTGGCTGACAATCTGGTGGACTGGGTTAAATTTCATGTTTTTAAAAGCAAATATTAAAAAAAGTTTTCTCAATTTTTTCAAAAATGTTTTTTGAAATCCATTTTTTTGCCAAAATTTTTTTGCAACGTTCTGACCATCGCCAACGGTTTGCCAGCATTGTGCCGATTATATTTTTCTGTCTGGGATGTTAAACTTAAACCTATTGTATATTAACATTAATTAACACTATATTTTTATTTTTAGGAAATACATTTTTATTTTATTATAACCCCCCATGTAAAAAAGTTTAGATCTGATCAGATCTTTTTGAATTTAAATAGATATGATTGAATCTAATTAGATCCTGTACCAGATCTCATCAAATATGATCAGATATGGCACATGTGATAATACCTTATGGCAAGATCTGATCAGATCTAGTGCCAAATCTGTTCAAATCTAAAGTGATCTGGACAATTGCGCCAGATATGCCTAGATCTGATCAGATCTCAAATTTATCCCCAATATTGAGATCTAATTAGATCTGGTAAGATCTCCTAATATCTGGCCAGATATGCCTAGATCTGAACAGATCGAAATAGATCTCAAATTTGTCCCCAATTTTGAGATCTAATTAGATCTACTGATATCTGGCCAGATCTGATCTTTTTTACACGGGCCTATTAAAAAAAATTAATATGGAGCTTTATATGGTAATATATAACTTAATGTGATCCATATACCATTTCATCCGAAAAATGGCCCGATATAATTGTATCAGTTGGTTATCACTTTTTATCTAATTGTATCAGTTTAGATCTTAACTGATTAGATTATATATTAAGCATACCCTACTAAAAAAAAATTTTATGAGTTTTGATATTATATATAATTACATCCGAAAAATGAGAACATATAATTGTATCAAATTAGATCGTATTATGGTCATATTAGATCTAATTTGACACAATTAGATCTAATTTGATGGAATAAGATATGGTTTGATACAATTTTATCCGGATTTTGTCCTCATCCAAATGTATCAAATATAATATAATCATATCAAACTAGATGTAATGGTATATAATTCGATACAATTATACATAATTATATGAGGCATATGTAAATATATACAGGTCTATATATAATTGGATATTGTAATATGTTGCGGTATATATTGTGCAATATATAACAAGATATAGTTATATATTTAGGATATAATTTCGTAAAATTTTATATAATTATATCTTAGTATATATGTTCCAATATATGATAATACAAAATTGTATATGATAATATATGACTATATCAAAACTTTTTTACTTGGGTATGAAATTTTATCTGATTTTTGACCTGATACAATTTTATGGGTTTATGTCGCATGGTATTAGTTTAGATCCAAATTGATACATTACTATACAAACTTATATAGTTATATCTGATTTTTGACCTGATGCAATTAGATCTGCTTTAAAACTTTGATACAATTATATAAGGCAAATGTCGTATACAAATATATTTTATTTATATAAAATTGTACCAACATCGATCTAACCAGATACCATTAGATATAAACCGCTAAAATTGTATCAGGTCAAAAATTGGATATAATTTCATCTGAATAATGTATAATTTTATTAGTTGAGATCTAAACTAATACAATTAGATAAAAACTGATAAACAACTAATACAATTACATCGGGCCATTTTTCGGATGAAACAGTATATTTATACAGATATAACTTAATCGCATTTTATACGACTATATGTAACTGTTTTTACTCGGGAAGTTAACATTAAATTAAATTTTAGATAATGGCACCATTTTGTAGTTGTAATTATTATATATTAAATCGTATATTCATAAACATTCTATACAGTTAGACGAGGTTTATGGAACTATTTAACCTTATAAAGTGTTTATAAATTATAACTTAAATGTACATATATATGTGTTAAATGTACGTGAACAAATTGTTGATATGGACCCACAAATTGTATCTCAACTGATATTGGAATTATTATACCATTACCATACATCAATATATATTAAATGATATACATATATTACAATATATGACACTGTATTATAAATATTGTTAATGAAGTAACATATCTGATAATATTTTTTATAGCGCCATACATAGTTTTACATTATTCAAATTAAACCATATATGGAATTGTATTCAAAATGTTGATGTGGTACCAAATTTGACCATATATTGTTTAAATTGTGCCATATATGACAATATATTGTTTAAATGATACCATATATGTCTATATATTAATATTGTTTAAATGACACCATATATCAATATATATGGGACTATATATGGTAGCATATATTATCATATCTGCATCTGTATTAAAAATGTCGTTCATCAGGTACTATATATGAGCATATATTGTTGAAATGGCACCATATATGACAATATATGGTTTAAATGGCACCATATATGGTAATATATTGCTTAAATAACACCATATATAAATATATATGGCACTATATATCGTAGCATATATTATCATATGTGGAACTGTATTAAAAATATTGTTCATGAGGTACCATATATGGGCATATATTGTTGAAATTGCACCATATATGATAATATATGGTTTAAATGGTACCATATATGATAATATATGGTTTGAATGGCACCATATATGATAATATATGGTTTGAATGGCACCATATATGATAATATATAGCTTAAATAACACCATATATAAATATATATCGCACTATATATAGTACCATATTATTATCATATCTGGAACTGAATTAAAGATTTGGTTTATGAGGTACCATATATGACCATATATTGTTTAAATGGCACCATATATGATACTATCTAATTTAACTGTCACCATATATAATTATATATTGTTTAAATGATACCATATATAATTATATATTTCTTAAATGACACCATATATATTAAGATATAGTTCTATATATAACTATATATGCAATAAGATCAACCATGTTATGTAATATATAATTATATATGCCATATCTAATATTATGAAGGCCGATATCTAATTAGATGAAATTATATATGGCATAATATAAGGAAAATTTTTCGGAAAAAACGTCATATATAAATTTATATGGATATATATAACCACATGTCTAATTCTATATTGTAATATATGCCACATATGATTATATATAATTTTTTTTACTCGGGACGTTATAATCTTTATTATTTAATTGTTCTAAACACGTAACAAGTTGACACGACACGACACGGCACGACACGAATATTTATTTTTACAGTCAGCAGAAGTCGGTCCCGTAGCAAACGACAGTACTTTGTAGTGGGGTAGAGCAGGACGATAGTTCACACACACGGCGATTAATTTAGCAGAGCGATAGCTTGCGCTCACGGCGAAGATAGAGCAGAGCGATAGCTCACGGTGAAGATAGAGCAGAGCGATAGCTCACGCTCACGGCGAGGATTGAGCAGAGCGATAGCTCACGCTCACGGCGAGGATTGAGCAGAGCGATAGCTTACGCTCACGGCAAGAGTTGAGCAGAGCGATAGCTCATGCTCACGGCGAGATTTGAGCAGAGTGATAGCTCACGCTCACGGTGGGGGTTTGAGCAGAGCGACAACTCACGGCGAAGATAGAGCAGAGCGATAGCTCACGGCGGGATTTGATCAGAGCGATAGCTCACGGCGAAGATTTGAGCAGAGCTTCGATGACCATGCCAGTGGCACACCCCCTGGAACTCCCCTGGGGGGTTCCCCATACAAACATTTTAAAAAATCACCATTTTTGGCACTTTATTTTATTATTTTTTATTTATTTTATTTATTTTTATTATTTTATTTATTTTTTCTCCTTAGAAATTTATTTAGTCAGAACATATGTAAATGAAAAAATTAATTTAACTTAGTAATAGAAAAGAAAAAATAAAAAATTACTGTTTGAAGTCTTTTTTGCTCTCAAGTCTGGGCAATTTCGCACGGCTCTCTAATGTCGTCGCCATAACAGCATCTACATTTTCCGGTATAACTCGTTTGGAAACGCTAGCTAGCAATTGAACGTGTCGTTCTGTTTCTTGTATGTGTGATGGAATTTTTGGATCATTAAACGGTGGATCATCTTGATTTAAATATTCTTTCAAAGTATCGTATGGAATGCTTCGCGTGAATGGTGGTTCAAATACGTCATTTATGTCATTCATATTGATCATTTCCGTGTAACTTGTGCAATAAAAGTTTATATCTGGTTTTTTATAAGCTCTAAGTCCCGTTGGGTCGTCAACATCGGTTCGATAGCGTAGAATTATCTTGATAGCACAGTCGCGCTTTTTTTTGCTATTATCAAACAACATTGATAACAAGATATTTTCCGAATGCGCATAATATGAATTATCTGTAATTACTTTATTGACAATTTTGCGTAAACGAGGTTCTAGAAATCTTGACCAACTAATGAATTTGAAATATAATCTACTACCGTACACGACAGAGCTGTAATACTTGATATTGAAGTACATTGGCACATAACATGTAATTATAAATTCAACCAGTATTCTTAAATTTGCATCTGGATTTTCCGTTGTCACATATAATCGTAATAGTCTAGCGGCCTTGGTGAGCCACCGAGAATGTACAATTTTCCCTGGTTTTATGTTTGCCAGATCCACTGAAACCACGCCGCTAGAAATTGCATGGGCCATGTCGTATAAGTACTTGGAATCGGTGGAAAATTCAATTTTTTCTGGAGCAGGGGGCATATTTTTCAACTCAATTTTCTGAAAGCCGTCCACCACCTGAAAATATATAAAAATAAAACAATTAAAAACGGTTGACAATTATAATAAATGAGTGATAGCAATAACTTACCGGAAGAGTTTCACAAGTTTCGATTTGACGGCTCAATTTTCCGGTTGCCGATCTTGGTCCAGTGCTGGTTGATTTATCCAAAGCTTCAAACAAATGCCGAAACGGAAGTTCGTTGAAGTGTAGAAGGCAAACGAACCAATGCAATGGTCTTTTTAACAGCAATTCGAATCGTCGTATAATTCCACCGTTTGGGCCAGTGTTTGTTGGCTCACCGTCAGTGCATATGCCAATTAATGCATCCAGTGATATATTTTTATCGTTGAAAAAATCATTTAATTTGGTTGTTTTGTATTCAGCGGTTTCATGTTCAAGTCTTACGTAACCAATCAATTCAGAACTCGGTTCTCTCAAAATAACAAGATGAGGTTCTTTTACCATTCTAGTATGATACTTCTCATCAATTGTATCTCTCGTTAAAGTATCATCTTTTCTGCCATCGAATGAAAATACTAACAAATTGGTATCATCTAACCGTTTGCAAAGCACTTCTTGTCTGCATTTCTCTTTTTCTCGGCGAACTTTCGATTTATCCATGATGAGAGGTTTGCCATGGATATCTTTCATTTTAAAATCTTGGAAAAGAGCTGTTCCCATTGCTGATGCTACTCTATCAGGCACGCCAAATCTGTCACATACCAAGGCAAAGTTAAAACAATCGTATCTCTGTGTGTATTGTGAACTTGTGCTTATAACCCAATCTTCTTGAACCGGTGGCGGTGCGTATGTTGAATCATCGGGATCTTGGTATGTTGGCATTGATGACATAGACGTTGCTCCTTGCTCTTCAATTTCCATCGCAAATCCATCCATTGTTAGACTTCTCTGATTATGTTGATCGTGCATAAACTCTTTGAGGCGTTCGGGAACCAAACCGCATGCACATGGAGCTGCCTTCAAATCGCATTTACATGTTCCAATGAAACAAATTGTTTCCAGAGATTTTACATACTCTGTAAATTGTTGGGGTTTGTTTCTTCTCTTGATTTGCTCTTGATATTTGTCAAGCAATCTATTCAATTTATTACATACACTTTTTTTCAGCATTATTTCCATACCAAGTTTTTCCCAAATTCCAATCAACTTATCTTGTACTTGAATAGTGAATGCTTTATAGGACAACTTTTTTTGTTCGCTCAAGTAAAAATAATATCTCAAGATATCCAGATGGGTTGGTAAATTAAGATCAGTCAAATCAGTAGACACACCAAAAACAGTAACATCATGCCTGGGTATATGACTCATTGGGTTTTCGATAGTTGTTGATGTTGTTATTGCTTCATCTTGCGGTGTAGAGGATGGTGGATTCATTGTAAACTTCTTGATTTGGAATGATTTTTTTTTAATATTTTTTTATCTCAAATTAGCACTTCACACTTCGAGTTCTTCACAACGACTTAATGCATTCACAAAAACTGTTGCGTTATATATGGTCTAGGAGACGAGGTAATAAGAATGAAATGGTAATTTCAATTCTACCTGTAACCGATTTTGTTGTCAAAACTGCCCATAAAGTACTTACATGTAAATTAAAAGTTAATCTGACTACAAATTCTGTTAAGCAAGTGCGCCTTTTATTACTTCTGGAAAATCCTTTATGATAATTTTATGCTCAATTCTACCTGTAACCGATTTTGTTGTCAAAACTGCCCATAAAGTACTTACATGTAAATTAAACGTTAATCTGACCACAAATTCTGTTAAGCAAGTACGCCTTTTATTACTTCTGGAAAATCCTTTATGATAATTTTATGCTCAATTCTACCTGTAACCGATTTAGCTTAAGTAAGTTTACGACATGCAGCTGTGTCTTGTGGTGGCTTAAAAAACCCACACAACCTATTTTACGACCTGCAACAGAACGACACGTTCAATTGCTAGCTAGCGTTTCCAAACGAGTTATACCGGAAATGTAGAGGCTGTTATGGTGACGACATTAGAGAGCCGTGCGAAATTGCCCAGACTTGAAAGCAAAAAAGACTTCAAACAGTAATTTTTTTTATTTTCTTTTCTATTACTAAGTTAAATTAATTTTTTCATTTACATATGTTCTGACTAAATAAATTTCTAAAGAGAAAAAATAAATAAAATAATAAAAATAAATAAAATAAATAAAAAATAATAAAATAAAGTGCCAAAAATGGTGATTTTTTAAAATGTTTGTATGGGGAACCCCCCAGGGGAGTTCCAGGGGGTGTGCCACTGGCATGGGTGGATCGGCCCTCCAAAGTTAGTGGGGGTCGGTCATACATTTGGACTCGATTGGGGCACTCTAAATGGGTCAAAGTGTGATTTTTCAAAACTTGACCCTACGGGACAAAAGTCAACAGTTGGGGGGTAGTTTTCGTTTTAGAGGTATAGTTCCTTCGGCAAAGTTTCTTATTTTGATCCCTAGAATACGATTTTCACTGAGCCATGGGCGATTATTAAATCGACCCGCCCTAATGTTTATGTTAAATATAACTTAGGTATGTAAGAAATTTGTTTTAAAATTTTTTACTTCAGTGAAATTTTAGAACAAATTAATTCTTAGTTCTGGCACATAATCGTTTGTTCTAAAAAACTACAAAAGGTTTTCGTTACTTCCGTAAAATTACTCAATTTCTGTCTAAGCTGAATTTTTCACACTAACATGAATTTTTGTACACTAAGGTAATCAATACGAAGGTGGTCACAATATTCTCAGTGGAACAATAAGTGGGCAAAAATGGGTTAACAAGTGGTTAATTATAAATGTTTCGGCTGATATGGCAATCCTATTGATTATACGTGACGTATGAGTAATAAACAAAATTTTAAAATTTTAAGGGTATGTATCGATATTTCATTTATTTTGGTATCGTTATTTTAAGGTTAACGGTATTTCAGTTATTTCGGTATAACGTTATTAAGGTTATTTCGGTAATGGTATTTCACAGGGTTGGTAGGCAATACCGTTATCGATTCAAAACCCTTTCAACTGACTACCGTTACCCCTAAAATACCGTTACCGAAATACCCGGAATACCGTTATCTTTAAAATACCGTTACCGAAATAACTTAAATACCGCTATCCTTAAAATACCGATACCGAAATAAAATAAATATCGATAACCTTAAAATACCGTTACCGAAATACATGAAATAGCGTTATCCTTAAAATACCGTTACCGTTATTTTTACTTCTCTACTCTTGGTCATTGCACGTGGTTATTAAGTATTTCACATAAATTAAATCAATTAATTATATTTGTTTTTACTTTAGTGTGATTTTTTCAAAAAAAAAAATGCGGTATGTACCGAAATAACTGACTACCGTTATCCTTAAGATAGCGTTACCGATATAACTTAAATACCGTTAACCCGAAATAACCTAAAATATCGTTATCGATAACCGCGTTCGTTTCGGTTACCATCCATGATATATTGTTGCAAAAATTTCCCTTTTTGCAAATGTTTTTTTTTCGCAATTTTTGCTAATATTTACTAATATCTAAATATTCAATTTTAATTTTTTTTAATGAACCAGAGAGGAAGCTATTTTTAGTTACTTACATGTTTACATATGTATGTAAGAGCGATTTAACAATTTTTGGTATAAGAGCCCAATTGAGTGAGCCATTTCCATCCCTGATTAACCAGTCGGAGTTCGTTCCTGTTCGAATCCACATAATATTTTTTCCAATAAAAAATATTGAGAGATTTGCAAGGCCATTGTTAATACCCATCAAAAAGAGAGATGAAAAAGCAGTAGAAAAATCGCTTAAATACTAATGGAGTTTAACATTAAATTGTCATGGGAGGGGACTACCCCTACTGCCAATAAGTTTTCAAAACAAAAGGTAGATTCAAATTAGAATTTCAAAATTTTATATTGAACAATTTCATTTGAAATATTTCTATTTTCAAATGATAAATTTCCGATTTTAATTGAAAAATTTTTAAATAAAAATTAACGCCCTTACTATTTAAATTTTCCAAATGTATATTTTTGGTAAAGTCGAATTTAGTTAAAATATTGGGTGGCAGTATGCTCTGATCGATATGAGAGACATTCAAAGTTTAGTTTTGACAAAAAAATTTTTGTTTACCACTTAAAACACTACTAACGGTCATGGGAGGGTTAAAAGTTTGTATAAAGAAAATGTTTGCCTTTTCAATGTGTAAACAACAGCTATGTAACTTAATCACCAGAAACTTCCAGTTTAAGAGTTATAGGTGGATAAATCCATGAGCCTTTTTTAGGGTAATTTTGAGGACATAAATGTAAACGGCCTGGCCGGTTTACATCGCTGAAACCCAATTTTTGCACATATCTTATTTTTTACTCTCATCCTTTCCGTAAATGGGCGGGGAACTGCAAAAATAACACTTTTCCACATATGGGTTCTCTTATGTGGAGTACTAAATTCCAAAACCTATGAGAACAAGTTATGTAAACTAGCAAAATAGGGCGGGTCGATTTATTTTCATCAATCAATTTCCATTTCAATTTCAATTTCCCTACGATTTCCGTATTCTATGGGTTATTCCATGAAAATTTGCCAAAGGAACCATACCTCTATCGTTAAAATCGAGTCCCCTACTTTTTGTTGGTAGATTTTTTCCCAAATTGACGTTCGTATGAAATATTACCTACACGTTCACATCCATAACTCAAAAACTATTGATCGGGTTTAATCGCCAGTAGGCGCGTGAAAGGAAATGTGAGCTCATTTTGATCAATTTACAAAAAAAAATCTCCAACATTGGTCCAACGGTTCAAAAGTTACGGGCATTTTTGTCCAAATTTTGGAGCATTTTTCCATAAGGGACATAAGAAATAACTTTTTCCTATAACACTGTTTCTATAATGATGTAACCAGCACCATCTAGACACTTCTGGCAACACTACTCAATTGTGTTTACTTTAATAAATTTTGTGTTTAAATAAAGTTAAAGTAAATCAATTTCAAGGACTTATTAAATCAAGGACTTATTATTTTAACAATATTTTAACAGCGATTATAAAAGGATAATCGTAACAATATTTAATTCTTTTAGTGACGGTTTAAAAAATGGATTCAGAGCCTGGTTCATCGCAAAATCCAACAGATACCCAACGCAGTAGTTTGCAACATTTGGTCTCTCATGATGTTTTTTCTTTTGGCGTGGCCTGTGAATTACCTGATATTAATCTGTCAACTAAACGAGATATATTGAAGTTCTATTTTTTCTTGGCCGAACGTTCAAAAGCCCAAAGCAAAATGTTTTCGTATAAAAGATTTACTCCCCAAGTAGCAGACAGATTGTTAGAAATTTGGAATCAACTTAATATTGAACTTATACTCAAAGGTAGCATCATTAGAAAATTGAATAATATGTTTGACGCATATAGTAATGCAGATAAACAACGAGTAAAACGCGCAACAGAATTCAAAAAATTCGTAGAATCAACAAACCAATTATTCAACATTGGAAAATGTAAATGCAACTTGAAAGAAAACGACTGCTCATGTGGATCTATCCCAGAAAACTTAAAAGATTTCATGCGCGATCAATATAATGACAGAATACAAACGATACCGGAACACGATAATGGAAGTGAAGAGACGATACCAACGGCTATACCAACAATCTCAGTGAGCAACGATCCTACATACGAACCACATTATGATGAAATGGAAGTTGATGTGAGAGGAGGTTCAGAATTAGTTCTACCACCACAAACATACACTCCCAGATACAATACTAAAAACTATGCAATGATGTGTGACAGATTTGGTGTGCATGATAGGATGGGATCAGCATTGGCAACAGCTCTGATGGAAGACCTGGGCGTAAAAGATGGTCATGACAATCTTGTCATCATGGATAAAAGTAAACTTCGTAGAGAAAGAGAAAAATGGAGACAAGACGCACTTCGTAAGCGGTATGATGGCTCGAATTTGATATCATTTTCATTCGACGGCAGGAAAAATGATGCTCTAACTGTAGAAAAAATTGATGAGAAATTGCATCCAAGGATGGTTAAAGAACCTCATCTAGTTGTTTTGAGGGAACCAAAATCTCAATTGATAGGCTACACAAAACTAGAAAGTGAAACTGCGGCAAGCAAAGTCAACAAATTGATCGAATTCTTCCAAGAAAAACAATTGTCTCTAGATTCATTAATTGCCATATGCGCTGATGGTGAACCAACAAATACTGGCGTACACGGTGGAATTTTGCGACTATTCGAAAAACAGTTAAAGAGACCACTGCACTGGTTTGTGTGTCTTCTGCACTTTAACGAGCTGCCGTTTAGACATTTGTTTGACACTTTAGACAAATCAACCACCACTGGACCACGATCAACTACCGGAAAGTTGAGCTCAAAAATTGCTGATTGTGAAAATCTTCCGGTATGTAATTTTTATAGCTGATTCTTTACCATTTTTTATTCTATTTTTTAGCTTTTATGTTTTCTTTTCAGGTGGTAACCGATTTTGAGGAAATCGCTTTGGAAAATATGCCTCCTGGTGATTTAAATCCAGAAGAATTATCTACTGATTCGAGGTACTTGATGTTAATGGCCAATGCAATTTCTAATGGTGTGGTTCCTGCGGATTTGTCTCACATAAAACCAGGGCCAATTGCACATTCTCGTTGGCTCACCAAAGCCAATAGATTATTACGGTTGTATGTGACAACTAATAATCCAACTGAAAATTTAAAAATTCTGGCTAACTATATAATAAAAGTATACACGCCAATGTATTTCAATGTTAAGTATTATAGCTCTGCCGCATACGGTAGTACATTACTTTTTAAATTTATTACTTGGACACGATTTTTACCACCGAATTTACTTGGAGTTGTAAATACAGTAATTCAAGATAATCCATATTTTGCACACTCAGAAAATATCTTGCTATCTATGTTATTTGATGATAGAATGGAAAAACGAAACATTGCTATAAAGAAGATTTTACATTACCGAAGAGATATTGTCGACCCAACGGAACTTAGAGTTTATAAAAAATCTCTTATAAACTTTAATTGTACGGAATATACAAATATGATTGATTTAAATGACGATACCATTTTATTCGAACCACCGTTTACGCAAAGTTATTCGTATGAACATTTGGAGGGATATTTAAATTACGAAGTGCCACCGTTCGATGATCCACAAATTCCTTTACACATTCAAGGAACGGAAAGACATGTCCAATTGCTGGCCTGGAGTTGCAGGAAAGAATGTAGAAGGCGCTATGGCGACGACATTAGAGAGCCGTACGAAAACACCCAGACTTGAAAGCAAACAAGACTTTCAGAAAAAATAATGGTTTTTTTCACATTTTGTCTTTTACTACACTCAAACTGAATATTTTTTTTGATAATAGGTTGATAGATACTTTATTATCTCTTAATTTGAATTTTTGTACAAAAAAAAATAAAAAGGGAAAAAAAACAAAAATTTGGTTTATGTGTTATTTTGTTTTAGCAATATCGCATGAATTAATCAACCGAATTCGATAAATTTGGGCTTAAACTCTTCGTTTTGAATTGTAAATTGAATAAAATAATGGATTGAGCCAAAAAAATGGCCATGAAAGTAATATTCTTGGACAAAATCATGAAAAAAATGGAAAAATGCTCCAAAATTTGGACAAAAATGCCCGTAACTTTTGAACCGTTGGACCAATGTTGGAGATTTTTTTTTTGTAAATTGATCAAAATGAGCTCACCTTTCCAACGCGTCTACTGGCGATTAAACCCGATCGATAGTTTTTGAGTTATGGATGTGAACGTGTAGGTAATATTTCATACGAACGTCAATTTGGGAAAAAATCTACCAACAAAAAGTAGGGGACTCGATTTTAACGATAGAGGTATGGTTCCTTCGGCAAATTTTCATGGAATAACCCATAGAATACGGAAATCATAGGGAAATTGGTGAATTTTTTCACTCCCTACAAATCGACCCGCTCTATAGCAAAAGGTTATGGAAATTCGATAACTTTTCACAAATAACAAAAAATAAAAGTGAATGGTTAAAATTTTCTATAATTATTTATTTATTTTTTTTTTCTCAGCTCTTAATACTTAGCACTTCTTATTACTCCAACGTGTAAGACAAAAAGGAAGTAAAGTAGAATTCTCTTTATCAACGCTGGTTGTGTAAGATATAAAAAAAGTCGATTTTAAACAACTGATAGTATAAAACACAATGAAACAAAGATTTACGAGCGGTTACCGATTATCAATACAGCTCAGCACCCTTGCATAATAAAATAAGTTTGCAGGTGCAATATCGAAATTATGAATTAATGAATATTCATTAAAATTGTTGCTAAATAGCCGTATAAAATAAAATATAGGTTATCCATAGTATCATTGATCAACAAGGTATATTACTTGGCGATTATATCCAAGTCACAAACCCCATGCCCACAGTTTGCTAAAATAGCCTATGTACAAAAAAAAAAATCACAAAATCGAATATCTGCTTTGAAGAAAAAGACATTTATAACTTATAACTTGCGAGCAAAATCGTTCAGTACAGAGGAAACTTTATTTTTGTGGAAACTGTTTTTTTTTTGTTGACACATTTTTTTTTGTTGAAACACTTTTTTTTCTGCAAAATTTTTTTTGCTTTAACTCAACCGACAGTTGTCTTAAGTTAGAAGCTATATTGATAAAATCGTTTGCGAAGATAGAGGACCACACTAATGAAACAGATTTTCACTGACAAAAAACTAACTGAACGTTCTAAAAATGTCGAAATGGGGTTAAACAGATTTTTCCGAACCCTTGTTGGGTACTCTTTGGAACAACTTGGTAAACCTATGCTAAAACATGTATTAAAGCCTCTACTTCTAGTTCATAAAATACTACCATACACTAAAAGAAGAAAGTCCGTAAAAAATTTAGTTAAAACCAAATTTTTTGCTGATTTCAGCAGGTTAATTTGCTATTCTCCATTTACAAAAACTTAGCTCAAATATAACTAAAATTCTGTATATTTAACGGTTTTATTTTTGCTGTTCCTATATTACCAATATATAGCAAAAATAATCTGCTAATTTAGAAGTTTTTTTCTGCAGCATCTTTTTAACTAATTTTTAGTAACTTTTTCTGCTATTTTTACAGATTTATTTCTATAAAAAACGTTTAGCCCCTCCCCCCCCCCCTTGAGCGAATCCTGGATCCGCGCATGAACCAGAGCTAAAAAATCTAAGCAGTTTCCAAAAGAAAAACATTTCCTCAGATTCCTAATTTCTGTTTTATCGTAAATAAATCTGATTCGATATTGAATCAGGCGTGTGTCCAACAAACAATAAGAGAACTAATATTTGAAAATGTTATTGTTTGAAAAAATCGGGGATTCTGGAACTGTTTTGTATGAAAAAAATTTAAGTTGGAATATAATATATATGTACTGTTAAAATTTATTGAATTTTCATTTGAAATACATATATCTCTATATATAAAAGAATAACGTGACTGACTGGCCCAAACCACTGAAGCTAGGAAGTTGAAATTTGGTATGTAGGTTATTCCTCCGGCGTAGACGTCCGCTACGACGGGATTTTTTGAAATTCCTACCGGAACGGGCAAAAAGGGGAAAAGTCTCCCCCTTGGCGGCCTGCCAAAATCCCTTTGGCTAGAAACCTGAAATTTAAAACATGTGTTCCTTGGAGTATGGGCTAACTTATCTGGAAAGTATTTTTCAGAATTTTGGACAAGGACGTTGTAAAAATGCGGGTTTAAAAGGGGAAAACAGCCCCCCTTGACGGCCAACCCAAACCGCTGGAGGTAGGAAGTTGAAATTTGGTATAAAGGTTCCTCCACTATCGTAGACATCCACCAAGACGGGATTTTTGGAAATTTTTACAGGGAGGGGCAAAAAGGGGAAAAAGTCTCCCCCTTGACGGCCTGCTCAAACCGCTGGAGCTATGAAGTTGAAATTTGGTATGTAGGTTCCTCGACCGGTGTAGACGTCCGCTGAGACGGCATTTTTGGAAATTCTTATCGGGAGGGGCAAAAATGGGACAAAAAAATACCTTTTTCCAAAAAAGTACCTTATTCCAAAAAAAGTACCTTTTTCCAAAAAAGTACCTTTTTCCAAAAAAGTACCTTTTTACAGAAAAGTACCTTTTTACAGAAAAGTACCTTTTTCCAAAAAAGTAATTTTTTCAAAAAAAGTACCTTTTTCCAAAAAAGTAATTTTTTCAAAAAAAGTACCGTTTTCTCAAAAAGTAGCGTTTTCCAAAAAATGTATCCTTTGCAAAAAAAGTACCTTTATCCAAAAAATACCTTTTACAAAAAAAGTACCTTCTTCCAATAAAGTACTTTGTAAAAACAAAGTATCTTTTTGCAAAAATTTTCGCTTTTACCAAAAAGTACCGTTTAAAAAAATACCATTTAAAAAATATAATTTCACAAAAAGTACTTTTTTTCCTCCCCCCACGGATATATCCACTTAAACAAATTGGTATAAAGGTTCCTCCACTGTCGTAGACATCGACTAAGTTTGGTTTTTGGAAATCCCTACAGGATATTCGAAAAGGGGTATGTTTCTCCCTTGACGGCCTGCCCAAACTGCTGAAACTATGTAGCTGAAATTCGGCATGTGAGTCCCTCCTTCTGTTTTTTATTTTGGAACAGGAACATAGTAAAAATGGGAAAAATGTCCCCAATAACGGCCTGCTCAAACCGCTGAGGCAATGAAGTTGAAATTTGGTATGAATGTTCCTCATCCATCGTAGACAGCCGCGAAGATTGAATTTTTGTAAATTAATAAAGGGAGGGGCAAAAAGAAGAAAAGCCTCCCCTTGGTGGCCTGTAAAAACCCCTTCGGCTAGAAACCTGAAATTTAAAATGTGGGTCCCTGGAGTATGGGCTAACTTATTAGAAAGATACTTTTTTGAATTTTGGACAAGGTCGTTATAAAATGGGGGCTCAAAAAGGTACGACCTGTCCAAATGCTGGAACTAGGAAGCTGAAATTCGGTACTTAAGTTCCTCTTCCAGCCTAATTCCAACCGGGAGGGACAAAAAAAGAAAAATTGCTGGAACTAGGGAGCTTAAATTCGGTATTTGGGTGCCTTCTCCAATGTAGACGTCCACTAAGACGGAATTTTAGGAAATTCCTACCGGGAGGAGTAAACACGGAATAATTCTCCCCCTTGATAGCCTAACCGAACCCTTCGGCTACGAACCTGTAATCTATAATATATTTTCCACTAAAATTAAGAAACTAAATAGGAAACGAGTGGAATTAAAACACTACACAAGTGGAACGCAAGGGATATAAACGTTGAACGAGTGGAATTTAAATTATAGACAATGGAAATGGATTGGAAGAGGCAACGAAATGGAAAGAACTATAGAACGAAATGGAATGAGGAGCGAGATGGCATAGAATGGGGAATGAGTGGAATTGAAACACTGCAGTTAAAAGAGGAATGGAACGGAGCAAGTGCAAAGAAATGGAATGGAAAGAGAGGTGACTAATAACAATAAAAATTGTTAAACAAAATGGAATAGAATGGAGAATGAGTGAATTTGAAACATTAGATAACTGGGGGAAATGGAATGGAATTTGAATGACTCAAACTGCCGGAGTTTGGTACTTGAAATTTCGCATGCGATTGAGGCAAGATTACATATATTTGGGATTTTTACTGAGAGGAACAAAAAGGGGTGAAGTACCCCTTTTAATTACCTGTTCAAACACTATCCACGGAATATGAAACTTATGTAGTATTGAAACATACTCTCCAAAAAGTTAAACAAATTTTCTAAAAGGAAAAAAACCTTAGAAAAAGAATGCCACTTATATATTCTGATATTTAAACTGCAGGTAACGAAGCACCGGTGGAAGAAACCGACGCAGTAAATTTTCCAACTCAATTTGTGAATTTACTTGAATTGCCAGGTCTACCTTTACATAAACTGGAATTAAAAAAAATTTCAATGCACGCTAACAACGTAGATACGTAGCTTTGTCTGCTATCTTTATATTATAAATTGCTTGCCAACCCTGCTTTACGTTATTTATTTTCATTCAAAACACAAATGAATAAAACTACTTACGGGTCCATCTACCTAAGTTCGCACTTTACCAAATTATCTTGACATACGCACGTATATTGCAATTTGTAATGGATTCATTACTAACAATCCACTTTCATGAGAAAAAGTGATCAAATATTTATTTATTTTAAACCCATTGTTGTGTCAGAATTATTTATTTGTGGTGGCTTGGTGAAGGCTTTTATTATAAAAACTGTACTTTAAATAAAAAATACGAATTTAAAAAAATTGTGGGTGGCGCAGCCCCCCACCCAACCACGAATACGACCTATCTAATTGTCTGTATCAAGCCGATGGCTTGAACAACAGACAATTAGTTGGTACATGCTTACGTGTTGGTATACTAAATGATTTATTTATATAAAAATGTAGAGGCAAAAAGTAGTCTATGTACTTATACATTACAATAAATTTACCTTAACAATTATTTTACCTTAACAACAAACATTGTGTTTTATTTCATCTAAAAGAAATTTAATTCTAAACTTTAGGCACGCTAACAACGTAGCGGGCTTCTCCCGTTGGTATATAAATAAAACAGAATAAAACAATAAAGTTTTTGTATGGAAATGGTGTAGAATATTTTAAAATTCGATTGTACCTACCGAATTAATTTTGCAAAATATTGGTATTCACAACTGAAAATTTAAATTTTTTTTACCGAATTTTTAAATCTCGCCAATCGATAAAGTATTAAATATAAGGATAGTTTTCATAACCACCACAATTCGATTGACAACAAATTCGATGACCACAACTGAGATCGTTCTCTGGGTGGTGCTTTACAAGTTGCTTAGAAAAAGTTATCTAAAGGCTTAAGGATCCTTTTATTCGATTTAAAAATAATTTGATAGTATTCTAGTTAGTTTTTGTTTTAACCCAGCAATAAAAGTCATTAAAAAAAGTTTTTTTTAAAAGCACTCCGAATAGCATCAACTGATTGTGAAGTAGTTAGAATTTAGCTCTAACACTGGTTTATTTTACACGTGAGTCCCATTTTGTCAGAAGTTCAATTTAAGCATTTTGTTAGTAATTCAAAAGTGATTACATGATGTTAATAAAGTATGGTTTTTAGGTATACATTTTCATCACATCAATACGAGTACATTTTGTTTGCATTTTCAGAGTGACATTTTCCCCCACTAAGAACGACAGTTCTTAAACCAGCTTCTCTTCATAAGATTTAGAAGGCACTTCTTCGCCTGGCTCATCAAATCGATCAGTTACTGGTAAAAAGGCAATTTTGGATATTGGCCGTTTAAAAATTTTGCCGTTTGAAAATAGTGTTACCACCCTCACACAACCATCTTTGCCTGGATGAATGTCTTGAACTCGTGCAAGAGGCCATTCTCCGGGAGCACATCGTTCATCAAATACAATCACTAAATCTCCTTTTTCAGCATTTTTTGTAATTTTGAGCCACTTGGGTCTGGATTGTAAGCGGCACAGCCATTCATCGGCCCACCGACGCCAGAAATGTTGTTTAAGCTTCTCCACCACTTTCCATCTACTCAGGCGATCTATATTGGTATCAAGTAAATCCTCTTCTGGCACACACAAAGTTGGTTCACCAATCAAAAAATGTGCTGGAGTGAGAGCATTGCAGTCTGACGGATCTGAACTTAGCGGGCAATGCGGCCTAGAATTTAAGCAGCACTCTATTTGAGCTAATAAAGTAATGAGCTCCTCAAATGTCAATATACGATTCTGCATGACCCTTCTAAGATGATGTTTTGTAGATTTGACTCCAGCCTCCCAGAGACCACCAAAGTTTGGAGAGGCAGGCGGTATAAAGTGCCACTGTGTATTATTTGATGCTAGTTGATCAAGGACATCATTTGGAATTGAGGATTTGCTTCGGTTATAAAGAATTTGCAACTCTTTATTTGCTCCTACGAAATTTGTCCCACAGTCTGAATATAAGTCAGTACAAGGACCACGACGGGACACGAATCGTCTGAATGCGGCTAAAAAGGCCTCAGTAGATAAATTTGTTACTGCTTCCAAATGTACTGCCTTTGTAACCATACATATAAACAAACAAATATAACCTTTTGTTGTCACTGAATTTCTAGCCGTTGATTGTTTGATGGTAATTGGACCTGCATAGTCAACTCCACTATGCTTAAAAGGACGTGCTGGCTTTAGGCGAACACTCGGGAGGTTTCCCATTATTTGCTGAGCTGCCCTCGCATTATATTTGAAGCAATTAGTGCATTTCCGCAAAACCCGTTTAGCAATGTTTCTACCAGACAAAATCCAGTATTGCCGTGCAACATAAGCTTGCATTTGAATTAAACCACCATGTAAAGTTTTGATGTGAGCATCTAGAAATAATAGATTAGACAATGGATTTTGTTTTTTAAGTAAAATTGGGTGTTTTGAACAATAGTTGAGGTCTGAGTGTTGTATTCTACAACCAACTCCAAGGATTTGTGACTCATCAAGGAACGGACACAACTGCGCTAGTGCGTTGTTAGTTAAAACTTGACCCTTTTCCTTCAGTTCAAAAAGTTCTTTGGAAAAATCTACTTCTTGAGAAAGTTTAATGAGCTTTAACAGAGCAAATTTGAGTTCATCTGTGGAAAGAAAACCTGTCATCTTTGTTACCAATAGTTTGTGAATGTTTGTTGTAGTGAGTGTTGTTTTTAAAGCGAATTATGTATGCAGTTACGCGTAAAAGTTTGCTCAAAGTTGAAAATCGTGTGAGAAAATCAGGATAAACTTTCGCATCTACGAAAGTAGAGTGTATATTTAAACATAGTTCAGTTGAACCTTCATCAACATCAATAAGATTTAGTTTTGGTTGTCTAGGCCATTTTTCCTGAGATTCCGTTAGCCATTTGGGACCGCTCCACCATAATTCATGTTGCATCAATTCTTCTGACGAAATACCACGTGAAGCACAGTCTGCCGGGTTGTCATGAGTAGAAATATATCGCCACTGAGCGGTATGAGATCTGCGTTGAATTTCTGCAACTCTATTACCAACATAAACCGGCCACCTAGATGATTGACCACGTATCCACGACAGTACCGTTGTACTATCAGTCCAATAAAAAACATTTGAAACTTTCTGATCAAGTGAAGATGTTATTTTATCCACCAGCTTAACTAATAAAGTAGCTCCACATAATTCCATTCGAGGTATAGGTAACCGTTTTATTGGACCAACTTTAGTTTTCGATTGAATTAAATAAACTTTTGTACCGGAATCAAAGGAGGTTGTTTTTGCATAGACCACTGCTGCATAAGCCAACTTTGACGAGTCTGAGAACCCATGTATTTCAATACTAACGTCCTTAGTTACCGCAATCCAGCGAGGAATTTTGATATTTTCCAGGGCTTTTAGATCATCGCGGTAGTTTAACCACTTTTTTTGAAGATTTTCAGGGAGACTGTCGTTCCAGTCAATACCAAGTAACCACAAGTTTTGAAATTCGATTTTAGCAAGTATTGTAGTGGGGGCTAACTAGCCTAGAGGATCGTAAAGCTTGGCAGCATCGGAAAGCAAACTCCTCTTTGTAACCACTACCCTAGTATTATCGAAACGTATTTTAAATGAAAAACAATCGTCAATAGTGTTCCACTCAAGACCAAGAGCTTTCGCTGTATTGCGTTGATCAAGTTTAAATATATTTTAATTTTCCCTGAATTCTACAGGAATCCGCTCCAGCAATTCCTTGGAATTAGTTGTCCACTTTCGTAGATTAAACTTTCCTTCGCTAAGCAGCTTACATAACTGAGAGTGTAATTCATAGGCTTCTGAAATACTATCAGCACCAGAAATTACGTCGTCGACGTAGGTATCAGAATTAAGCACGCTACAGGCCAACGGATAGTTTTCCTTTTCGTCCAGAGCCAACTGTTGCAAAACTCTTATTGAAAGAAAGGGGGCTGGCGTTGTACCATAAGTAACTGTAGAAAGGTTATAAATTGAAATATCCTTCGATTCCGAACCTCTCCACAAAATTTGTTGAAACTTTTGATGTTCTTGTTTCACTAGTATTTGACGAAACATTTTTTCCAAATCTGCCCGAAAACCAATTCTAAAACGTCTCCAGCGCGTAATAATTGTCGGAAGATCGTTTTGTAACGCAGGTCCAGCTGCCAGTTCTTCATTTAATGACGGTTGAGGGGGCCGTTTGCAACTACCATCAAAAACAACCCTTAACTTGGTAGTAGAACTACTTTCCCTTAGAACTCCATGGCGAGGTAAAAAAAAAAAAAACCATTTCTACTCAAATCCTGAGGATAAGTACCAACCCTTCTCATATGACCAAGATGCTCATACTCTTCCATGAACTCCGTATACAGTTTACCAAACGATGCATTCAATTTACATTTTGATTCGACATTTTTTAAACGGGAAAGTGCACTGTAATCGGTGTGGCTAAATACCGGGAGTGGCTGACCTTTAAGAAGGGATTTAAATGGCAAAGAGACGGTATAACGACCAGTTAAATCACGAGACGTAGTATTTTTAAAATGTTGCTCACACAGCTCTTCTTCTTCCGTTAGAACCCTCTTCTCCAGAAGTTCTTCTTGCTCCCAAAAAGATTGCAATTGCTGATCTAAAGAACAAACATTAACGTTGATAATGTGCTGGTTTGAAACAGTAGATATCGGGCCTGAAACTGCCCATCCAAAATGAGTGTTTTTCAAGAATAAACCATCGCTAAGCTTTTTCTCCTGAGGTAACACTATTTTACCATAAATATCTCCTCCTAATAACAGTTCGATTTTACCAGGTCTTGAAAAGTAAGTGTCCGCCAAAGAAAATGGTTCTAGATTGTGTAATGTGGTAGTGTCAATATCCAGAGGTTGGTATGAGGTTATTTTTGGTAGAACAAATGCCTGACAATCCATCCTAAAATCGGATTCAGTTTTAGAAAAAAGAGTAAATCGAACATATTTCTTCGAGATAGATGGCTGATCACCGGCTCCACTTACTTGAAGGTAAGGTTTTTTGAAAGAGAGTTTTAAAGCATCTGCAGCATCCTGAGTGATAAACGTTGCTTGTGAACATTGATCGAGAAGAGCTCGTAGAACAAAATCACCCCGAGGGGTTTTAAGAACTACTCGCATAGTGGCAAGGAGAACCTGCTGCCTATTTTTACCATGCATAGAATTACCAATTACATGAGCAGCGA
Organism: Leucophora obtusa; assembly: GCA_949987735.1. Taxonomy (NCBI): domain Eukaryota; kingdom Metazoa; phylum Arthropoda; class Insecta; order Diptera; family Anthomyiidae; genus Leucophora; species Leucophora obtusa. Next base: position 112,924,671 of record OX465299.1, read on the forward strand.
CGTTTTCACTTTCCTGGGAGGTTAAAGTTGCGTTACGACTCACTACAGGTTGAGGGGCCGAATTTGTAGTAGCATTATTCGTACAATATTCATTATGAACAATAGTATGGTGATTTTGTTGACAAATTTGACATCTGGATGATACACGACAATTGTTACTAAAGTGGCCTATGGTTAAACAATTCCGACAAACTCGTTTTGAATTTAGAAAATCTCGTTTTTCTGTAGAAGGTAAGGCAGCAAACTTGAAACATTTGAAAAGAAGGTGTCGCTTGTTGCAACAAGGGCAATTTGTATCGGTATTAGTTGAAGTAGCATTTACGTAACGTCGAAAATTGTTTCTTGATCTATTATGTTGTTGCTGGGATCTGGGACTTCTAACCGAAGTGAAACTTGATTCAGGATGATCAGAAATAGTTTCCAAGGTTCGAAATGTTGTTTCTAAAAAGTTAAATAAATCTTCAATTGGGAGGATTTCGGTAGAAGCTCTTAGCGACTGCTCCCATTCCTTACGCGTTTGAGTATCTAATTTGTTCACTGTCATGTAAATAAGCATAGCATGTTCACCCGAGGTATTAATTCCCAAAGTACGCAAGAGAGCAATACTAGTACGTGTAGTGTCCAAAATACTTTGAATGCTCTTCGCAGAGCCATCAGACAATGGAATTGAAAATAATTTCTTAAAAATTTCTTCAACTATCTTCCTCTTATTATGGTACCTATTGTGAAGGGCAGTCCATGCTAATGCATAGCTCGAATGCGTTGCAGGATATTCATTTACAATATCCCATGGCGTTCCCTTACAAGATCCCTTCAAAAAGTAATATTTTTGAACATCACTTAGGCCTAGATTATTATGTACCAACGACACAAACATATCCTGATAAGACATCCATAAAAGATAATTGCCAGAGAACACAGGTAAATCTATTTTTGGCAAACGAGCTTGGGTAGAAAAGGTTTCGTTTCTAGTATGAGAGGGGCCAGCAAATGTACTGGATTGAATTCCAGGGGAGTGTGCACTCGAAGCTTCCATAAGATCAAGCAATTGTCCTTTAAGCGAAAAAAAATCATCTTGAAATTTATAATAGATATCCTCTTCAAAATAAGGAATGTTTTCAGTGCTGATAGTATTTTCACGTACTATAGCACACAATTGGCTATTCCCGTTTTTAAATTGCACAAAAGTAGCTTCTATTTCCTCTAAAATAGACTGAGCAAACCCATGCGTTTTCATTGGCCTAGAATTATAAGAACTTGCAGTCCTTTTCAAATGAGCATATAATTCCTTTTGTTCCTCAATAAAATTGTGAATGTCAGCCATTTTCCTTAACCCACTTTTAATTTTTACCAAAAAAAATATAAAATTTCATGCATACATACAGTTTATTTTGTTCTTCAGCAAACCACAAATTTTGGTAACAGCAAAGCAGAATTTCAAACTTTAAATCCACACAAATTTTATTTATCAATACAAAACCCACAGAAATATCCTCAAATCCAATAACTCAAGGGAGAAGTCTAGTAATATCAAGGCAAACAGTTCAAAAAGGTTCCAGATTCTTTCATTAAAGTTTCAACCGTTCTCCTTATTCCAAGGTTCCCGGGTTTCGGCACCAAATTATGTACGAGAACTTCTTAATCACGCTTTTTTTGACTCGGATGGAAACTCCTTTTTTTTATCGATTTTTTGTTTTTAATTTATTTAATTTTCTTTTGTAATTTTAATATTTGCAGCACGGCAGTATTGTAATAAGGTTACAATTCTTGTTGAGTAATAAAAGACAATAAAGAAAAATAATTAACAGTAACCAAAAAATATATTTGCTGGCCTATGCAATTTTATATGATAGACAAAAAATGTTTCACAAAAAACCAGTTTTTATCTTCCCATTTCTCTCATTTAAATGAATTCTGTTTTTTAATGCATTTAAATGTTTAACATACCTTCCTAACGAGCACTATATACAAGTATATAATTACATAGGCAAACAAAATACAGTGGTTACTTAAACCAAGAATGCAGTACTAAAATATATGCTAATTATTCAAAATTTTATATGAATCTGCGGTTCTCCAACAACTAACAATCCACTTTCATGAGAAAAAGTGATCAAATATTTATTTATTTTAAACCCATTGTTGTGTCAGAATTATTTATTTGTGGTGGCTTGGTGAAGGCTTTTATTATAAAAACTGTACTTTAAATAAAAAATACGAATTTAAAAAAATTGTGGGTGGCGCAGCCCCCCACCCAACCACGAATACGACCTATCTAATTGTCTGTATCAAGCCGATGGCTTGAACAACAGACAATTAGTTGGTACATGCTTACGTGTTGGTATACTAAATGATTTATTTATATAAAAATGTAGAGGCAAAAAGTAGTCTATGTACTTATACATTACAATAAATTTACCTTAACAATTATTTTACCTTAACAACAAACATTGTGTTTTATTTCATCTAAAAGAAATTTAATTCTAAACTTTAGGCACGCTAACAACGTAGCGGGCTTCTCCCGCTAGTACATAAATAAAACAGAATAAAACAATAAAGTTTTTGTATGGAAATGGTGTAGAATATTTTAAAATTCGATTGTACCTACCGAATTAATTTTGCAAAATATTGGTATTCACAACTGAAAATTTAAATTTTTTTTACCGAATTTTTAAATCTCGCCAATCAATAAAGTATTAAATATAAGGATAGTTTTCATAACCACCACAATTCGATTGACAACAAATTCGATGACCACAACTGAGATCGTTCTCTGGGTGGTTGCTTAGAAAAAGTTATCTAAAGGCTTTTTACTCGATTTAAAAATAATTTGATAGTATTCTAGTTAGTTTTTGTTTTAACCCAGCAAAAAAAGTCATTAAAAAAAGTTTTTTTTTAAAGCACTCCGAATAGCATCAACTGATTGTGAAGTAGTTAGAATTTAGCTCTAACACTGGTTTATTTTACACGTGAGTCCCATTTTGTCAGAAGTTCAATTTAAGCATTTTGTTAGTAATTTAAAAGTGATTACATGATGTTAATAAAGTATGGTTTTTAGGTATACATTTTCATCACATCAATACGAGTACATTTTGTTTGCATTTTCAGAGTGATTTAGAAGTACTCTTTCTGATATATAATATAATACATTTTTAAAAGTGATTTAAATGTGCTTTTTATGTCTGAAATAGCATATTTTAGAGGCAATTTTAATATTTAGCCTTTACAGAGCCCATTTCTGAACCTATTGTGTAACAAAATCTTCAATTTATTATTATTTGTACGGCAATATTAAGGAAACACTTCTTTTGCATCTGAATCAATCAAAATCAAAATCAGACAAAACCAATTTTTTTTTTAATTTTTGTTCAACAGTTTTTTTTTTAATAAGTTTGTAACATGTTTACTTCAGTCTTTAAATTCAAAAAAGATACGATATTGAATTAAATAAGATTAATTAAATGCAGTGGATATCCAGCTGTCATAAAATATTTAACAAAAGAATCTAGCGATGATTTGGTTATAAGTGACATGTTTGCCGACTTCTTTGCAACTACGTACTCTGATGCTCTCTATGATGATTCTGATAATTATCCAATTCCTCTGACTGAACAACAATCTATATCTTTTTCACTTCTTACTACATCAGATATTAAAAAATGTCTTAAAAGCCTCAAATCTTCATTTTATCATGGACCTGATGGCGTACCCAGCTGCATACTAACTAATTGTAATAATGCCTTGGCTACTCCTTTATGTATCATGTTTAATGTATCTATCAAATATGGGTACTTTCCTAAACATTGGAAGGATTCCTATATTATACCTTTATTTAAATCTGGTAATAAGTCAGTTGTGACAAATTACAGAGGAATTGCTAAACTGAGTACAATACCTAAACTGTTTGAGAAATGCTTAACAGAACAACTATGTCATAAAATCTCTTCTATACTGTCACCGTTTCAACATGGTTTCCGCAAAGGTTGCTCTACCACTACAAACCTGTTACACCTTACCACTGTAGTTAACCGGGGTGTTGTTTCTTCGTTTATTATTTTCAAAAGAATAATTTTACAAAACAATTAAATAGTTGACAAATTAAATTTAAGTCTAGGAATACTGTGTTTCAATTTTGTTTAAATCTACAGTTGTTTAAGTTAAAGTTACAAACAGTAGAACTCACAACATTCTCCCCCCTGTGAATCATCCTGATTCACAATTATTAGTTTCAAAAACTGCTAGCTTTAAAACAGGGCGGCGAGTTATACCATTGACAGTTTTGATTTCAACAAAACGAATTTGTCCATCTTTGGCAGCAAATACTTTTACCACACGACCTTTTAACCATTGACTTCTTGGGAGGGTTGAATCAAGTATAACAACAATATCATCTACTTTTATTGGATTGGATTTATCTTTCCATTTTGTCATCTGAAGAAGCTGGGGAAGGTATTCTCTCACCCATCTTTTCCAAAGCCGATCTTTTAAATTTTGTGCTATTTTCCACTGTTTACGAAGGCACAAATGTTCATCACCATCACTTGGAGTTTGTGTTGAGTTTAGACAACCTAGAAGAAAGTGATTAGGGGTAAGTGGTTCATCCTCGTTTGAGTTCAATGGAATTTCCGTAAGAGGTCTTGAGTTTATTATATTCTCAGCCTCAATCAGTAAACTTCTGAGAGTTTCCACCTTCGGCGACGAGTCTTTTAAAGTTTTATTCAGGAGTCGTTTGATTACTTGAATCAATCGTTCCCAGACTCCACCAGAGCTGGGATTGGCTGGACAGTTGAACAACCATTCAATATTTCGGTTTGAAGCTTCTTGTTGAAGTTTAGATACGTCAATTAGTCGATCTTCTTTCTTTAGGAGTTTTTGGGCTCCAATAAAGTTCGTACCATTGTCACTTCTAATTCTTATTGGAGTACCACGACGATTTACAAAATTTCTAAAGCAAAGGAGGAAGGCGTCAGTTGACAAATTCTCGGCAAGTTCTAGATGTGCTGCTCGTATGGTGAGACAAGTAAAAATTACTCCCCATCTCTTTTCTCTTCTACGGCCAATTGTAACATTGAAAGGCCCAAAAATATCTACCCCAGTATAAGTAAATGGTCGAACAAATGGGGTGACGCGATCAGGTGGCAATTGTCCCATCAAAGGTGTTTTTGGTTGTATAGAATCATGCTTACATATAAAACACTTACGTTTAACTTGTTTGAATAAAGACTTAGCATGTGGAATCCAATATCTTTGTCGTAATTCATTGATTGTAAGGCTCATATTTTGATGATGATTTTTGATATGGTAATGGGTCATGATTAATTCAGATACCCAATGATTTTGAGGCAATATAAGTGGTCTCCGAGCCTCAAATGGCAAATAATGAGCTTCATCTAAACGTCCTTGAATACGAAGTAAGCCTTCGTCATCCAAGTAGGGAACGAGTGGGTACAACGGACTTCTTTTGGAAACAGGTATTTGATTGTTTAAGTTATTTATCTCGTCGAAATAACATTCAGATTGTACCATTTTACAAATCAGTTTATCGGCAATATCAATATCTTTGGCGGGCAAATGTTCAGAAGAATTTGGCATAAGTTTTGCAAAGCGTAGTACCCATACAACCGTTCTTTTAAGTTTTACATAAGAGGAAAATCGGGAATAATCAATCAAAATGGTTGCTTTTGTAGTTATAAGTAATCTTGGCTTTATCTCTTCTTGTAATGTGGTTTTGGATAAACTAATTCCACTATTTGGCCAAGAGCTTTCATCCTTTTGAAGGAAGTCAGGACCAGTTATCCAAACACTTTTATTGTTGAACTTTGGTGGGTATAAAACTCTAGTGCCAGCAACCGCGGGATTCTGAAGCGTTGGAATAAACCTCCATTGCCGTGGATTAGAGATGTTCAAAATTTCGGCAATACGATGACTTACAAATGCTTTAAAGCGCCTTTCCGTTGAGTAAATCCATTGTAGAACAGTTTGAGAGTCTGACCAGAAATGTACAGATGAAATATTTAACTCATGATTTTGCTGAATCGTTTTACTTAATCTTGAACCCAATACTGCAGCTTGAAGTTCCAAACGTGGGATACTCATCAATTTTAGGGGTGCACATCTTATCTTTCCCATCACAAAGGAAACTTCGATACCATTTTCATGTTGAATTCGAAAATAGCAAACAGCAGCAAACGCATCTTGGCTGGCATCTACAAAAACATGCAATTGGATATTGGAACCAAACAGATTAGGGGATAAACAGCGAGGTACTTTAAACTCCTTAACATTCTTAAATTCGTTCCACCACAATATCCATTTTCTGTGTAGTTCAATTGGTATTTCATCATCCCAGGCAATCTGATGCTTCCAAGTGTTTTGGACCAAAATTTTAGAAAACAAGAGAAAATCTGCTATCATTCCATAGGGATCAAATACAGCCATAGCAATCTTCAAGAGATCACGTTTTGTAGGAGCACGGACACCATCAAGTACATCTTGCGAAAGGCAGTAGATCTTAGTTTGGAACTCCAACATATCTTCACTTTTATTCCAATACATCCCCAAAATTTTATCGGTTGATGACTGCTTTTCCATATTTACTTTATCAGAACTTGTAGTTGTGGTATAATTCAAAACATCTTCTAACATTTTGCAATTAGAAACAAATCCTCTTAATTCGAAACCACATTCCAAATGAATTTCTACGATTTGTTTACAAATCAAAATGGCTTCTTCTTTACTTTTGAAGCTGGAAACAAAGTCATCCACATAATGGTTTTCAATGATGGCTTTGGCGGCTTCGGGATATTTTAGGGAAAATTCGCTGGCATTATGATTTTTTATATATTCTGCACAACATGGGGAACAAATGGCACCAAAAGTCATAGAGACCATTACATAATGTTGTAGTGGCTCATTAGTTTTGCCATTTCTCCATAAAAATCTCTGTGCATGTTGATCTTCTTCACGAATTCTAACCTGCGAAAACATTTCTCGAATGTCAGCCGCAACGCCTATAGTACCTTGTCGAAATTTTAACAGTATGCTCAATAATGGTTTAGCTTGCTCTGGACCTTTAACTAGCAGGGAATTTAAGGAAGTGCCGGAAGCCTTTGCAGAGGCATCGAAAAATACTCTGAGTTTTCCTGGCTTATGAGGCGAAACTACGCCAAAGTGCGGTAAATACCATATAGGATAACGAGTTTGTTTAATTTCTTCATCGGTTAGTTTTCGAGCATAACCTTTTTGGATATATTTTTCGACTTCCGTATTGTATTTTTCTGCATATTGGGCATCTCTTACCATTCTTCTTTCAATTATCATCAGACGTTTTTTAGCCATTTCCAAGCTAGCTGGCATTTCAGGTGGGTATTTCTTCCATAATAAACCAATTTCAAAGCGCTTTCCTATGCGTTTGGTAGTTTCCTCCATAATATCTTTGGCAACTTGATCATCATCTGATAAAAGAGGTGTGATATGGGGATTAACACCAAAATTCTCCGTAGCTAGGAAGCCTTGCACAATACTATTTAACTGATCATCTTTGATATGTAAAACCGTGGGTTGAATAGAGGATGAAGAAGAACCGTATGCGAGCCATCCAAGTTTGCTCTGGATAGCAATAATCTCACTATCTCCAGCTTCTTTGACAGCGAAAGGTACACCAAGGAATGCGTTATCTAGACCCAAAAGTAATATAGGTGTCACATTCATATATTCTTCAATTGGCAATTGGGATAAGTGCGGATAGTCGGCTTTCGAAAATGATTGACAGGGTAACTTGAGTTTTTCTACAGTGTGTATATTCTTTAAGGCGATTTTTATTGTGGGTTGGCGTACTCCTTCAATCTCAAAATTAACGCGGAAAGACTTTTCTTTAACAGTTTTATATCCATACCACTGGAGACTCAGATCTGATGATTTACCCTTCAAACCCAAAAGTCTAGCAGTATTTTCTTCGATTAAGGAAATGGAGGATCCATCATCAAACAATGCGTAAGCCTTAAGAATACCAGAAGGGCCAGACAATTTTACAGGTAATATTTTAAAAAGTGTACTTGCCTGTATGTGTTGCTTCATACAATTCAGCAACTGGTTTGAGGAATTTAACTCCATAGCAGCTTTATCTTCATGAAGTGATTTATGGTGACTCTGCTTACAGTTATTAATACCGCATACCTTTTTGTAACGGCAGCCCATAGAACCGTGTCCTTTATGAAGACAGCAAAAACACAACTTCAGTTGCTTAGCTTTTTCCCACCGTGATGACAAGTTCATTTCTTCAGTAAAAGTTTTACATTTGGAGACATTATGTTCTCCATTACAAATATCGCACTTGGATTTCGGCTTCTTGTTATTTTCAACGACCATCATTTGCTTTACAGGATTGTTTTGTTGTGGCGATAACTGCGGCATTAAATTTATTACTTTTGCCAAATTTCCTAGCCATTTTGAAAATTCCAAAATAGTGGCATAAGGCTTTATACCACATGCTGTTTTGGCCCACTCGAACTGTTGATCGGTTGGAAGTTTCGATACCATTTCTTCCAGTAATGTTGTACTATTAAGATGATGACTGCATCCTGCTGATGTTAAAAATGCAACAACATTTCTAACTTTTGTTGAAAACACAATAATTTGATCCATCTTCTTATGACTAATTACTGGAAACTGTTGAACCTTTTGAATTTGGGATCGAACTAAAATGTCTGGGCGACCAAATCGGAATTCGAGTTCCTCAATGACCTTTGGAACGTCATTGGGAAAAATTAACATTGATGAAACTGCTTCTTTAGCGGGACCAGAAAGACATTTCTGAAGGCGCATAAGATTTTGCCGACAACTGTATCTAAAAGCATCAGTTGTATCCTTAAAATTGGCGATAAACAACGGCCATTCATCAGCATTACCGGAGAATGCTGGCAAGTCATACAACTTACATGGAGCATCACTTCGTTCAAAACTCTGATTTTCCAAACCCGATGGAGTATGATGGTTTACCCCAGGGACAAAATCAGCTGGCAGCTGATCTCTGGTAACATAAGAACCCATAGTATTAAGAGACGATACCGGTGGAGATTGATTACGAATAGGGAAATTGGATTCCATGTTATTAATACGAGTCACAACCGAAGGTTGAGCTTGATTATCACTAGGTAAATTCCTCTCAAAGGCTGTAGCTTGAGTTGTTTCACCATCCCGACCTCTATTCATATTTGTTACTGCAGAAACTTGAATTTGTTGCTTCAAAAAATCTATTTCAGTACGGCCTTCTGCAACAACTTGGGTTAAATTTTGCAAACTGGCGATAACATCTGCTAGTTGATCACGAATGGATGGTTGAGGCTCCATCATTGTGGTATTTAGTTCCTCAGCGTCATCAACCCGAATGGGAGAAATTGGCACAGATGGGCCAAAAGCGGAATTGCAATTAGGCATCGAATTAGCAGAACGCAAATTGTATCCACTAGTCATAGCGATAAAATAGCACTTAAGCAAAATCTGACAAAATTCAGATAAATTTATCCACAAATTAATTAAAAATCTGACAAAATTCAGAAAACAAAACCGTAGAGTTTAAAAATTGAAAACTGTTGTTTCTTCGTTTATTATTTTCAAAAGAATAATTTTACAAAACAATTAAATAGTTGACAAATTAAATTTAAGTCTAGGAATACTGTGTTTCAATTTTGTTTAAATCTACAGTTGTTTAAGTTAAAGTTACAAACAGTAGAACTCACAACACGGGGATTTAATAATGGTCAACATACTGATGCTATATACACAGACTTTAGCAAAGCCTTTGATAAAGTTAATCATAATCTCCTTATTAAAAAGTTTTATTTAATGGGATTTACCAAAAACTGTTTGAACTGGATTAAATCATATCTGAACAGCAGAAAACAACGTGTTTTATTCAACAATGCAGTATCTAAGAATATTATTGTTGGCTCCGGAGTACCCCAAGGTAGCCACCTTGGACCAATTTTGTTTTCTCTTTTCATTAATTACCTACCGTTAGCGATAAAATATTCCAATGTCTTAATGTATGCTGATGATGTGAAAATCTTTCATAGCTTCGATAATTCTTCTGATCACACATGTCTTCAACAGGATTTGGATAGCTTCTATGAATGGTGTTGTTTGAATTTAATGGAGTTAAACCTGAAAAAATGCAAACACATTCGATTTTCTAGAAAGTTTTGTGATCCTGATTACTACTCTTTGGGTTGCTACAAGTTGGAGTTAGTAGATACAATTCATGATCTTGGTGTTCTTTTGGATGCCAAATTTACTTTTATACAACATATTACTTTGACTGTAAATAAAGCTCGTGGCGTACTTTCTTTCATTAAACGGTGGGCCAAAGAATTCGTCGAACCGAATGTCACAAAGCAACTTTATACTGCCCTTGTGAGGCCAATTCTAGAATATGGTTCCATTATCTGGGATCCTCAACAAAATGTTCGTGTCCAATTGATTGAATCCATCCAAAAACAATTTCTGCTCTTCTGTTTGCGTAGTTTTTATTTGGGGCCTGTGGCCAAACTTCCATCCTATTCGACCAGACTGGCTCGCATCAAGTTACCTACCTTGGAAAGCCGAAGAAAAATGATGGATGTTACGTTTTTATTCAAGCTGATTAATGGTGATGTATGCTCTGAATTTCTTGTCAGTAACCTGGTGTTTAATGTCCCTCAACGTCCAACAAGATACTACAATCCGCTTTATATTCCCTTTTTCCGTCAAAACTATGCTGACGCGGATCCTATTATAAGAATGTGCAACGATTTTAATGAATTTTATAATTATATTGATTTTTCAAATAACGTTAATTGCATTAAACGTAGCATCATTTTAATTCTGAATACATAGTTCGCTTAAATTTTTTAAAAATTATGTAAATTTTTTAAAAATTATGTAAATTTTTTAAAAATTATGTAAATTTTAATATTATTGTCTGTAAGGATTAATTCCATAGACTAAAAAAATAAAATAAAATAAAAAAAAAAATACATTAAGACCGAGTTTTTGGGATATCAGTTAAACTTGGTTTAGTTAAACCGAAAACGAATTATATCAGCCATTTCAAGTTTATTAACAAAAATTTGCACGAACAGCTTTTTCTCGTTTAGAATTTATGTCTTCATTGAAAGAAAATAAAATAGATTTTAAAAGCAGTATTCCAGTTATAAACTGCGAAAGGTGGGTCTAAAAGTTTATGTAACCCTCTGATTAATTTTTTTAAAAACATTACTCAAGGAATTTTCAGAAAATTAAAGCGTCCTGAACATATTTTTTTTTTCATTTGAACAAATAAAGGAAAGAAAAGCATCGCCATTTTACAACTCTACAGTAATAAGGCCATCACTATAAATTTGCTGAAGCCGCAGATCTATGATTGAAATGTTAGCTTTAAATTCATTAAAGAATCCGAGAACCGTTGGAGGACAGTTTTTCCCCAGACATATTTTGAAGGCGAATACCATGTCGTCATTTAAATTTTGCAAGTCAACCATCGTTAGCTTAAAATCAACGTTTTCATTAAACGATGTATTAAGTTCCAATGCTATAATTTGCAATCGTGATTAGTTAAATTTTTATGTTGAAGAAGTTCATTTAGCAAAATTTTAACTTTAATTAAAATTTGGAACTTTAATGGACATTTTAAGGTTGACGGCAGTTATTTTTTTAAATCTATTTTTGAGTTGAAGAAATAATTAGGGTTTTCACAAGGGGTATGCTATCTGTTGTTTCGTTGTATCGTCCTAACAAAAAACAGAGTTGTTAAAATTTTTATTTGACTTTAACAACGTTTTTCTATTGGGTTTTCTATCTGTTAGCACACTCAAACATAGGACACTAAACATATGTAAAAATGTTGTATCGTGCTATTCTTAAATGTTGTATTTTTCCAATTTAAATTTTAACAACTCTGTTTCTTGTTAGGATGATACAACAAATAGCACACCCCTTGTGAACAACCTTAATATATTTTTTGTCACTATAGCATTATTTATTTAGTTTGATTTTACGACTTTTAAGCAGAGATCGAAAATAACTGTTATATTTATAAAAAAAGTCACAACCCAAATTTCTTTAATTATAATATTTCAATAATGCACTATATTTTATAAATCATATTGCATAAAGAAATCACAAAGTTTAGCAAACGTTTTAAATTTTTCAATTTTTATATTTTACTCTATAAATTTCTGTTGTTTTTTGATTTTTATTTTAAAACTTTTTATAAAAGTTACAAAATGATTTTTTTAAAAAAATTAAGCACTAACTTTTTTATTTGATAATAAAATAAAAATTAAAAATTGACCTAAATTCAATGCCGGAAGTTGATGGAATATACATATTTACTCACTTTAAATCACTATTCAATCTTTTATTAACACTAGTTGACATCATCAGGATATTATAATTGTTGAAGTCATTGGTTCTATGGCTATTGATTTATATTCTTAATTGTTAATTTTTGATAAAGAAAATAAATCACAAAATAACTTTTATTATTTTTGAAAAAATAAAAATCGTGTTTGGATTGTTTTTGTTTGAATTAAATATAAAAATCAAACAGAGCAAATAAACCGAAAATTAAAAATATTTGAACAAGAAATAATTGTAAAACAATCAGTTTATTGAATAAAAGTTATAACTGGTACGTCCCTGCTTTTAAGGTGTAAAATCATAAAAATAAAATCCCCACTTTTTTTTCAAAGCACTGTGATTTCTTAACCCCTAATTATTTTTCATTGCTTTAATTTTTATTATTTTTATTCTAATTATTTGCATATTTTCTATTACTTTTTTTATGATTTCCAAAGTAACCCAAATCGGCGTAACTGCCTCAAACCTGGGGGATATTCGCCAAAAGAGCTAGATAAAATTTCAACAAAAAAATATTGTTCATACGGCAAAGTCAATGTTTTAATGACTGAAATAAATAATTTAGAATAAGCTCTTTAAGGCATATGATTCTTTTTAATCAATAAATCTCCACACATTAAAGAAAAATAATTTAAAACTATAATATAATGAATCTTCAAAATTACAAAAAACTGAACAATTAATATAAATTTAAGAATGAACACGATTGTACTAATTTACTATTGAACATATTTTAAACATTTAGAAAAGTCTTATAGAGCATTTTAGGAAGGGAAGCACCAACTGTTCGTAGCTCCAGGGGCCATCTGGTGATTGTGCCCCAGAGGCAGGCACTAACATAAAATTAATATTTTTTGACACTTTTTAAGCATTTATTAAAATCAAATTATTATTTTCTGAAAGCTTAGGATCATAGGTCTAACATAATGAAAAATTATTTATTTTTTTATCAAACGATTTGAGGAAGTTATTGGAAAATGTAGTTGCTTTCAATTATATTTTTGGCACCCCAAAAAACACAAAAACACGTCTATCTGCGACCACATGTGATATAAATTCGTCAAAGTGGATGTCAAGGAAAGGCAATTGAAAAATACACAAAATATATTTTTTCCAATTTTTTATCTCCCTTAACATCGGAGAAAAATGGGATTAGTGTATGTGCCCCACTGGCGAAAGATCCCCCCTCTTCCCTAATAGCAATTAAAGCATATCGACATTTAAAGCAGGTGACATTTATAGATTGCTTACTTGATTCTTAAAAATAAGGAGTTACACAAATACTATTGGCTTAAAGAAATACATTCAGAAACATTTAAGTTTTTCTAGTGTGTAATTTTAGGACTCGTCATAAAAATTTAAATATAAAACATAGTTACATATAAAAATGTATAAAATTTAACTCTGTAAACAGTACTTATTTAAACTATTACGAGTAAGTTATTATTTTATATTTAAAAACAATTACTACAATAGGGCGTTATTAGGAAGTAATGATGTATCATTTTTGGTAATGCAGATAGTAATGAGGCGTCATTACCAATATTTTGTTGGGGTACGTTAGTAAAATTAACTATTTTGTTTTTTAGAGATAAAAAATGGAATCTCTAATAATAATTCGTAATTTACAAACAAATGCATTTACAAAGAAAAAAACAACATTATGTATACATTTTTGAAAGTTGTTTTAAAGCACATACATTCGAAACAGAAAAAGAGCACTTATCGCTCCATTGTAACCAATTTAAAAGTTGTTTGTTTTGAATGACTTACACATATTTTTGCTGGGAAACTTTTCTTTTATTTTTTTGCAAATCTAAGAAAATTAGGAAGTTTTGGGAAACTATAATGGAAAAATTCATAATAATAATTTAAACGGACCTATTTTAACTGATTATTCGGGTGGAATACTTGTTTAGGTTTTAAACTATTTGTTTCGATATTAACCGATATAGAGATGATTGATCGAGGAATTGGTTAATCGATTAACCGAATTGGGAAAACTTGCAAGGAAGAAAACTATATATTACACTATACAAAAGCCGAAAAAACCTCCTATTGTAATGCATATATTGCAATGAATTTTTGTATACTAAATCAAAATTTGGCGATAAAAGAATTTCAAATTGATAATTTTCCCGAAATCACGGTTTTTGTATTTTTGGTCGATATGTATTTTTTATAACTTTGTACTTAATTTTTTAGATATGTACTTAAGAATCATAAAATTTGATTATCTAATAGACACTTAAATCTACATAAACTAGATGCTACCGCACCCACAATCGAATTTGTTGCCAATCGAATGATTCAGTTCCATCAACTGAATTTTTCGGTTTTGAATACGGAATACTTCTTGAAAAAACTGAATTTATGGTGTCAGAATCAATTTGACTTTTTCTCCATTGGGTTGCATTTGTCAGAACCGAAAAATACGGCAACCACAACCGAACCCTTCGACTGGCAACAAATTCGGTTGTCAGCACGAATCTGTTTTCTCTATGCATTTTTTAGATTAATAGATATAAATTTCATATTTGCCAATCAAATTTGCCATTTTCTTCCCACACAAAATTTTGTTGATTAGTGTTATTTTATGTATAAAGGTGATATTTTTAAAGATGTAAATCTCTGAAATATGTAGTCTTTGTTGGATTGGGTGGAGGGGTTGGCATTTGCATGTTGTTATTTCAATTGTGTTGTTCGTGTTCTACTTTTTTACTTCCCGTCTTCCCATGTGAAGAATTACATTTTACTTTAAATTCATTTTAAATTTGGACTGTTTGTCACTTAATCAATCACAAATGTTAGTGATTGACAGGAATCCATTAAATACAGACAAACTATGGAAATCATAAGGAAATCATTAAAAATATATAAAATGAATATGATATTGAATATTCTAAACATGAATTTTCATATACACATTCATACATTTTTTATACAAGTTTAGATACAATTACAAATACATATATAAAAGCGTGTCCCATTCAGTTTAAAGAAATTTTACTCAAGCAGTCCATTGAACTAAAAATATGTACATAGAATGCGTAATTAGTAACACAGTAGTTCTTGTAAAACATCATAGATTTATGCAAGATTCAATAATATTTATGGTCATGTTGAAAAAGTTCATATATGAACTTTAAATGAAAAATGAACCACATCTCCATATATGGACAAATATGGTCATATAAGTTCATATATTATATGGTCATTTAGAAAATTTTTGAATTTCGTGACTTACATAATTACACTGAATTTTTGCTGATTATGGAGCTGATTATGGGAAAAATAAAAAAAATTCACATAGTTGATAAACTAAAATCTCGAATTTTCGATGTAAAATAGAGCTGGAAAATGTGCAAAAAGCATTTTCCAGTATTACAATATAATGTTCTGAAGAATTATGAATTATATAATAAGGAATATTTTTTCTGAAGTTTACTTTACTGAATTTCCCACAGTTTTGCAGCTATGACCGAAAATGGTGAAAAAAGATAGAAAAAAGAGGCACTAGATGCAGTTTTTTCCGATTAGTTTATTTTACACTTTTTTTTCAAGTCTATAGCTACATTTGTGCCGAAGACAGGAAAACAAATTTCCAATTGGTTGCCGAGATATAGCCGTGAGAAAAATTGCATGTTCTTTGAAAAAATTAAGTTTTAGGCAAAATATACATGAGGCCATAAAATCCGAACAGCAGCTTAGTTTTTTTAGAGAAATTCCACACGAGAAGGAGTTTGCACTCACACGAGAAGGAGTTTGCACTCGATGACTTCAAAAATGTTGCAATGTGTAATTATACTTGTAAGGACCCGATTAAAAAAACATTACATCTTGCATATGTAGTCATGTGTCATTTGATACAGATCGACATTTAATCTTATCCGGTGAACAAAAAATGGAGTTTTTATGAACATATATGGATTTTATATGAACATATATGGAAGTATATGTGATTCCATTTTTGGAAAAAGATTTCATATATAGACATATATGGAGGCATCTGCTATTTCATATATGGAAAAGGCACTCATATATGGATATATGTTATTCAATTTATGCAAAAATGACTTCTATATGAACATTAGAGATCTCGAAGCTTGTATGGAGGAAAATAATTTTTGAGGTTTTGACCGTGCTACCCCCTGGAAATATTTATTTGGGTGTAAAACTACGCCCCCCAAAAAATTAGGATAATCGGACATCGGGAAGACTTGCCGCATCGGCCCTGAAGCTTGGAACACGGATTACAAGGGGAAAATATGACTTTTTGTGCATTTCCTCGAAAACATTGATTTTTTAAAACTAATTGGAATTAAAAACACTAAAGAATCGTAATTTAGAGTGAATTCTCTTTGCAGTAAAGCAATAAAAACTTAAATCGGTTGAAAATCAGCCGAAATAATCTACTACAGAAACATTTTTTTATTCTATAAGTTCCACGAACTCAGATAAGAATTATTTTTTTCTATAGTGTTTTGCTAACTCATTTTAAATTAGTGCTAAAAACGTCGGAATTCTTAAACACTGTTTTCAAATCTACAATTTTGAATTCTTAAAATTTTTTTTTAAAGAAATTTTGAAAAATCAACGATTGGACTTTAACGTTTTATTAAGAACATATTAGAGATTAAAAACTACAAAAATTGTAGGATTTCGTTTTTTTAATTTGGCTGCGGCTAGGGTTGCCATTTCCATTTTAAGAAAAAGAGGACGTCAACCTTAAAAAAGTAGGACATTTGTCTTAAAAAAGAGGACATTTTTTTTAATAAATTAATTTTACAAAAATCAATAACGCGATAAAATATACAAATAAAAATTTATTTTATAAAACAAAAAATTAAAAAAAAATCATTCTGAACTTAAAATTATTGGCACATAAATGAACAAGCAAAAAACATAACGATTAACCAATTCATTGCATATATTTTCAGGAATGTACATTTCTATAATTTCTTGATACGAATTGTAAAGGGTTTCAGGAATGTTTTTCAACGCTTCCAATTTAAATCAATATATTACTATCGCATTTCTTTAAATATTCATAAAACTCTTGAAAATTGATATCAAAATTGTATTTGACTCTAATAATATCAGAAATAGTTTCTGGATTCAATTTTTGTTCTGGCGTCCACTGGGCCTTGATAAAACAAAAATTCACAAAAAAGATAACAAATCATTCGGAACTAAAATTAGTAGTACCTGGATAAACAAAAAAAAAAAAAACAAAGATTAACAAATTTTTTGCATACATTTTCGGGATTGTACAATTTTCAATTTTTCTTGATACGAATTATCAAGAGTTTCATGAATATTTTTTAACGCTTCCAATTTGAGTCAATATATTACTGTCGCATTTCTTCAAATATTCACAAAACTCTTGATAATTCATATCAAAATTATATTTGGCTCTAATAATATCAGAAATAGTTTCTGGATTCAATGTATTCCTTTTTCGGGTCCAGTGCGCCTTGATTCAAGAACATATAAGTTCTACGCAGAGCTATGAAGAATTAATTCCTTAATTAAATTTTTCAATTCTGAATGAAAAGTTCGGTGAATATATTGAATGGAATTAATTCATATTTGTTTTCGTTCGATTTATTTTGTTACGAATGAATTCAATTACTATAGTTCTTTTTATTGAATCAAATGAATGAATTCACTGGTGAACGAGTTCAATTTTCTTTACAAATAAAATTTGTAACACGAGTACTAAGCAATTTTACAGCGTTTGCTGGTAAAAATAAACAACATATATATTAAGTTTTAGAGATTCCCGATGCAGTTTATCAACCTACATGATTAAAAAGTTCCAAAAAACATTGGGTTTCTCTAAGACTTAATATATAATTTGTTTATTTTTACTAGCAAACGCTGTAAAACTGCTTAGTACTCGTGTTAAAAATTGTATTTACAAATAAATGTTTTCTTCTAATGAACGGCAGAAAACAGGATTTGAATTCAGTGAACGTAATTTTTGTTTTTCAATTAAGTGAACGTATTTTTTTTCAATTCAGTGAATGTATTTTTTTTTAATTCAGTGAGCGTATTTTTTTTTTAAATTCATTGAAGGTAATTTTACTTTTTTTTTATTGACTGAACGAATTCAGTGAATTTATTCAAAAAGGAATTAACTCTTTAAAGCTCTGATTCTACGTTGGCCCTATGTGCTGGTAAGCAAAAATAAAACTCGACAAGTTTTTTTATTACATAGAAAACATAGGCCCTTACTATAAAAGTGTATTTTAAATTTAAAGTCGACTTTATTTTTAATCATACGGTTATGTTCATTTTGTGTATGAAAACCCTACAAAATTATTTCTATTTTCAAACATTTTGATTGGTTGAAAATAAATTAACCAATCAGAATACTCCAAAAATAAACCAAGTCAAGGCATACTGCCACCCAATATTTTATCTAAAGTCGACTTTAACTAAAATATACGTTTGGAAAATATTGATAGTAAGGCTGATAATTTTTAATAAAAAAAATCGCACCAAAACTTGTTATCAGTCGTGTTAATTGAATTTAAGTTTTTTACATAATTTTTCATGACAAGGAATTCATTAAATACATTCTCATCATTAAAAGCAATGTTAAATTTTTTAAAAAATTCAACAGTTGGCTCACTGCTCATATTTTGGCAATCAAATTGAGATAACAGTGATGCCAAGTCAATTGAGATAACAGCGAGAAAGTAGCGATGCCAACAATTGAAAAGTTTAGAAGAAATAAAAAAAGTTATAGAGAAAACTGCAAAAAGTAGGACAACCCCGGACACTTACAGAAAAAGAAGGAGGACTGCCCCGGACGCCCTAAAAAAGAGGACGGTGTCCGGGGAAAAGAGGACGGATGGCAACCCTAGCTGCGGCAGAGATTTTCTTTGAGCGGATTTCGAGAAAACAGCGATTTTTGGCATTTATTTAGCTTTTACGCAAGTTTTTCTTTTTTGTTCTTTTAATTTCACATGATTTTGGCCGGAATATAACAACACAAGATTAAATACTTCAATGCTGAAAATTAGGGCAAAATATAAATACATTAAATTGCCCCGTCAACAAGACGTTTTACTAATTTTTCTACTAACTTATTTTTTTGAGTGTAGATTTGAGCTAAAAGAAATTCAGAAAAGATGTTTATACTACCATGAGCGCCTTAATAAGATCCACAATAATCACTAAAAGTAATTCCATTCTTTTCCTTTAACTCATAAAAAACTCCAAGTGAATAAAAACATGTTTAAGACGACTTTTTGTATGACGTTGACTTTCAACGTTGATAATTATTAACATTGAAAACTTAACGTTTACACATTTTTGCATCTAACGTTTTGCTGACGTACGTCCGATCATACCGAAACTATTATCAACGATAATTTTTTTGACATTTTTTTGGAATAATCAAAACAATTTCATTCTTAAGTCGATATTATAAGAAAAAATGGTGTTTATGGAAAATCGTTGTTTTAAAAGATCTTATAATTTTTGAACTAAATGGAATTCTTAATTGAGCAGTAGACGCGTGAATACGTCTTTACCATTTGAGGACCATACATTTTCTGCCGAAGCGATTTTGAAGGTTTTTGCTATTTTCATAATCTCTGACCTAATAATGGTTATGACAAGAAAAATTGGCTCCGTAGAACCGCTCCTTACCCCTCATTTCGCTTGCCAAAAATATTTGCTATTTGACGACCCTGCCGTTCCGGACGAAGCGATTTTTATTATTAATTTATTTTCGTGATCTGAACCTAAATTATGGATATGTTACAAAAAAAAATTGGCGTCATAGACCCCTTGCTTGCCCTCCATTACGCTTGTCAAAGTTTGTGCTTTTTACCTCTTAAATCAAGAATTCTTAATAACCAACTTCGAGGGCTTACAAGCAGAAAGTGATACTAGGTAGGGATTTACCGCTTACTACATTTTTATTCCCCCAATTCCCCTTTACAAATCACGTTTGGAATTATTTGCTCTATCTTTTCTCTGGGCAGTTATAAGTGCGAAAACCCCTTGGGCAAGCACACGCAAAGAAAAAACATGGTTGGGATGATCATATTCTAAGAGCATCATACATTTTTGGGTTTATGATTGCGACAATCATGTTATTACATAGTTGGCCCAATCATACTCTTACCTCATTTTTATCATAATATGGTCAATAAATTATCACACTATGATTGTAAAATTCTCCCAATATTCTTATATTATAATCCTGCATATTATCATATTATTGTCCTATAATCCCTATAGTATTCTCCCAGTATTTTGCTGAAGCTGGATTAAAATTTCACGATACATCCAAAAATCATCATAATATTTTCCTTATGATCATAATGTTTTCTTGATGATCATAATATTTTCCCAGTGATCCTATTATTGTCCTGTCGAAAATTTTGTGATCACTTAGAATCATATTATGATCACTAGGAACATATTATGATTATTTTTTGCACTCTTTACATTTTCTTCAATTTTGTACATTTCTTCAATTTGATTTTCGTACAAAAGTTTTCTACGTGAGTACAAAAAAAAACACTTTTTTTATCACTTTTTACTTATTTTATAACACTGAGCACTTCAAAGTAAAATCTAATTTGAAGGTTCCTGGTTAGACCGAATTCTTTCTTATACAAACAATGTCACTATTAAAATGAATATCAGTAAGTTGTTTGCTATATTTTGGTTTTTTATTTTTTTATTATGTATTATTTTCTTTGATTGCGTCTTATAACTTCTTTTCACAAAATCTGAAACAAGAATGACGCTAACTGGTCAATGACGCTCATAAAAAGATATACTGACCATTAGGGCGGGTCGATTTAATAATCGCCCATGGCTCAGTGAAAATCTAGGGATCAAAATAAGAAACTTTGCCGAAGGAACCATACCTCCAAAACGAATTCTACTACCCCCCAACTGTTGACTTTTGTCCCGTAGGGTCAAGTTTTGAAAAATCCCACTTTGACCCATTTAGAGTGCCCCAATCGAGTCCAAATGTATGACCGACCCCCACTAACTTTGGAGGGCCGATCCACCCATGCCAGTGGCACACCCCCTGGAACTCCCCTGGGGGTTCCCCATACAAACATTTTAAAAAATCACCATTTTTGGCACTTTATTTTATTATTTTTTATTTATTTTATTTATTTTTATTATTTTATTTATTTTTTCTCTTTAGAAATTTATTTAGTCAGAACATATGTAAATGAAAAAATTAATTTAACTTAGTAATAGAAAAGAAAATAAAAAAAATTACTGTTTGAAGTCTTTTTTGCACCATAACAGCTTCTACATTTTCCGGTATAACTCGTTTGGAAACGCTAGCTAGCAATTGAACGTGTCGTTCTGTTGCAGGTCGTAAAATAGGTTGTGTGGGTTTTTTAAGCCACCACAAGACACAGCTGCATGTCGTAAACTTACTTAAGCTAAATCGGTTACAGGTAGAATTGAGCATAAAATTATCATAAAGGATTTTCCAGAAGTAATAAAAGGCGCACTTGCTTAACAGAATTTGTGGTCAGATTAACGTTTAATTTACATGTAAGTACTTTATGGGCAGTTTTGACAACAAAATCGGTTACAGGTAGAATTGAGCATAGAATTATCATAAAGGATTTTCCAGAAGTAATAAAAGGCGCACTTGCTTAACAGAATTTGTAGTCAGATTAACGTTTAATTTACATGTAAGTACTTTATGGGCAGTTTTGACAACAAAATCGGTTACAGGTAGAATTGAAATTACCATTTCATTCTTATTACCTCGTCTCCTAGACCATATATAACGCAACAGTTTTTGTGAATGCATTAAGTCGTTGTGAAGAACTCGAAGTGTGAAGTGCTAATTTGAGATAAAAAAATATTTAAAAAAAAATCATTCCAAATCAAGAAGTTTACAATGAATCCACCATCCTCTACACCGCAAGATGAAGCAATAACAACATCAACAACTATCGAAAACCCAATGAGTCATATACCCAGGCATGATGTTACTGTTTTTGGTGTGTCTACTGATTTGACTGATCTTAATTTACCAACCCATCTGGATATCTTGTGATATTATTTTTACTTGAGCGAACAAAAAAAGTTGTCCTATAAAGCATTCACTATTCAAGTACAAGATAAGTTGATTGGAATTTGGGAAAAACTTGGTATGGAAATAATGCTGAAAAAAAGTGTATGTAATAAATTGAATAGATTGCTTGACAAATATCAAGAGCAAATCAAGAGAAGAAACAAACCCCAACAATTTACAGAGTATGTAAAATCTCTGGAAACAATTTTTTTCATTGGAACATGTAAATGCGATTTGAAGGCAGCTCCATGTGCATGCGGTTTGGTTCCCGAACGCCTCAAAGAGTTTATGCACGATCAACATAATCAGAGAAGTCTAACAATGGATGGATTTGCGATGGAAATTGAAGAGCAAGGAGCAACGTCTATGTCATCAATGCCAACATACCAAGATCCCGGTGATTCAACATACGCACCGCCTCCGGTTCAAGAAGATTTGGATATAAGCACAAGTTCACAATACACACAGAGATACGATTGTTTTAACTTTGCCTTGGTATGTGACAGATTTGGCGTGCCTGATAGAGTAGCATCAGCAATGGGAACAGCTCTTTTCCAAGATTTTAAAATGAAAGATATCCATGGCAAACCTCTCATCATGGATAAATCGAAAGTTCGCCGAGAAAAAGAGAAATGCAGACATGCAAATGCTTCGCAAACGGTTAGATGATACCAATTTGTTAGCATTTTCATTCGATGGCAGAAAAGATGATACTTTAACGGGAGATACAATTGATGAGAAGTATCATACTAGAATGGTAAAAGAACCTCATCTTGTTATTTTGAGAGAACCGAATTCTGAATTGATTGGTTACGTAAGACTGGAACATGAAACCGCTGAATACAAAACAACCAAATTAAATGATTTTTTCAACGATAAAAATATATCACTGGATGCATTAATTGGCATATGCACTGACGGTGAGCCAACAAACACTGGCCCAAACGGTGGAATTATACGACGATTCGAATTGCTGTTAAAAAGACCATTGCATTGGTTCGTTTGCCTTCTACACTTCAACGAACTTCCGTTTCGGCATTTGTTTGAAGCTTTGGATAAATCAACCAGCACTGGACCAAGATCGGCAACCGGAAAATAGAGCCGTCAAATCGAAACTTGTGAAACTCTTCCGGCAAGTTATTGCTATCACTCATTTATTATAATTGTCAACAGTTTTTAATTGTTTTATTTTTATATATTTTCAGGTGGTGGACGGCTTTCAGAAAATTGAGTTGAAAAATATGCCCCCTGCTCCAGAAAAAATTGAATTTTCCACCGATTCCAAGTACTTATACGACATGGCCCATGCAATTTCTAGCGGCGTGGTTTCAATGGATCTGGCAAACATCAAACCAGGGAAAATTGTACATTCTCGGTGGTTCACCAAGGCCGCTAGACTATTACGATTATATGTGACAACGGAAAATCCAGATGCAAATTTAAGAATACTGGTTGAATTTATAATTACATGTTATGTGCCAATGTACTTCAATATCAAGTATTACAGCTCTGTCGTGTACGGTAGTAGATTATTTTTCAAATTCATTAGTTGGTCAAGATTTCTAGAACCTCGTTTACGCAAAATTGTCAATAAAGTAATTACAGATAATTCATTTTATGCGCATTCGGAAAATATCTTGTTATCAATGTTGTTTGATGATAGCAAAGAAAAGCGCGACTGTGCTATCAAGATAATTCTACGCTATCGAACCGATGTTGACGACCCAACGGGACTTAGAGCTTATAAAAAACCAGATATAAACTTTTATTGCACAAGTTACACGGAAATGATCAATATGAATGACATAAATGACGTATTTGAACCACCATTCACGCGAAGCATTCCATACGATACTTTGAAAGAATATTTAAATCAAGATGATCCACCGTTTAATGATCCAAAAATTCCATCACACATACAAGAAACAGAACGACACGTT
Organism: Leucophora obtusa; assembly: GCA_949987735.1. Classification (NCBI taxonomy): domain Eukaryota; kingdom Metazoa; phylum Arthropoda; class Insecta; order Diptera; family Anthomyiidae; genus Leucophora; species Leucophora obtusa. Next base: position 112,949,091 of record OX465299.1, read on the forward strand.
CAATTGCTAGCTAGCGTTTCCAAACGAGTTATACCGGAAAATGTAGAGGCTGTTATGGCGACGACATTAGAGAGCCGTGCGAAATTGCCCAGACTTGAAAGCAAAAAAGACTTCAAACAGTAATTTTTTATTTTTTCTTTTCTATTACTAAGTTAAATTAATTTTTCATTTACATATGTTCTGACTAAATAAATTTCTAAGGAGAAAAAATAAATAAAATAATAAAAATAAATAAAATAAATAAAAAATAATAAAATAAAGTGCCAAAAATGGTGATTTTTTAAAATGTTTGTATGGGGAACCCCCCAGGGGAGTTCCAGGAGGTGTGCCACTGGCATGGGTGGATCGGCCCTCCAAAGTTAGTGGGGGTCGGTCATACATTTGGACTCGATTGGGGCACTCTAAATGGGTCAAAGTGTGATTTTTCAAAACTTGACCCTACGGGACAAAAGTCAACAGTTGGGGGGTAGAAGAATTCGTTTTAGAGGTATGGTTCCTTCGGCAAAGTTTCTTATTTTGATCCCTAGAATACGATTTTCCCTGAGCCATGGGCGATTTTTTTGCCTCCCCACAAATCGACCCGGCCTAATAAACATAGTTCTGATTATCAAAATAAACCTTTTATTGAGTGGATTTAAAAAACTTAAATTATACTTTTATTTTAATATATATACGAGTATTATATATATTGGAAGCTCTTCATCTCTCACCAATTTTTATCTGTCCTTTATCTTCTTTTGAAAGAAAGTAGCAAATTAATTAATATGACGAATTTCTTGAGTTTTGCTTCTTTTTAAAAAATAAAAAAATGCAAAAGTAAAAATATCCCAAGAAAAACCTAAAATTTATTCTGAACCTTCAGCACTACACTAAAAGAATTATATGTATTATATTAATGCATTTTTGCATAAAACCAATGATGTTGGACTTGAACTTTTTCACTGAAACTTTTGATTGCATTAAGGCAAACATACACGTTCAATATAATTGATCAATGTTTTTAAAATCAACCAATCAGCACAAAGTATTTAAAAATAAAATGTTCTGATTGGTTGATTTTTGAAAAATTTATCAAAAAAAAAAAGAGATTATCAAAAATGTTGTGAAAAATTTTATTTTATTTATTAAAAGCTTCATCCACTCAATGAAAAAGTTTTATTAAATCGGGATTCATAAAATATATAAAATTTTTTCATTTACTTTGTGAAGAAAACTTCATTGCTTTACTGAAAAATTCCATAAAAACTCGTCCATAAAAACTCGTCCCGCTGTGTATTTATCTCAATATAAGGAGTGAGATCATAAAAATGTTAACACACATTTTTGCCTACACTCTAAAAAATGCTTGTAAATTTACTACTATAAAATGGGTAAAATTTTGTTTAATTTTACGAAAATTCGGTAAATATAAACAAAAAATGCGTAAACTTTTTTTGTACACACTTTCATATGCAATAATACACACACAAAGTATTTTTAGACATTATGTGCTTATAAATAAACATATTGTGCCTAAAATTACTATTGTTTTGTTAAATAAAATTTTTACGCACAAAGTTGGTAAATATACTATCCAATAATAGTAATAAATACTCTGACATTTGAAATTGGAAAAAATTGAACAAAAATTATAAATAATAAAAAGAAAAAGCGAAAACGGATTATTTTTTGTGAATTACAACATTTCCACAAACACATTAGAGTCTGGAAATAGCAACATAAGCATGAAATTGTTTTTGGTAATTATTATTAACGCATGTGGTAGTCTAAACCTCATTTCAAAATTGAAAACGCCGTAAGAGACACGGCCTACGCCGGAACTACTGGGTGCAATAACTCCTGCTCAACAAAATGCCTTCTTTGAAAGGTAGGTAGTCAACCAACAACCGTCAACAATAACGGGAGAAAACGCCGTAAGAGAGATACGGCCTAGGTAAAACAACTGGGTGCGATGACTCCTGCTCAACAAAATGCCTTCTTTGAAAGGGAGGCAGTAACCGTCAACAATAACGGGAGAAAACGCCTTAAGAGAGATATGGCCTACGCAGGAACGACTGAGTACAATGACTCCTGCTCAACAAAAAGCTTTCTTTGCAAGTTAGGCAGTACTCAATGAATACTGACTTTGTTGAGCAGGAGTCATTGCACTCAGTTGTTCCTGCGTAGGCCATATTTTTCTTAAGGCGTTTTCTCCCATTATTGTTGACGGTTACTGCCCCCCTTTCAAAGAAGGCAGTTTGTTGAGCAGGAGTCATCTCACCCATTCAATAGTTATAACAAATTTTTATATGAATTTTATACAAATGCCTTAAGATCCCAAAATTTGGACATAAACGATTATGAGAGAATGACTCGGATATTATTATTAATAAAATACGTAATAAAAATTAATTTGTTATTTTATTTAAAAAAATTTTGGGTGGTGCTTAAAGTTAGCACACCTGTTGCAATTTTTTTGCTGAAATTCCGTTTTCAGCAAAAATTTTAGTTATATTTTTTTAGCACTAAACTTATTTTGAACTAAAGTTTTACAAATTTATTTTGCTACAAAAATTGTGCTGATAACCGCATTCATAGCGTGGACGACAAACAGATAGACAGGATGTAGATGTCCCAGCTTGTCTGGAAACGGAAATGACAAAACAAGAAAAACAACTCTACACATATTCTATATTTAAATTTTCAGCAAATAAATTAACTAAAGTAAAATTTCGCTACAAGTTTTTTGAGTTTTTTTCAGTCTACTAATTCAGCAAAAATTTTAGTGATTTCAGCAAGTTTTTTTTTTCATTTGCAGTCGACTAAGTGTTAGCAAAACTTTTGCTGATGATTACTATTTTTTTTGGTAAAAATCAGCTCGCTGATTTTCAACAAACCTTTTGCTGAAATTACCAACTTTTTGCAAGCACGCTCCTGACTAAAAATTTGCTGACACAGCAAAATTTTTTGTTGACTTTACTGACTTTTTTTTGAGTGTACGCATTATATTTTATTTTTACGCACTTTCTGTTGATTTTTGCGCATTTTTTGTGGATTTTTACGCATTTTATGCGTACATTTACACGTGAAACGTGCTTTTTTACACACAAATTTAGTAAATTAACACACTAATTTCAAAATTTCATTTAATTTTTACGCACTTTCAATGTAAAATTACAAATTATTTGTGCACCAATTTAAACACAATGTGCGTATTTTTTTTCAATTACGCACATAGAGTAAATTTACCCAATTTATAGTAGGAGTTCAGTTTCCTACTATAAGTTGGGTAAATTTCAACAGAATTTAATTAGAGTGTATAACTTTGGTTTAAAGCTTCTCATATTTTTTTTTTCGGCAGTTTACATTTTAAAAATATGTCAGTTAATAAATTAATTTACATCATGAGTTTTAATTAGCAATTTTTTACAGAATGGACGATGAAAGAAAAGTGCGTTCAAAAATAATTAAATATTTTCAACAAAACCAAACATGGACATACAAAAAAATTGCCAAAGAAACTAATGTATGCCGCCAAACAGTTTCAAAAGTGGTAAAAAGGTTTCTGGAACATCTAACAATTTAAAGGAAGCCGGGAACAGGAACAACGACTGGTTATCGTAACATTGGTAAGGCATGTAAAGTTAAAAGCATCCTTAAGAGAGCTCCTAATACATCTGGCAGAAAAACAGCTCGGTTTTAAAAATTTGGAGGCCAAGACCAGAGCTCGAAAATTGAAATCAAATTTTATACAAAAATACAACTGTTGTGTAATCGACGACGAAACTTTTGTCCTGGCTGATTTTTCGCAGCTCGCTGATCAAGAATTTTATGTTTCCGATGTTCGAGGAAATGTTGCGGAAAAATTTAGGTCGAAAAAGCAAACGAAATTCCCTAAAAAATTCCTAGTATGGCAAGCCATAAGTAGCTGCGGCCAAAGAAGCCAGTCATTTGTTACATCTGGCTCTATAAACAGCGAAATTTATATCAAGCAGTGTTTGCAGAAGAGACTTCTTCTATTGTTGAGTCAGCACAATGTATACAATTACTTCTGGCCCGATTTAGGATCTTGTCACTACAGCAAGAAAGCGCTGGAGTGGTATAATGATAATAATGTGGTTTTTGTACCAAGAGAGGCAAATCCACCAAACTGCCCGGAGCTCAGGCCAGTGGAGAGATATTGGGCTCTTGTTAAAAGAGAATTAAAGGGCACAAAAAAGGTCTCCCAGGACATGCAAGATTTCAAACGTAGATGGACAACCTGCTCTAAAAAGGTGACAGAAACTACCATAAAAGCCTTAATGGTTTCCGGAAAAAGTGGATAACTTTGTTCGTAGTGGTTAGGATTCCATACGGTTGTTTTTTTGTTTGATTTTGTATTAAATTTTATTTAATAAAAATTTCGTTTGAAGTCTTAAAATTTAGTGGATTGTTTTTTATTTAACTTTATGTGTGTTAACATTTTTATGATCTCACTTCTCATATATTTTGAAAATATCTGCCGAATTGTATTTAACAACATGTGTAATTTTAAAATTATAAGGATTTACTTTTATGGAAAATATTTCGAATTCTGAGGACTGTTTAATAAAATCTCAAACAATTTCTTTAAAAAATTTCAAGATTCTAACAGCAATTTATTACGATAACTTTTAGATTTTGAAAAATTCATCCCTAACATTCAAAAGGTTCTTATAGAAATATTACTCGAATTGTGAGGACTCTTCCGTAGTAAATAGGGTTGCCACATGGCCTTGAATGGCCTTGATTGTCAAGATAATTTAGGTCTTGTCAAGTGCCAAGGTCAAATTTATTTTGTCAAGTTAAATTGAATTTTTGTCGTATCAGTAGTTAAAAAAAACATGTAAAATTACAAAACTGATGAAATTTATTAAGGTGGGTCTCATGCTGCAGGTTTAAACTAAGGTTAATAGTTAACCCAAAAATTTGTTGTTGTTTTATGTACATTTTTTTGATATTTTATTTTGTTTTTAGTTAGATTAAAGTTAAACCTACAGTATGAGACCCACCGTTAGTGTTTTAATTTTTTTGAGTAGCATTTATTTTTAAACAATAAGAAATGAAAGATGAAGTCTGCAGGAAGTCGTTGAAATTTTAAAACTTTAGGCCAAAAAAAATATATAAATTTTTCTTAATTCTCGCAACGCCATTTTAAAATTTTGGCTTATTTTCTTTTCTGAAACGTAAAAACCAAAACTTTTTTTTCATAAATTTATTAAATTGATGAGAGCGTGAGTATAGATTTACGAAAGACGGTTTTCCTTAAAAATCGGTAAACAATAATTTTACTGGGACAAGAAAAACCTTAATTTCTATTTTATTTTGATTATATATCATCCATTTAATAAATTTATAAAAAAAACAAGTTTTGGTTTTTTACGTTTCAGAAAAAAATATATTAAAATTTCAAACTGACGATTCGAAAACTATGGAAAGTTTATATATTTTTTTTTGGCCTAAAGTTTGAAAATGTCAACGACTTCTTGCAGACTTCATCTTTTTCTTCTTATTATACAGGAATAAATGCTACAAAAAAAAAACACTAATCAATTTCGTCAGTTTTGTATTTTTACGTGTTTATTATATTTGCTCCAATTAACCCATATGTCCAAACTTCAATGGCTGGTAGCACTATCGAGTTTGTCCCCAAAAATTAAAAAAAAAAACCAAATTTTTTTATGAATCTTAATAAAATGGCAAGTGTATTCAAAAATTATAAATTTTTGTATTAAGAATTACCCTACTGCACACATATGCAAGTTTTTTTTTTTAAATCAAGTTATTTTTTGCGAAGTGTCAAGTTATTAGACATTTGCGATGTGGCAACCCTAGTAGTAAACCACTTAGATTTCCTGGAAATTTATTTTAAAGAACTCGTTTAATTATGGCAACGTTACCGTATAAGAAATCCTTCTGATTCTTAAAATACATTTTTCTATATAAAATTCCTCTATGAATTGCTACATTGAATCAATGAAATTTCACTGGAATTCGTCCATTGAAACTTTTCATTGATTTTGTGCAGTTTTTCATAAAATTTTAGCAGCAGTTTCAAAATATTTATTAAAAATTTCATACAGCCAATAAAAGTTTCATTAAAAAGGGTTTCATAAAAATTATGAAGCTTTTCATACACCTATAAGAATACGTCATTAAAAAAATCTGTCAAACGGGTTTCAAATCGATTTGACTAATTTTCAACAAATTTTTAGTTGAAACACTGATTTATACAAAGATTCTTAACACAATACTAAAAATCTTCAGTATTTTAACTAATTTTGAGTGTTAATTTTTAAAATTATTTTTAACTAATTTTTAAAAAATCATTCATTAAACTTTTCATAATTTATTGTTAAAATACCATATTTTCATGTTTCTGTTATTACCCGGTAAATGGCCTCATCAATATATCCGAAGTTTTAAAAACGGCGCTATTTCTTTCCTTCCCGATTTTTTAAAATGGCCCATATCTCTAAAACTAAGAGACATAGAGAACAATTGATGAAAATTTCGACTACCCCTAACCATATAATACCCCGGTGAAAAGGTTATCTCTATTCAATAATGGAACTTGGTGGGGCCTGGGGCCCTCGGAAATTTTTTATTAAAGTTGTCCACTTCTTAAAATTGCCCATTGCGAGATAGAGCAAAAGGGACAAAATATTTGCTCATTGGAAGTGTCCTTACATGCCCGTAGATGTTATGGGCTAGGCCCGGGGAGGGCCACGAGACCCTAAATTTTATCAAATTTTACGACTCAGTAAAATTGCAAAAAAAACTGTAGTTTTACTAATTTTTTACTTAAATTTAGATTTGTTAAATTTAACAAAAAATATTTTGAAATCAACAAATTTTATTTTAAGCCAAGAAACAGGAATAAATATTGTTAAAGTAACAAATTTATTATTTTGTGTATAATTTAAGAAATGTTTCCTCCACTTCAAGAAAAAAACTTCTTTAGTTTAGTAAAAATGTTCATTAAAACTTAAATTTCTCTATGTGTAGGAGAGAACAATTTAAGGATTTTTTGTTAAGCTGCCCACACATTAGGGAACATGCGTTTCTACTTCTTTCATTTTTTTATACAGACGATGCACACACGACAACAAAATCTCAAACGAAACATCAAATTTGTTTGTTTGTAGAACTGATCACATGAAATATGGGCGGAAGAAAATCAAATTAATTAATTTTTTAATTGTTAGTTTTCCATATGCTGCTGTTTTTTTAGTTATCACATTTTATGTCCCATAATTCTCGCAAATATATTCATTTATAAAATTAATGCAATTTTCATTATTTATAATTGTCGTCATTTTCATTTTCTCAAATGCCTAATTACCAGGGCAAGGACTTTCATACAAATGCATGTTTGTAGTCAGTGGCCCAAAAATGATTTTGACCAAATACTTTTCCGAATCAAAGAATTTGCAAAAAAAATGGCATCGATTTGTTGTTGCATATTTTTGCATATTTTGTAATAAATGCATATTTTTGCATATTTTGCTTTTAAGTGCATATTTTATTGCGAATTTTATGATTTTTATTGCATATTTTGCATATTATTACATATTTTGTAAATTTTAAAATATGAAATTCGATTTAAGAATTCATACTTTGAAACTAAAAAAAAATCTAAAGAATTAATTATTTGGAAGCTCTGTTGGTAATGTAACACTACACTAGAAAGAGAAACACATCGTATACAATATGTTGTCATCCACTAACACATTTGTTATAGAAGTAATTTTAAATTAACGTTTTCGGGTGTTATTGCTCACAAACAGAAAGTTCAAAAATTTTATAAAAATTATTTTAAGGAAACTTGTCCCCGAGCATTAATTTCTGCCACTTTTTTCTCTGAGTTACGAAAGTGAGTACGATTTCGATTTTTTAGTGCACGAAAGTCCTTGCCCTGGTAATTACAAAAGCTCCTGATAGCGTTACTGCTATAAATGAACTAAATACAGCAAAAACAGTAACATCGATACACACGATGAAAAATTGAGTTTGGAAACAAAAAATATCAAAAAGTTTTGTAATCACGAAGGTCAACATGACACAATGCTATTCACATTTCAACATTCGTATGGAATGTTCCCTAGTGTGTAGGCAGCTTTATATGCACCACGAAGCTTGTCTGAATTAAAATTAATTGATTACTGAGAGCTCTCATATGTCATTTTTTGAGACAACGCACTAACTATCAGAACCATGAAATTCATTAAAGATCTGAAGTACATAACGTTCGGATTAACGGGTATATTGTCAAGTGGTTTCTGTATATAATAGATTTTTTCTTTCAAAGTGGTTCGTGTTTCATGTGAAACAACTGTTATGCTCCATAAAAATAGAATTATTTTTCACAATAATCAATTTCTTGTAAAAATTTGAGTAGAATTTTTTTCCAGGCAAATTATAATCATAAAAAGTTATGATTATATTTTGAAGTTTCAGTATACATACGATCACTGTTGCCACCAGTAGAACAAAAAATTACACAGATGTAGATCAAAAATTATCCAAAACCGTTTGAAATTTCACACTGTAAGTTTTGAATGGCCGAAACTGCGGGAGCTATACCATTCGACTCCAAAGTTTTGCCATTTTTCGTAACATTTCTATCATCTACAAAGTGCAAAAGTTATTTGCTATTTAAAACTAAAATTTAGCATTTTTGCTATAACCTGTTCCGTGTTTTTGCCTTTTACAAAAGCAAATCCAGGCCAATTTCTAAGAAAATATAACAAATTATTCTATTAACTAAAGGGAATTTCAATGCAATATCTTTTTCAGGATTAAAATAGTGTACTTTTAAATTTGAATATTAAAAAAATGGTATTTTATCCATATTAAAAGTTCCTTTCAGAACAAAGTATTTATGTTTTTCAGAAAGGCTACTTCATCCAGATGCATTGCATGCAAAAATATTAATTTGTGGTAAATGTTTCACTGACAAACTCGTTTCGTCTAAATATCGACTAATTTTTATTAAATTATTAAAAAGCTCCGGGACTTTTAAAAATGGAAATTTCCGTAGAAAGTGAAATTACACAAAAATTGTAATGTCGCAAATTACCACTCCAATTTGGCTACTTACATAATTGAAATTTAATTCAGTGTGAACGCACTTTATCGATAATAGTTATTTTTATGCAGTGTGAATACGATACAGGTACTGCTTATATTCTTTATATGGGTTCGTATGTATGTTGTATACGTACTGCATACCAGTTAGTTTGTGTGGATGTTAAAGCACACACTATTGTTTTATACATTTTTGTGCTTTGCTTTTTAGCCACATATAATTCTCATTTGGTTAATTTTTTAATTCAAATAAGTAGTTCAAGTTGCTACACACACGGGGTGGTGAAAAGCTAACTGCCATAGGCCGATACTTTGCCAGTAACGAGCTAATTTTTGGAAAGACGATAGACTTCGGTTGGTTGTCTCATAAATAATTTCACAGCCTTCGCGGTCTGTTCTAATATCACAGCCTTCGCGGTCTGTTCTAATATCACAGCCTTCGCGGTCTGTTCTAATATCACAGCCTTCGCGGTCTGTTCTAATATCACAGCCTTCGCGGTCTGTTCTAATATCACAGCCTTCGCGGTCTGTTCTAATATCACAGCCTTCGCGGTCTGTTCTAATATTACGGCCTTCGCGGTCTGTTCTAATATCACAGCCTTCGCGGTCTGTTCTAATATCACAGCCTTCGCGGTCTGTTCTATTGATCACCACTGCCTAGGTGATCGGGATTATATGCGACTCCACCACCGAGGAGGTCGCCAACCCGAGGATACCTATACCCGAGTCTGAAGACGACTACCTGCCGAGCACATAACCGAGTCGGAAGACGACTACCTGCCGACACCCAACCGGGTCGAACGACGACTACCTGCCGAGCACATAACCGAGTCGGAAGACGACTACCTGCCGACGCCCAACCGAGTCGAACGACGACTACCTGCCGAGCATAACCGAGTCGGAAGACGACTACCTGCCGACGCCCAACCGAGTCGAACGACGACTACCTGCCGCGCATAACAGAGTCGGAGGACGACTACCTGAAGCCAAAGTTCGTATTGCCGACGGATAATTCTCCGAATCGAATAAACCCGAGTGAATCAACAAGGTGTTGCCATTTGTGAAATGTATTGTATTTGAATTTAATTAATAAAGATAATATTATAAACATCAAGAAGGAAAAATCGATTGTGTTTTTACTTAAGGTTTACGGGTCCTCAAGTAGACCCTGGACGCGACTGGACTACCTCAGCCGACGACAAAACCTTGTTATAAAATGTCAATATTCAAAAATTATCCAACGAATGTGTGAACAGTCCCGTTTTTTAATAATTATTCAAAAAGTGGCAACACTGCATTCGATAGTTTTAAAAGAGAAACAATTGTAGACTCTGTAAAATAAGAGTCCCAAAAAAAAATTATTTGCGAAAACGTTTCCTTAACACATTTTTAAAAATTTCTTACTTGAAGCTCAGTAATTTGTTTCGGTTTTCATATAAACAAAATGTTTTCACGATAAAGTATTTCCAATGAAAATTGTGTATCATTTGTTTTTCAGCAAATTTAATATACAATAAACACGTGCACAGATAGAACTGCTTGTACAAGTTTCGGTATGTCTACTGATTTGAATACTTATTGATAAGTAGTTTAGTGTTTCTGGTATAGTTGATATTGTTATTCTTTCTAGTAGATTGTGTTTAAATGAATAAAGAGAGAATGAGCGTAATATATTTGTTTTACTATAGTATGCTCAAACAAATAAAACAGATAATGAAGATTGTACAATAGATACTTATTGTACGCTGCCAATAAATATATTGTGAAAATTTCGACCAAATCAACCCCATGTCTTCCTTCGACGTCTCTTTCACTAATTTTATTTAAATTAAATACAATTTTTTGTTTTAATTGAATTTTATTAATTTTTAAATACAAATTTCAGAACAAATTTAACCTTTAGTCACTTGATTAGTTGTTTCCACAACAATTACTTGAAAATATTTGTGGTACAATAAGTATTTGAGAACAAGAAACAAATAAATGCTTCACTCAGTGCAAAACAACTGGTATTGTGTTTATGAATAAAGTGAGTGCGTTGAAACAAAACATAACAATATCAGTTACACTTGTTCTCTTATTTATACCAATAGTAACAGTTATGTATGAGTATATAATATGGTATATTACTTTTGGAAATACTTTAAGATATACAGGGTGGCGCAAAAATAACCTTCCGATGTTTTTTGGCTGTAATTTAAAAAAAAAATGAAAAACTTTGATTCTTCTTGTGGATTATTTTTATTTGGTCTTTTAATTTTTTTTACATCAAGTCGAAAATATGATGTCATGTAAATGGCCGCCGCCACAGTTGATTGTCATTTGAGCCCATTTTTTCATTCATCACCAATCATGAGTGATGAGGCCTATTTCCATCTTAGCGGGTACGTAAATAAGCAAAATTTACGCTTCTGGGGCACTGAAAATCCGCGTGTAACCCACGAAGAGCCATTACACCCGCTCAAAGTCACTGTATGGTGTGCTGTTTTCGCTGGAGGAGTCATCGGACCTTTTTTCTTCGAAAATGCCATAAAAAGGGCTCAAATGACAATCAACTGTTATTTCCCACCGAAATAACTAAAACGTCGTTAACCCTAAAATACCGATACCGAAATAAATGAAATAGCGTTACCCTTAAAATACCGTTACCGAAATAATCTATCCCTTACCGATAACCGCATCGTTTCAGTTACCATCCATGATTCTAACTCACTATAAATTAAAGAACAAACCGAACATTGATTAATTATTGCAGAGATATTTTACCGTTCTTTCTTGATGAGATGGTTAACGAAATATTCACGTACATGCATAGAAATATACGAACATTTACTAACAATTCATAAGTAAATATGTAGACATGTTTGCAAGGACTCAAATTAAAATTCATCAATATACATTGTAAATGAACCAAGTATAAAGAAAACGATAAAAATAACATTGGAACGTTTCACCATTTTGTAATTAATGGAAAAATTAATGAAATATAATGTAAAATATACTACCCGAGTGAAAAAGTATTGGATATAGACAAGTAGATACATTTTGTTATGCACTCAGAATGTTTTGTAGTTAAAGACCGTTGCTAATGTAATTTCAAATTACAAGACAAACAAGAAGCAAATAACACTGTACAAAATAACAAGGTCCTGACAACTGATTCTGGCAGAGGAGACAAAAAAAATATATATGTGTATCGGCGTTTTAACGTTTACGTTTGGCCCTATGTTTTTTGGGGGGTTGAAGCTAAACCCCCCCCCCCTCCACCCTTTCCCTTGTTTATTGTGAATCGGCATAGGAAACCATGTGAATCACAGAATACTGCAAAGTAGAATAGCATGGTTGCATTGATCATACACATGTATTAGTGCCAGCAAACGGTTTGACGTTTACATAATATATACACTCACAATATTTTATCGTTAAAACCAACGTAAAATACATTTTAAATTAATTGAAAACACAATTAAAAAAAGGACTACTGATTTTTTATTATATTCAAACCATTTTGCTATTTATTTTCAAACATTGTTTAAACAATCCATAAAAGAAATAAAAATAATTAAAGAGTCTGTTAAAACAATCATCAATTTTTAACTGACAAAACGTAAAAATAAACGATTTTATGGTTTGTTTTTTCATATTTGAAAGTTTTGTTTTTGTTTGAAATTTCAAAACACCACACACCTTCATATTTTTGTTGGCTATGTTTGTATGTATAAGTAAAGAATTTCTTGTAATTTGAATGGAAATAATTTTGTATGTAAACAAATTATGTTAGCAAAAAAGAAAACCGAAAATATTTTAATTTTTTGTTTTAAAACAGAAAACAACGAAATTATTTAAATTATTTTTTCTAAAAATAGAAATCTAAAAATAGAATATTTAACTGAAAATATCAACTCCTACAGACGATACATATTTTTTGTGGTTTGTTTTTTATTGGTTGATAAAAAAAAGTTAAACAATGTTTCAATGTATTTTAATTGATTCTACGATTGAAAACAAACTTTACCTTTTACTTTTCAAATAAACCTCAATCGGCTATGGAAAATATATTGTGAGTGTAAGAAAACAGCAACAACACAGAAGCATTTTCGCGCCGTTTCATTATAACTAGGGTTGCCATCCGTCCGCTTTTCCCCGGACACCGTCCTCTTTTTTAGGGCGTCCGGGGCAGTCCTCTTTCTTTTTCAGTAAGTGTCCGGGGTTGTCCTACTTGTTGCACTTTTCTCCATAACTTTTTTTATTGCTTCTAAAATTTTGAATTGTTGGCATCGCTGTTATTTCAACTTACTTAGTTTGATTGCCAAATTTGAAGCTTGTCAGCAATGAACCAACTGTTGAATTAAAAAACATTAAAATTGCTTTTAATGATGAAAATGTATTTAATGAATTCCTTAAATTCAATTAACACGACTGATAACAAGTTTTGGTGGAATTTTTTTTTTATTTAAAATGATGTTTGCTATGAAATGAGAAAATTTGCTGAGTTCTATTTTTTATTTCCAGTTTATAATGCCAACGTAGAACGTATATTTTCTTTAATAAAAAAAATTGAATCCAGAGACAATTTCTGATATTATTAGTCAAATATAATTTAGATATGAATTGTCAATTGTTTTATGAATATTTGAAGAAATTTCATATCAAAATTTTATTTACAAATATTTGAAGAAATGCGACAGTAATGTAATGATTCAAACTGGAAGAATTGAAAAACATTCATAAAACCCTTTACAATTCGTATCAAGAAATTATAGAAATGTACATTCCTGAAAATGTATGCAATGAATTGGTTAATCCTTATGCTTTTTTTTTTTTGTTAATTTATGTACCACTAATTTAAAGTTAAGAACGATTTTTTTGTTTTTTGTAAATTTTTTTTAGTGGGAATAAAAACTGTTTTATTTATAAAATAAATTTTTATTTGTATATTTTATCGCGTTGTTGATTTTTGTAAAATTAATTTATTAAAAAAAATTGTCCTCTTTTTTAACACAAATGTCCTCTTTTTTTGAGGTTGGCGTCCTCTTTTTCTCAAAATGGAATTGGCAACCCTAATTAGAACTAATGCAGTGATGTGCAAAATTGATTTGCAATTGTATTAGTGAGCAAGAGAGAGAACTGTACTGGAAAAAAAATTGAGCGCATTAAATAATATCTCTTTTTACATATTTATCAATCTCCATATTATTTATACAATCTTAATGAAATTTTCTGCAACATATTTTTATAGATTTTGAACAAAATATTCTATATTAATACTTTTATGGCAATTTTTTTATATTTTGTTTTTTTTTTATTTCTATTAAAGATCTACTATGAAAGACATTACTATGAATATAATCATAATATCTTTTAATAACATATTCCCTAGATTCCTTAAATGTTTTATAACGTAAAAGGCATTGCATGGTATCAAAAACATTTTTCATCATGAATGTCATAAATATTTTTTTCAGTGCACTTGAAAAAAATATCAAAACACCCGCTAAGCATGTGCACTCGTCGCTGTCTCATTGACGACTAAATTAAAGAGCATAAGAATATGTGTAAATAAGTAAATTCACAATTGTGCTATGAAATGCGCACCAATGAACTAATGTCAAATAACAACAATTTAACAAGAAGAAGCATTTAACCTTCATATTGGGAATAATAACACATAGAGTTAACTTACGATAATATGTATGTTCCGTTTTAGGTATAGGACGTGTTCAGCGAACTTATGTAGAACATTACGAAGAACATTTTTGTGGAACACTTTAACCCTCTAGATCTTAAATTAAAGGCAAAAAAGACCCGCAAGATGAACAGTTAGAGGTTCAAATTGCTCCGCAGGAATATTTGTCATTAAATTCAACTATATATAAGTCTCTGAAGACATAAAAGTTGAAAATTTAACTTCAATCCCAGAAATTAGTCGAAACTCAAAATGTGTTTAAGGGCTAATTTCGTAGTTATTCAGAATTGGCGCTTAAATGTCCCACAAACCTGCACGCAGGAAAAAGACGTAGATATAGCGATTTTTATTTATTCTATAACTACAAAAAAAAATCCTAGACTGCATCTAGTCAGAAAATTTTGTGATATTTTTTCTTGTATTTGTTAATTTTATTGTGAAAAATGTGAAAAAAAATAAATTAGTATAATTAAAACAAAAAAATGGTGTTAAAAAGTAAAAAAAAATTAATTAATTGTGTATATCAAAATATTAACTTATTATAAGATTAATTAATTAATATTTTTTAATAAAAATAAATGAAGAGATTGTAGTTATTTAGCGTTTTTTTTAATCACCTGGATTTAGAATTTTTCATACAAAAAGTGGATTTATTAAATCCAAACAAAAAGATGGATTTAATAAATCCATAATAAAAGCACAAATATATGAAACAGCATATTAATTTAATGACAGAAAAAAATACGAACGAAAATTAAAAGAGAAACAAAAAAATTGAAAAACTAACAAATAAAAGGTTTTTATTAATTTTTTTTTATGAAATATGTTTAGAAAAAAAAACTACACCGCACTAAAGACATATTTTCGATCTTGGACATGGAGAAATAGCTCAAATAAAATTGGCAATTTTTCACTCTACAGTAAGTAATTTAATTAAATCCAATTAGTGAATATTAAATATTGCAATGGAATTTTTCAATTGTGTAAAAATATAAATTGAAGTGATAAAACTGAAAAGGCAGACTGTTTATCGCTGTTTTATATAAAATATAATTAAAAATTAAAAGTTAAAGTAAAATCCTTCATCATCGAATTCGTTATTAAAAATTAGGGTGAAAGAAGTGTCGGACAGAAAATTTTTTTAAAATAGGGAGAATCTAACCCCATCTGTTGAGCACTTTTAGAAATACTTTTTGGATTTATTAAATCCAAGTGATTAGAAAAAACGGCTATTGTTTATTAATGAATGCTTTGTATATGATGTAAAATTCAACGTGATTTATTATATATTTAGTTATTAAATAATCGCCAAACAGTAGATGTATTAATTTTACTTTTCAGTTTTTTCCATTATTCCATATATTAAAAATTGCTTTGTACCTAAATATGTATATTATTTGTATATTTGTATGGTTCTATTATCTGGAATCCTGATTATGATGTTCACATAAATCGAATAGAATCTGTCCAAAAACAATTTTTATTGTTCTGCTTAGGGAACTCAACTTGGAACCCTTCTGAAGCTCTTCCATCCTATTCAGTTAGACTTGAATGGGTTAAATTGCCTACACTAGAAACCCGAAGAAAAATGCTTAACATTACGTTTTTAGTTAATTTGCTTAATGGTAATGTTTGTTCTGAATTCCTGCCTAATAATGTTAAATTTAACGTTCCGCAACGATCAACTCGCAATTTTACACCATTGTATCTTCAGGTCTTTCAAACAAATTACGCAAATTCTGATCTTTTTCGTAGCATATTCAGAGATTTTAATGAGATGTATAATTTTATTGACTTTTCTTTGAGTGTTAGTGTCATTAAACGTAGTATTATCTTGTTTTTAAATACATAGCCTTATAATATTGATTGTAATTAAATTAAATAATATTGTTTGTAATTAATTTAAATAATATAGTCTGTAAGGATTTAAAATCCATAGACTTAACTAAATAAATAAATAAATAAATAAAAAAATGGACACTTAATTTGTTTATGACACATCCCAGCAAAACCTTCTATTACCAGGTAAAGGGAAATGTAATAAGAAACCAAAAATTGTAACCACTTACACTTTGGTCGCATAACACATTATTTTAACATGGGGGTGTCATTGGGGGTAAATGGTTTCCTAAATCGTACCGGTATAGGCTAAAATAAGTGATTACGAAGGAAATACTGAAATAAGTTGTTACTTGTAATATTAAATTCACTAGTTAGCTAAAATAAGTACATACTTTTATAGAGTGAAGTAATTTATTACACATTAGTACATATTTCATTGGTTTCATATACGGAATAAAATAAGACGTTACTAGTAATGACTTTGTTTAAAAGTACACCGATCCATTAGATTCTAAATTTTTATTAAATCATACCTTCGCATAATAAGTAGTTATATTATGCAATACCAATAACTTATTATTTTTACCCTTATTAATAAGTTATTATGAAATACAATTTCGGTAATATATTATTTTAAAGGCTCCAAATAAGTAGTGATATATCTCCATATCGGTAACTCATTATTTCATACCTCCCACATAAGTATTGATGTATTACAAAATTTGAAACGTATTACCTAAGGTTTCTAAGTAAAACCAAGGGTAAAGGGGTACCGATTGCCAGGCAATGCGTGAAAAAGGTCAAACCCATTACCAAGGTTTTGCTGGGATATTATATGTTTACCGCCAAACATATATATATTTGTCGATAGCGCCATTTCTTTTTATCCAAACATTTATATATTTACAGGCAAACATATATGTATATGTTTGCATGCAAATATGTATATGTTGTTTCTAGTAAAAACACGGCGAATATGTTGGACAGTGTCTCCAAATATATATATAGAGCAATTCCATATGAAAACGATCAAAATTGGCAAATTTTTGGACGACCCCTCTCCGATTTTAAAATAAATAGTCTCAATCGATTGCCCAGCAAAAAATAATGTACCTACATATATTTTTTTTTTTTTATAGTGACTGGTTTAGTGGTGGTGTACACCACTGTCATGTGACAAAATTGAAGAATTCTTCATAAGGGACCTCATTGAAAGTTGTTTGTTAAAAAAACTACTAAAGCGATCGCAACGAGTGATAGCTCGTTGGAAAGGTATTGAATCAGGCTTTAATTGAAAAATAAAATTTTCCTAATTTTTCTCAGAAATTTACCTTTTTTCCCATGAAAATTAAATTTTCCGATTTTCCACAGAAGCTCCTAAATTTTCCGGCTAATTTTTTTTTTTTTGGATTCCTCATAATTTTTGCTTTAAGAATCAGCAATAAAAAAATGGGCCCCGACTCCTTGTTTGGACAGGAGAGGAGCATTTAAGAGACCACCTTGTTCTCATTGTTTTTATATTTTTTATAATTGAATTATTTGTAATTATTTAACATTATTTTCTTTTATTATTAAAAATACATTTTAAAAATTATTTTACTGTTAAAAATACATTTATGAAGAAAAAATCAATTTTTTTTAAGAGCCCCAAGTTGAGTGTGTAGTGAATATGGTCTGCCTGCCTTCACAAGATCGGCCATAAATCCATGGATAATAGCAGCAGTGGCATGTAATGGCACACCAAACCCGACTGAGGCTACAGGTCATTAAATGTTTTGTAAATTTTTTAAATTACCAGGTAATAAATATTTCGCCTAAAATGACACGTGCAGAAACAAGTCAGAAAACACGGATTTTCCATAAATATGGCGAAATATTTATTACCTGGTAATTTAAAAAATTTACAAAACATTTTATGACCTGTGGTCGGCTTATTGGCAGTAACCAATTAAGTCCCTCTTTAAAAAACATTTTATGACCAGTAGTTCACGCAAATTTTCCTATTAAAGAAAAGCAAATATCGCTTATTTTTTTTACCTATTTTTTACCAAAAAATAAATATAAATACTTCACACACTTTGAGTCAAATTTTAGTTGAATACTAAACGTGAAAGTGTTAAAGTGTTTTTTTTGTAAAGTAAAGAGTGAAGCTGTAAAGACAATTTAAAGTAAAATGAATAAATTTTGCTGCAATCCGTTTAACAAGAGTGGACATCGTTCGAAAAAGATAAAAGTATTAAAATTAACTGGTGTTTCGAAGCGATACATGAATGAATTAAATATACAATACGGTGAAGAAGCAGAATTCATTTGCCCCAAGTGTAAAATCGATTTGTCTCAACAAGCAAATGCATTGAAACAAATGCAACCACAATCCGAGAGTGAAATGACAATTGAACAAAATGTTTCATCTGATAGTGAGGCAGACATTCCGATGGTCAATATGTCTTTGAGTCCTTTGAATGAGGCTATTACCACTTTAGGTGAATCGCCTATTACAAAAAGAAAGTTGCGAAGTGAAAAATACAGGAAAGAGAAAAAAGGCAAGGTTATGAGTGCAATCGCGACAATATTTGATGAAGGCTCTGATAACGAATGCAGTCAAGCAGATGACGTTGATGACGGCAAACAAATGATTGAGCAGTTGAAAAGAAAATTCAATTTAGCGACCACTTTTCCGGAGAAATATCTCATTTTATCTGTGCTGCCTCAATCATGGTCTATACGCAAGATTTCTGAACAGTTTCAAACATCTTTTTACATCGCGAGAAGAAGCAAAGAATTAGTTCGACAGAAGGGCATATTGGCGACTCCCACCAAGAAATTTGGCTCAAGGACCCTCAGCGAAGCAACGGTGAAATTGATTCAAGATTTTTACTGCAATGATGACAACAGCCGCGCCTGCCCAGGTACACGTGACTATGTTATCACACGTGAAGATAGAGAAAAAGTACACAAGCAGCGCAGATTATTATTATGTCATCTATCCGAAGCATACCATCAGTTCAAAGAGAAATACCCAGCAGAAAAAGTGGGATTTTCTAAGTTTGCCATCCTACGAACAAAAGAATGCGTGCTGGCATTAGACAGGCACGGAACGCATTCAGTCTGCGTTTGCATGTTTCATCAAAACATCAAATTAATGTTCTTTCCATGCAAGAAATTGAAAGTATTTCACGGTGAAATTGAAACATATAGGGACCTCCTGTCGAAGTCGTTGTGCGCATACCCCACGGAAAATTGTCATCTGTCCAAATGCGACAATTGTCCGAAGATTGACGAGCTAGAGCAATATTTGGCGGAAAAGTTTGAACAGCTGTTAATTCAGGAGGTGCATTTCAAATAGTGGATAATTAGCAGCGGCAGATGTTCCCTTGAGACCGTGGTAAAGCAGATTCCGGAATTCATCGAGGAATTCGGATTCAAGTTGAATGAACTGAAGGCGCACCATTTCATATCCGAGATGCAATCGAAATTTCTAAAGGAAAGTAAGGAGAAATTAGCCCAAAATGAATTCATTGTGATAAGCGACTTTGCCGAGAATTACACTTTTCTCGTTCAGGATGAAATTCAGGCTTATCACTGGGCAAACGACCAGTGCACGGTGCATCCTTTTTGCGTTTATTTCAAAAACGAAGATAACGAACTACAGACCGTAAGCCTTGTTGTTGTCGCGGAGAGTTTAGCTCATAATTATGTGTCCGTTTATTTATTTCAAATGAAACTGTTTGAATTCTTAAGATCAAAATTCGATGCAATCGACAAAGTAACGTTTTTCTCAGACGGCGCGGCTTCTCAGTACAAGAATAAAAAAAATTTTTACAATCTTTGCATAATTGAAGAAGAACAAAACTGCAAGGTCGAGTGGCACTTTTTTGCGACGTCCCACGGTAAGGGCCCATGCGATGCGTTAGGGGGAACCCTAAAACGCATGGCGACTAAGGCAAGTTTGCAAAGGCCATATACTGACCAGATCTAAAATGTACAACATTTGTTTTCGTGGATTCAAAGCAAGGAAATTGCCATTAACACAGTTTTATGCACTCAAAAAGAACACGATGCCATGGAGTGACGAATTCAAAACAGATATAATAATGTCAAAACTATAACTGGAACGCAAAAGTTTCATTGCTTCATACCAAATATTTCTGATATGTCAATTAATGTCAAGCGGTACTCTTCGTCTGCCGACGTGCTAAATTTAAAGTTACTTTAATTTTATAATGATGCCAAGACAATTGAAATTTTTAATAAATATTGTAATTAAGTATAAGCAGCAAAATAAGAAAGATTTTTTCTTCATAAATGTATTTTTAACTGTAAAATAATTTTTAAAATGTATTTTTAATAATAAAATAAAACAATGTTAAATAATTACAAATAATTCAATTATAAAAAATATAAAAACAATGAGAACAAGGTGGTCTCTTAAATGCTCCTCTCCTGTCCAAACAAGGAGTCGGGGCCCATTTTTTTATTGCTGATTCTTAAAGCAAAAATTATGAGGAATCCAAAAAAAAAAAAATAGCCGGAAAATTTAGGAGCTTCTGTGGAAAATCGGAAAATTTAATTTTCATGGGAAAATTTAATTTTCATGGGAAAAAAGGTAAATTTCTGAGAAAAATTAGGAAAATTTTATTTTTCAATTAAAGCCTGATTCAATACCTTTCCAACGAGCTATCACTCGTTGCGTTCGCTTTAGTGAGGTCCCTTATGAAGAATTCTTCAATTTTGTCACATGACAGTGGTGTACACCACCACTAAACCAGTCACTATAAAAAAAAAAAAATATGTAGGTACATTATTTTTTGCTGGGCAATCGATTGAGACTATTTATTTTAGAATCGGAGAGGGGTCGTCCAAAAGGTGATCGCTTTCATATGGAATTGCTCTATATATATATACATTAGGGCGGGTCGATTTAAAAACCGCCCAAGTGACAAGGAAAATCGTATTCTAGGCATCAAAATAAGAAACTTTGCCCGAGGAACCATACCTCTAAAACGAATTCTGATGTCGCAACTTTTGACCCGTAGGGTCAAATTTTGGAAAATCCCACTTTGACCCATTTAGAGTGCCCCAATCGAGTCCAAATGTATGACCGACCCCCACTAACTTTGGAAGGCCGACCCACCCATGCTAGTGGCACACCCACTGGAACCCCCCTAGGGGGTTCCCAATACAAATATTTCAAAACATCACTATTTTTGGCACTTTACATGAAAAAATCAGCGAAATGGCTGTTTTTTCTTTTTGTGAACCTTCCATTTTAGGTATAGGATGTGTTGAGCGAACTTTTGTAAAACACTATTAGGAACATTCTAACCCTCTAACTCTTCAATGAAAGGGAATTTTTGGCCCCTTTTTAAAAAGGGCCAAAAAAGACTCGTAAGACCCTTGTCACTTGAGCTATTTTTTTGCCTTCCTACAAATCTAATTTTCAACAAAAAAAAAAGAAAAAAAATTAAATTTGAAAAATACATATGTGAGACATTTTTTCATAAGTGTAAATAAATCTATTAACTGGTCAAGAATTGCATGCAGGTTTTATTTTAACGAAATTCAATGTAATGAAATTCAAGCTTAAAATAAAAATATATTTTTTACATTACAACACCGCTTTATCCAACTGATTATATCGTAGCCTTAACAAGAATTTAGGAATATTGAACAATTTTTAACCCTAGACGCACTTTCTTCGTCGTCATCGACGAACATCGCTTATTCTTTCTCATTTAATTTGTTCGTTATTCTAGCGGTTGCCAAGCTGCTGAAGTGTGCACACGCGCAGTCTCGTTAGATGTATGTAAGTGTCTTTTTTTAACCCTATTATTATTTTTATATCTCAAAGTCCTTTCTTCGTCGAATCGACGAATTTCATGTTTGATCTTGCCCCAATCGCTCCCAATTAAAAAAGTTTAAAATTTAGATTTTATTAGAAAAACAATTTAGTTTTTATTCATATAAAACAAAAAGTTTGCTTACTTCAGTACAACTAAAGGCTTCATTAGTCTAATCGTAAAGTAAAAAAACGTATCTGTAATCAATTCAATGTGTTAGAATAATATAGAAATATATGTTTATCTTTTTTCTATGCATTGAAACTGTTGTCAAGTAAAATCGTAAAAAAGTTCTGTTGAAAATAGAAATTTTCTATTTTATTACTTGACATTTAATTCTATGCACAAGAAAAAGATAAAAAATACAATATTTTTATTTTTTATACTCTTTTTATTCATTATGAGAATGATACGTTACTTTTTTTACGATACTTCCAAACTAATTTGGGCTTAAAAAACAAAAAAATCAACTTCAAGTTTGTTATCTTTTCTTTATGTGTGATTATTTTTGACTGTTTTAAAAAAAATGTAAGTTGATTTTTTTGTTT
The DNA here is from genome assembly GCA_949987735.1 of Leucophora obtusa. Taxonomy (NCBI): domain Eukaryota; kingdom Metazoa; phylum Arthropoda; class Insecta; order Diptera; family Anthomyiidae; genus Leucophora; species Leucophora obtusa. The sequence goes on from OX465299.1 coordinate 112,972,094, forward strand.
TTTAGTTTTAAGTTGTACTGAAGCAAGCAAACTTTTTGTTTTATACGAATAAAAACTAAATTGTTTTTCTAATAAAATCTAAATTTTAAATCTTTTTTTAATTAGGAGCGACTGGGGCAAGATCAAACATGCAATTCGTCGATTCGACGAAGAAAGTACTTTGAGGTATAAAAATAAGAAAGTGCGTCTAGGGTTAAACCAATGGATTAATTTTTAATCAAATGCATATAAAAACTAATCAAAATCCTAATGTATTAATATTTTATTGAAAAAGTATTTAATTAACCAGCCGCAAATTTTGAATCGAATTAACAATCTTCGTGATTGGAGTAATTTCAATAATAGAATTAATTGAATAGGCGGTTTTCGTGATTGAAAGCACTTTTTATTTTTTTTGTGCGGCATGTCTACTGATTTCTAGAACAATAAAATTAGTAGAAAATATTAATAACCCCTATTAAATTTTAGTGAAAGTGTAAATTGCTATTTAAAATTTATTTACAAAAATTAGCAAAAAACTTTACTAAATATTATGAAGGGTTTCATAAATATAATGAAAAACTGTGTATGTATATGTTTTCAATGATATACATAATACACTCTGTTACAAAAATATACATTTTGACTGCATGCAAAGAAAAAACACGGTTGGGATGACCATATTTGGAGAGCTCATATATTTTTCGGTTTATGTTTACGACAATCATACTCTTACCTCATTTTTATCATAATATTATCAATAAAATATCACAATACACAGAGCGAATTTTGCTGGACGAATTTTAATGAAATTTTTCAGTAAACTAATGAAGTTTTCTTCACGAAGTAAATGAAAAAATTCCTAAATATGATGAAAAAGCTTCATATATTTTATGAATCTACTTTTAATGAAACTTTTTCATTTAGTGTATGAAAGTTGTAATAAATTAAATGAAATTTTTTAAAACATTTTATGAAAAATTCCATTAATTCAATTAAAAGTTTCAATGGACGAGTTCCAGTGCAACTTCGTTATTTTTATGCAAAAATTCATTAATATCATGCAGATAATTCTCTCAGTGTACGATTGAAAAATGTTCCAAATATCAACATATTCAGGATATGGAAATTCCTTCTTTATTTTCATTGAAACAATCGTAATTTAAAAAACTTGAATAGATATTTTAATAAATTCATTTATAAAACTGATAATTTCAAATGACAAAAAGAAATTCAGTTTTAAAATTTAGCATTTTCTAATACAAACTTCCGATTTAAATTGAAACTGTTTTGAATAAAAATAAACGCCTTTATTATTTAAATTTTCCAAATGTGTATTTTTGTTAAAGTCGACTTAAGTTAAAATTTTGGGTGGAAGTATGCTTTGACCTAGTTTACTTTTGGAGCATTCTGATTGGTTACTTTATTTTCAACCAATCAAAATGTTTGCAAATGTAAATATTTCTTTAGGATTTTCATACAGAAAATGAACAAAACCGAATGTTTTAAAATAAAGTCCACTTTAAAAGTAAAATACTTCTTGATAGTAAAGCACAGCAAATTGTTTCAATTTCACGTTGGAAAAACTGTTATACTCTGTATAAAAAAAATTTTTTTTTCACGATACTGAATTTCACGTGAAAAGTTTGTAGACTTTATTTCCATGCAAATTAAATATACAAGACTATTCTTGCGAAAAGGTATCATTTTGTGTTCACTGTGATTGTGTCTTTCTAACAAAATAAAAAATTATTCATTTTCAATATTTAAATTAACTTTTGAGGCCTTTTAAGTTCGATTGAAATTTTTTCACGTGAAAAACAACTTTCGGTAAGTTGTTCCGATTTCATGTGCAAAAACTGTTATACTCTATATAAAAAAAAATTATTTTTCACGATTATGAGCTTCACGAGAAAAGTGTTTAGTCTTTGTTTTCACTCAAATTTAATGTACAAGACTATAATTTTTTTTGTGAAAAAGTGGCATATTATGTTTACACACTGAGAGAGTTATCCTTCAAGATATTAATGATATAATTTCATAGAATTTTTTTCGTAGAACCAATGAAGTATTTCATTATGTATATAATATTTAATTAATATTATGAAATTTTTCAAAAATTTTCTTTCATAAAATTTCATAATTTCATTAAAAAAATTCATTGAATTTCATAAATTAGATCTCCATAAATTTAATGAAAATGTTCTTTATATATATGAAATTGTTCAATAGTATTTACTTTTTTTTAATTTTTTTATAAAATATCGTCATTTCCTGAGAGAATAACCTTCTATAATTTTTATTTTTTTTTTTAATTAATTTTTTATTATTAATTTTGGACTATGAAATTTTTTTATAAATCATATTAAGGGGGTTATTTTGTAATACGCAACGCCTTGTGTTGCGTTGTTTTACATACAAATTGTTTTTGTAATAATAACAATTTACACATAAATCAACCCAACGCAAGGCGTTGCGTTTTACAAAATAACCCACTAATTTTTTCGACATTTTTTTTATGAAGATCTTCATTGGCTGAATGATTTATTCATTAGACGAGTGGCCTGTTAATTTTATGAAGAGTTTTATTAGTTTTATGAACTTTTCATAAACATTGACTTTAATGAAACCTGTTTCATAGATTCTATGAAAAGTTTCAATGGACGAGTTCCAGTGACAATTTTCATTGAAACTATGAAGAAATTCATTACTGAAGTGATGATAATTCTCTTAGTGCAGTGATTGAATCTTTCGGTTCTTAAGGGTTAAAAAGTTTCGGTGCTTAAGGGTTAAAAAGTTTAAATTTTATTTTGAAATTTTTTCATTTAAATTGAAGAACTGAATTTCTAATTGAATTTTCGAAATTTGAAATGGAAAATTCTAATATATTTTAGAATTTCCTCATTTTAAAATCAAAAATCGAAATTTCTCTTAAAATTTTCTGAATTTTGTAAGAAAAGAAATTAATGAGTGTTATTTTTGTTCAGTTTTAAGATAAAATATGACAAATTCAAAATAGAATTCACAATTAATTTCACTTCAAATTCTCCAAATTTCATTCGGAGAGATATGGTGGAGTTTTTTTTTAGTTTTCTCCAAAGGATCGTATTGAACTTATTCCAGTCAGTCTTTCGGATATCCTGAGCATACATGGTGATATCGTAGAGTATACAGTTATGTTCCTAAAATAATCTCTTTTGAAATACTCTTCAATTTTTTATTGCATGTGAGTAATTGACTAGCGGTAAATCCCATACTTGCTCCCAACCTGACTTTAAAAGACGGAGTGTTGGTGTAGCGTCAAAACAAAGTTGGCCAGTAATTCCTTTTGTTAATAACGGCAGCTGGCTCCCACGGCTATATCAAAACCGATATGAAAATTTAATTATACAACGTTTTCCAAATGTTGTTCACGAACCTCTGAGCGTCCGTAAAAGCTTTTAGTTAGTGTTTCCAATTCGGTTAATCGATTAACCGATTCCCCGATTAATCGCCTCTATTTCGGTTAATGTCGAAACAAATAATTTAAAACTCAAATAATTATTCGACCCGAATAATCGGTTAAAATAGGTCGATTAACCGGTTACATTTTTAATATGGAATTTTTCCTTTATTTTTTCCCCAAAGCTTCACAAATTTCTTAATATTGACTAAAAAATTGCAAGAAAATGTTAGAACAAACAAATACTAAATAAAATGCCATCAAATTCTTTAAAAATCGACTGAAAGAGTAACTCCAATCAAGACGACATTGCACCAGCGACACACGGCATGTTTTAAGAGACTTTTAATTTGAAATAATTTTGTTTGCAAATATTTTAGCAAAATATCAAAGTTTCTATTTGTAAATAAAAGGCTTTAAAAAACATCGCGAAAGGCGAAAATAAATGAGTTTTTTAAAACTTTTTAAAACAAACAACGTGCCTGGCTGTTTCAATTTTTTTTTTAATTAAAACTAATATTTCAATGTCCTTCAGGACAAGGTTGCATTTGTTATAAAACTGTTTAACACAATTATCCATTGACATGTTAATTCTATAAGAACTCTACCTTTTGTTACATCTCCCAAGAAAGTGTGGATAGTCGGTTCAAAACATGTTCCACTAGAATACCACGAAACCCGTACCCATTTCACTGAATTTAAATTTTTATTCGAATAAAAAAATAACCTAAAATTTAGACAAAATGAAAATTAAAAACTAAAATTTATAAATTTGACACCTGTAACTGCACACTGAGAAAATTGTAAATATGCTATTTATGAATTTTTACATTGAACTCAATGAAGTTTCTCGGGAATTCAAACTTTATTTATTAATAATATAGAATTTTATCAAAAATTCATATTATTTATTAAACATTTAATGCAGCCAATAAAAGTTTTATTAAAAAGAGTATTAGAAATATTTTGAAGCTTCTTCATAAAATTTAAGAAATTTGTCATTCACTTTTTGAAGAAAAATTCATTAATTAATTGAAAATTTTCATTAAAACTCGTCCGACAAATTTCTCTCTACGTAAGTTTTTTAACTCAAACTTTAGGTTATATTTTTAAAGCTGATTTACGGGAAGAAGAATATAGCATTTTTATTGAAAAATTTAACAGACACCAGACTGCCGCAGTTTCGTCTCACCCAAAAACTTGTCAGTGGTGAGTTTACTTGTCAATTTTAATTGTTAATTTGTCTGTATATGAAAAACTTTTTTTGTGTATGCCATGACCGTGGATCGAACCGGCAGCCCTATACGCGTAGCATCACCTTTTACCGAGATACACCACGGTCAGTACATCGATTAGTTTGGCTAATTGAGGTTATTTTGTGTAGACTTAGAAAATCAGATCAATTTTTTGTTAATTTTTGCAGAGTAAATTTGTATCTTCAATTGAGTGAAATTTAATTCAAATATAACTAAAATTGTTTATATCGATGTCTCAGTGTAAAATGGTTCTAACTCGTTTTTTATGTCTTCAGAAGAGAAGGAATAATCCTAATAAAATCTTAAAAATTTTTCATATAACTTTTTTTAATGCAATGTTATATTTAAATGTTGGCAGTATATATATATATATATATAATAAATATTGTAATTAAGTATAAACAGCAAAATAAGAAAGATTTTTTCTTCATAAATGTATTTTTAACTGTAAAATAATTTTTAAAATGTATTTTTAATAATAAAATAAAATAATGATAAATAATTACAAATAATTCAATTATAAAAAATATAAAAACAATGAGAACAAGGTGGTCTCTTAAATGCTCCTCTCCTGTCCAAACAAGGAGTCGGGGCCCATTTTTTTATTGCTGATTCTTAAAGCAAAAATTATGAGGAATCCAAAAAAAAAAAAATTAGCCGGAAAATTTAGGAGCTTCTGTGGAAAATCGGAAAATTTAATTTTCATGGAAAAAAAGGTAAATTTCTGAGAAAAATTAGGAAAATTTTATTTTTCAATTAAAGCCTGATTCAATACCTTTCCAACGAGCTATCACTCGTTGCGATCGCTTTAGTAGTTTTTTTTAAAACAACTTTCAATGAGGTCCCTTATGAAGAATTCTTCAATTTTGTCCCATGACAGTGGTGTACACCACCACTAAACCAGTCACTATAAAAAAAAAAAAAAAATATGTAGGTACATTATTTTTTGCTGGGCAATCGATTGAGACTATTTATTTTAAAATCGGAGAGGGGTCGTCCAAAAATTTGCCAATTTTGATCGTTTTCATATGGAATTGCTCTAATGCATATAAATCGAATCATGCACAGAGAGAATTCCTTGGACGAGTTTTAATGAAATTTTTTCACTAAACTAATGAAGTGTTCTTCTCAATAGGAATGAAAAATTTCTTAAACTCTATGAAAAAGCTTCATAGTTTTAATGAAAATATTTTAAATGAAAATTTTCAATAACTTTTATGAAAAATTGCATTAATTTAATGAAAAGTTTCAATGGATGAATTCCAGTGACAATGCATAGATCTAATGCAAAAATTCATTGATATCATGCAGATAATTCTCTCAGTGTGTCACATTTACAGGAATGTCCATCCTTATACCCAAATGGTTCTGAAATTCCAAAAACTAACACGGTTAAATATTTGGGAATGCACCTTGATCGGAGATTTACTTGGGAAAATCACATTGTTGCTAAAAGAGATCATCTTAATATTAAAACCAGAAAAATGTGTTGAATTCAAAAAAATAAGTCGGTAGAAAAATTAGTAAAACGTCGTATATCAAGTGTACTAGTTTTCAGCGATAGTTTAAGTCATATTGTTTTAGCACTAAACTAATTTTGAACTAATGTTTTACTAATTTATTTTCCTATAAAAATTGTGCTGATAACCGCATTTATACCGTGGACGACAACAAGATAGACAAGATGTCGCAGCTTGTCTGGATGTAGTACAGACAACCTCAAATGATAATTAAAAAGAACAACTCTACACAATTTCTATATTTAAATTTTCATCAAATAAATTAACTAAAGTAAAATTTCTCTACAAATTTTTTGAGTTTTTTTCAATCTTCTAATATTTAGCAAAAAGTTTAGGATTTTTATACCCTACACCACTATGTGGTCAGTAAGCCGGGTCGATTTGTGGGGAGGCAAAAAATCGCCCATGGCTCAGGGAAAATCGTATTCTAGGGATCAAAATAAGAAACTTTGCCGAAGGGAACCATACCTCTAAAACGAATACTACTACTACCCCAACTGTTGACTTTTGTCCGTAGGGTCAAGTTTTGAAAAATCACACTTTGACCCATTTAGAGTGCCCCAATCGAGTCCAAATGTATGACCGACCCCCACTAACTTTGGAGGCCGATCCACCCATGCCAGTGGCACACCCCCTGGAACTCCCCTGGGGGGTTCCCCATACAAACATTTTAAAAAATCACCATTTTTGGCACTTTATTTTATTATTTTTTATTTATTTTATTTATTTTTATTATTTTATTTATTTTTTCTCCTTAGAAATTTATTTAGTCAGAACATATGTAAATGAAAAAATTAATTTAACTTAGTAATAGAAAAGAAAAAATAAAAAATTACTGTTTGAAGTCTTTTTTGCTTTCAAGTCTGGGCAATTTCGCACGGCTCTCTAATGTCGTCGCCATAACAGCCTCTACATTTTCCGGTATAACGCTAGCTAGCAATTGAACGTGTCGTTCTGTTTCTTGTATGTGTGATGGAATTTTTGGATCATTAAACGGTGGATCATCTTGATTTAAATATTCTTTCAAAGTATCGTATGGAATGCTTCGCGTGAATGGTGGTTCAAATACGTCATTTATGTCATTCATATTGAATAAAAGTTTATATCTGGTTTTTTATAAGCTCTAAGTCCCGTTGGGTCGTCAACATCGGTTCGATAGCGTAGAATTATCTTGATAGCACAGTCGCGCTTTTCTTTGCTATCATCAAACGACATTGATAACAAGATATTTTCCGAATGCGCATAATATCAATTATCTTTACTTTATTGACAATTTTGCGTAAACGAGGTTCTAGAAATCTTGACCAACTAATGAATTTGAAAAATAATCTACTACCGTACACGACAGAGCTGTAATACTTGATATTGAAGTACATTGACACATAACATGTAATTATAAATTCAACCAGTATTCTTAAATTTGCATCTGGATTTTCCGTTGTCACATATAATCGTAATAGTCTAGCGGCCTTGGTGAGCCACCGAGAATGTACAATTTTCCCTGGTTTTATGTTTGCCAGATCCACTGAAACCACGCCGCTAGAAATTGCAAGGGCCATGTCGTATAAGTACTTGGAATCGGTGGAAAATTCAATTTTTTCTGGAGCAGGGGGCATATTTTTCAACTCAATTTTCTGAAAGCCGTCCACCACCTGAAAATATATAAAAATAAAACAATTAAAAACGGTTGACAATTATAATAAATGAGTGATAGCAATAACTTACCGGAAGAGTTTCACAAGCTTCGATTTGACGGCTCAATTTTCCGGTTGCCGATCTTGGTCCAGTGCTGGTTGATTTATCCAAAGCTTCAAACAAATGCCGAAACGGAAGTTCGTTGAAGTGTAGAAGGCAAACGAACCAATGCAATGGTCTTTTTAACAGCAATTCGAATCGTCGTATAATTCCACCGTTTGGGCCAGTGTTTGTTGGGCTCACCGTCAGTGCATATGCCAATTAATGCATCCAGTGATGTATTTTTATCGTTGAAAAAATCATTTAATTTGGTTGTTTTGTATTCAGCGGTTTCATATTCCAGTCTTACGTAACCAATCAATTCAGAATTCGGTTCTCTCAAAATAACAAGATGAGGTTCTTTTACCATTCTAGTATGATACTTCTCATCAATTGTATCTCTCGTTAAAGTATCATCTTTTCTGCCATCGAATGAAAATGCTAACAAATTGGTATCATCTAACCGTTTGCGAAGCACTTCTTGTCTGCATTTCTCTTTTTCTCGGCGAACTTTCGATTTATCCATGATGAGAGGTTTGCCATGGATATCTTTCATTTTAAAATCTTGGAAAAGAGCTGTTCCCATTGCTGATGCTACTCTATCAGGCACGCCAAATCTGTCACATACCAAGGCAAAGTTAAAACAATCGTATCTCTGTGTGTATTGTGAACTTGTGCTTATATCCAAATCTTCTTGAACCGGTGGCGGTGCGTATGTTGAATCATCGGGATCTTGGTATGTTGGCATTGATGACATAGACGTTGCTCCTTGCTCTTCAATTTCCATCGCAAATCCATCCATTGTTAGACTTCTCTGATTATGTTGATCGTGCATAAACTCTTTGAGGCGTTCGGGAACCAAACCGCATGCACATGGAGCTGCCTTCAAATCGCATTTACATGTTCCAATGAAAAAAATTGTTTCCAGAGATTTTACATACTCTGTAAATTGTTGGGGTTTGTTTCTTCTCTTGATTTGCTCTTGATATTTGTCAAGCAATCTATTCAATTTATTACATACACTTTTTTTCAGCATTATTTCCATACCAAGTTTTTCCCAAATTCCAATCAACTTATCTTGTACTTGAATAGTGAATGCTTTATAGGACAACTTTTTTTGTTCGCTCAAGTAAAAATAATATCTCAAGATATCCAGATGGGTTGGTAAATTAAGATCAGTCAAATCAGTAGACACACCAAAAACAGTAACATCATGCCTGGGTATATGACTCATTGGGTTTTCGATAGTTGTTGATGTTGTTATTGCTTCATCTTGCGGTGTAGAGGATGGTGGATTCATTGTAAACTTCTTGATTTGGAATGATTTTTTTTTTAAATATTTTTTTATCTCAAATTAGCACTTCACACTTCGAGTTCTTCACAACGACTTAATGCATTCACAAAAACTGTTGCGTTATATATGGTCTAGGAGACGAGGTAATAAGAATGAAATGGTAATTTCAATTCTACCTGTAACCGATTTTGTTGTCAAAACTGCCCATAAAGTACTTACATGTAAATTAAACGTTAATCTGACTACAAATTCTGTTAAGCAAGTGCGCCTTTTATTACTTCTGGAAAATCCTTTATGATAATTTTATGCTCAATTCTACCTGTAACCGATTTTGTTGTCAAAACTGCCCATAAAGTACTTACATGTAAATTAAACGTTAATCTGACCACAAATTCTGTTAAGCAAGTGCGCCTTTTATTACTTCTGGAAAATCCTTTATGATAATTTTATGCTCAATTCTACCTGTAACCGATTTAGCTTAAGTAAGTTTACGACATGCAGCTGTGTCTTGTGGTGGCTTAAAAAACCCACACAACCTATTTTACGACCTGCAACAGAACGACACGTTCAATTGCTAGCTAGCGTTTCCAAACGAGTTATACCGGAAAATGTAGAGGCTGTTATGGTGACGACATTAGAGAGCCGTGCGAAATTGCCCAGACTTGAAAGCAAAAAAGACTTCAAACAGTAATTTTTTTTATTTTCTTTTCTATTACTAAGTTAAATTAATTTTTTCATTTACATATGTTCTGACTAAATAAATTTCTAAAGAGAAAAAATAAATAAAACAATAAAAATAAATAAAATAAATAAAAAATAATAAAATAAAGTGCCAAAAATGGTGATTTTTTAAAATGTTTGTATGGGGAACCCCCCAGGGGAGTTCCAAGGGGTGCGCCACTGGCATGGGTGGATCGGCCCTCCAAAGTTAGTGGGGGTCGGTCATACATTTGGACTCGATTGGGGCACTCTAAATGGGTCAAAGTGGGATTTTTCAAAACTTGACCCTACGGGACAAAAGTCAACAGTTGGGGGGTAGTAGAATTCGTTTTAGAGGTATGGTTCCTTCGGCAAAGTTTCCTATTTTGATCCCTAGAATACGATTTTCACTGAGCCATGGGCGATTATTAAATCGACCCGCCCTAGTGGTCAGGGTATTATAAGTTTGTGCTGATGTTTGTAACACCAAAAAATATTGGCCCCAGACCCACCTTATATTATACCGATCGACTCAAAATTTTTTTATTTCGATTTAACGATGTCCGTCTGTCCGTCCGTCCGTCCGTCTGTCTGTCTGTCCATGCATTCTTGTGCGCACTCTACTCTACAGGTCGCAAATCTCTATATATAAATGAATAACATGACTGACTGACTCAACATCGCCCAGCCCAAACCGCTGAAGCTAGGAAGTTGAAATTTGATATGTAGGTTCCTCTTTCGGCGTAGACGTCCGCTAAGACGGGATTTTGGAAATTCCTACCGGAACGGGCAAAAAGGGGGAAAGTCTCCCCCTTGGCGGCCTGCCAAAACCCCTTTGGCTAGAAAGCTGAAATTTTAGATATGTGTTCCTTGGAGTAGGGGCTAACTTTTATAGAAAGTACTTTCAATTATTTTGGACAGGGACGTTTACAGGGAGGGGCAAAAAGGGGAAAAAGTCTCCCCCTTGACGGCCTGCTCAAACTGCTGGAGCTATGAAGTTGAAATTTGGTATGTAGGTTCCTCGACCGGTGTAGACGTCCGCTAAGACGGAATTTTTGTAAATTTTTATCGGGAGGGGCAAAAAGGTGACAAAAATAGTACCTTTTTCCAAAAAAGTACCTTTTCCAAAAAAAGCACCTTTTTCCAAAAAAAGTACCTTTTTCCAAAAAAAAAGTGCCTTTTACCAAAAAAAAAGTGCCTTTTTCCAAAAAAAAAGTGCCTTTTTCCAAAACAGTACCTTTTTCCAAAAAAAGTACCTTTTTCCAAAAAAAGTAATTTTTTCCAAAAAAGTACCTTTTTCCAAAAAAGGACCTTTTTCCAAAAAAAAGTACATTTTTCCAAAAAAAGTACCTTTTTCTAAAAAAAATTTACCTTTTTCCAAAAAAAAGTACCTTATTCAAAAAAAATTCCTTTTTCCAAAAAAAATTCATTTATCAAAAAAAATACATTTTTCCAAAAAAAATACCTTTTCCAAAAAAGGACCTTTTTCCAAAAAAGTACCTTTTCCCAAAAAACGGACGTTTTTCAAAAAAAAATTAATTTTTCCTAAAAATAACTTTTTCAAAAAAAAGTACCTTCTTCCAATAAAGTACTTTGTAAAAATAAAGTATCTTTTTCCAAAAAATTTCGCTTTTTCCAAAAAATTCCATTTAAAAAAATATAATTTCACAAAAAGCACTTTTTTTCCTCCCCCCCACGGATATCTCCACTAAAACAAGGTTTCTTGATATTCGGCATAGACGTCCGCTAAGACGGAATTTTATATATATATTCGGCATAGACGTCCCCATAGACGGTCTCACAAATTCGAAAAGTGTCCCCCTTAACTGACTGCCCAAACCACTGGAGATAAGAAGTTGAAATTTGGCATAAAGGTTCCTCCACTGTAGTAGATATCGACTAAGTTTGTATTTTTGGAATTCCCTACAGGATATCCCAAAAGGGGGATGTTTCCCCCGGCCTGCCAAACTGCTGAAACTATGTAGCCGAAATTCGGTATGTGAGTTCATCCTTCTATGTAGGCGTCCGCTTAGACGGAATTTTTGAAATTCCTATCGGGAGGGAGATAAGGGCAAAAGTATTCTCCTTGACGGCCTGCCCAATCCCTTCTGGTCAACCTAAAATTTTAAATATGTATTCCCTGGAGTAGGACTAACTCACCGGCAACGTAATTTTTCTATTTTGGAACAGAAACATAGTAAAAATGTGGGTTGAAAGGGAAAAATGTCCCCAATAACGGCCTGCCCAAACCGCTGAGGCAATGAAGTTGAAATTTGGTATGAATGTTTCCCATCCATCGCAGACAGCCGCGAAGATCGAATTTTTGTAAATTCCTAAAGGGAGGGGCAAAAAGAAGAAAGCCTCCCCTTGGTGGCCTGTAAAAACCCCTTCGGCTAGAAAACTGAAATTTAAAATGTGGGTCCCTAGAGTAAGGGCTAACTTATTAGAAAGATACTATTTTGAATTTTGGACAGGGTCGTTATAAAATAGGGGCTCAAAAAGGGAAAGTGGCCCCTTAACGACCTGTCCAAACTGCTGGAACTAGGAAGCTGAAATTCGGTACTTAGGTTCCTCTTCCAGCCTAATTCCAACCGGGAGGGACAAAAAAAGAAAAAATGTCCCACTTGACAGCCTGCTCAAACTGCTGGAACTAGGAAGCTGAAATTCCCTGTCGATGGATTTTCGGAAATTCCTACCCAGAGGGGCACAAATAGTAAAAGTTGGCTAGAAACCTGAAATGTAAAACATATGTTCCTTGGAGTATGGGCTCACTTATCGGGAAGGTGCTTTGTGAAATTTTGGACAGGGACATTGCAAAAATGGGGATTAATGAAGCGAAAAGTGCCGCTTAAAGGCCTGCCCAAACTGCTGGAGGTAGGAAGTTGAAATTTGGTACTAAAGTTCCTCCTCTATTGTAGACATCCGCTAAGATGAGAGTTTTGGAAATTTCCACAGGTAGGGTCAAAAACAGGAAAAGTCTCCTATTTAACGGCCTGGCCAAACTGCTGAAACTAGGGAGCTTAAATTCGGTATTTGGGTTCCTTCTCCAACGTAGACGTCCCCTAAGACGGTATTTTTGGAAACTCATACCGGGAAGAGTAAAAAGTGAAAAAACTTCCCCCATGCCGAGTTGGGCAAACTGCTGGATATAGAGACCTAAAATTATGTATGTAGTAGGTTCCTCCTCCAACGCAGACTTTCTTTGGAAATTCCTACCGGGAGGGGTAAAAATTCCTACCAGGAGGGGTAAAAACAGAATAATTCTCCCCTTGATGGCCTAACCGAACCCTTCGGTTGGAAACCCGTAATCTATAATATGTTTTCCTTGGAGTATGGGCTAACTTATCGACAAGGCATTTTTAGGACTTTGGACAGGAACGTGATAAAAATGGTGGATTAAAAGGGGAAAATTGCCCCCCCTGAACATCTGCGTCTTTAGCTAGAAACCTAAAATTTAAAGAACGAGTGTATGTGGAACACTAAAATTAAGAAACTTAATAGGAAACGAGTGGAATTGAAACACTACACAAATGGATATAAACGTTGAACGAGTGGAATTGAAATTATAGACAATGGAAATGGAATGGAAGAGGGAACGAAAAGGAATGGACTATAGAACGAAATGGAATGAGGAGCGAGATGGCATAGAATGGGGAACGAGTGGAATTGAAACACTGCAGTTAAAAGAGGAATGGAACGGAGCAAGTGCAAAGAATTGGAATGGAAAGAGAAGCGACTGATATCAATATCGATACACAAGACAGTAGGAACGAAATGGAATGAAACGGGGAACGAGTGGAATTGGAATAACAGATAATGGGAACGAAATGCAATGGAATGGTGAACGAAATGGAATCTTGGAAGGAGTTGCATTGGAACACTGAAATTGTTAAACAAAATGGAATGAAATTTGAATGACTCAAACTGCCGGAGTTTGGTACTTGAAATTTCGCATGCGATTGAGGCAGATTATATATATTTGGGATTTTTACTGGAAGGAACAAAAAGGGGTGAAGAACTCCTTTTAATTACCTATTCAAACACTATCCACGGAATATGAAACTTATGTATGTAACATTGAAACATACTCTCCAAAAAGTTAAACAAATTTTCTAAAAGAGAAAAAACCTTAGAAAAAGAATGGAACTTATATATTCTGATATTTAAACTGCAGGTAACGAGGCACCGGTGGAAGAAACCGACGCAGTAAATTTTCCAACTGAATTTGTGAATTTACTTGAATTGCCAGGTCTACATTTACATAAACTGGAATTAAAAAAAACTTCAATGCACGCTAACAACGTATATACGTAGCTTTGCCCGCTATCTTTAATATTATAAATCGCTTGCCAACCCTGCTTTACGTTATTTATTTTCATTCAAAACACAAATGAATAAAACTACTACGGGTCTATCTACCTAAGTTCGCACTTTACCAAATTATCTTGACATACACACGTATATTGCAATTTGTAATGGATTCATTAATAACAACCCGTGTAAAAAAGTTTATATCTAGTCAGATCTGTTTAGATCTACTTAGATATTATTGAATCTAATTAGATCTGGTACATGTATGGTATGATGTGGTATATGTGATACACTTTATGGCCAGATCTGACCAGATCTATTGCCAGATCTATTAATATCTAAAGAGATCTGGAACTTTTGGTGATTTTTATGGCCAGCTATGTTCAGATCTGGTCGTATATGATTATATCAGGTGCCAGATCTGTGCATATCTGATAAGATACGAAAAATTTATTGATCTTTTTGTCCAGATCAGGTACCATTTATTAGCCATTTCCAAAGGGACCAACATAAAAATGAATATAAAAATTGTTTAAAGAATTACCAGGTAAAATATATCATTTTATAGGTATAATTTTTTAAAATTTTATTTGTAGTAAATTTAATTTTGTATTTGAATTTTCTATTAAATTAGTGTATTAAATGCAAGTTTGTTCATATTAAAGACTAAAATTAATTTGAGAATAAGCAAACAATTTTAATTCTCGAATCAAAAAATATAAAATTAAATTCGCAAACCAAAAACCAGTTTTATTGACCTCTACTTGACCTACCTCTAAAATTTTGTTTAAAAAAGGTATCGCAAATGATAACAATCGTTTTTTTTTTTTTTTTAAATACATATTTCTTTTATTTTTTGGAAAGGGGTTTTTATATAAATTAAAAATTATTTTTAAGTTACTAAGTTTAACGTATTAGGCATTTTACATATATATTTGCCTACATGTATACAATTCTTTATGTTTATTATGTCTTCAAATTTGATTATTGTTAATATTTCACTGTCAATAAATGGTATTATATGTTTAATACTATCTGTATTATCAGTTTGTCTAAGAATGTTATTATAATCCACATTTAAAGATTTTATTATAAAATACAACTTGCCAGTAACTATAAAAAAAAGATCTTATAATACCATACATATGTAAATTATGGTTAGAAACTAATTCTACATAAGAATTGTTGGATTTGGTTTTTTTGTACGACATTGAAGTGAACATGTTATTATTTATTTCACATCTCGAATAAAAATATGTAGTTTTATATTCAAAACCAGCCGCTAATATCAATTTTATTCATTGGTATTAGCATCGTAACTAATTCTGCTTCCAAGGACTCTAAATTTGGCGGTAGTTCTAAATTTTTTGTTGTAGTTAGATTGCATGACTTTATTTTTAACAATATTTGCTCCTTCAAATATTTTCATATTGTTCATGATTTCCTGACCGAGATTTTTTGTCCCATTGGCACTTTTTGCCAGAACCCCATTACGAGATTCAAAGGGGAAAGCACTTGTGGCCCATATCGGTCCCCATCTTTTAACACATAAACAAAGGTGCAGTAGTTGGTGTACATTATATGTCATTTCATGTTCTCCATACAAAGTTTTAATTTTTTTTACAAACAAGTGCAATGATTCGTTTGTTTTATCGATTTTAACGACCTCTATATCATCTTGGAGCAGGTTGTATATAGATGAGACAAACAACATCCAGTGCTGAAGATAAATTTCTGGGAGAACATCTTTAAGAGCTGGTATGGAATAAAATAGAATCCAGTGATATATTTCGGATGCTTTATAATACTGGTGTTGCTTAAGAGAACGAGGCATTCTTGGGGTTGACTGTAGAGGACGTATTTCTTTTATATACATATCAATTTTTTTAATACTTTTTGATATTCTCCATGGGCCTTTTTTTGTCAACCAGATATTTAAAAATTGTTTTCCAACACCAAGTAGCCCAGAGTGGTATAACACAAGTTTCTAAGTCAGTTTCTGGCAAATATGAAACTATTGAGTATCCTTTTACACCTTTTTCGTGAATAAGATTAAAGTTTTCCACCTTTTTAGCTTGTAACATCATATTTTCACAAGTTCTAAGTGTAGATTGAATTTTATAGGGGTAAATCCGAATTTTTCTATTACCAGCCATATTGCAACACTGTTTTGTTTTTATTTGGCACACATTACATCCGTAAATACCATTAAAATTCAATATGTTTTGGATTTGCGCTCGGGCTGGAGCATCTGCGATTATTAATGGAGCTTTAATTTTGGATATCTCCACATATCCTGATGTAGAATCACGCCACTGCACACCTTCTGAACATTCTTTGATCTTTAACATGAAAGGTTGCAGAAATAAGTTCATAGGTGGTTTTGTTTCTGTGTGATACCATAAGCCAACTGTTATTATACAAAAAATTTCTTAATTGAGGTGATATTTCGGCCATGCTGAACATTAAAGGCCAGTAGTTACTTTTAGAACTCTTTGACAGTGCAATTCCATCAGTATTTAGAATTAACGTTAAATCATATTTGCCTCTATTACGGTTTGCACGAATATATTCTGATCCAGAAGTAATGTCTTTTATGACTCGACTCTCGCAATTTGGATTTATTTCAGGTTTATTCATAATTTTTGCAAGGCTTTTGGTTTCAAACAATCTCTTTATTTGCTCAGTGAAGTCCAATTCAAAAAAGAATTGAAAATTGTTTTCATTGCACTGTGAACAATATTTTGGCTTTTTTTATGGATTCATAAGTAAAACAATTACTGCAGTAGTAATGTTTTATTATATCCATGGGTGGTACTTGCTTTTCTAAATAATTATAAAATTTATACAATGTTTTTGGCATTAAATTGTATTTAGGTAACATCTGAGATAACATTTTAAGTTGAAATTTTAATGTATTTTTTGTTAAATTATGCTTTAACCACATTTCTAACACATACAACACGGCATTATCTACTCACTTTTCACTATTGTTATAGAGCAAAATGGATTGAAGTTCTTCCCTATTATCATCCGCACGACTGTTTCCTTCGTTATCATCATCATAACGATTATCATCAGTGTTTTCGCCATCCCCACTATCCCATGTACTATTTTCACTACCCTCTTCAAAATCTTCACAATCATCAAAATCTGCAGCATCTTCAACAAGATCTTCACCAGTTTCATCAGTACCATCGTCACGTTGTTCATCAGAATCAGTACAAGCATCGCTCTCATAACACAGTACAACAGCCAATCTGGGGGGTGAGAAATTCCAAGTCAGGGTGATGGTACTAGGTCAGTATAGTAAAACCCTCAAAGGGTTTGGCGTTCGTATGTGTTTTTTTTATGACCTTTTAAATTTTTTCCTTATCTTGATGTTTTTTCGCTTAGTTGTAACATTTTGGCAAAAACGTAGTTTAACATAACTCGAGAACCACTTGTCCGATTTTGATGAAACAAATTTATAAAAATTTAGAATTACAATTTCTTTAATCCGTTCATATAACGTTTTTCTTTATAATCAACAGTTTTGCCGGTAAAAATAAATTTGTGGAGAAAAAAAAATATTTTTTTGCCTAAAAATTAAAAAATTTTTTTTTTTAAATTCATAAAAAATCCAAAACGGAAAAAAGGATCAAGAGTTATTAATTTCATGTAAAGTCACATAACCTATAAACAAAATTTAACGCGGTCTGCTTTTATTTACAATTAAGTGAAGGTATCCCACTTTGACAAGAATATTGATATTTGTTTTTATTCAAAAAAGTGTCATTTATCGCCTTTTTCATAAATTTTCCCCAATAACTCCAGACTTCTGGCCATAAACTACTAAAAAAATTAAGTAAACATTTTTATAATTTTTTATTTTTATTTTATTTATTTATTTTTATTTATTTTAATAAATATTGCCTAGACTTTTTCGATGGTGGTTGTTCGGGACTAGTGGCATCGCATTCATCGCTATCATCAGTTTCTGAACCACACATAATGTCAATATGTGACTCCACTGTTGGCCCTTCTGCATCTCCTGAAAATTCTTTATCATCAAGATCATCCTTGTCTTGCCACACTAACTTACTCCACCAGCAAATTTCCGCAATTATTGCACTCGGCGACTTTTTGCCTCTATATCTGTAAGTTTTTGTTTTATTAAAATGAGTTTAAAAAAATAAAAAATCAGTATTACCTCATTTCAAATGGCATAGCAACTTGATGATAGCGTTCACCTTGTTCATCAGATTCGGTAGCCAATTGTTTGCTGAAGTAGTCCAGATGATGATGTAAATAATGGATTTTCAAGGACATGTGGACACCAATTTCCGAGAATGCTCTTAACATCCTTGCGACAGAAACATCGTAGTTGTTAGAACGATGCTTTCCCAACAAGCCTTCTATTACTTCTTTGATTGCCTGCCATGCATTCAATTCAGCGTCAATCAAAATATTGTTGAATGCTTCACTTTTAATCAGCTTTCGTATATCTGGACCATTTAGTACGCCTGATTGGAAAAAATTAATTTGTTAAGATGGAAAATCATGGGAAATGAATGTGATATTATAACTTACCTTCTTTAATTTTACTTTCGCTGAGTCTCGGGTAAATTAGTTTCAAACACAAGAAAACTTCATCTCTTTTGGCGACAGTTTTGATAAAATTCTTAACAATTCCAAGTTTAATATGCAGTGGAGGCAGCAATATCTTCTCCTTCGGCACTAGAGGCTCACGAATAATATTGGCCGTTTGTAACCTGCTGTGCTCTCTGAGTTTCCATCCGTGGCATGCATATTGGTCACCGGAAAATCGTATGTCCCAATCGCACAAAAAGCACATATATTTTATATAGCCGCTTTGAAGCATTGCTACAACTTTTAAATCGCAGCATATGCGCCACATATGTTTCGCGTAGTTAACCATTTTTAAAATATTTTCCAGTGCATCATATGTTTCTTTCGTTTCTGTACTGTAGGCGATTGGAACTGAAGGTTTTTTATTGGTCTTATGCAGTAAAACCGCCTTCAAGCTGAGTTTTGAACTGTCAATAAATAATCTCCAGTCATCTGCTTCATATTTTATTTCCATTGCGTCCATCAATTTTCCTACATCCGGGCAATATGCAGAAGTTTTTTTATCATTCACAAGGAATAAACTTTGGAGTGTTGCCTGACGACTTCGATAAGCTGTGACTTTCACACCGGGTGCCAACAAATTGTTTGATTTCAAAATGGAAGCCAGCTCTTCCGATTTATGCTGTGTTAATTCCAACTTGGCAACAATTGAATCAAGCTTATTTTGATTTATTAAAATTGGCTCATTGGATACTGATGGCTCATATGGGGAATCATCACGTGCATGATATGTCGGAGCAGTCGTAGAAGAGAAAATATCTGGGCTAGAAGCTTTTGGCACAGGAATGTGGTCCGAATGAGGCAATGGTGTTGCGGCACTTGCAACACCAACGTAATTATACGATTTTCTTATCCTTTTTGCGGCTCCTTTATTCGCACATGCATAGCAATTCAATGGATTGTGACCTTCGCCAGGATTAGTCCAAGTCATTGGGATACCGAATGGCATACTTTCACGTCTTCTATTTTTCCAATCCATACGATGGTTGTAGCAGCTTTTACACACTATATTTGGTACCCAATTTTCGTTCACTATAACATTTTGGTTGAAGTACATCTCGTATGTTTGAACAAAATCAGTACTGAAATTTCCCCTTTTTTTATGTGTTGAGACATATTGACAGCAGTAGCAAAAGCTATTTATATCTGGCTTGCACAGTTCCATATTCTGTTCTCTTTTGTTCACTTTTAAAAAACTGGAGAAAAATCACTTTTACTGTTCGCGTTCGTCGGCACTTGTTGAATGACAAAAATCACAGAACCAGTGTGAGAAAGAGAAGAAGTATAATGACAATGCATGTTTTATGTGAACATTACAGAACCAGTGTTTCCACATCAATATTTCTCTTTTAGTACAGTAGAAAAATATGAGAGAGTTCGGCTTGTGAGTGTCAATGTTTTCTCCAAATAATGTTGTGCATATCTGGAGCAAATTTTTGAAATTCATACATTTACCTAATTGTGAATAAATGAGAAACGCGTGCATCGATTTTCATGATCTATGCCTTTTTTTTGCTCATGAGTTATGTGACTTTACGCGAAAGTAATTAGTTTTGGCACTTTTTTCCATTTTGGATTTTTTATGAATTTTTAAAAAAAAATATTTAAATTTTTAGGCAAAAAATACTTTTTTCCCTTCATACATTCATTTTTAACTTCGAAAGTGTTGCACATATAGGAAAACGTTATATAAACGGATTAAAGAAATTGTAATTCTAAATTTTTCTAAATTTGTTTCATCAAAATCGGACAAGTGGTTCTCGAGTTATGTTAAACTACGTTTTTGCCAAAATGTTACAACTAAGCGAAAAAACATCAAGATAAGGAAAAAATTTAAAAGGTCATAAAAAAACACATACGAACGCCAAACCCTTTGAGGGTTTTACTATACTGACCTAGTACCATCACCCTGACTTGGAATTTCTCACCCCCCAGACAATAATCCCAAAAATGTTCCGTAGTGTAATCATAATTATCGGTCTCACCATCGCAGTCTTCTGTAACTCTATCATGATCTTCAATATTATCTGCATAATTTTTATTTTCTCCAAAATCTTCTGTGGCAGCAACGGGCCTGGTAGCATGTACAACAAGAGTAAATCTTATAATTAAAGTACAGGAAAGCAGTTTGTGGAAAACGTATATTGCAAATTGTAAAAAAATAATAATAAAAATTAAACCGTATTCTAATACATAAGTTAAAAATTTTCTAATATCACAAAGAAGAAAAAATAAATATTAACAATGATTTAATTTAATATGTCTGTCAAAGAGTCAACATTGTAAGAAACAAAAATTTAATTAAAATTAGGCAAAAAAATTGAAAATAAAATGTCTAAAGCTGTTTGCGTTGCTGTTGAGCTGCTGGTTTGCTGGAAGATCTCTCCAAAGACGTGCAGCATTTATGCAAAAATACCATTCAGATACATGATATCGGTGCATAGGTATTATTGTCCTTCTTCCCCTTTGGGATATGGCAAACTGTATAAGGGCATAAGATACCGAGGATTTTTTGTATAAATAATTTTATGATAAGCTAAAAGTATTCGTATCTTAAGAAGGCTCTCGAAAGATACACCATAGAGTTTTGTGGCAAATAATGACACATGATCAGTCCTTCTCAAGCCATAAACATATCTGATGATATTGTTGTATAAAACGGTTAACTTGCGCTTACTAGTACTATCGCAATTCCCAAAAATTTCACAACCATATATTAAACCGGAGATTAGGTATGACTTTGCGAGCAGTATTCTCACTTTCAAAGGAGTAAAAAACTGTGTTGACCAAAGAGCCCTTAACTTAGCGTAGGTTTGACCAACAAGAGAGTTAATATGATTTGTCCATGTTAAATGTTTGTTGAAAATGATACCAAGGTTTTTAGCCGCTTCTGCGATCTCAATTTTTCCTCCATTTATATGTATTTCATTTTCGATAATTGGCACAGTTCGTTGCTTATGAATTACAACACATTTGGATTTTTGCGGATTGAGACAAAGCCCGTTTGCTGTAGCCCATATATATATTCTATTTAAATCAAAATTTATTTTCGTAATAGCTTCTTCAATTGAGTGTACAGGACTGCTTAAATACAATTGGACATCATCCGCATACATATGTAGTCTGCAGTATGAGAGCTGATTCGGCAAATCATTTGCATATATGAAAAAAAGCAGAGGCACAAGAACAGACCCTTGGGGCACTCCCCTAGTAAGTGTCAGCAAATTAGACCATTTATTATTAACGTAGACAGATTGTGTGCAATTATTTAGATAAGAAAATAAAAGCTGTGTTGATGATGAAGAAAATTTAAAGAAACGTCTAAGTTTCATACATAACGCATAGTGGTCAACCGTGTCGAACGCCTTAGAGTGGACAAGGAGTATCAAGAAATTAATCTTGCCATTATCGAGTTCACGTCGTATATTTTCCGAGACATCAATCAGAGCTATGATTAGAACGAAACCCAGATTGTTTATCAGACAGCAGACATTTATCCCTAATATACTCATTCATTTGACGGTGTAGAATCTTTTCCAGAGCTTTTGAAAGGAAACACAAAATGGCAATTGGTCGAAACTCAGTATTTGTCTTCGGGAGTGGTACAATTTTGGCGTGCTTCCATTTTAACGGAAAAGTGCTTGTCGTAATGATTGTATTGAAAAGGTGAGTTAAATAGGGCAGAAGTTATGGCAACATTATCTTTAAAAATTTCGGATGTATATTATCATAACCTACTGCTTCTGATTTTATTAATGAAAAAGTTGATATGATATCAAACTGGGTTATGCAAGAAAACTCAAATGTGTTAATATCATCAAGAGTAGAGTTGTTATTACCTGATGGGAAGTTGTAAAAGTTGTCGTTAATTTGGACTGTTGGTAGGTTTGTAAAAATACGGTTTAAGTCAATAGCATCAACATCGCAGTTCGTTTTATCAGCCCTGCCAATTCCGATTTCATGAATGGTTTTCCAAATTTTCTTCGATTCGAGAGCAGAATCAAAGCGTTTAGAATAATATTCTCTTTTTGAAATTCTGATTTTTTTATTAACCTCCCTCCTAGCAGTACGATATTCAACTTTCAACTCAGGAGTTTTAAATCTCTTCCATCTTGAATAAGCAACATCTCTCTTTTGAATTAATTGTTTAATAGCTAATGTAATGTAAAAAAAATAACCATGGTTTTGATTTTCCCAAAATGTTCCTAGATTTTAGTGGAACAGCATCATTATATAGTCGCTGAATATTATTTTCAAAAAACGATACTTGCTCATCCACGGAAGATATAAAATACATACTTTCCCAGTCAATTCTTAAAAATTCTTCATATAACAAATTATAATTTATAAACTTGAAGTCCCGGTAGTAACAAATCTGATCTGCCGGTTGAATTTCAAATTTATACGTTAAAAATATCAAATCATGTTTTGAGAAACATGAAGCCGAAACCTGGTCGTACAATAGTACATTTGATATTTTGGCAACAAAAAAAGATCTATCAGTGAATTATTTGAGGTTGTATAGTGTGTTGGAACAGTTATATTAACGGGCATGAGTCCAAGTGATGACATTTCATCAGTAAAGTTTGATTCCGGTAGTATATTGGAATTGAAGTCACCAGATATTACAATATCGTCATAGGCAACGGTTAAGTTTTCCAATTTTAACACAAAATCAGAAAAAGATATTCTCTTGTATGGCCTGTAGACGCAGCCAATAAGTATTTTTCTACCAAAAGATACAAGTTGAACAAAAATAAACTCAACCTTTTCCTCTCTACGCGACTTAAAGCAAAATTTACAAGATATATTATCTTTTACGAAAATGGCAACTCCACCCGCATGACCATCTCCGTCAGTTCTAAAAACTTTGTAGCCGTTTAGACAAATAAGATTGTCCGGCGTTTTATCCGAAAACCAGGTCTCGGAAACACAAACGATATCAACATTTGAGTTTTCGAAAACCAGTCTGAACTCATCGATCTTGTTGTTTAAACTTTGAGCGTTTATGTGAGCGATTGTAACCCCATGTCTCTGTTTGGCAAATATCCTTACCATATTCATTGTCATGTCTTTGGAGCTTCCAACTGGACCTCCATTATCTCCAAAAAAAACAAAAATATCTTCCTTCAAAAATACCACTCCTAACAGCAACGCAATAAGTATTTGCAGTGTAATAGGTTCCTTCTTCCAAAGTTGTTAATAACAAATACAAATATAATATTTTAGGTAAAAGAAGGTATATGCATTTGTAGAAATATCAAGTTTTTCCTTCGGCAGAAATTATATATTATGTAAAATATCGAAAAATTGCAATGTTTACGTTGAAGGTCGAAAAAATTGTTTTAATTCATCAAGGAATTCTATTTTCAATGGCTCATCATCTGCATTTTGTTTAACATATACGATCCCACGCTGTGTATAGGCAGTTGCTAGAAGTTGGTCTTTCTTTAGACCAAGTGCACTTTTAAATATCTGATAATTGTGAGGAGTTAGATTTTCGTTTATGTAAAAGGGTTCATCACTATTAAAACCTGCATGATGCAATCTAAGCGATGTTTTACTTTTATTACGAAATGCCAATACAGCCTTTAGGAAAAGTTCTTTTCATAAGGCGAGTTCAGTTTAACAACAATAGGAGGATTGTCCACATCACGAATATTTTTAAAATGTTTGACGCGAAAAATTGATTTAAAAAATGGTATAGAAATGTCTACTGAACGGCATATATTTTCAAAAATCCATTGTAAATCCTCATTATCATAACATGGTATGTTAGTTATGCGTAAATCAGATGCAACAATAGAATTATCTTGTTTATGCATTTTTGCAGTCAAATTTTTAACTTCAGCTTTTAGCTGAACAATTTCTTTGTTTACTGTTTCAACATGTTTTACTCTGTCATTTAGTTCACTAATTTCTTTCCTCACATCATTTATTATTTCTGTTTTTAAATCAGTGAATCTCTTTTCTATTTCAATAAAAATACTTGTTTTGGTTTCCTCTATCATTGTTTGTATAAGTTCCGAACACTCGCTAATATATTGACTTTGTTTTGTAAGTTGAGTGTCAAGCCAATTGTACAGACGAGTGACAGAGAAGTTTGAGCCTGAAAACACGAGATCCGATAGATTACTCGACGAAGAGCTCAAATTAGCTTCACTTGCATTTCTCTTAGAGCGCTTATTGCCGGTCATTTTAATTTAATTTAGTTTTTAATCACCAGCGCGTTTTTTATTTTGCCATCTTCTAAGGTTTTTTCTTGTTATATCTGAAAAGGAGCCACTTGTTTTCCAGGGTCTATATTTTCTTTTTTGTGGTCCTGACATTTTTTAAAACTTTTTTTTAACAATTTAGAGAATTTTATTTTAGAAATTTAAAACTTTTTTTAAAGTATTGTGTTGAAAGTAAATGTGCTTTATACATCAAAACCGTTTGTTATTAACCCTCCGACGTGCAGTGGAGCATATGTTAACCAAAAAAATCTATCTAACGAGAGAACTTTTTAATACGAAACTGGATATTGTTTAACGTATGTATATTTATGAAAATGTAGATTAAAAACAAAATTTGTTAAATTTGTTACCATAATACAATTTTAAAATGCAGTACAAAAACACCGAATTATTTGAAAAATTTATTTAGAAATAAAACTGCGTTGATGCGTCAAAATAATGACAGCTGATTTAATAAATCATTGCAAAAACCGACTGTTCATTCACACAAATACTCAATAAACAAAAAGAAAAAGGACTGAATGACAGTTCGATGATAGGAGTTTGTAATAGGTAAAACGGTGGTTTTATGTAATTTTTAAATTTTTGTTAAACGTGCATTTCAGATATTTTACGAATTTTTGTTTTTAAATATGACAAATCCTTCAAAAGGTTTTTTTGTTTTAAATGTCGGTATTTGAATTTTTAACAGCCTTTCAAACATTTTTAATAGGGTTTTTATGGACACCTCTATAACCAGTTTTTTTTTTTGCAAAAACTGGTTGTATACAAATACAAAGCAATAAATATTGTAGAAGTAATGATGAAAAAAGATAAGAAAACCTTCTAAAATTTTCCTGCATAATATTTTAAATCATTTTCCACAACGACCAGTTATAATTTATTTGAACATTTGGTGTTGCAATCAGCTGTTTTAAAAGTTTGTACATTTTTCGAAATCTGCCGCTCAGAAAATTTTCATATAGACTAAAGGCTGAGTTACCCAACCGTAAACGTATCTGTGACGAATCAGCTGTTTCGAAACCACAAGAAGAAATGTATACGAATGGTTACTAACACGTAAATGTAAACGTACTTGCCGGATCATTCTGTT
Organism: Leucophora obtusa; assembly: GCA_949987735.1. Taxonomy (NCBI): domain Eukaryota; kingdom Metazoa; phylum Arthropoda; class Insecta; order Diptera; family Anthomyiidae; genus Leucophora; species Leucophora obtusa. Next base: position 112,998,290 of record OX465299.1, read on the forward strand.
GAAATCAGAATTTTCTATCCGGCATCGAAATAGCTGAATGATTTTGGTCGGAAAAAATATGAAATGAATAAAGAAAATTGATTCAAACAACAAATAAGGAATAAGAATTAACAAATAAATGGAAAAATTTAGAATAAAATATAAAACCACATGAAATAGATGCTAAATAGTAATGTCGTTTACGGTTATCTATAAGTGTACTTTTTAGCTACGGCACGGTACAGTTACATCACTTTTACGTTTACGGTCCCATAATCCGCCCTTAATTCTTAGTTAGAATTTTAATAGCATTACATATCATAGATTAGATAGATCTCTTACTCTTTGACATTTGCTGTCAGTGCACGTATCTCATGAGAATGTTTTAGACATACGTGGTATACCTATACAAAAAAGTTTCAATGTATGTGTAAAAATTTGTTTGTTGACAAAAGAAGAAGAAGAGTGAGAATCTATGTAATCTATGTTACATATCAAGTTACAATTTTATGTCATATACGTATTTCAGTTACGTCTATATATTTTTGTAAAAGTTTGCCTAACAGAGGGTTAAAACACAAAAATTTCATTTCAAAATTTCATTTGAAAAGTTTCGTTTGTATGAATATTTTCTAAATTGATTTGGGAATTAAAAAATAATAAATATGGAAGCTGAAAAAGGAAGAAAAAAACAAAATCCGCGGAAAAATAAGTTGCAAGACCAAGTGAAAACGTTAATAGAAAACAAACATTCTAAAGAAGAGGTAAGACATAGAAGAACAAAAAGGCTTTTTATTAAAAGTTTTTTTTTTAATTTTTCTAGGAAACTATCAATGCTCTAAAGAAAAGATTACGGGAAATGGAAAAAAAAACTTAAGGCAGCACAGACAAGAGGTCCAGAAAAAGCTTTAGAAGAAAACGCCAACGCGGAAAAGGTAAAATCTAGAGAATACCATTTTAGATGTTAAAACTGATATCATACAATATCAGATTGATAACGCACACGTTAAAACTATGGATGAAGAAGTTGAAAGTAAACAACAAGAACGTGGACGTAACTTCAGTCAACCGGAAGTTGCCCATAATCCTCAAGTGTTTGGGCCGAATTATCATGAAGAGGTTTTGTATTTTTTATGTATTTTTAAATTCCATTTCACATCCAGCAGCTGTGATCAGGCTTTTTTATGCCTACTGCTTTTTCTGTATTTACGTCTACAAATGCAAGAAATTTGTTCATTGAAATTTGAAAACACAACAAAGCATTTTGTGGTTGCCTAGGTAGGTTACTTAGTGAACAATTAACAAATTTGCAAAATTTCGTGTGCGAAAAACTGACATTTTTAAAAACTAAATAATCTTGTTAAAAAATTAAATTTTATAGAACAAAACAACAACTATTAAAAGAATTTCAAATTAATAGCCAAATTGAAAATAATAGACATTTTAATGATTTTTATAAGTCTTATAAAACTATTTAACATATAAAACATAAATTGACGATTTTTCAAAAATTTAGTTTGGCAGAACTGTTGACAATAGATAAACATACATAACTACCCAGGTGGAAATTGCCGACGGTACAAAAAACAAAGCACTGGCAAAGCGTTGCTTTACAATGGTACAAAAAAAGCATTGCAAAAGCACTAATTTAGAACGCTTTGCCAACCTTTGGAAAGAGTGATTTCCCAATACTTGTTTTACAAAGTTTACCACTGTTTATGAAAAAAACCCAACGGCAAAACATCGGTTCAAAAAGATTTGCCAAGTTTAGGCCAGTGCCAGTGCCTGTTTTACAAAATTTACAAATGTATATAAAAAATACCACTGGTAAAACATCGGCTTAAAACGAATTGCCAACGTTTGCTAAAAGGACTTTGCCAGTACTTGTTTCACAAAATCTACGAGTGTACATGAAAAAATACTACTGGCAAAACAAAAAGGATTTTGCCAGTACTTGTTTTACGAAACTTATGACTGTATGTAAAAAATACATAAACTGATCACTTAATGTTCACCCTATTTAAGTACCAGTTTTCAAGTCTATTGATAAAACTGGAAAATTGTTCTTATGGTAAAATTTGTATAAAAATCTTTTAAATTTGTAGTTTTATTAGATACAGTGCTGCTATACTAAAATTTACGTTTCTCTTTTTTCGGGATTGGGATTTTACAGATTTTTTCATGAAGAATTGAATAAAAAACAGTTGATCTAAAATACCGATTGGCAGAGCACTTATTTTACTATTGTTACCAACGCTTTGCCAACGCTCGGAAAGATAAACGGCCAACCGAAGTTCGACGTTATCATTTCAAAGTTGACCCAGTACTTTAATTTTCGAAAAACGGACGCTCTGCCAGCGCTTGTACCACCATATACAGTGATTTTCCAACGTTTTGCCGTTTGTATTTTTCTACCTGGGTACATACATATTTCTTTTGTTTTTATTTTCATACTCCTTTTTTTTTTTTTGTTTATGCCCTTATATTTTAGATGGTTGATATTGGCAATGGTATATTTTGCCGAAAAATGGCCCTTGGAGGTTCTACTCGACCATCTAGTTTTGCACGGAAATTGATAGAAGGAGTTTATAAAAAGGAAATAATACTACAGGGAACAATTACGAGCCAAACTGCGAGAGCACAAGGGAAAGAGCGACAGATGGAGACGGTAGTTCCGTTGGATTATGAAGCCAGAAGAGCCATAATTGGTAAAGACATTACTTTTTAATACATGTAAATGTTTGCATTTCAGCGGCCACCGAAAATCGGCTTGCTTCTGTGAGCGTTGCGTTATTTCCATACGAAGTGTTTTTGTTCCAACTTGTGTGTAAATAACGTAGCGCTTCACATTTGTGAGTTAAAAATACAGACCCCAACAATTTTTTTTATTTAGCGATACTGACCATATACTGACAATGTATGTGATACTGACAATATCGTTTTGTTTTACTTTCAGATTATGCTATTGAAACTGGTCAAAAAAGAAAGTGGGGTGAACAAACAGAGGAGAAAATACAGAGGTCTATATGTCAAAGTATATCAGAAAGAAAAGCAAAATTTCGAAAAATGCAATGAAATATAACTTTTAACGTGTTTTTTCAATAATTTTGTAAATAGAATTTATTTATACATTTCAAAATCAAATTTCTTCATGATTGGCAGTTTGTTCATAATAACAGTAGTTGTCTTACACGTCCATATCGACACCTATATGAAAAATTTTAAACTGCAAATTTAAATCAGTGTTTCGATATTTTACCGTTATTTTAACGGTAATTCGAAGATGTTTCAAAATAAAGCCGGTAAAATTGCAAAAAACCTGTTATACAAGAAGACACAAGTCTCTAATGGTATCGCGTTTTTTAAATTTTCATATTGTATTAAATGTTATTTTGTATAATTCATCGTTTCTCCTATTTTAGTTCTTTTTAATGGAAATATTTTAATGTTTTCTTTTTGTACACAACTTAATACATAGAATATGGATTTTTGTTATTGTTTTTTTTTTAGTTTACCAATTTTTAAATAATAAAATATAAAATAAAAACTCAAATAATTGAATTTTATTGAAAAGATTTAGAAAAACAAAATAGATTCAATTTGACCTGCAAATATTGTATCGAATTGAACCTCTTCAGATCTGAAAATAAAATATCAATTCATATCTAATTGAATCTGATTAGATCTCAAATGTGTCCCCAATTTTGGGATCTAATTGGATCTGATCAGATTTTGTACAATTACATCTATTGAGATCTGGTCAGATCTGACCTCTTTTACACGGGAATCCACTTTCATGAGAAAAAGTGATCAAATATTTATTTATTTTAAACCCATTGTTGTGTCAGAATTATTTATTTGTGGCGGCTGGGTGAAGGCTTTTATTATAAAAACTGTACTTTAAATAAACAAAGCGAATTTACCCACCCAACCACGAATACGACCTATCTACGCCGATGGCTTGAACAACAGACAATTAGTTGTTACATGCTCACGTGTTGGTATACTAACTGATTTATTTATATAAAAATGAAGAGGCAAAAAATAGTGTTTGTACTTAAACATTACAATAAATTTACCTTAACAATTATTTTATCTTAATAACAAATATTGTGTTTTATTTTAGAAATTTAATTCTAAACTTTAAGGCACGCTAACAACGTAGCGGGCTTCGCCCGCTATATTTAATATTATAAATCGCTAAAAATGTTTTTTTATTTTCATTCAAAACACAAATGAACAAAACTATTTACGGGTCCATCTACCAATGTGCGCACTTTACCAAATTATCTTGACATACACACGTATATTGTCAAAAATTATTTTTGTGTCAGAATTATTTATTTGTGGTGGCTGGGTGAGTGAAGGTTTTTATTATAAAAAACTATATTTAAAAAAAGCAAATTATAAGAAAATCAGGAGGGGCTGCTCCCCCCCCCCCATCAACCACGAATACGACTTATCTATAATAAATTTACCTTAACAATTATTTTACCTTAGCAACAAATATTTTGTTTTATTTTATATAAAAGAAATTTAATTCTAACCTTTAAGGCACGCTAAGATATTTTGATGAAACTTGGTACACCGACTTATGTCGGCCCAAGAACGAAGCCTATTGATTTTGGTAAACATCGGTCCATGTTTAGACCTAGTGCCCATATGAGGGTCCTACCAAAATTATATTGCTTATACGCTGCAGGTCGCAAATATTAAGATATTTTGATGAAATTTGCTACACCGACCTATGTCAGCCCAAGGACGAAGCCTACTGATTTTGGTTAACACCGGTCCATGTTTAGACCTAGTGCCCATATAAGGGTCCTACCAAAATTATATTGTTTATACGCTGCAGGTCGCAAATATTAAGACATTTTGATGAAATTTTGTACACAGACCTATGTTGGCCCAAGGACGAAGCCTATTGATTTTTGTGAACATCGGTGCATGTTTAGACCTAATGCCCATATAAGGGTCCCCCCAAAATTATATTGTTAATACGCTGCAGGTCGCAAATATTAAGATATTTTGATGAAATTTGGTACACTGATTTATATCAGCCCAAGGATTTTGGTTAACACTGGTCCATGTTTAGACCTAGTGCCCATATAAGGGTCCCCCCAAAATTGGCTTGGTTACAAACTGCAGGTCGCAAATATTAAGATATTTTAATGAAATTTGGTTCGCTGACTCACATTATAGAAAATTTTGACACAAGACCCATTTTAACCCATTCGAATTTCGGATCCAAACATTAGTTGGCTTTTAACCAGACTGGTGTAGGGTATTGTATAGTCGGCATGCCCGACTTTAACCTTTTTCCTCGTTTTTATTTGCAATCGACTAAGTGTTTGCAAAACTTTTGCTGAGATTCCTATTTTTTTTAGTCAAAATCAGCTTGTTCATTTTCAGCAAACACTTTTTGCTGAAACTACGAACTTTTTTGAAGCATGCTTTTGACTATTTTTTTGCTAACACAGCAACATTTTTTGCTGACTTCACTGGCTTTTTTTAGTGTGGTTGTTAGGACCTAAATCCGAGCTAAGCCTGGAAAATAAGATTTTATTATACAAGACTATATTAAAACCACCCAGTCAGAAAAATACAAACGGGAAAGCGATGGCAAAGCACTTTAAACGGTGGTACAAATACTGGCAAAACGTGCTTTCCCATTCTCAAAATGATAACATCATTAGACAGAAGGAACGGCTGTTCAAAAAGCGCCGAAAAAGCACTGGAGAAACAAAATAAAAATGCCATGTTGGCTGTCCGTCTCCATATACACAAATTGCCTGCAATTGTGCGTACAAACCATACGTCAATGTGGCAATATTTGTGAAAAGGTGACACGGAGGAAATAAGAAGATAAACATAGAAAATCTGAAGTAGAATGTTTGTATATGTCTGTTTGATCACTTCTGAAATTATTCATATAGAGACAATCTGACAATAAAAATATAAACAATAATACAATTTAATGGAAGATCACTGATGAAGCCTGTCCATAAAAAGGCAGAAACTAGATCTGGTCTGATTTGCAAATTATATGTTATTAAAACTTTGAGGAAGGTTTATTCTTCTTCTTAATCTCAAACCTACTAAATTAAAATTTTTAAACGTTGGCAAAACGCTGGCAAAACCAATAAATAGGTGGTCTGAAAATATATTTTCCAAAATAAAATTAAAAAAAATTTCATATGTATTTTTTTTGGTCCTGCCGTGATTTGAACCCAGGCCGTCAGATTGGCAGATGATTGCTCTACCCACTGAGCTAACGAGACATATAATATTTCATAGATAAACACATAAATGAGTGATAATCGCTGGACAACTACTGGCTGTGCTAAAAAGCTAGCACTGGCAAACAGTTTTTTGGAACTAATATGCCAGCGTTTGAAGAGCAAAAAAAAGTTGGTCTTAAAAGAGCTTTTCCGCAAACAAAAAAATTGATTTTATAGAACAAAAAATTTTTAAATGAAAAAAAATCCAAAAAAAATTTTTTGCTTCCAACCGGATTTGAACTCGAAACCTCCTGACTACAAACCTTTTTTAACGAAGCGTCAGCATTTTTATAAAATCATTGCTCTACCAGTGAACTGCTATTTGTACCACTGGTAGCATTGGCTAGATATCACTGGATAACCACTGATTGCAAACCTTGGCATAACACTCTAAGCCAATTCTTTGCCAGTGGTTTTTTTTTATAAACCACCAAAATTTTTGTAAAACAAATGCTGGAAAAACGCTTTTTGCAAGCGCTGGCAAAGCGTCCCAAATGAGTTTTCTCCCAGTCATTTATTTTCAACACCATGGTTACCCAGTGGTATGCCGGTGCTTGAATTTTTGTAACACTGGCGATTTCTGATTGGGCAGTGTGTACTAGGGTTCTCCAACTTTGTATGGAGCAAAAAAAAAATGTAAGTTATTGACTGGGCCCCCCCCCCCATTAAAATATGTATTTGGTTGTAAAACAACGTCTCCCAAAAAATTTGGATAATCGGAGAAGAGGACCACGTGCCTCAACGGCCCTGAAGTTTGAAAAACGGTATATATGGGAAAAATATGACTTTTTTTTAATTTGTTAAAATTTTTAATATTTTAAATTAATCTTGAATTAAAAGGATTAAAAAATCGTAATAAACAGTAAATTATCTTTCTAATAAGGTAATAAAAACTAAAATCGGTTAAAAAAAAACCAAGTTATTACAATTGCCCCCGGCAACTAATGTTTCACAGAACGCTTAATCAAGAAGTTCGAGCCCATATTTTGAAATTTGTAGAAATAATGTAATACAAAAACATTTTCGTATTTTATTAACTCCAAGGTACTCAATTAAAAAGTATTTTTTATCATGTGCTTTGCAAACTCGTTTTTAGTGCCAAAAAGGTCGGAATTCTTAAACACTGTTTTCAAATCTACAATTTTACATTTTTAAAAAATTTTTTAAAGAAATTTTAAAAACTCAACGATTGGACTTTAAGGTTTTATTAAGAACATATTATAGATTAAAATCTACAAAAATTGTAGGAATTCCTTTTTTCATTTGGCTGGGGCAGAGATTTTATTTAAACGGATTTCGAGAAAATGGCGATTCTTGGCATTTATTTAGCTTTTAGGCAAGTTTTTCTTCTTTTAATTTCAAATATTTTTGGCCGGAATATAACAACACAAGATCAAATACCTCAATCCTGAAAATTAGGGCAAAATATAAATACACTAAATTGCCCCTGTGTAAGGTCAGAGGTCAAATTTTAGGCGTTTTTAATTTTTCTTAAACATATTTATATAACATATATTCCTGAGCGGATTTTAATGAAACTTCTTGGTATTATTTTTCTAAGTCTAAAAATAATATTCCTAATTTAGTTTTAGAAAATTAACCCTCAAGTGCTCTTGGGGCTTTTTTGGCCCTATGGTAAAAAAGCCTAATATTTTTTCAGTGGGGCATACAGGCCCCAACAGCTCTTAAGGGTAAATTTTCTGAAATTAAATTAAGAATATTATTTTTAGGCCTAGAAAAATAATATCAGAAAGTTTCATCAATATTCGCTCAGGAATATCTGTTATATTAATATGTTTAAAAAAATTAAAAACTCATAAAATTTGACCTCTGACCTTACACAGCAACAATTTAGAGTATTTATAGTTTGCCTTAATTTTCAGGATTGAAGTATTTAATCTTGTGTAGTTATATTCCGGCCTAAATTATTTGGAATTAAAAGAAGAAAAAAGAAAAACTTGCCTAAAAGCTAAATAAATACCAAAAATCGCTTTTTTCCCGAAATCCGCTAAAATTAAATCTCTACCCCAGCCAAATGAAAAAGGAATTCCTACAATTTTTGTAGTTTTTAATCTACAATATGTTCTTAATAAAACCTTAAAGTCCAATCGTTGATTTTTTAAAATTTCTTTAAAAAAATAGTTAAAAATGTAAAATTGTAGATTTGAAAACAGTGTTAAAGAATTCCGACCTTTTTGGCACTAATTTAAAACGAGTTTGCAAAGTACATGGTGAAAAAAACTTTTTAGTTGAGTACATTGGAGTTAATAAAATAATAAAATGTTTTTGCATTACATTATTTCTACAAATTTCAAAATTTGGGCTCGAACTTCTTGATTAAGCGTTCTGTGACACATTAGTTGCCGGGGGCAATTAATAACTTGGTTTTCTTTAACCGATTTTAGTTTTTATTGCCTTATTAGAAAGATAATTTACTGTTTATTACGATTTTTTAATCCTTTTAATTCAAGATTAATTTAAAATATTAAAAATTTTAGCAAATTAGAAAAAAAGTCATATTTTTCCCATATATACCGTTTTTCAAACTTCAGGGCTGTTGAGGCACGTGTTCCTCTTATCCGAGGGGGGGGCAGTCAATAACTTATATTTTTTTTGGAGCACCCTAGTGTGTACATATGTCCTTCAGTTATGGCGAACAGCGAGTAACTCTAAGGATTTCCCGGGATTTTTTTATTCTTTTACAGAAGTTTTAGCTAGTATATTATAATTTTGGAAGCTTTATTTAAATTTAAAGCATTGATTTTTTTAAATTAATTTAAATAAAATATACATTTAAACTTAAAAAATGCGATTTAAAATTCAATAAACAGAATAAATATTTAAAAAAATACTACTGAGGCCGAATTTTTTTTGATATCAGTTGAATTTAGTTTAGATAAACCGAAAACAAACAAAATTTCTCGTACCTCGGAAAAAACGTGTTCTTTAAAATTATGATCTTTCTACAAATAAAGTAATATATACAATACTTCAACATCAGTATTTCGGTTCTATTAAATACCTCCAAAAAAAATTAAAAAATTAGTAATATTTTCGAATTTTTAATTAATATAAGTATTTTTTTGCTTCAAATAATTTTATTTAAATTGATATTCCTTTATTTCAAATACATATATTTTTTTAATTTTATTTATTTTAAAAATGCATCAATTGCTTTTTTAAATTTTTTGGGGATTTTTTGGATGTTAATTTAAAATTCAACTATGAAAATTAAATAATTTATTTTTAAGTAGTTGTGGCATAAAAAATTGTTATTCAAAAAATAGCAATTGAAGTTAAAAACAAAAGAAAAATATTCAGGCCCTGCGCAAGGCGACTAAATAAATTCTAAACTAAATACAAATTCAAAAAGGGTTTTAAATTTCATGAACATTTTTTGAAAACTTTTTAAAATTTAATAGAAATTTTAAAAACCTGAATTTAGTTTAGATTTTATTTAGCCAATTTGCACACTACCTTAATAATATTTTAGTGCATATTTTTATAAAAAGATTTAGGCGGATTTCCTAAAAAAAATTTTTGAAAAATACTCACTTTTAAACTTTTTTAGAAAAATAATTCTGAACGAATAGATCTGAAAATCTACACAGAAACAAAATATCTAGAAATATAAATTTTTTGGCTCCATTTTTAAGAAATATTTATGCAAAAATCGATCTTAGTTGTAATTATAAAACTGGCCCTAAATATCGTTTTTTATCGTAATACATAAACCAGGGCCCGAATTACGGCATTCGCGAACGGGCGAAATTGTTCGAAATCCGTTTTTTTCAATGTGTAAATACGTAAAAACTAACAATGAAAACACCATATTTTAATTTTATATCCAATCTAGGGCCGATTTGTAGAATCCCTGGATCAAAAACTTCATCCAAATGCTTAATTTTTCGAAATAACAAATGAATTTCAAACGAAAATTTTCGATTACAAATGCGACCCCATGGCTGAAATTTTAAATTTGTGTAAGACACAAAATGAAAAATAAAGAACACGTTCCAGAATTTCATATAAGAAACGACTAAAATATTCTTTTAAATCTCTCTAAAACTTCATTATAATAAATTTGTTATTTCCCTCCCATTAACAATTCCAATATATCCTGAAAGAAGGGATGAAAAAATACCCAATCAATTCGTTTCTCGTTTGAAAAGAGAATTAATACATAGTTAATTTATTTCAAAGACTTTTTTTTTAATTAAGACGGCCTTCCATAAAAATATTTTACCTAATATTAATTCGCGACTTAAACTGTTAAACGAATTGATCTATAAAAAGTGGCTCTTTTATATTTAGCCATTCTTTCAGAATATATTAAGATGATTTTCTCATGGGTACAACCAAAAAATGGACTTTGTCCGACGGTATTTTGATAAAAATTGAGTTTTTCAAGTACAACATATGTCGGATTTATTTATTTTCGAATGAGCGGGAATTCCCGGGATCCCGGGAAATTCTAGAAAAAATCCCGCTGTCCCGGGAAATGAAAAAGTCCGGGAAAAGAAAAACCCTAGCTACAATGTACGATTATTGATGACATGCCATAACGCCATAACCGTAACCGTAGATACCAATTGATTTTGGTTTTCTGCTATGGCGATATGGTTACGGCTATGGCGATATGGCACGTCTAATTGAACCTTAAGACCTTGAGCTATTTTTAAATTGCCATTTGATGTACCTTAATTTAGCTTTTTGTACAAATAGCTATTTTTGTTTATAAGGATCTTTTAAAATGCTGCCCATCAGAAATTACTGCTTGCTTGGAAGCAGTTTTGTCAGGGAAAGTTGAGCAGTGACGCAATTGCATTATTGATGATATCATGCCTGATTTTTGTTGGAGATAGCTCGCGTGAAAGCACTTGTTTCGAGATCCGAAAGGGCATGAATTAACCGCTTTTTATTAGTGCTACTCTTTTTCTTTTAAAATGTCGATAATTAATGCCTTCTCGGAAGTGCATATTTAGCGTGTTTTTTAATCACCTGGATTTAAAATTTTATATACAAAAAATGGATTTATTAAATCCAAAAAAAAAGCTGGATTTAATAAATCCACAATAAAAGCACAAATATATGAAACAGCCTATTAATTTAATGTCAGAAAATAATACGAATGAAAATTAAAAGAGAAACAAAAAAATTGAAAAACTAACAAATAAAAGGTTTTTATTAAATTTTTTTATGAAATATGTTTAGAAAAAAAAAACTACACCTCACCAAATACATATTTTTCATCTTGGACATGGAGAAATAGCTCAAATAGAAATGGCAATTTTTCACTCTACAGTAAGTAATTTAATTAAATCCAATTAGTGAATATTAAATATTGCAATGGAATTTTTCAATTGTGTAAAAATATAAATTGAAGTGATGAAACTGAAAAGGCAGACTGTTTATCGCTGTTTTATGTAAAATATAATTATAAATTAAAAGTTAAAGTAAAATCCTTCATCATCGAATTCGGTATTAAAAATTAGGGTGAAAGAAGTGTCGGACAGAATTTTTTTTTAAAATAGGAAGAATATAACGCCATCTGTTGAGCACTTTTAGAAATACTTTTTGGATTTATTAAATCCAAGTGATTAGAAAAACGGCTAATATAAAGCTTTTCAACTATTTAAAATCATGCCTTCTCAAAAGCACAATATTCCTGGATATTTTTCAGTGAAGAGAATATGCCTCTTATTTTCAGTAAAACTTCTTATTTTCATTAAAATAACTTTTATCCGCATTTTAAAAAATTTTGGTGAAAGAACCGCAAAAATATTTAAGCAATCAAAACGTATTGCGCATTTCATGCCTTTTTAAAAAGCGATGTAAACAATTAATCAACTTAGGCCTTTCATTTGTGCTGTTTACGAAGTTATACATTTTTAGAAGCGGTAAAGGTAGCAGTAAGGAAGCAGTAAACGTTTTTACTGCTTCCACATTTTTGCTGGGTGAGTTCTTACAAAGTAATTATATTAAAATTGGATGATGGCTTCTGTTAATATTACTTGTGGTGTCATATGCAACACTACACTCATAGAAATAAACCAGTAAAAATGGCAGAAAAATCTACCAAAAATTAGTTAAAAATGACCTTGCAGAAAACACTGCTGAAATTAGCAGATTGTTTGCTAAATACTAGTAAAATAAGAACAGCAAACATAAATTTATATAATTTTAGTTATATTGGAGTTAACTTTTAGTTAATTGAAAATAACAAATTATTCTTTAAAATCTGCAGAAAATTTTTATAAATATTATTGGACTCAAAATAGTAAAAACCAACCATTATATCTACAAAAGTTTTGTTATTTTTAAGTTAAATCTAGTTGAATGCAAATAGCTGTCTATCCTGGTAAAATCAGCAGAAATATTTGGTGATTTAAGAAGGCTCGATTTTTATTTCCATTAAAAAAAAATCGAAAAAACTGTGAAGGTTTTTCATTTGTTTCTGATTTTTTGACCTACTAATTATTCAGCAAATTTTTTTTCTGATTTTAGCAGGTTAAGTTGTTATTTTCTATTAACAAAAATTTAACCCAAATATAACTAAAATTCTGTGTATTTAAGAGTTTAATTTTTGCTGTTGCTATCCTTCTAATATATAGCAAAAATATATCTTCTAATTTAAGCAATTTTTCCTGTAACGTAATTTATAATTAGTATTTCTAGTTTTACCAAAATTTTTTACCAACTTTTTTCTATTAGTGTATAATACTTTTTAGCGGTTTAGAATATATGTATTAGGGGTACAACCAAAATAAGGCCCTATCACCACGCTGTAGCCGATGTTGTGCTGAAACCAAAAAATGTTTCCTCAGGTCATTTCGGAAAAAAAAAGTTCCGCGTCGAAGCCCTTTATCTGAAAGCCCTTTTTTTATTTTTATATGAAATAGACTGGTCACTTTTACATGGCGTTGTCATAGGAGGGGGAAATTGACCCCTTATGACCAGTCTATTTCATATAAAGGGGCCAGTTCGGTGACAGTTTGTTAAAATTTCCCGTAGGGTAATTTCAAAAAAATCTGCCAACTTGTTTTTGAGTTAGAGAGATATTGATAAGACATATCCTGACGTTATCCTTTGAGCCCTAATTTTACAAGTAGAGACTACACTAGCTTTGTGATTATCGATAACATATGCTAAATCGTAAATCTATTTTTGGCAACTTTTCAAATATTTTTTTCTGTTTTAAGGAGTTATTTTTTCATATTTAAAAAATTTTCACTTTAACTGCATCCTTCTCGCTTTAAAAGCATTCCTTGTACAAACAAGTCTGAAGGAAGAAAAGTAGCTAATTATGTTTTATATCGACACAATATTACTGGTTTAAAAAAATTTTTATTTAGCCAAAAACTATTTAAAATCTGAAGACCGCTTTTTGGCGGTCTTGGGCATTAGAGGCTTAAGGGCATAAGGACTCACAGAATAATTTCGTTGTGACAACCAAATTTGTTATCATTTATCAATTGACATTCGTTTGCGACAATTCGTTTGGGGCAACCAAATTAGGGAGTTGTGGCAAGCGAACCAATTCGGTTGGCAAAAATTTCGGTCACAACGGATTTAAAATCTAAGCGGATATACTTTTTAATAAAACGCAATTTTCCATCGGTTTTCGTAAAATTTGCTTTGCTATTCCAATAAATTTATAGCTGTTACGATTTAATTAAAAAAAATTTTTTTTACCAAGTTTCAGTTTGACAGAAAATGCAAATCAAATGCTTGAAATGAAATGGGCTATATGTAGAAGAGCACATAGGCTTTTTTAATGAACATCTGTAATATGGGAAACAAATAGCTACTTTTGCTAACTTCTGAACCAATCGAGATATCGAAAAACGCTTTGGTATGAAAACGCATGACCAATATACGATCTTAATTCAATAATAAAAAAATCGGAAAATCGCGCATATCTAATTTTTTAGGCACAGCAACGATATGTTAAGTACTTTTGCATAATCAAATTTACTAAATACGAGTATTGTAAAATAGATTGTAAATAAAACTCTGAAAAAATAGTAAATATTCGCGTAGCTTAATCATGGATTCAATAATAATAAAAAGATAGAAACAATTAATTCATTGTAGAATAATTCTCAAAAATTTTAAATTTTTTTTGATAAATCAGGAATAATGGTTTGGACATTCCGTTATTGGGGACATTTTTCCCTTTCAACCTCCATTTTTACTATGTTCCTGTTCCAATATCGATAAAGTACTTTAACGGTGAGTTAAGCCTACTCCAGCGAATACATATTTTAAGTTTTAGTTTTCAAGCCAAAAAAGATTGGCAGACCGTCAAGGAGGAGACTTTTTCCCTTGTTTACCCTCCCGATAGGAATTTCAAAAAAATTCGTCTAAACGGACTCCTACACAGCAGTTTGGACAGGCCGTCAAGAGCGAGACATTCCCCATTTGGGATTTCCTGTAGGGATTTTCAAAAATCCAAACTTATCCACTAAGTTACGCGACAGTGGAGGAAATGTGACAGCGCATAGAGAAAGGGACCTAAGGGTAAAAAAATCAATTTTTTTTTTTTTTTTTGTGGATAACATCTGAGCATCGAATGAGACCGATCCCATGCTCTCCTGACCTTAGGTCCCTTTCTATCCTTAGGTCCCTTTCTATTTTGCGCGTAACATATACCAAATTTCAACTTCCTTTTTTTGGACAAAGTACATTTTTGGGAAAAGATACTTTTTCAAAAAAGGCACTTTTTGAAAAAAGGTACTTCTTTTTTGTAAAATATTTTTTTGAATGTAGAGTTGATCTTTTATTTTGTTAAATGAATGTTTTTCGATGGATTTTTTTTGAAAAAAGGTACTTTTTTGGAAAAAGGTACTTTTTTAGAAAAAGGTACCTTTTTGGAAAAAGATCCTTTTTTGGAAAAAGGTACTTTTTTGGAAAAAGGTACTTTATGGAAAAAGGTACTTTTTCGGAAAAGGGTACTTTTTCGGAAAAAGGTACTTTTTTTGGAATAGGTACTTCTTTTGGAAAAAGGTACTTTTTTTATCCCTCCCTGTAAGAATTTCCAAAAATGCTGTGTCAGCGGACGTCTACTTCGGTCGAGGAACCTACATACCAAATTTAAACTTCCTAGTTCCAGGCCGCCAAGGGGGAGTATTCTCCCCTTTTTACCCCTCCATGCAGGAATTTCCAAAACAAAAAATTGTAACTACTTACACTTTGGTCGAATAACACATTATTTTAACATCATTGGAGGTAAATAATTGCCTAAATCGTACCGGTATAGGCTAAAATAAGTGATTACGAAGGAAGTATTGAAATAAGTTGTTACTTGTAATATTAAATTCACTAGTTAGCTAAAATAAGTACATAATTGTATGAAGTGAAATAAGTCGTTACACATTAGTACATATTTCATTGGTTATATACAGGCAGTGTTGCAAAAACTTATTTAGGAAAAAGTGCTGAATTTTTTTGATAAAAATGCTAAAAACTAAAAAAATATGCTAGAAAAAATATGCTAAAAAAATTTTAGAAAAAAAAATATTTTAATTTTCTAAAAAAAAGTATTTTAGTGCCTTTTAAAATTAAACAGAAAATAAGTCATCTATAATTACGAATTCAGTTCATTTTATTAACTAAAATTATATAAAAGAAAAATTAAAAACAAATCAAAAGTTGATTCTTGGAAAACTTTCAAAAATCCTTTAAAATAAGTTTGATATTATTTGATTTCCCAACTGTGTCATTGAAAATATGTTATCTCAAAAAGTTACAGGCGGATAAACGAAAGTACCCTAAAATGATTTATTTCTAAAATAGGAGGTAATGTGGAATACTTTGGCGGGTAATATGAATTTCCCATGCTGCCTTAATTTAACTACTCCAAATTAATTTAAGGAAAATTTTTGTTTTCGAATTTTTTTTATATTTTATTTGAATGGAGCATACTTTTCTCTATATGCTCCGAAAATTTCAATAAAAAATTCGAAGAAATTAAATTTTCACATGTTTTTTTTCTAAAATATGTTTTGTCCCAAAGTAATACTCTATGTGGTAAATTTGTGTGTAACACTTTTTCTTTGCATTTTTGTCAACTTGTTTTTATTAGAAATCGTATATATTATAACAGGGCAGAATAGAGAGATAAAAACTACATCAAAAGATGTAAAATTGCACGCAGTTTTCAAAGAAAAGCCAATGACGATTCCTTAATGCATGTTGAAGAAACGTCATATGGGGCAGGTGCTGATGGCTTAATATAAGCTATAAAAGTAATCAATATATATAAAAATGGGGAAAAATACTAAATAAATTAAAAAATGTACAAAATTATAGCATTTTTACAAAATAATATGAGTAGCATTATGTATAATTATATATCTAACATCGTTTTTAAGACTATTAGGTTCAATATATCAAATACCCATTAACCGATTCGTCCCAAATTTGGTGGACATGTAGTAAACTAGGAGATATAACTTTTCTTCATTTACAATTTTTTGAAATTTTGCTGTTTTCTTAGCTTAAAATTAACTTTATTCTTCAAACGCGTTTTTCTCACAACCATGAGTACAAAATCGGCTGCCACTGTACAGCCAAGGTGGGTTAACCGATTTCGATCCGGTTTTTTTCTTTCTTAGTCAACAAAAAACTGTAGTCCTTATCGTGGCCGTTTTTTTGAATTTCAGTCAAAAAAATTTTATATTCCCAAGTAAAATTGTTTTTTCTTGCCTTTTTTAGAATTTTCAAGTTTGTGTGGCAACTGTGTTAAATATAAAAATCAGGTCACGATATGGACTAGAGAATTTATCTGGTATTAAGAATCACTTTACATTTTTATTTTCCAATAATTAATGAAGGCTGTACAGTGGCAGCCGATTTTGCCTTTTTTAAAAGAGGATAATAATGAAGTGGCAACCATGGCGATTTTGGTTGGAGAAATTTAAAACTAATATTTTTTAAAAATACTACAATAATATATATTTCAAATAAAGAAATAATATAGTAAAAATATTGTTATTTGAATTTTTGACAACCGTATAAATATGCCCTTAAAATTCTGTTGTTACAGTATTTAACGCCCTTAATGGTTTTTTTGTGGGATTATCTGCATGAAATTCTTTAAAAAAAATAATTTTCGCGGTCCGGTTTAATACTTTTTGTGGTGTTGGTTTACATTGTAAGACTTTTGGTATGATTAAGTGAAAAAGCGTACAGGTGTTACAGTAAAAAATCAAAATTCACTGAAATTCTTAAAATATAAGAAAACGCGATTTATCACAAACGCTATCCACATTACACTCTATGACCCAAACCTAAAAAAATCATTAAAAATTGCAAAGATTAAAAATGAACCTTATCAACATTTTGCAATTCTATTAATTGTATTTTAAACTCTATTCTTTAAATTATTTTCTTTTTATAAAAAATTGGAGTATTTCTGTTCAAAATCACTTCTTCACCATATCAACAAAAAAGTAAAACGAGTAAGAAAGTTAGTGTCAGGCATGCCGACTATACCCTACACCAGTCTGGTTCCAAGCCAACTAATGTGAATGCGATGTGAATCCGTGCACCTGTAGCGTGTGAGAAATATAATTTAGGGGGGACCTTTATATAGGGACTAGGTCTTATCATGGACTGATTTTAAGAAAAATCAACAGGCTTCGTCCTTAAGCCCAAAATAAGTCGTCAATGTACCAAATTTTATCAAAACATCTAAAATTTTTGATATTTTTGACGAGCGGACGGATGGACAGACGGACATCGACAAATTGAAACAAAAAGTGATTCTGAGTCGATTGGTATACTAAAAGATGTGCCTATGTCCAATATTTTTGGTGTTACAAACATCAGCACAAACTTATTTTCCCTGTCCACGATATAGGGTATAAACACCATTTTTAACACCGTGCGCGAATTTGACAATTTTTTTCCAACAAGCTGAGCACCCTACTGGTAAAGCTAATTGAAGTACGCTGAATTTAATGGTCCTAGTCGTTGTGCGAAATTAGAGCTCGTATTCGCGAAATAAAATTTCAATATTAAAGTACCATAAGACGATATTTTTAATACTTTTGGGATCATTTTTGAATTTCAATCAATCAAACTCTGTTAAATACAATTTTTCGCTATTTTTTCGAGTAAAAATTTTATTCCTAGTATTTACTCTAAAAGTAAAAAAAAAATATTTCTTTTTCATATTCGGTTACGTTTAAACCAGGGGTGCGCGTTTCATAGCACAATTGTGAAATTACTACCTCACACATATTCTTATGCTCTTTAATTTAGTCGTCACTGAGACAGCGATGAGTGCACATGCTTAACGAGTGTTTTGATATTTTTTTCATGTGCATTGAAAAAAATTAATTACGACATTCAAAAAATATATGATGAAAAATGTTTTTGATATCATGCAATGCCTTTTACGTTATAAAACTTTTCAGGAATCTAGGGAATATGTTATTAAAAGACATTATGCTTATTTCCATAGTAAAATCTTTCATATTATACCTTTAATAGAAATAAAGAAAAAAAATTGTCATAAAAGTATTAACATAGAAGTTTTGTTTAAAATCTACAAAAATAGGTTGCAGAAAATTTCATTAAGATTTTATAAAAATATGGAGATTGACAAACATGTAAAAGATATATTTTTTAATTCGCTCAATTGTTTTTTTTTCAGTACATGACTCTCTCTTGCTCACTAATACAATTGCAAATCAATTTTGCGCATCCCTGGTTTAAACTTAAGTTGTAAAGTAAGAGATAATTATTGAAAAACAAGGCTTAGAATAAAGATTGTTGATGAGAGTTAAAATAAACTGTGATTTTGAAACTGGTAATAGTGATTTTTTAATGCTTATATTTCAATATAAATAATAACATGTTAATTTAACTACTTACATATGTATATAATGTAGAGAATATAATAAACAACACAAAGAAAACGTAAAATTTAATTAAAATATTTTTAAAAAAATAATAGTAATTAATTAAAAGTACATACTACTTTTAACATGTTATTACAAAACTATAAAATCCCAGTTCAGTTTTTAAACGAGAACCGTGAAAAAAGGTGGATTTAATATTATTTGTTGCGTTTTTATATCGGAATCAACATCAATAATATTTTTATACCAAAAATTCAAATTAATGCAAAATATTCTAAAAACACAAAATAAAAATGTAAAAAATGATAAAAATATGCTAAATTTTTTTGTAAAAATGCTGAAAAAAATGCCATATGCTAGATACATGCTAAATGATTTAAAAAATGCTAAACGTATACTGTGTATATAGGAAAATCTACGAAACAAGTCGATTTCAGATTTTAAAAATGAAAAATTTCAAATCAGTGGCACACATTTTTTTTTTCTAGACTAACTTATTTAAAATGCATTAGAAAGAAGTAATCTTTTCGCGTGAATCAATTTTTTTGAGTGCTAAAAAAGTTATAAACAAAAAACCGCACACATTTTCGCTAATAAATATTTTCAAATTTTTGGATTTTTTGGGCATGCGACCACACATTTTCAAGTAACCTTTCCATGCTGAGTCCGAATTTGGTTTCCGAATTTTTCCAACACATCTGGTTTTTGAGAAAATTGAGCTCAAAGTTAACAAAAACCTTTTTTTTTTGCTATTTTTGAGCGGTTTTTACACACTTCTACCTCGATTTAATGAAAAAAGATGACACAAATTTTCCAATCATCATGGTAATTTTATTCGAAAATGCATAGTCGCGCTATATTTCCATTATTGATTATAAGTAATGTTGTTTTTTTAATTTTTCCGTCCGTCCGTCTGTCTCCATGTATTTTTGTGCGCACGCTACATGTCGCAAATATTAAGATTTTTTGATAAAATTTGGTAGACCGATTTATATCGGCCCAAGGACGAAGTCTATTGATTTTGGTTTAAATCGATCTATGTTTAGACTTGTGCCCATATAAAATTCCCTCAAAACTGCAGCACAAAATTGAATGGCACATCCACGGTTTATAGAATTATGGGATCAAATATGTCTTGAATGATACATATCTTCATTACTATTATTATCTGAAAGTGCTAAACGGATCGGACGAATTTCGTATTCTCTACAACATATCTTTCTCCAAAATTCGATAAAAGTTTTTAAAAAAGAAGGCACATCCACAGTTTTAAGAATTATGGAGTCCAATATATCTGGAACGGTAGATCTTATCATAGCTGTCCTTATGTGAAAGTGCTAAACAGATCGAATTTTACTTTTAGGCTTAACATCAATTTTCGCTGTACAATACGCTAAAAATCCAACTTTAAATTGACTAGCACATCCACAGATAAAAGAATTAACGGCTGAAATCTGGCTTATATGATATATATCGCAATTAATATTGTTGTGTGTAAGTACTAAAACGATCGGATTATCCGTTTGGTTTCTACGTTACTTTTAGCTCCAAAAATCTATGAAAAGCTACAAAATTTAACCTAAAATGGGTCTGGACACCAAACTAATAGTACGATCCATTTAGCACTTACACACAATAATAGTATAACCGATATATATCGATCACGCAGGACTGTAACTAATTATTTCTCAAACTGCGGATGTGCCCTTCAAAAAATATCAAATTTCAAGTTGTTCACGCATAGAGGTGAAGAGATTAATATTAGCTGTGTTTTCGACTCAACTATATCCGTTAACTCACAAAAAAACTCAAAGTGCATAAAAACGCGTTTAAGACGAAAACTAACAAATTACTTTTCGTATGCAAGTTAACTTTCAACACGGATAATTTTCAACGTTGAAATCTCAACGTTTATGTATTTTCGCATCTAACGTAACTTATTTAAGGTACTTCGTAAAAAATTTAGCTGACGCACATTCGATTATAACGGAAGAATTATAAACATAACCTGTTTGAAATTTTTTTATACTACAATCGGTTTAACGTAGGTTTGCTTTAAATACTTAACGTTGATAGGCATGGGAGAAAATACAGCTATTGTTATATTTTCTGAAATTATTCTTTTTTCAAAAAACAGAGTTACAGATTTTAAAGAACTGCCATTTGTTCCTTTTTTTTTTTTTTAATTGTTTATTTATTTACATAATCTATACTTAAACTATTATAAACACTAGTTAACAATAACAATTTCTATATACAATGTCTCATATTCGAGCTCTCAAGTATTATTAATATAATAATTTGGTTTTTACAAATTGGTTATAATTTTTTTTATTTTATTTACAATAAATATATATATATATATCACCAGCTTTTTGCAATGAAAATTGTTTAAAAAAACATTGCTTATATATTAATAAGTGGGTAAAGAAAGGCTAGTGTCAAGAAATATAAAAAAAGAAAATTATACTGTTTATTCAGAAAACCACCAAAACTTTTTGGTTTTAGATTTTTGTGTAAATCTCAAATCTCTAATTGATATGCTAGTACCTCATATTTAAATTTTCTGAATTACAATTTACTGCTTTTATATTGGCACGTCTATAGTCATGGCAAAAGACCGGAATGCCATTTTCGTTTTGAATAATTTTTTTGTTATCAAGGTAAACAAAGGCCTCAGGTGGAACAAATCCTTTTTGTAAGGAATCGATTATATATTCATTTTGTGTGTAATAAGAGGCCATTATTGCATTATTTTCTATACATTGGCTACACCTTAATATATTATTTCTGATTAGGTTTATTATAAAATTATCTATTCTTATTATATAAGCATTATTATACAATTTCTCATTAGATATATATTTTAGATACTCGCTTTGTGGAGACCTGTATAGCGATGTACATGCTCTTAAACATTTTCTTTCAAAGACTCTAATCTTTTCCATGTATGAAGGCGATATATTGAACCAAATTGGGCAACCATATGTTATTATAGGTCTTATAAGAGATTGATACATTATAATTTTAATCTTTGGTTTAATGTATTTCGAATGAAATAATGGTCTATATAAAAAGAAAGCTTTTCTTGCTTTTATAAGTATTTCTTTGACATGGTGATTAAAATACAAAAATTTGTCCAAGTATATACCTAAATATTTTACTACATCCTTATTTGGAATCCTACAATTTGCTGAATTTGATTTAATTCCAAACTGTTTCCAGTTTTTCCTTATGTTTGAGTTACATTTATCAACTGATGGTCTAAAAAGAATGGTTTCGCATTTTTGTGCGTTGATTTTCATGTTCCAATTAATTGTATATTGTTCAACTAAGTTGTACATGTTTTGAAGATTCAGATTTATTGCTTCTATTTTGTCATCAGAGTGATATATAATAATATCATCCGCAAAGGATATGATATTATCGACTTTGTTTAGCAGATCTAAAATGTATAAATTAAAAAGAATAGGAGAATTTACGGTTCCTTGTTGTAATCCATTAACAATCTTGAAAGATTTTGTACTTTTCGAATTTTGATAACAAACCATGAATTCTTTATTGCTTATCATATTGTATATTAAAATAGTTTGATGTATTGGGAATTCATATTGAAGCAATTTAAATATTAAGCCTGGAATCCATACACTGTCAAATGCCTTTTCCATATCGATGAGGCACGCGCCTGTACAACTTTTTTTATGCCAGTTCCAGTTAATATCGGAAGTAAGTTTATGTATAGCGTTTACTGTCGAATGTTTGAATTTAAACCCGAACTGCTTTTCACTTTTTATGTTTTTATCATTACAGAATTTGCTAATAATGTTATTGACACATACTTCAAAAATTTTGCTGATATTAGGTAATAAACTTATCGGTCGAAGATTTTTAGGATTATTGGGTTCTTTGCCTTTTTTTGGTAGTATCACAACCTTAGCTGTTTTCCAATTATTTGGAAAATATGAATTATTGAGCATATTATTGAATAATTTACAATAATCGTTGATCATTATTTGTGGCATTTTTTTAAGTACTATATTTGGTATATTATCGAATCCTGACGATAGCTTATTTCTCAAACTAGAAAAAATGTATGATATATTACTTTTGGTTATGAAAAAATTACATGATTGTGTTTCTTCTAAATTATCTGATAATTTTGTGTCACTAAAATTAGTTAAAGTAGTTTTATTCCTCTCGAATATGAATTTGGTTTCTAAAAACCTACCGAAAATCTCACTAACTTGTGTATGTACACTGTTTTCTTGATCAATCTGCTTATGAGCATGAACTGACTCCAAAAAAGCACCTATTGTGTCTAACATGTGCACTTGATCATCTACTATGTAATTATTAAGGACATCCTTTTCTAAGCTTAGAGGGTTTATTCCAGAATTGGTTAAAAGAAATTCGGAGTGTACTGGAATTTTTATTTCCTGGAGATTTAATGACGTGAATTTTTTGAAATTCTTTTTTATCTGACCAAACATGTTTTTTGAATCTTTAGGATCTATATCGGTTAGTTTTTCACAATGCGACTGTTAATGATTATGGTAAAGTTTTCAGTTATGAGTTTTATAATCATTTTTAATTTAGCTTTTGCTATATTCAAACTTGCCTCAGAAAGGGTGTATTCTAGCCTATTATGTCTTTTAATGATAGTAAGAGTTTTGCTTTTTTCTTTATATAACATTTTTATAGTTGAGTTGGTCATTTTGGTGAAGTTATCTTTTGTAATTTTGTATTTTGGAACTGTTTCCTCTATTGATTTTGTTATTATATTATTTAGTCTGCTTAAATGATGGTCTATTTCAGCATTCGTAAGGTTCCGATTGTTAGGAATATGTTCGTCTTGAATAATTTTTCGTGTTAGATTCTTTTGGAAGTTTTTCCAGTTAGTAATTTTATAATTGTATTTAGATTCAATGCTTTCTTTTAAAAATGTGAAATTTTGTTGTTCATTGGTCACAGAAGTGACTATTTGTACAGCATTATGGTCACTGTCATAGTTTAAGGTTTTAAGACAATTTAAGGAGTTATTTTCGGTAACAATGTGTAATCTACAGTCCGCAATACAAACATCTAAATATGATCCTGTACGGGGGTATGATGGAACACTTGAAGCATAAAACTTACATCTGTAACGTATTTCATTTTCTGTTAACCATTCCTTCAATAGACTTCCCTTTGGATTGTTAGCTGGGTTACCCCATTCTGTATGTTTACAGTTAAGGTCTCCAGCTAAAATGTAATAACTGTTTTCATTTTCTAAATTCATAGATTCAAAAAGCTTGTTAATTTCGCTTTTTAGGTTAGCATTATCATTACCAGATGGATAATATGCTGAAATAATGAACAATATTTTATTTGTAGCTAAAGGAACTTTAATTATACATGTTTCCAAAGTTTTAAATGATTTTATTACGCTGTTTGTATAAGAACTATATTTAAAGCTATTTTTGATTAATATTGCTGTGCCGCCGGCTTGGGTTGCACCTTTTCAATCCTTTCGTATCAAATTAAAGTTTTCGAAATGAATTTTATGTTTAGGGTTAAGTTTAGTCTCGCCTAGGAGCACGATATCAGGGTTATGTTTACTAATAAATTGGTGAAGGTCGTACCTTCTATTTATTAGTATCAGTGAATTGACGTTTATTTGGATTATTTTGAGTTTTTTTGAAATTGTTTGATTGTTAGATGCCATTATACCTCAAGCATGGAAAAGATTGTATCTATTCTAGATATTTGTAAGGTTAATTGTGTTTGAAAGTTTAGCAATTGGTTATTTACATTTATCATAAAATTTTTCATTTCCTGGACAAAAGAGTTAGTAATTACATTATCTGCTTTATTTGTATCTACATTTGAGTTATTATTACCTCTTACTATATTTGCGAAGGAACATTCTGGATTAATAAATAAATTTGTATTATTAGCTTTATTTTCTGATAATTTTTTTCTCTTAATATTAATTTTTTGTTTGAGTTGTTTGTACTTTTCACAACCCTTATAAGATGCAGGATGTCCATACTTGTTGCATAGCACACAGAACAATTTGTTTTTTTCTTCAGCTGGAACTTGTTCAATAGGGCACTTTCCTCTTTCATGGCTCGTGCTACATTTTACACATCTTTTGGAAAGATAGCAGTTGGCAGCACTATGAAAAAATCCCTGGCAATTGCGGCATTGGGGTATTTCAGGTCGTCTTACTTGTTCCCATTTAACACAACGGTATAAAAGGGTTTTAATACTTTTCAGAGTATTTATGTTGCTTTCCGGAGACACTTGCACCAGAAACATTGGTAAATTAATTTTCTTTTCAACAGATAACTTTGTTGAAAAAGGACTAACTTTTATAAATTTTAAGTTTTCGCTTTCAAATTTCAATAGTTCAAATAAGATTTCATCTGCGTCTACGTTTGCATCGAGACCTTTAAGTAGATATGTTTTAATTTTCATACTTTTGGGTGTCAAGGTAAAGAATTTTGTTTTTGTTTTTTCTAAGAATACTTTCACTTTCTGAAAATCTTGAATTGTGTTCACAAATAATGATTTTTTATTTCTAAAATCTTTTATTTTGAAGTCATTTATTTTAAGTCCATTTTTAATGAATTGAATTAATTCTTTTGTATCAATATCGATAATATTTATTGGGGGTATTTTTTTGTTTGTACATTTTTATAGATTAACCACTGTGTTTTCAGTTATTACTTTTGATGATTTGTTGCTAATAGTTGCAGTAGCTGAATGAGAACTTACAGGTTTCTCTTTATTTTCTTTATCTTTAACATGTTTCTCAAATTTTGCTAATACATCTTGATCACATTCATCATCTTTTTCACAGTCTAACACTGAATAATAGTTGTTTTTAAATTGTTTTGCTGTAGCATTGTTATCCATATTTTTGATTTTGCGTTTTCTGTCATTATCAACATTAATATTGATGTAATTTGAATTTACATTGTTTTTGTTGTTATTTGGATTAACATTGTTTTTATTATTTGAGTTTTGAGCATTTTGCTCACTCATTTCTAGTTTTTTGTTTTAATTTTTAGATTTTGTTTTGTTTAATCGACAACAAGAGAATGTCAATTATATGCAAAAAATTGTTTTTTTTTTGTATAACACCAAGAAAATGCTCTGATCACCGTAACACGTCTTACACACATCACGGTCGCGAAGAGGTATTTTTTTCGGAGAAAGGTACTTTTTTTGGAAAAAGGTACTTTTTTCGGAAAACGGTACTTTTTTTGGAAAAAGGTACTTTTTTGGAAAAATGTACTTTTTCGGAAAAAGGTACTTTTTCATATTCCCAAAAAAGGACCTTTTTCCAAAAAAAATAAATTTTTCCTAAAAATAACTTTTTCAAAAAAAGTACCTTCTTCCAATAAAGTACTTTGTAAAAATAAAGTATCTTTTTCCAAAAAATTTCGCTTTTTCCAAAAAATTCCATTTAAAAAAATATAATTTCACAAAAAGTACTTTTTTTCCTCCCCCCACGGATATCTCCACTAAAACAAGGTTTCTTGATATTCGGCATAGACGTCCGCTAAGACGGGATTTTTGGAAATTCCGGTAGGTATTCGGCATAGACGGTCTCACAAATTGGAAAAGTGTCCCCCTTAACTGCCTGCCCAAACCACTGGAGATAAGAAGTTGAACTTTGGCATAAAGGTTCCTCCACTGTAGTAGACATCGACTAAGTTTGTATTTTTGGAATTCCCTACAGGACATCCCAAAAGGGGGATGTTTCCCCCTTGACGGCCTGCCCAAAATGCTGAAACTATGTAGCCGAAATTCGGTATGTGAGTTCCTCCTTCTGTGTAGGCGTCCGCTTAGACGGAATTTTTGAAATTCCTATCGGGAGGGAGATAAGGGGAAAAGTATTCTCCTTGACGGCCTGTCCAATCCCTTCTGGACTAACTCACCGGCAACGTAATTTTTCTATTTTGGAACAGAAACATGTTAAAAGTGTGGGTTGAAAGGGAAAAATGTCTCCAATAACGGTCTGCCCAAACCGCTGAGGCAATGAAGTTAAAATTTGGTATGAATGTTCCTCATCCATCGCAGATAGCCGCGAAGATCGAATTTTTGTAAATTCCTAAAGGGAGGGGCAAAAAGAATTAAGCCTCCCCTTGGTGGCCTGTGTAAAAACCCCTTCGGCTAGAAACCTGAAATTTAAAATCTGGGTCCCTGGAATAAGGGCTAACTTGTTAGAAAGATACTATTTTGAATTTTGGACAGGGTCGTTATAAAATAGGGGCTCAAAAAGGGAAAGTGGCCCCTTAACGACCTGTCCAAACTGCTGGAACTAGGAAGCTGAAATTCGGTACTTAGGCTCCTCTTCCAGCCAAATTTCAACCGGGAGGAACAAAAAAAGAAAAAGTGTTCCACTTGACAGCCTGCTCAAACTGCTGGAACTAGGAAGCTGAAATTCCCTGTCGATGGATTTTCGGAAATTCCTACCCAAAGGGGCACAAATAGTAAAAGTTGGCTAGAAACCTGAAATGTAAAACATATGTTCCTTGGAGTATGGGCTCACTTATCGGGAAGGTGTTTTGTGGAATTTTGGACAGGGACATTGCAAAAATGGGGATTAATGAAGCGAAAAGTGCCGCTTAAAGGCCTGCCCAAACTGCTGGAGGTAGGAAGTTGAAATTTGGTACTAAAGTTCCTCCTCTATTGTAGATGAGATTTTTGGAAATTTCCACAGGTAGGGTCAAAAACAGGAAAAGTCTCCCCCTTAACGGTCTGGCCAAACTGCTGGAACTAGGGAGCTTAAATTCGGTATTTGGGTTCCTTCTCCAACGTAGACGTCCCCTAAGACGGTATTTTTGGAAACTCATACCGGGAGGGGTAAAAAGTGAAAAAACTATCCCCCTTGCCGAGTTGGGCAAACTGCTGGATATAGAGACCTAAAATTATGTATGTAGTAGGTTCCTCCTCCAACGCAGACATTCTCGGACTTTTTGGAAATTCCTACCGGGAGGGGTAAAAACGGAAATATCCTCCCCCTTGATGGCCTAACCGAACCCTTCGGCTAGAAACCCGTAATCTATAATAGGTTTTCCTTGGAGTATGGGCTAACTTATCGACAAGGCATTTTTAGGAATTTGGACAGGAACGTGGTAAAAATGGTGGCTCAAAAGGGGAAAATTGCCCCCCCCCCCCCTGAACGTCTGCGTCTTTAGCTAGAAACCTAAAATTTAAAGAACGAGTGTATATGGAACACTAAAATTAAGAAACTAAATAGGAAACGAGTGGAACGAAATGGATATAAACATTGAACGAGTGGAATTGAAATTATAGACAATGGAAATGGATTGGAAGAGGGAACGAAAAGGAATGGACTATAGAACGAAATGGAATGTGGAGCGAGATGGCATAGAATGGGGAACGAGTGGAATTGAAACACTGCAGTTAAAAGAGGAATGGAACGGAGCAAGTGCAAAGAAATGGAATGGAAAGAGAAGCGACTGATATCAATATCGATACACAAGACAGTAGGAATGAAATGGAATGAAACGGGGAACGAGTGGAATTGGAATAGCAGATAATGGGAACGAAATGTAATGGAATGGTGAACGAAATGCAATGGAATGGTGAACGAAATGGAATCTTGGAAGTAGTTGCATTGGTACACTGAAATTGTTAAACAAAATGGAATGGAATTTGAATGACTCAAACTGCCGGAGTTTGGTACTTGAAATTTCGCATGCTATTGAGGCAGATTATATATATTTGGGATTTTTACTGGGAGGAACAAAAAGGGGTGAAGAACCCCTTTTAATTACCTATTCAAACACTATCCACGGAATATGAAACTTATGTAGCATTGAAACATACTCTCCAAAAAGTTAAACAAATTTTCTAAAAGAGAAAAAACCTTAGAAAAAGAATGGAACTTATATATTCTGATATTTAAACTGCAGGTAACGAGGCACCGGTGGAAGAAACCGACGCAGTAAATTTTCCAACTGAATTTGTGAATTTACTTGAATTGCCAGGTCTACCTTTACATAAACTGGAATTAAAAAAAACTTCAATGCACGCTAATAACGTAGATACGTAGCTTTGCCCGCTATCTTTAATATTATAAATCGCTTGCCAACCCTGCTTTACGTTATTTATTTTCATTCAAAACACAAATGAATAAAACTACTTACGGGTCTATCTACCTAAGTTCGCACTTTACCAAATTATCTTAACATAGACACGTATATTGCAATTTGTAATGGATTCATTAATAACAATCAACTTTCATGAGAAAAACTGATCAAATATTTATTTATTTTAAACCCATTGTTGTGTCAGAATTATTTATTTGTGGTGGCTGGGTGAAGGCTTTTATTATAAAATCTGTACTTTAAATAAACAAAGCGAATTTACCCACCCAACCACGAATACGACCTATCTACACCGATGGCTTGAACAACAGACAATTAGTTGTTACATGCTCACGTGTTGGTATACTAAATGATTTATTTATATAAAAATGAAGAGGCAAAAAATAGTGTTTGTACTTAAACATTACAATAAATTTACTTTAACAATTATTTTATCTTAATAAAAAATATTGTGTTTTATTTTATCTAAAAGAAATTTAATTCTAAACTTTAAGGCACGCTAACAACGTAGCGGGCTGCTTTAAATGGTTTTTTATTTTCATTCAAAACACAAATAAATAAAACTATTTACGGATCCATCTACCTATGTGCGCACTTTACCAAATTATCTTGACATACACACATATATTGTCAAGAATTATTGTTGTGTCAGAATTATTAATTTGTGGTGGCTGGGTGAGTGAAGGTTTTTATTATAAAAAAACTGCTGCGCCACCCCCCCCCCCCCATTAACCGCGAATACGACTTATCTATAATAAATTTACCTTAACAATTATTTTACCTTAGCAACAAATATTTTGTTTTATTTTATATAAAAGAAATTTAATTCTAACCTTTAAGGCACGCTAACAACGTAGCGGGCTGCGCCCGCTAGTTTAATACATAAAAAGATTATTTTAAAAACTGTCTATAAATTTTAACATTTTCTTTCGGAATCAAAAAAAGAGGAAGCAGAAAAAATTATTTAATCAGAATTTTAAATTTATTTTCACAATTTTTTGTTGTTTGTATTTAATCAGCTGTGTTACCAAAGTCTACCCGAAGAAAAAGTCTGGGTAAATTTTGGAAAAAGAGAAACACTAATACACTCTCATTTGCGCTCTCATTTACCCAATTTTCGAGTACGGGAACGCTTTTGGGTAAATCTCGGTAACTTTGCCTAAATTTTGTTAACTTTGGGTACGAACGGTAACGCACTTAATATGTGAATACCAAAACAGCAAATTTCCGAATATTTTTATTTCATGTGCTTTTAGAAATCCATTCTAAATCAAAACCCTCTAAACTCAGAACAGCAGTGATTAGGTTTGCTTTTTTCGAATTTTATACCTATATCTATAACGACTTGTTAAAAAACGACTACCCGTACCAGAGACTATTAATTATAGAGATAGGAAATCAAAACTTAAACTACTCACGGATAGAGGGCGCTGATATTTAGTATTACCTGAGCAACTATTTAGTATCAGTTTAGTATCAGCTGAGCCTATATTTAAAAACAGAAAAACTGCTCAAAATAAGGAAAAAACAAACGCGGAAGATATTCAAATAATAAAATTTGAAATATTTGTTTGTATTTTTTCCTTTGTTGTTTGTTATTATTTAAATTTGAAATAAAAAAAAGAAAATTGTCAATTTTGTTTACAAAGTGCCATCTAGTGATAACAATTTTTTATAACTTATTTTTTTGGTGATGCCATACCCCTGATCCGTACTTACCTGATTTTCTTTTATTTTTTGTAAACAAATAAAATTTAAACATGGGGTCGCCTTTGTACAAAAGCTGTTTTCGTACAAAGACTTAGCCGGAACTCGAAATGGAGCAATAATATTGTATCTTTACCAACAAACTCATAATTCAATTGTTCGCGTTTGTTGTTTCAGATATTTTATAAAATAAAAAATTATAAAATTTCAAATATTTTTATGACAAATATTTTTGTTTACATTTGAAAGAGAAAAGCCAAGAATTTTTAAGACTTGGTAGCATTTTGATAACTACTTAATTTTTAAGAAGCTAAATTTATACCTACTTAAAAATTTTATAAAGGCTTAAATTTGTATGGAATATTTATACAAAATTCGAAAAAAACAAACCTATTATTGTGTTTATAGCGAACACATCAAATATCGGAGTTTTAAATCTCTATATATAAAAGAATAACGTGACTGACTGACTGATTGACTGACTGACTGACTGACTCAACATCGCCCAGCCCAAACCGCTGAAGCTAGGAAGTTGAAATTTGGTATGTAGGTTCCTCTTTCGGGGTAGACGTCCGCTAAGACGGGATTTTTGGAAATTCCTACCGGAACGGGCAAAAAGGGGGAAAGTGTCCCCCTTGACGGCCTGCCAAAACCCCTTTGGCTAGAAAGCTGAAATTTAAGATATGTGTTCCTTGGAGCAGGGGCTAACTTTTCTGGACAGTACTTTCTAGAATTTTGGACAGGGACGTTGTAAAAATGGGGGTTAAAAAGGGGAAAAAGGCCCCCCTTGACGGCCTGCCAAACCGCTGGAGGTAGGAAGTTGAAATTTGGTATAAAGGTTCCTCCACTATCGTAGACATCCACCAAGACGGGAGTTTTGGAAATTTTTACAGGGACGGGCAAAAAGTCTCCCCCTTGACGGCCTGCTCAAACTGCTGGAGCTATGAAGTTGAAATTTGGTATGTAGGTTCCTCGACCGGTGTAGACGTCCGTTGAGACGGCATTTTTGGAAATTCTTATCGGGAGGGGCAAAAAGGGGACAAAAAAAGTACCTTTTTCCAAAAAAGTACTTTTCCCAAAAAAAGTACCTTTTTCCAAAAAAAAGTACCTTTTTCCAAAAAAAGTACCTTTTTCCAAAAAAAGTATCTTTTTCCAAAAAAAGTATCTTTTTCCAAAAAAAGTACCTTTTTCCAAAAAAAGTACCTTTTTCCAAAAAAAGTACCTTTTTCCAAAAAAAGTACCTTTTTCCAAAAAAAGTACCTTTTTCCAAAAAAGTACCTTTTTCCAAAAAAAGTACCCTTTTCCAAAAAAGTACCTTTTTTTAAAAAGAGTACCTTTTTCCAAAAAAAGTACCTTTTTTAAAAAAAGTACCTTTTCCCGAAAAAGTACCTTTTTCCAAAAAAAGTACCTTTTTCCAAAAAAAAGTACATTTTTCCAAAAAAGTACCTTTTTCCAAAAAAAATTCCTTTTTCAAAAAAAGTACCTTTTTCAAAAAAAGTACCTTTTAAAAAAAAAGTACCTTTTTCCAAAAAAAGTACCTTTTTCCAAAAAAAAGTACCTTTTTTAAAAAAAGTACCTTTTTCCAAAAAATGTACCTTTTTCAATGTACCTTTTCCAAAAAAAAGTACCTTTTCCAAAAAAAGTACCTTTTCCCAAAAAACATAAATTTTTCCAAAAAAATACCTTTTTCAAAAAAAGTACCTTTTCCAAAAAAAAGTACCTTTTCCCAAAAAAAGTACCTTTTTCTAAAAAAATTTTCCTTTTCCCAAAAAACCTACATTTTTTCAAAAAAAAAATACTTTTCCAAAAAAAAGTACCTTTCCCAAAAAAAGTACCTTTTTCTAAAAAAATGTTCCTTTTCCCAAAAAACATAAATTTTTTCAAAAAAATACCTTTTTCAAAAAAAGTACCTTTTCCAAAAAAAAGTACCTTTTCCCAAAAAAAAAAGTACCTTTTTCTAAAAAAATGTTCCTTTTCCAAAAGAAGTACCTTTTCCAAAAAAAGTACCTTTTTCCAAAAAACATACATTTTTCCAAAAAAACACCTTTTTAAAAAAAAATACCTTTTCCAAAAAAAGTACAAATAAAGTACTTTGTAAAAACAAAGTATCTTTTTCCAAAAAATTTCGTTTTTCCAAAAAGTACCATTTAAAATAATATATAATTTCAAAAAAACTACTTTTTTTCCTCCCCCCACGGATATCTCCACTAAAACAAGGTTTCTTGATATTCGGCATAGACGTGCGCTAAGACGGGATTTTTGGAAATTCCTACCGGAACGGGCAAAAAGGGGAAAAGTCTCCCCATAAACAGTCTCACAAATTGGAAAAGTGCCTGCCCAAACCACTGGAGGTAAGAAGTTGAAATTTGGTATAAAGGTTCCTCCACTGTAGTAGACATCGACTAAGTTTGTATTTTTGGAATTCCCTACAGGATATTCTAAAAGGAAACTCGGTATGTGAGTTCCTCCTTCTGTGTAGGCGTCCGCTTAGACGGAATTTTTGAAATTCCTATCGGGAGGGGAAATAAGGTAAAAGTCTCCTCCTGACGGCTTGCCCAATCCCTTTTGGCCAACCTAAAATTTTAAATATGTATTCCTTGGAGTAGGTCTAACTCACCGGCAACGTAATTTTTCTATTTTGGAACAGGAACATAGTAAAAATGGTGGTTGAAAGGGAAAAATGTCCCCACTAACGGCCTGCCCAAACCGCTTAGGCAATGCAGTTGAAATTTGGTATGAATGTTCCTCATCCATCGCAGATAGCCGCGAAGATGGAATTTTTGTAAATTCCTAAAGGGAGGGGCAAAAAGAAGAAAAGCCTCACCTTGGGGGCCTGTAAAAACCCCTTCGGCTAGAAACCTGAAGCTTAAAATGTGGGTCCCTGGAGTAAGAGCTAACTTATTAGAAAGATACTTTTTTGAATTTTGGACAGGGTCGTTATAAAATGGGGGCTCAAAAAGGGAAAGTTGCCCCTTAACGACCTGTCCAAACTGCTGGAACTAGGAAGCTGAAATTCGGTACTTTGGTTCCTCTTCCAGCCTAATTCCAACCGGGAGGGACAAAAAAAGAAAAAGCGTCCCCCTTGACAGCCTGCTCAAACTGCTGGAACTAGGAAGCTGAAATTCCCTGTCGATGGATTTTCGGAAATTCCTACCGAGAGGGGCACAAATAGTAAAAGTTGGTTAGAAACCTGAAATGTAAAACATATGTTACTTGGAGTATGGGCTCACTTACCGGGAAGGTGCTTTTTGGACAGGGACATTGCAAAAATGGGGATTAATGAAGCGAAAAGTGCCGCTTAAAGGCCTGCCCAAACCGCTGGAGGTAGGAAGTTGAAATTTGGTATTAAAGTCCTCCTCTATTGTGGACATTCGCTAAGATGAGATATTTGGAAATTTCTACAGGTAGGGTCAAAAACAGGAAAAGTCTCCCCCTTAACGGCCTGGCCAAACTGCTGGAACAAGGGAGCTTAAATTCGGTATTTGGGTTCCTTCTCCAACGTTGACGTCCCCTAAGATGGTATTTTTGGAAATTCATACCGGGACGGGTAAAAAGGGAAAAAACTTCGCCCTTGACGGCCTGGCCAAACTGATAGATATAGAGACCTAAAATTATGTATGTAGTAGGTTCCTCCTCCAACGCAGACGTACTCTAAGACGGAATTTTTGGAAATTCCTACCGGGAGGGGTAAAAACGGAATAATTCTCCCCCTTGATGGCCTAACCGAACCCTTCGGCTAGAAACCTGTAATATATAATATGTTTTCCTTGGAGTATGGGCTAACTTATCGACAAGGCATTTCTAGGACTTTGGACAGGAACGTGGTAAAAATGGTGGTTCAAAAGCGGAAAATTGCCCCCCCCCCCCTTAACGTCTGCGTCTTTAGCTAGAAACCTAAAACTTAAAGAACAAGTGTATATGAAACACTAAAATTAAGAAACTAAATAGGAAACGAGTGGAATTGAAACACTACACAAGTGGAATGAAATGGATATAAACGTTGAACGAGTGGAATTGAAATTATAGACAATGCAAATGGATTGGAAGAGGGAATTACCTGTTCAAACACTATCCACGGAATATGAAACTTATGTAGCATTTAAACATACTCTCCAAAAAGTTAAACAAATTTTCTAAAAGAGAAAAAACCTTAGAAAAGGAATGGAACTTATTTATTCCGATATTTAAACTTCATGTAACGAAGCACCGGTGGAAGAAACCGACGCAGTAAATTTTCCAACTGAATTTGTGAATTTACTTGAATTGCCAGGTCTACCTTTACATAAACTGGAATTAAAAAAAAAACTTTAAGACACGCTAAGACAACGCAGCGGGCTTTGGCCGCTATTTTTAATATTATAAAATGCTTTCCAACCCTGCTGCGCCCCCCCCTAAACTTTAAGGCACGCTAACAACGTAGCGGGCTGCGCCGGCTAGTAAAAAATACTTATGTTAAAAATATTTAAAATATTAGATGTTACTATTGAAAACTATAAACACATGAAAAACGTTCTTTCGCATTTTTTTTTATTAAAATACGTAGGTATAAAAAATATATTAGTGGTATTCATCTAACTGCATTTATACCCTCGTAAACCGTGTAATTTTGTAATCGCGTATATTTGTAACTTTACCTGTTTATTTGAATGAACGCACCTTTAAAAACTATTCACATTTCAACTTTGCATTTAGCCAGTTTTTTGATATTTTTATTATTAAACACAGAATTTTTTAAATTTGTAGCATTTAAAATCAAATAAAACAGAAAATAAAAAACCACAAACAAAACAATACAAAATTATTTTATTTTTGACAATATTCAAATGTGTGTATAAATACGAAAAGGTTTACACATAAAAATGTAAGCGTATATTTACTAGGGCTCGTAAACTAGTTTTGACATTATCTGAGTAAACTTACAACATATGGGCAAATCTACGGAACCGGGCGATTCCATGTAACTCGGGATTTAAACCATTTTAATAACAATATATAATATCTTTGATGGTATCAGCATTTTCGAGGCAACGAATTTAATCAGGGGAATATCTTAAATTTTAATATTTATACTGCTAATGTGCTCTACTCAATTAAAAACTACCCTAATTTAGCCTAATTTTGCTTGTAACTTTCAAGAGTTTTTCAATTCTTTTGGTTATAACTTTTTCATCATAAAAGGAAATCGCCCAAAGCCTTTGGTGGATAATAATTATGATGTTAGAAAATCTCCCACTTGTTGAAAAAATAGGTGCTCTCAATTAGGAACAAATGGTAGTTATTTAAAATCTGTAACTCTGTTTTTTGAATAAACTGTATTTTCAGACATTTTTAATTTTTGTGCTTTCAGCCTCAATGCAATTGACAATTTTTTGATACTGACATATAACTGACAAGTAAACAAAAAAATTGAGATCAAATTAATAAGTGTGCCTTCAAAAATAAAGAAAATATGACAATAATAATCTCTTCACCTCCATGCGTGAACAACTTGAAATTTGATATTTTTTGAAGGGCACATCCGCAGTTTGAGAAATAATTAGTTGAAGCCTTGCGTGATCGGTATATGGGCAAATCTACGGAACCGGGCGATTCCAAGTAACTCGGGATTTAAACCATTTTAATAGCAATATATACAATTTTTGATGGTAACAGCATTTTCGAGGCAACGAATTTAATCAGGGGAATATCTTAAATTTTTATATTTAATGTTAAATATGCTCTACTCAATTAAAAACTATCCTAATTTACCCTAATTTCACTTGTAACTTTCAAGAGTTTTTCAACTCTTTTGGTTATAACTTTTTCAGCATAAAAGGTGATCGTCCAAAACTTTTGGTGGATAATAATTATGATGTTAGAAAATCTCCCACTTGTTGAAAAAAATAGGTGCCCTCTATTAGGAGCAAATGGTAGTTCTTTAAAATCTGTAACTCTGTTTTTTGAATAAAGAGTAATTTTAGACATTTTTAATTTTTGCGCTTTCAGCCTCAATGCAATTGTAAATTTTTGATACTGCCATATAAGTGACAAGTAAACAAAAAAATTGAGATCAAATTAGTAAGTTTGCCTTCAAAAATAAAGAAAATATAACAATAATAATCTCTTCACCTCTATGCGTGAACAACTTGAAATTTGATATTTTTTGAAGGGCACATCCGCAGTTTGAGAAATAATTAGTTACAGTCCTGCGTGATCGATATATATCGGTTATACTATTATTGTGTGTAAGTGCTAAATGGATCGTACTATTAGTTTGGTGTCCAGACCCATTTAAGGTTAAATTTTGTAGCTTTTCATAGATTTTTGGAGCTAAAAGTAACGTAGAAACCAAACGGATAATCCGATCGTTTTAGTACTTACACACAACAATATTAATTGCGATATACAGTGGGTGACAATACAATGGAAACTTTTCAGAAAATTTAATTTTTTCAAATAGTTTTGTCAGTATCTCAAAAAGTTCTTCAAAAATTGTAAAATACTAAAACAAAATTTAAAATTTATATATTTTTTTAATTATTTACAAAATATAGTAACAAAAAATAGCTAAACTTCAAAGATATTATAACAAACTCAAAACAATTCATTTTTATGGCGTTGGCAAAACATTGGAAACTTTATATACACTTTAACTAAAGACATCTTCCTGCTTCCGTATCTCAATATTTTGTTGGGTATCCCTGATTTTTTATTACTGCTTCACAACGTCGAGGCATAGAGTCAATTAAACTATTGATAGTCTCCATTGGAATTTTTTGCCACTCAGTTTTAATGGCATCTATTAAATCGCGCTTGTTGGTATAATTTCGGACTCGTATTTTTCGATCTACGATTTCCCATAGATTCTCTATGGGATTGAGATCTGGCGATTGGGCTGGCCACTTCAAAACACTTACTCCGTTGGATTGTAACCACTCTGTTACAACTTTGGAGGTGTGTTTAGGGTCGTTGTCATGCTGAAATCTCCAAACTAGGGGCATATTTTCCTCAGCATGTGGGTACATAACATCGTTTAAAATAGATCTGTATCCGATTCCTGTTAAAGTATCTTTAACAACATGAATTGGACCCATTCCTTGCCCTGAAAAACAGCCCCATACCATTATATTACCACCACCGAACTTAACAGTTTTATTTGTATACTTTGGGTCCAGTCTTTTTCCCTTCGGTCGTCTTACAAAAGACCTACCATCACTGCCTCTTAAATTATATTTAGACTCATCCGAAAAGAGGACAGTATTCCAAGTTCGTCTAGACCAGTTAATGTGTTGTTTGGCAAAATTTATGCGAGCTAGACGATTTTTTTCAGATATTAGTGGTTTTTTCGCAGGGCGATAGCAACCAAGACCAGCCTCTTTTGCTCGACGGCCAACAGTTCGAGTGCTAATTTCCAATTTTAGATTATTGATAACCTCTCTAGGGATTATTTTTGGGAATTTCTTAAACTCTCTGGCTATTAAAATATCCTGTCTTTGAGTTGTTTTACGGGGCCTTCCTCCAAAATGTTGCGACATCACTGTACCTTTCTCCCGAAACTTTTTAATTATTTTTGAAATGACCGATTTATTCATCGAATATTTTTTACAAATTATATTTTGTTTAAGTCCAGCATTGAAATCATTTATTATGTTGGTTTTTATGTCCTCACAAAACTTTATTCTGGCCATTTCTTGAATAATATGAAATTTTATTTAAAACACTAAGTATACGAATAACTTTGTGAAATAAACTGTCAAAAACTATTAATAATAAAATAACGGTAATAAACGTATGCATTTGATTTTATTTTCTCATCTTCAATTATTGTTTTGTACAGAAGTTTAAAAGTTTCCATTGTTTTGCCAACGCCAAAAAATTTACTGCTTTACATCTTGGTACTTTTTTTTTAATTAAATGATAAAAAAATTTTTAAACTGAATACAATTAAATTTAAAACATAACAAACTTTAATTTTGCTGAAATAGACATATGATTTTTAGATAAATAAATTTGATTTTTATGAACTGAAATCGGTGGCAACCGTTTTTTTAAAAAGTTTCCATTGTATTGTCACCCACTGTATATCATATAAGCCAGATTTCAGCCGTTAATTCTTTTATCTGTGGATGTGCTAGTCAATTTAAAGTTGGATTTTTAGCGTATTGTACAGCGAAAATTGATGTTAAGCCTAAAAGTAAAATTCGATCTGTTTAGCACTTTCACATAAGGACAGCTATGATAAGATCTACCGTTCCAGATATATTGGACTCCATAATTCTTAAAACTGTGGATGTGCCTTCTTTTTTAAAAACTTTTATCGAATTTTGGAGAAAGATATGTTGTAGAGAATACGAAATTCGTCCGATCCGTTTAGCACTTTCAGATAATAATAGTAATGAAGATATGTATCATTCAAGACATATTTGATCCCATAATTCTATAAACCGTGGATGTGCCATTCAATTTTGTGCTGCAGTTTTGAGGGAATTTTATATGGGCACAAGTCTAAACATAGACCGATTTAAACCAAAATCAATAGACTTCGTCCTTGGGCCGATATAAATCGGTCTACCAAATTTTATCAAAAAATCTTAATATTTGCGACATGTAGCGTGCGCACAAAAATACATGGAGACAGACGGACGGACGGAAAAATTAAAAAAACAACATTACTTATAATCAATAATGGAAATATAGCGCGACTATGCATTTTCGAATAAAATTACCATGATGATTGGAAAATTTGTGTCATCTTTTTTCATTAAATCGAGGTAGAAGTGTGAAAAAACCGCTCAAAAATAGCAAAAAAAAAAAGGTTTTTGTTAACTTTGAGCTCAATTTTCTCAAAAACCAGATGTGTTGGAAAAATTCGGAAACCAAATTCGGACTCAGCATGGAAAGGTTACTTGAAAATGTGTGGTCGCATGCCCAAAAAATCCAAAAATTTGAAAATATTTATTAGCGAAAATGTGTGCGGTTTTTTGTTTATAACTTTTTTAGCACTCAAAAAAATTGATTCACGCGAAAAGATTACTTCTTTCTAATGCATTTTAAATAAGTTAGTCTAGAAAAAAAAAATGTGTGCCACTGATTTGAAATTTTTCATTTTTAAAATCTGAAATCGACTTGTTTCGTAGATTTTCCTATATACACAGTATACGTTTAGCATTTTTTAAATCATTTAGCATGTATCTAGCATATGGCATTTTTTTCAGCATTTTTACAAAAAAATTTAGCATATTTTTATCATTTTTTACATTTTTATTTTGTGTTTTTAGAATATTTTGCATTAATTTGAATTTTTGGTATAAAAATATTATTGATGTTGATTCCGCAACAAATAATATTAAATCCACCTTTTTTCACGGTTCTCGTTTAAAAACTGAACTGGGATTTTATAGTTTTGTAATAACATGTTAAAAGTAGTATGTACTTTTAATTAATTACTTTTATTTTTTTTTTAAATATTTTAATTAAATTTTACGTTTTCTTTGTGTTGTTTATTATATTCTCTACATTATATACATATGTAAGTAGTTAAATTAACATGTTATTATTTATATTGAAATATAAGCATTAAAAAATCACTATTACCAGTTTCAAAATCACAGTTTATTTTAACTCTCATCAACAATCTTTATTCTAAGCCTTGTTTTTCAATAATTATCTCTTACTTTACAACTTACGTTTAAACCAGGATTGATTTGCAATTGTATTAGTGAGCAGGAGAGAGACATGTACTGAAAAAAAAACAATTGAGCGAATTAAAAAATATATCTTTTACAAGTTTGTCAATCTCCATATTTTTATACAATCTTAATGAAATTTTCTGCAACCTATTTTTATAGATTTTGAACAAAACTTTTATGTTAATACTTTTATGACAATTTTTTTTTCTTTTTGCCTTGTAATGATACCTCGTTACCTTCTGCATTATTTCGGACCAAAAAGTAATGACTTACCAATCACTGATTACGTAATGCATGATTTATAAATGGAAAGTAATGCTTAGAATATTTTTGAAAATATATTTTTAGACACATTACTTTGTGTTTTTTTGTAAGCATGGGTGTAAGGTATATATTTTTCGACATTACAAATGAAAATACGAAGCACAATAATTCATTTACTTTTTTAAGCAATCAAATGTTATATGTGTCGATATCTCTGGTGGTAGAGTTCTCGGCTAACATGCAGGGATCCCAGGTTCGAATCCCAGCGTGACCACGTTTATATATTTATTAAAAAAAATATTTGTAATAACTTTTTTTTACGAAAATCTATTTTTAGACCCATTACTTTTCGCATCCTCGTAACCACATAGGTAACCAATTACTTTATCACTTCCTCCTCATACATTACTTCGGGCCTCATCGCCTGTAAAATTCATCAGTGAAGTAAGGTATAAAGTAATGCATCGGCCGCTATGGCAACACATTACTTTACACATTATTTGTTAATGTGTGGTTTTGCTGGGATAGGCTACAAAAAATTAATTTAAAAACTTAATAAACGATTTATATTCCGCTAACGAATATATTGATTCAAAAATATTTCTTTTTGCAAAATAGGTATATTTTTTGCGAATTATTTTTGCAAACTAACCACTAAACTTTTTTATAAAAAATGGGTATTATTATTCTTAGATTATGTATATATTCCTCTAACTCCCACTGGAGCATAGGCCGCCTAGATTATGAATTTAAAATAACCGCACTTAAAAAATTGCAAAATAATAGCGGAACGCGAAAAAAGTCTTTATGGTACAAAATATTTGCTAAAAGGCATATTCAGCGATTTACATTCTGCAAACGAACATATTGATATAAACATTTTCCTTTTTGCAAAATTTTTTTGCAAACTAATCACCAAACGCTTTTATAAGAAATGGTTATTATAGTTCCTAGAACATGAATTTAAAAAAAGCGCACTCAAGAAATTGCAAAGTAATGGCGGAACGCGAAAATAGTCTTTATGGTGCAAAATATTTATTAAAATATTATTATTATAGTTCCTATATTATGAATTTAAAATAACCGCACTTAAAAAATTGCAAAATAATAGCGGAACGCGAAAAAAGTCTTTATGATACAAAATATTTGCTAAAAGGTTTATTCAGTGATTTACATTCTGCAAGCGAATATATTGATACAAACATTTTCCTTTCTGCAAAAATTTTTTGGCGAATTTTTTTTCAAACTAACCACCAAGTTTTTTGATAAGAAATGAGTATTAAAGTTAATAGATTATAAATTAAAAATCCGCACTTAAAAAATTTAAAAATAATGGCGGAACCCGAAAAAAGCCGTTATGGTACAAAATATTCATTAACAAGCTTAGTCAGCTTACATTCTGCAAACGAATATTTTGATGCAAAAATTTTTCTTTTTGCGAAATATTTTTTCGCGAATTTTTTATTGTAAATGAACTTTCAAACTTTGGTATAAGAAATTGGTATTTTAGTCCCTAAAGAGATTAATTTGAAAACCTAGTCAGCAATTTACATTCTGCACATTGGCGGATTTAGGCCGGTCTGGGGTGGGTAAAGCTTTTTGCCCACCCCAGAATTTTAAAAAAATTTGTCTATAATTTTTGTTTTATGATTATTTTTTTTTTAATATCAGTTAATCCTGTGTTTTTGATTGGGAAAATGTCTTCTAGTTTCCTAGGAAGATAATTTGTTGGAATCTAAGTCTCAGTTTTACAGCCAGAACTAATATCGATTTTTGTCTGGAATATTTTTTAAATAAGAAATGTTGTTTAAAAATTCTTACTTAAGAAATATTTAAGAAACAAATCAATCTTAGTTCTGGCTTTAACAGAAAAATTTATTGGATTTAATAGTTTTTTAAAGGCATGATTAGTTAATATTACACTCGTAGAAATAAATCTGTAAAAATAGCAGAAAAAGCAACTAAAAATTAGTTAAAAACAAGCGGGCTAAAGCCCGCTCGATGGTTTGTATAAGTCCCCAGGTGACTGGGAACTAGGGTTTGGGGTTCGGGAAATCCCGGGCGGGAATTCCCGGGAAATCCCGGGAAAAGTTTGCCGGGAATTCCCGGGAAAATAATATATTTTTCCCGGGAAAACGGAAAATTTTAAAAATATTAAATTTTTTAAATTGTTTTTGTTTCGAATAGGATTTTTTAATTTTAGTCATAAAAAACATTTTAAATACCAAAACAAAAATTTCATTGTTAAAATCTTTTAAAAGGGAATACATTTATTTGACACACAAATAAAATCTTTGCCAAGTAATTAGGAGCATTTCCACTAATAAAGATTTTTCGCATAACTTATTCAAAATTTAAGTAGTAAAGCACAAATTATACCAGATATGAATCAGCTGATTTGAGCAATATGGCCGACAGAAAATGAGCAAAACAAAACTCAAAAATTTAAGAAAACACAAAAGATAAAGCACAATAATCTAAAAAGAGACAGATATATACAAAAAATGCGCAATACAAAATGTATGGAGATTTTATATTGTTATCTCCCTCTTGACTTGACTTCCATGTAAACAAAACCATACGGTTCGATAATACTTTTTTGACACCTGTCATTGGTTTCACATCTGGTATTAATCTGTGTAGTAAAGCCTAAAAACTTGGTAAAATGTTTAAGAGAAATATGAAAAAAAAGCTTTGTTTTTTACAAATAATCGCCCTTACTATCTAAATTTTTCAAATGTATAATTTAGGTAAAGTCGACTTTAGTTAAAATATTTTGTGGCAGTATACCTGGACTTGGTTTATTTTTGGAGCATTCTGGTTGGTTAATTTATTTTCAACCAATCAAAATATTTTTGTAAGGTTTTCATACACAAAATGAACAAAACCGTTTGATTAAAAATAA
Organism: Leucophora obtusa; assembly: GCA_949987735.1. Taxonomy (NCBI): domain Eukaryota; kingdom Metazoa; phylum Arthropoda; class Insecta; order Diptera; family Anthomyiidae; genus Leucophora; species Leucophora obtusa. The sequence continues at coordinate 113,042,093 of OX465299.1, forward strand.
AGTCGACTTTAAATTTAAAATACTCCTTTGTATTAAGGGTCAATAATTTTATAAGTAACGTTTTCATTAATAAATGTGAAAAGAAAAGACTAATGGTTAACGGTGGTATCTAAATTTGGTTAACCGACATCTAAATTTGGTTCACAAAAAAAAAAATTGATGGTCATGCAACTTCTCTTGAAGAAAACAACAACAAGCTAAAATTAGCAAAGTACCCGAAGAAAAAAGTGTAAGCTGAATAGTAGATTTTATAGTAGGGCAAACATTTCCTAAAATGGTATCCAAATTAGCTGCAGTCGTCGGAATGTCAATCCGCACCATAACTAGATCTTCGCTTATTCGAGAAAGTTTTTATAATAAAAACCTGGCATTGCAAAAAAAGAAACCGATGTAAAGAACATTATATTAAATTACTACAATCATGTAAAAGATATCATGATAAAAGAAATATTGACCAATATTTCTAACAGTAGGAGATTTACTATAATCTTAGATGAATGGACAAGAATATCACAAAAGAGATATTTGAACATAAGTATAAACGTAAATCATTCATTTTATAACCTGGGGTTGGTTTATATATCAGGAAGATGTAATGCTGCTGATGAAATAAGAAGAATTGTAGAAATAAGACTAGAAGAGTTTTAATTGTCTTTGGAAAATAACATTGTGGCCACCATATCTAATGGGCCAAGTGTGATGAAACGGTTTGTTTCCGACAGTCCAGTAGTAGGTGCTTTCTGCTGGAATCATGCAATTCATTTGGCAGTGCTGCGATTAATTTATGTGAAATCAAATGTTCAACATTCTGATATTTTTTACTTTGAATTCTCGCTACACAGACTGCATTTGTACTGAAATAGTGTTTTTTTTTAACAAAAATTATTTATATAGGTGGTTTTCATTAACAATTTTGTTCAAAAACATTTCCCGGGATTTTTTCATTCCCGTTTCCCGGGAAATAAAAAAGTCCGGGAAATCCCAAACCCTACTGGGAACTTATACAAACCAAAGATTAAATTCTTTAGATACCCTCCATCCTGGTGTTTTTATTCGGGGATTCTACTAAGTACAAACAAGTATGAATTATTACACTCAAAATAGTTTGTAGCTTAAATTAACTGAAAATGTAATTTAAAATAAATGAAAAATCACTTGAAAACCGGTCTACTGGCTTTTCATTTAAATCAATAGATCTTTTCATTTATTTTTAAATGTTAATAAATAAACTACAAAATCCTTAAAATAATAATGATTTTTCATTTATTTAGTTTTTTAAAATTTCAAAAAATTAACTACAAAATCCGTAAGAATAAATGATAATTAGTTTATTTCGTTTTTTTAACTGACCTAGAAATCGAAAAGAAATTCTTTTTTTTTTACAAAACATTTTAAATGAAAACATTAACTGTAACAGAAAATCCGTATATATATGTAATTTATTTTTTAAATAAACGACAAAAACAGTTAAAAAATATATTTATTTGTATTTTAACTGTATAAGCATTTAAAAATAAATGTACGGATAACTTTTTAAATAAATTACAGTCAGTTACTATAATAATATTTTCAGTGTACCCATTTTGTATACGGTCAATCCACTGTGCAACAAATGTGTATGATTTTTTCCACCACTACAAGTAAATATTTCAGTTTAATTTTGTTTAATCTCAGTGCTGCCACAAGCAAGATTCAAAATTCCCAAGAGTGTAGACAAAATTACCCAAAAAATTTGAAATTATAAATGACTTCAATTAACATATTATTACAATTTGAACTCCGAAAAAAGGTAATAACCTCATCAGTAAACTTAAAAACAAACTGATTTGGCCATTTCAATTGACCCATCGTCCTGGGCGTTATATTATTACAAAGAAAAGTTCCTTAAATATGCAGCATTTATGATGAACTTTTGAGTCTTATATGAATCTTCATAAAATTTAGAGGAAAAATAAACAATTATTTTAATTTTTGCATTAAAAAATTTATAACTGGTGTTACCAAATCAGACAGTTCATATACGAAAGTACAAAATTCTCATCCCGTTGGTTTTTTGTACCTTATGTAATGTCTCGGTTTGAGTAGGAAAGTTATCATTTTCTTATTGCGGACAACTGAAGAGTAGTGTGATGTCTACGAAACAATTGTATTGTCTATCATGAAAATGATCAACCCTTTTTGAAACAACAAATAAAAATCTAATATGACAATATCATATTAGAATTTGGACTTGAGGTGGAGGAAAAATAAACTTTAGAACAAAACACTTAAAAAGCTTGTAAATAAGAGTCAGTTATGATCACATTTGAACGATTTAAAAATAATCTTAAAATAATTAGAGTCTTTCAAAAATCAAGTTTTATTTGCGTTTTTGAATACACACAAAAAAATCTTTGGCAAGCAATTGGGAGCACTTCAACTAAAATAATGTTTTTGTGGCATACACAATACGAGTATAATAAATTATTCGATAAAACTCTATTAGTTGAAATTTGCTTAATTACTTGGTAACGATTTTTTTGTGTACGTTAATAGCTTATTTGTATAACGAAAGAATTTCAAAGCATGTATAGATTAATACACTTTCCTGATGTATCGGTTTAATTCGTGGATGATCAGTCGCTGTGAATCAATTCATTAACTCGTGTGAATAAAAAATAGATATTGGAATTTTTATGCAAACTTCACAATTAGATGTTAAGTCATTTATAAGCCAACCGTAATTATATACATTGAGGCAGGGTTGGTAGGCTCTATCGCTAAAATACTGTTATAGATTCAAATATCGATACATTTAAAATACCAGTACCGAAATTAATGAAATACCATTATCCCATTATCCTTACAACACCATTATTTTTTAGTCTAAACTTTTTGTAATTCCACGTCGTAATTGTGAATTTTACATACACTTAGTTAATAAATTTATTTTACTTTACTTTGTTTTTTCATAAAAAACAATGCTTTGAAGTAATTGCTAAGTTGTATTCATATACCCACTATCTATTGGCTAGTTTATGAATTAAATTCTTTTTTTATGTATAATATAATTTTTTATTTACAAATTTGATAACTTTCTCAATTCATTCATTTGAATTGAAATTTAAGTGAAAAACTAAACAATTTAATAATTGCTGTCATCCATGCCCTACCCATAAAGTGGCAACACTGGTTATGTTATTCATATAGATGTGTGCAGACCTTTAAAAATATAAATCCTTAATTCGTATTTTAAATCTCAATTTTGCAATAAGTTGATCTCAGTGCATTTTTTTTTTACCCCGATGTAGTACTTTTCAAGCTGTTAAAAAAAAAATCGGCGGAAAGCTACATATATCTAAGTCATTTATAGTCGGATTGGAACAATATATATATACCATTGGAAAGATAGTAAAAATATCTTATGGACGACATTTTTTTTTTATTTGCTTACCCATTACCGGCGAATGAGATTTATTTTTAAGATTTTTTAAAATAAACCGTTTTTATAAAAACCACCGTATACTACCACATAATTTTTTACTTATTAATATATTCTCAAGATTAAAAACTTTTGAGATGTAGTTCAAATTTTATCACTTCAAACACCGAAGATATTAGAAGTCAAACCTATTTTTTTTGCAGATGGTACATAAGATACAACTTTGACTCTAACCAACAATTATACTGAATTAACTCATCGGGAATCGAACATATTTTGGGAGTAAACACATTTTAAACCTACCCTACGGGAAGGGGGGAAATTGACCCCTTGTGACATGTCACAAGACAAATCCCAGGACAGGTCCCTGAACTTTGTTTTTTATGAGAGTTCAGTAATTATCAGTAGTAAAAATTTAGAATCAATCGGCGAGGTGCCTCTAAAGCAGAGGTCGGCATCACCTATGCCCATGGGCGCTCTCTCACACCTACATAAGCTCACACATAGAACAAAAAAATAATCAGTCGCATACAAGATTTCAATGAAGTAGGTTGTCACATCGCTTGTTTGCCAGATTTTTTACACTCTGCATAATGTTTATTGATACATTTTTTTGTAATTTATTTTTAAGTTTTTTTGTTTTTATTTTTTTTTGTGTTGTTGTTTTTTGATATTTGTTTTCGAAGTTGTTGTTTGCTTTTAAATTTTTATGTGCTAATTCATAAAAAAAATGTATTTGGTATTTGAAGCTTGCTATAGTTAAAGTAGATATTTCGCTTAATAAAGAGTTATTAGAAATCTTGATTCATAATCGTATTTTAACTATAATGCATTAAACACATAGACGACTGCAGCTACACGACTACACGACTACAAATGCTGCTGGCTGCAATTGTAGTCGTGTAGTCAGCTACTTAATTTTTTTGAAAACGACAGCAACATGTAAACAGATAATCCTAAATATTTGACATTTTGATAAATATTAATCTTTTTTGGTTTGTGCTTCTAAAATAATGGCTGAGGAATATTTTGTTAATTTTGTAAGATCCATTTTTTTTTACAAAACATCACAATAAAGTTATTTCCAAATATAAATTAATGAAACCTTCAAACAATTGTAAAATATAAACAGCTGTTTCTTCAGTGTTCTCAAAACGGTGATTTTCTAGTCAGAACTAGCGATATTATTTCGCCTCTAACGGGAAAAATTGTCCTGTTTTACATATTTTGTTATATTGTCAACACTATTTTTGTTTTGTAGCCAACAAAAATAGAAATTATCCTAAGTTGACTACAGCGGCAAAAGTAGTCGTGTAGCCGTGTAGCTGTGTTGGTGTCAAAATAATCGTTTTCATATAAACGTGTGTATTTTATTTTTGACAGGCTGTAGTCGTGTAGCTGCAGTCGTCTATGTGTTTAATGCTTAAATTAATTTTTCGATTTGATACTGGCAACACTATTGTTTATTTTCTCTCTTCTCCCAAATAAGTCGTAAGTGATTTACAAATTTAGTAAACGATTGACTCGGTAATCGGAAGTGAAAATGTATTTCCTTAAATTAGAGAACTAATGTGTGCTAAGATAAATTTAAAAGCCATTCAAAATATTTTTTTTTTATTTATAAAGCAAATCAATGGAAATCTGTGTAAAAAAGTAATTTTTTAAAACATATTATTCAAAGCATACAAAAGTAATCGAATTTCGAATAATGTTTTGAAAGTCTGCACATCACTATTGTTTTGTTTTTCTTTTTAATTTAATTTTTACATTTTTTTGGAAATTTTTTCGAAAATGGTCATTGGCTATGCAATTGTTGTAGTTTTTTTTCAGTTTGATAGATGCAAGTTGTTGGAGGCCACACATTCTAGGGATGGGATGGCTTTAATAAATCATTTCATGCCTGAAAATGAAATAATTAACAATTAAATGGTGGCTTCCTCACTCCAAACTTTATAAAAGGTTTAAAGTTAGTGAGTACCAACTATAAACCTTTATTATTTTCTTCATTATTAAGCAAATATGAATACTGTTTTTCACAAATTAGCTTAAAATCCTGCAATAAGACTGTTGTAAAAGTTTATGAATTAGACCATTATTTTATATTCCCATTATAAACATTGAAATTTTCGAATTATTATACAAACGTTCTTTGTCAGTGCATTGAGAGTGAGAGGCTGCAACTCACTCATACAAGCACAAAATAAGGTTGTATATCAGTGTTGCCACCAGTAAAATAAAAAATTACACAGCCGTAGGTCAAAAATTATCCAAAACCGTATGAAATTACACAAAAAATTTTAATTTTTTATATTATTTCAAAATAGACTCTCCGCAGCACAGTGGGGAAGAATAAAAGTATTTTGGACTCATATGAAATTCCACACTGTAAATTTCGACTCCAAAGTTTTGCCATTTTTCTATTTATAAACTGATTTTTAAAGACAGCATTTTTGTCACATGTAAAGTGCAAAAGTTATTTGCATTTTAGAACTAAAATTTTGCGTTTTTGCAATAACCTGTCCGGATTTTTGTCTTCTACAATTTTTCTGGAAAATATTATTAAAAATTATTCTATTAACTAAAGGGAATTTCAATACAATAACTTTTTTAAGGCTTAAAATTGCGTGCTTTTAAATTTGAATATTAAAAAAATTGTAGTATTTATGTTTTTCAGAAAGGCTACTTCATTCAGATGCGTTGCATGCAAAAATATTACCTACTTGATAATTATTCTCTCCCATACCCCTCAAATTTTAACCATTTTCATTTAAATTTAACCAATTTTTCTCTGAGTTCAAAGCTGGGATTTAATAACAAAAAACTGGAGTAGATTGTCCAAGGCGTTCCTAATGTGATGACATAAGTTCTGTTCAATTCTAGCTTTAAATATCGGCAAGACAGCAAAAATTGTAAAAATTTCATGTTTGTAAAATTTTACTTGTTTTCTTTAATTTTTAAATTACTGATAGAAAGGCATGACATTTCTTTGCAGAATGTACAAATTTTCTTTTGGAAAATAAAAATATAACCTTTTTACAAAAAATTCCAGATATTCTTTTTTTAATTTCAGATTTACAGAATTCTAAAATATTTTGATTCTTCTCCAACTTGCTGCGTTAATAAAAATTTTGTCTAGTCAAAGGCCAGTCTCATGTTAACTATAGCAAAAAACAAAATATCAGAGATTAGAAAGTAACAATCATAACAAACACAAATTTTCCACTCTTTCACTGCATTTTTAAATGGTCTTGCAAACCAAGAGAATTTTTAAACGAAGCTTGACAATTATTTTTTTAAAAAATAAACAAAAGACGATGTTTTAAACAAAACGAAAAAAAATAAATAGCACCATTATTTATTTCTTCTAAATTGGGTTTAGTGTTGAAAAAAATTACAAAAGTTCACCAAAAATTGGAGATTTGTGGTAAATGTTTCATAGACAAAGTCGTTTCGTCAACTATCTACTAATTTTTATTAACTTTTAAAAATTTACGGATATTTCTTTTAAAAGAGAAATTACACAAAAACTACACAAAAATGTCATTATTCAAAAATTATCCAACGAATGTGTAAACAGTCCCGTTTTTGAATAATTATTCAAAAAGTGGCAACACTGTTGTATATGTTTGCCGATCCGTGCTCTAAAGCAGTGGTGTTCAAAACTAAAAATGTGGTTGTGTTGGTGAGAAAATGAGAATTGCACTGTAAGAAATGTTGAATGGGTTAATAGAATCTGTATGCATTTATTTTTTATTAAAAATATGAAAATGTTTTGTGTAAAAAGCGAAGTAGGTACTTTCGGAAAATATAAATAAATACTACACTGTTTTAAAGAAATAAAAATAAACAAAATACGATTTTTGAAAGAAAAAAATACATACATACATAAGGGTGGCTTCTTTCATTCTATGTAAAACAAAAGGTTTTCGATTTTTTTAAATCAATATCAATGATTTCATTGTATTTACATATTTATAAAATATCTTTAATCTGTATTTATAATCATAAAATATTTGTCGTGCATTGTTATTATTTTTTTTTTTCAGTACATTAAAAAAAAATCAGCATTTATCCGCACTCATGTTCATTCGTCGCTGTTTCAGTGACGACCAGTGTTGCCATATAGCCAGTTTTAACTGTTTTTTACAGTTTTTTGGGATGCCTAACAGTTTTCCAGTTTCTTCATGTAAAAAACAGTTTTTTTTTAATTCATGGATTTTTTTACAGTTTTTCATATTAAATCGGCACATTTGTTTCATTTACAATTTTTTTATTGTTTTAACTAAAATTTAAAAATTAAAATATAAAAGTGCTTATGCATAATAATTTAAAAACCCTAAATATGTAAAAAATTAGGTACAAATCGAAAGATAAATGGCAAACGAAAAATGTTTATAACTAATTTCATCAAAAATTAGTACGGAATAAAATTAGCTAAACCATATCTGACACGTCATAGATCCGACGGACATTTTTAGCCGAACTTTTCAGATCACTTCTAAATGAAGGATAATTTAAAGATTTATATTTAAAAAAAAAATTTTTTAAAACAATGTCTTATCAAAAAATGCTGAAATTTGAAAATGTTCACATCTCGGAAGGGTGATGAACTTTTTTAACTTCAGATTCGGGCCTAGGAGACCAAAATTCTTAAAAAAAAACTTTAATTAGGAAGCTGTGCAAAAAGTCGATTACTATTACTATTTAGGCATAAATTATTAAAATCTCGATATTTTGTAAATTGAGACCCTGGGATAATATTTTAGTCCGAAGATACTTCGGGATCCCAGAATTTCTTCTGATTTTTAAAATCTTTTCGAAAAACAGTTTTTCTATAAAGAAACAGTTTTTCTTTACAGTTTTTCTAAAAAAATATATGGTAACACTGGTGACGACTAAAAGCAAGAGCGTAAGAATACATGTGAATGGAGCAGGGACAATTGTCCTATGGGCTGAACACCACTGCTCTAAAGCCAACATATTCAATCGAATCAAAATTGAATCAACACAAATAGGAACAAATCTTATCTCACTTTATTCAATGTCCAATAATTGATTTAAAGGCATTATGAATTATTCAGTAATTTATAAAATGAATCCAATTTTATGAATATAAATTCAAAAAAGAATTATCTCTTTCAATGTCTGCACTCATACAAATAAGTCCGTAAAAATAGCAGAAAAAGTTACTAAAAATTAGTTAAAAATGATGCTGCACAAAAAACTGCTAATATTAGCAGAATCAGTTTGCTAAATATTAATAAAATGAAAACAACAAAAAAACTGTTCAATTTACAGAATTTTAGTAATATTTGAGCTAAATTGTTGTTAATTGCAAATAACAATTTAACCTGCTAAAATTAGCAAAAAAAATTGCTGAATAGTAGTTTAATAAAAATAGCAAAAAAAAACTGTTAAATTTACAGAATTTTAGTAATATTTGAGCTAAATTTTTGTTAATTGCAAATACCAATTTAACTTGCTGAAATCAGCAAAAAAAATTGTTAAATAATAGAATGAAAATAGCAAAAAAAAACTGTTAATTCTACAAAATTTTTGCTAAAATTTTCTGAAATCAACAAAACTTTTGCAGATTACTAGTGGACTGGAAAAAGGTAAAAAAAGGAGCAAATGAAATGAAAATTAATAAATAAAAAATAAATGTGTATTTAAAAACATACTTGGGACCAGTTTATTAAATGTGTCAATTAATTGAAATTGTTTCAATTGGCATTGTTCAATGCCTAAATGCCCATTTATAATTGATGAAAGAAGTATTTTTTTCATGTTTTAATAAAAGAATAAATTAAGAAAAAAAAATTAAAAATTCGCGTATTTCTTATATTTTTTATACCCTACACCACTATGTGGTCAGGGTATTATAAGTTTGTGCTGATGTTTGTAACACCAAAAAATATTGGTCGTAGACCCACCTTATAGTATACCGATCGGTTCAGAATTTTTTTTTATTTCGATTTAACGATGTCCGTCTGTCCGTCCGTCTGTCTGTCAATGCAATCTTGTGCGCACTCTACAGGTCGCAAATATTAAGATATTTTGATGAAACTTGGTACACCGAATTATGTCGGCCCAATGACGACGCCTATTGATTTTGGTAAACATCGGTCCATGTTTAGACCTAGTGCCCATATAAGGGTCCTACCAAAATTATATTGTTTATACGCTGCAGGTCGCAAATATTAAGATATTTTGATGAAATATGGTACAACGACTTATGTCGGCCCAACGACGAAGCCTATTGATTTTGGTGAACATGGGTCCATGTTTAGACCTAGTACCCATATAAGGGTCCTACTAAAATTATATGGTTTATACGCTGCAGGTCGCTAATATAAAGATATTTTGATGAAATTTGGTACACAGACCTATGTTGGCCCAAGAACGAAGCCTATTGATTTTAGCGAACATCGGTCCATGTTTAGACCTAGTGCCCATATAAGGGTCCTACCAAAATTATATTGTTTATACTCTGCAGGTCGCAAATATTAAGATATTTTAATGAAATATGGTACACCGACTTATGTCGGCCCAACGACGAAGCCTATTGATTTTGGTGAACATCGGTCCATGTTTAGACCTAGTGCCCATATAAGGGTCCTACTAAAATTATATGGTTTATTCGCTGCAGGTCGCTAATATTAAGATATTTTGATGAAATTTGGTACACAGACCTACCTACATTGGCCCAAGGACGAAGCCTATTGATTTTGGTGAACATCGGTCCATGTTTAGACCTAGTGCCCATATAAGGGTCCCCCCAAAATTGGCTTGGTTACAAACTGCAGGTCGTAAATATTAAGATATTTTAATGAAATTTGGTATACCGACCTATATCAGCCCAAGGACGAAGCCTATTGATTTGGGTTAACACCGGTCCATGTTTAGACCTAGTGCCCATATAAGGGTCCCCCAAAATTGGCTTGGTTACAAACTGCAGGTCGCAAATATTAAGATATTTTCACATTATAGAAAATGTTGACACAAGTCCCATTTTAACCCATTCGAATTTCGGATCCAAACATTAGTTAGCTTTTTACCAGGCTGGTGTAGGGTATTGTATAGTCGGCATGCCCGACTTTAACCTTTTTACTCGTTTTATATTACAATACTTTTTCTTCAATTATATGTACATTTAATTACCATTGTTTTCATCAATGCAAATTGAAAAAAATTTCATTGGCATTGAATGGTGATGAAATTTGTTGGCATTGACATTGAGATAAAGTAATGCCAATTATATTTCAATGCCAATGAAAATTTCCCAAGAATGATTTTTTGTAAAAGTGGTAATATTTATAGACAATAATATGTTAACCATAACAAAATGTATTTCAGAGACCCTTCTTTTGATTTTCATTGTTTGCTGATCGGATATGTACTTCCGAATTTATTTGAGTTTCCATTTTAACCTCTAAAGCTCCACCCACAGGAAAGAAGGTGTGGCCGATTAAAAATATCGTATTCTTTAAATAAGCTTTAAAATTACAATATTAGGGGAAAAAATTAGGGTGATCCCCGTAAACTCCACTTGCTCCCCAGAGATACTTTTAATCACAATTTTCATATTAAAATGGTTCGTCCAAAATAAACCTTGATCTTTGAAAATTAATGTATTACGATAAATAGAAACTTTTCTCATAAATTTTAATAATTTAGATATTTTATGAGTAGGACAAATTTTCAACCATTTCAATTTAGCTTTGGCGAGTTAAAAATATGCAGTAATTTTTATGAGTCATTTAACATTCTGTTTATAAGTGCTCCAAAATTGGTGGTTTAGTTTACAAAAAATTTGTAAAATTAGCAAATCTTCTGTTAAAAATTAGCAACTAAAATTCAGCAAAATACTGTACAGTTAGCAAATTTATTGTTAAAAATTAGTAACTAAATTCAGCAAAAAAAAATAGCAAAAAAAATTTGTAATTTAGTAATGTGGATTTAGCAAGAAAATTAACTAAAAATTAAATGTTAACTAAAAATTAGTTAAAAATTTGTTAAGTTGAAGTACCAACAGTTTTACTAACTTTTCTACAAACTTTTTTCTATGAGTGTGGGTGTGTATGTATGTATATTTGCTTATTCAGTAACAACAACAACACACAGTTAATAGCCGTTTTTTCCAATCACTTGGATTTAATAAATCCAAAAAGTATTTCAAAAAGTGCTCAACAGATGGGGTTAGATTCTCTCTATTTTAAAAAGACTTTTCTGCCCGACACTTCTTTCACCCTAATTTTTAATACCGAATTCGATGATGAAGGATTTTACTTTAACTTTTAATTTTTAAATATATTTTATATAAAACAGCGATAAAAAGTCTGCCTTTTCAGTTTTATCACTTCAATTTATGTTTTTACACAATTGAAAAATTCCATTGCAATATTTAATATTCACTAATTGGATTTAATTAAATTACTTTCTGTAGAGTGAAAAATTGCCATTTCTATTTCAGGTATTTCTCCATGTCCAAGATTAAAAATATGTATTTGGTGAGGTGTAGTTTTTTTTTCTAAACATATTTCATAAAAAAAAATTTAATAAAAACCTTTTATTTGTTATTTTTTAAATTTTTTTGTTTCTCTTTTAATTTTGATTCGTATTTTTTCTGACATTAAATTAATAGGCTGTTTCATATATTTGTGCTTTTATTATGGATTTATTAAATCCAGCTTTTTTTTGGATTTAATAAATCCACTTTTTGTATGAAAAATTCTAAATCCAGGTGATTAAAAAAAACGCTAAATATATTTTTTCATGTTAATATGGAAAATTCTAGAGGTGCTTTTACATTTTCATTCATAACTTTTAAACGTCTGGACCAAATATGCCCATTTCCAATACCAAACTGCTTAAGAAATTGGACAAAAATTTTGACTAAAAATTAACATCCTAGCACAACTATTTTGAGCGTGATTTCAACAGACAGACGGACACGGCTATATCGGTTTCGCTATTGATACCGATCAAGAATATATTTTTTTTTATGTCCCAGATTTTTTTTCGATGAGTTACAAACGGAATGACAAAATGATATATACCCTCCTGCACAGTGGGATGGAGGATTAATGATGCTCCTGAAATAACTTATTTTTTTTGCTAAATACTAGTAAAATAAGAACAGCAAAAATAAAGCTGTTAAATTTGAGGAATTTTAGTTATATTTAAGTTAACTTTTAGTTAATTGAAAACGACAAATTGTATTGTAAAATCTACAGAAAATTTTGCTAAATATTAGTAGACTAAAAATAGCAAAAACAAACTGTTATATCTATAATTTTTTGTTATTTTTAAGCTAAATTTAGTTGAATGCAAATATCAGTCTATAATGTTAAATTAGCAGAAATATTTACTAAAAAAATTGTAAAACTGTAAATTTAACAAGTTTATTTTTGCTGTTCTTATTTTACTTGTATTTGGCAAAAAAAAAAATCTGCTAATTTAATAGTTTCTTCTGCAGCATCATTTTTAACAAATTTTTAGTTACTTTTTCTGCTATTTTTACAGTTTTATTTCAATGAGTGTACTATTTTTAGGAAATTTCAATATGTTGTAGAAGCAAAAATTCTACGAAGAAAATGTCAGTTTTTGATCGCCTCAGTAATTTAAGTGGTAAGAATAGGTTCGTCAGAGGTGGAAGAAACTATGAGACAGGTTGATATTACATTTCTTTTCTCCACCAAATATCAAAATTTTATACTATTCTGAGCGTATAAGTTTTCTTCAAAAAAAGGATGAATTTTTCAGAGTTTTCTATAAAAAACATTTTAAAAATTTTATCAAAAGGGAGTGAGTTATTTTTAAAAGTCTATTTTGTATGAAAAAATCGCAAGCATAAGTCCGAAAGTGTTTTTTAAGATTAAGGGTTTGAGAATGGGCAAATAAACAGCCAAACATAAATGGGGCCCTTGCCCACCCCAGCAAAATGGTCTAGGTACGCCTATGATTCTGCAAACGAATGTATTGATGCAAACATTTTACTTTTTTCAAGATTTTTTTCGCGAATTTTTTTGTAAACTAATTACCAAACTTTGGTATAAGTTATTATGGTCTCTTGATTATAAATTTTAAATAACCTCACTTAAAAAATTCCAAAATAATGGCTAAATGCGAAAAAGCATGCCGTGATATTATTGTATGAAGGGAACAAAACGTTCAGAACTACTCTTAATATAAAATTTTGTTAACTAAATGCTAATCTTTATCACAAATTAAAATTTTTACCAATTTTAAATACATATTTGTATATTTTTTTATAGGAAAATAAAACTCCATAAAATTCAAAATACTATTCAATAGAGAATTTTTCCTTTAAAACTCTTTACTGAATTTAAAAAAATATCATAAAGAATTTTATTTAAAAGTTATGAAGCAGGTATTTTTTTCAAAAAAATACTTGAAGAATTTATTCGGTAGCATATCTTTTTTTATTTGGCATCATACTAAATTATATAAAATTTAATCCGGAAAATGGATTAATCAAATTGAATATAAACGAATAAAGAAGAAATTTGAATTGATATAATTTCATCCAATTTTATCGGAGTTTTGGTCTTATTCAATTGCATTAAGTTTTGTTTGTTTATATGAATATCCCAGTGTAGAAAATCATTACCAGATATGTGGTTATGTAACTACATACTTGGTAATGGTAACTAGTTACTTTTGTTATTACATTTCTTATTACCTTTATATGGCGATGTCGCGAAAAATAATGAGTTGTCGTTACACACCAGCATACGAAAAAACAAAAAATATATCGTTACCTATGTGCTTACCAGTACTGACAAAAATAATGAGTCTAAAAATAGATTTTCTAAAAAATAAATTATATAAAAAAAATATTTTTTATTGTGTTTTTTTTTTTTAATAAAATTTGTTGGTGCGGGAATCGAACCTGGGTCTACAGATTGCCAGTCAACAGCTCTACCATCTGATCTATATCGACATGTAATATTTAATAGATAAAAACACAATTGACCTGCTGCACACAAGTAAGCTTACTCGCCAAACATACAAAATATCAAAAAATATGTGGTTACATATATCCTTACCAGTGTTTAAAAAATATTAAGTCTAAAAATAGATTTCAAAAAATTTTCAAAAAAATCTAAAAAATTATTTTCTATTTGAAATAATGATAAAAATAAGTCATTATCACTAACTCATTATTATATGTTTTCAAATAATACAGAAGGTAAGTGGGTGTCATTACTGGTAGTCCAAAAAAAAATGATATGTCATTACCGTTTCCACACTGGGATGTATAGTGCAGGAAAACGACCAATTATTTAACTGAGAGAATTATCTGAATTAATAAATTTTTGCACAAAACCGAAGAAATTTCACTGGGCCTCGTCTATTGAAACATTTCATTGAATTAATGGAATTTTTGATAAAATGTTGTGAAAATATTCATTTTATTTATTAAAAGTTTTATACACTTAATGAAAAAGTTTCATGAAAACTAAATTCATAAAATATATGAAGATTTTTCACCAAATTTAAGAAATATTTCATTTACCTTGTGAACAAAACTTTATTATTTTACTAAAAAATTTCATTAAAACTGGTCCAGCAAACTTCTCTTTATGTGGGTTATATAATCCGTTATCAGTTATTACCCTACGGGGAATGAGGAGTCAATTGCCCTCCAAGGACCTATCCCGTGACCGGTCAACCGAAGGCATATTACTAAATTAGTACAAATATGAACAATAGAAAATTAATTAATTTTATAAGTATTTTCTGATTCGTTATTTTCACTGTTGCTTTTTAAATAAAACTTGACCGATACCTAAATAAAAACAAAATTCGCGGCATATTTTTAAAAATATTTTTTATTTTACTCTTTTATTTATTTTTAACTTTATTTTTTCACGATTTGCTTATTTTAGCTCTTAT
Source organism: Leucophora obtusa (assembly GCA_949987735.1). Lineage (NCBI taxonomy): Eukaryota > Metazoa > Arthropoda > Insecta > Diptera > Anthomyiidae > Leucophora > Leucophora obtusa. The sequence continues at coordinate 113,057,436 of OX465299.1, forward strand.
TTTAAATTTCTATAATGTTTTGCTAAGAAATTTTAAGTTTTGTATTTTCAACGTTTTTTTTATGTTAAATCTGTTTTAGTTTTAACAATTGGTATTTCATTTAACTTTTCTTTGTAACTTAAGGGAATTTTTTAAATTTTTATTTATATAATCAGAGGTTTTGAGGTAGTTTTCTAATTTTTAATTGATTTTTTAATTTAATTATGGCCAACGCAAAAAACAAGTCAACTGCCATTAAGGGACCTATCCCATGACCGGTCAATCGGGGGCATATTCAAGACACTTCCACCATATTTGTGTGTGTGTTAATGTTGTTTTATTTTCTATTTTTTTCTTTTCCATGTTTTTTTATTTGCTGTGTGTGTTTGTTTTTTCTTTCTCTTTTTTATTTGAACAGAAACGAAAAACATATAACTTAACCATCAGCCAGCCATCACGCATAAGCAACGTTAGCTCAGACGGTAGAGCGTTTGTCTTACAAGCAGAAGGTTGTGTTATCGAGCCCTACTTCGACGCCAAGTAGATTATTTTTAATTCTTAATTTTTTATTAGTTTATTTGAAAAGCTATTTTTAGACACACCACCTTACTGCCACAATGTATCTAAAATGTGGCAATTGGTCATTTCCAATGACAACGCCATGTTAAAGTGATATGTCTCTTTTAAACAAAAAGACCGATCAGCGACCGGTCTCCGCCCCCTTGGGACCTACCCTGCATGTCATCTGGGACCGGTCCCTTTCCCCGTAGGGTTGTGTTATCGAGCCCTACTTCGACGCCAAGTTGATTATTTTTAATTCTTAATTTTTTATTAGTTTATTTGAAAAGCTATTTTTAGACACACCCCCTTACTGTCACAAGGTGGCTAAACTGTGGCAATTGGTCATTTCCAATGACAACGCCATGTTAAAGTGATATGTCTCTTTCAAACAAAAAGACCGATTAACTACCGGTCTCCGCCCCCTTGGGACCTATCCTGCGTGTCATCTGGGACCGATCCCTTTCCCCGTAGGGTAGTAACTACACAGAAGAAAAAAATTAAAATCATACAGAAACAACGTTTACTAAAATAGAAAAAGCTTTGAAATTACACAAATATCAGGTTTTTTCTTTTTATATAAAAAATTGTCTGCTTATTTTTAAAATTGAAAAACAAATTAACTTAAATATGAAAAAGTTTGACTATAATTTACTTTAATAAGGATCAGCCACCAATTAGAAAATTTTGTTTCAAAGTTTCTTACTTAAATAAAATATCCTACCAATAGATGACTATAACACTAGCTCTAATATTCATACTTTATTTACAAAGTTTTCGTTTAGGGGGTTATTTTGTAATACGCAACGCCTTGCGTTGCGTTGTTTTCCATACAAATTGTTTTTGTAACAATAACAATTTACACATAAATCAACGCAACGCAAGGCGTTGCGTTTTACAAAATAACCCACTTAGTTTTATAAAGTGTTGTTCGAAGCAATATACAAATTTAACTTCAACGAGATATAATTTGATCAAGTATATGTATTTGTATATGGCATATAAAATGATATAAAATATATTTTAAGATATGATTAGTATATAAGGCAACGAATAAGAAAATTTTGAAAATCGGAATGGCAGATAAATTCATATTTAATTTTATACGTTGTTATTCACTCTTTAATATGAATATATACAATTGGATCAAACCTAACTTGATTAAATCTAATCGTTTTTTCACGGGTAAAGAATTTTAAATTTTCAGCTTTTCTATTGTCTGGTTTCTACCCTTTTTTATTAAGTTCTACTATTCTTACCATTTATCCATATTCTAATTTTGAAGAATTTTTTAAATATGTTTTTTTAAAAGCTATTATTAATTTAAAGTTTGGATTCCTAGAATATTTTCTTTGCTTCTTAAAATTGTAATTCAAATATTACATTTACATATAAACAATTAATTTTCTCTTACTTTTTCTGTTTTTCGTTACAAAATTAATTTAAAACAAAAAATAACAAATCGAACTCCTGAAAATTGTAAACGCCCATTACAAAATTCATAATATTGAAAAAAGAAGAAAAATCCAACACCACTACTTACATATCATTTTTAATAATTTTAATGAAAAGGGCGTTCTGTCAGATACAAAGTTTAACAAATGTTGGTTTTTCTTTTCATTTTATAACCAAACCAAAAATAATACTACAGAATGTTTGTATGTAAGTACATCATCCACAATTTCACAGCTTAACATTCCACGAGTTACGATTGATTGCCAACTTGGTGCAAACAATCAACCAAACAAAACAATAAAAAATACGAAAAACGACGAAACGAAACGGCGCATAATCGCGAGAGAACAAAATCCATTTATATTTATTATAATGCAAAGATTACAATTTCCAATTTAAATGAAACGAAATCAAAAATAAACAGCTACAACAACAACAATGACCAACAACAAACTATCGCAACCACCACCTGGCTACCAAATGAAACAACGTATTCCGATTGGCTGCGCAACGATAAAATAAAAAATTTATACAACAACAATAATAAAAACAAACGAAATGATAATGTTGATAAAAATACACAAAAACAAATGAAGGAGCGAACGAAAGAGCTAGAGTAACTACACACAATGTACGAGAAGAAGAGAAAAGAGACATTGGAATTAATTTATAACATGAACAACAATACAAACGCACGGACTGGGTATTATAAAGACGCCAGTGGTAATCAAAAAATGTGTTCCTTCCCCACTGCACACTCTGCTGGTTGATGAATTAATAAAAGAAACCAGGGAGAGAGATAAACGAAATAAAAGTTGAGGTTGTGAAACACTTTATAATGTAGTTTCTGAGCAAATGAGGAGTTACATATTTATTTGCACATGTTTAATAATGAAACACATTGGAATTGGAATGTTTGGTTGTTTGACAAACATAAACGGGTTTTACAAGTACACTCAGAAAAAATAAATTGACAACAACTTTACTGCAGCGACTAAAAATATATTATTTGTCGGGCGAACGGTACAAATTGCCGTTGCGGAACCAAAGAAGTGTTGCCAACTCTTGAAGGCAGGAAAGCACCGTGAGCATTGTGAAAACGGGTAAAAAGGGTAAAAATTTACTAAAAATGGGGTAAAAAAGCACGATATTATTTTTTTCAAAAATTTAAGTCAAGAATTTAAAAACACATTTTAGCTTTGTATAATCGTGTAAAAAATGTTCAAAAAATAACCAAAAAGGGGTAAAAAAGCACCAAACTAATATTTCAAAATTTTTAAGTTTAAATATATCGATGTTGCTATTTAAAATTGTACTACAAACATTGTGAAAAAATGTATTTTTTGTTTAGTTCGTATTATTTTTTCAACTTCGACAGAAAATTGAAGAAAAATTAAAAAAAACGAGAACAAATACTAAAAATATAAAATGTACAAAAAGCACTAAAAGCACTGCCAGAAATCTGAAAAAGCACTGTAAATACCCGCTTTTTTAAACGGGTATTTGTAAAAAAATTACGGGTACGGGAAGGAAAAAAGCACCAAAAAATACCCGAAAAGCCCGAAAAGCACTGAAATGGCAACACTGCAAAGAATCACACCAAACCAGTGATGGTATTTGAGAATTTTCGTTTGGTGCCTAACTGTTGCCAAAAAAGTGCCAAAAAAAAATTAAGCAAAATGCAATAATTCAAAAAATATGTTCAGCTTTTATTTCAAATATTTATACTAGTCCGGGAGGCAGCGACATTTTGAGGTTGTCATTTTGTTACTGCTGAAATTTTGTATGCTTATAGACAATATAGTAAGCAAACAGAATAAAGTAGTCTGCCACCCCAAAGTGGTTGCCTAAGGCGTCCGTCACCACCATAAACATGTCAAAATTCACGAAAATCAAAGTCATTTTGTTACTGCTGAAATTTTGTATGATAATACCCAATATAGTAAAAAAACAGAAAAAAGTAGTCTGCCGCCCCAAAGTGGTTGCTTAAGGCATTCGTCACCAGTGTGAAAATTAGGCGAAAAATCCAAAACAAGCACCACAACTGCTCCGGGGTCGTCCTTAAATGGGTAGAATGTTAGACCGACCCCACTTAATTTTCCTCACGTAACATTTTTTCCGAACATACATACCTCCTATCTCCACTCACTAAGCGGGCTCCCATATAAGCACATTTTTATAATCTGCCCCCACCACTCTAACTGTTCCAGGGTTGCCACTAGAGGAGTCAAATGTATGACCAACCCCCAATACTTTTTCAACCCCAACATTTTTTCAGAACATACCCATCCCCGATCTTCACTCCTTAAGGGAGCTCCCATACAAAACTCATTTCATAAAATGTCTTCCCACCGCTCTAATTGTTCCACGGTTGCCACTAGAGGAGTCAAATGTATGACTGACCCCCAATACTTTTTCAACCCCAACATTTTATCAGAACATACCCACCCCCGATCTTCACTCCTTAAGGGAGCTCCCATACAAAACTCATTTCATAAAATTTCTTCCCACCGCTCTTAATGTTCCAGGGTTGCCACTAGAGGAGTCAAATGTATGACTGACCCCCAATATTTTTTCAACCCCAACATTTTTTCAGAACATACCTACCCCCGATCTTCACTCTCTAATGGATCTCCCATACAAAACTCATTTTATAAAATTTTTTCCCACCGCTCTAACTAAATATTTTTCCGTTTTGGTTATAATAAATTTTTATACCATATTTTCTTATTAGTTTCCTGATTTAATCACAATACAAAACTTCTTTGAAAATAAAATTCCTTGTAAAGTAAAAGTATGAAATGATATTCGACTTTTTATTTTATGTACACGCAAATAAATTCTTGGCGGATGTTAATCAATTACAATTACACTACTTTTCGGTTAGCGATATAGTCCAATTTTTATGCTTTTACTGTCATCTAAAATCAAATTTCATACAAAGAGAGTACGATATAGTCCATTACCGATATAGTCATTAACGATATATGTAGTTAGAGCGGTGGGAAAAAATTTTATAAAATGAGTTTTGTATGGGAGATCCATTTGAGAGTGAAGATCGGGGGTAGGTATGTTCTGAAAAAATGTTGGGGTTGAAAAAATATTGGGGGTCAGTCATACATTTGACTCCTCTAGTGGCAACCCTGGAACAGTAAGAGCGGTGGGAAGAAATTTTATGAAATGAGTTTTATATGGGAGCTCCCTTAAAGAGTGAAGATCGGGGGTGGGTATGTTCTGATAAAATGTTGGGGTTGAAAAAGTATTGGGGATCAGTCATACATTTGACTCCTCTAGTGGCAACCCTGGAACAGTTAGAGCGGTGGGAAGAAATTTTATGAAATGAGTTTTGTATGGGAGCTCCCTTAAGGAGTGAAGATCGGGGATGGGTATGTTCTGCAAAAATGTTGGGGTTGAAAAAGTATTGGGGGTTGGTCATACATTTGACTCCTCTAGTGGCAACCCTGGAACAGTTAGATCGGTGGGAAGAAATTTTATGAAATGAGTTTTGTATGTGAGCTTCCTTAAGGATTGAAGATCGGGGATGGGTATGTTCTGAAAAAATGTTGGGTTTGAAAAAGTATTGGGGGTTGGTCATACATTTGACTCCTCTAGTGGCAACCCTGGAACAGTTAGAGTGGTGGGGGCAAAGATTATAAAAATGTGCTTATATGGGAGCCCCCTTAGTGAGTGGAGATAGGAGGTATGTATGTTCGGAAAAAATGTTACGTGAGGAAAATTAAGTGGGGTCGGTCTAACATTCTACCCATCTAGGGACGACCCCGGAGCAGTTGTGGTGCTTGTTTTGGATTTTTCGCCTAATTTTCACACTGGTGACGGACGCCTTAAGCAACCACTTTGAGGCGGCAGACTACTTTTTTCTGTTTGTTTACTATATTGGCTATTATCATATAAAATTTCAGCAGTAACAAAATGACTTTGATTTTCGTGAAATTTGACATGTTTATGGGGGTGACGGACGCCTTAAGCAACCACTTTGGGGCGGCAGCCTACTTTATTATGTTTGTTTACTATATTGGCTATTATCGTACAAAATTTCAGCAGTAACAAAATGACTTTGATTTTACTGAAAATTTACACACTTGATGGGCTCCAGGGGCCAAAAGCAACCGGGGTGCGCCGGCTGACCACTGGTTTATGCCTGTACAAACAATTGTCTACAATATTAGTGTTAATGATGACTTGCACTATGAGTCACAAAAACATGTCGCTGCCTCCCGGACTATACATTTACACCCTTATTCTAAACTTTATAACAATAACAAAATTGTGACAAAACTGGTGTGAATGGAAATTATTATAATTTTGATATTCTCAGAAAAATTGTCACAGCAAAACCTTGAAAAAATTGTCATGTAATAAAATACACATAATAACCAAATATTTTCAATTGTCAACAATTTAAAATATAAAAATTTTATTTTCTTTTGAAAAATTTTAAAATTTTTCTTCACAGAAATAAAATATGAAATATATTTTGAGATATTATTTTAAGATGCATCGAACCTTTTACCGATTCTAACATTCCTGCAAATTCCTCCAAAATATTACGTATTAACATGGGAGTTGTTAGGAATAAGCTCAGGGTATTTGATGCTAAAACTTTAAGGAAACTCCAAGTGCTTATTTAAGATTTCATGAAATTATCGAAAAAATCGTAATTTTTCACAAATTACAATTTTTTAATAATATTATTTTATTTTTGGCAGAAAAAGCTTTCACCATTGTATGGTGAAATTTTTAAAACTTTTGCTTGTCATAAAAAAACTAGAATACCATAACAAATTTTTGAAAAATTCCAGTGACGGACAATACAATAGAATCAATTAAAGTTTTTCTAATTTTATCCCCATTGCTTTTGTTTTTAAAGATCAAAATAATGGTTAAATTGTCCCCGAAGAACTGGAAGCTGGTCCAGAAAATTGTATAAATTTTTAATGTAGCGTGTTTTTTAATTTTGCTACTCGTTCTAAGTAGGCGTGGCTTTTAATGAAAAGCCAGCGATATCGACCTTTTATCAAATTATATAGAAATTTTCTTAAAAAGTGCCAAAATTCTATGAAGAGTGCCACGGTGCCATTGAACATTCAATAGTGCCACTTTTACCAACAGTGCACCAAACTCGGGCAAAGTGATAAATTCATTCGAAAGACTAATCGCAAAAAGACAACCAAATAAATAGAGCGAGGGTTGAGCAGAACAGATTGGGTAGAAAATCACTGGTTTAATTGATGGATAGTCAATGTTGCCACCAGAAAAGTAAAAAATTACACAGCTGTAGATCAAAAATTATGCAAAACCGTATGAAATTACACAAAAAAAATATTTTTCATATTATTTCAAAATAAACTCTCTGGGCACAGTGGAGAAGAATACAAATATTGTCGCCATTTCTTACCGACTGATATGAAATATCACACTGTAAGTTTTGGATGGCTGAAACTGCAAGAGCTATGGGTATGATCGTAAATGCAGTAAATTTGTGAACACTGCGGCAGTTATGCCAAGTTTTGTTAGCTGTTGCAGATGCTTTGCTACTGCTCAACAGCTGCACAGTTTGCTTTTTAGAACGTTTTGCAAAAAATAAAAAACAATTATTGAGAATCTTGATGGTAAAAATGCCAATTTTTTGTTAAGTTATAGTAAGGGTACTCACGATGGGTATTGCAAACGATGCAAATGTTGCAAATGATTGCAAAAAAACAACGATTGCATCAACACAACAACAAAATGTATGTATTTGCAATTTGCTTTATTTTCTTCATTTGCAATAAAAAAACCTTTAGCAAAAATCGCTTTGCATATAAGCTAAGTTGCAAATAAAACAAAACATCTGTTTTTAACATATCAGCCGCCATATTATGATTTATAAAATAAGATATTAAATAAAAAAATTGTTTGTGATTTTTTATTAACATAAAATTTTTTTTATTTATTATTTTATTATTATTTTTATGATTCACAAATTTTCTCAAAAATACGATTTATTTTTACTTTTGACGTAAACAAAATCACTGTTGCCAATTTAGCTATTTTCTCGTCAAATCTAGCGATATTTTACCATTTTCAGCTATTTTCCAGTGATTTTTTAGTTTGATTTAGCGATATTTTTAGGAAAAAAGTTAGCAGCACTGAACAAAATAGCTCAATAAGCAAATATGCAATTGATCTTAAAAAAGACGCTCACGATATGTTACAATTTGCATAGCAAATTAGCAAATTGCAAATATGCACATGTACCATCGTGAATACCCTTAGTAAAAAGAGAATTAAAAGAAAGATGAAACGACTTTTGATTATTAAAAATCCAAAACATGCTAAAAAATAAACATTATTTAAATTTGTATTAAGAAATTTTATATAATGCACTACTTACTCTTTCATTATGCACCAACGGTTAGTTTTCTTTTTGTATTAAATGATTTTAACATAAAAATTTAGAAGGCGCACTATTGCATCAGAAATTAAAATGATGCGTTAGTTGCAAAAATTTGCAACAACACTGTCAATTGTATGCATAAAAAAACGTTTGACGTAAACCAGTGCTGTCAAGTGTTGCTTTTTTGAACGTTTTACTTTTATTATGCCGCAGTGATGCCTAACTATTGCATTTACGAACGTACACTATGCCATTCGACTCCAAAGTTTTGCAATTTTTCTATTTACAAACCGATTTTTAAAGACGTAACATTTCTATCATCTACAAAGTGCAAAAGTTATTTGCATTTTAAAACTAAAATTTAACATTTTTGCCATAACCTGTTCCGTGTTTTTGCCTTCTGCAAAGCATATCCAGGCCAATTTTCAGAAAATATTATAACAAATTATTCTATTAACTAAAGGTAATTTCAATGCAATATCTTTTTCAGGATTAAAATAGCGTGCTTTTAAATTTGAATGTTACAAAAATGGTATTTTTTCCATATTAAAAGTTTCTTTCAGAACAAAGTATTTATGTTTTTCAGAAAGGCTACTTCATTCAGATGCACTGCATTCAAAAATATTATTCTCTCCCATATTCCTCAAAATTTAACGGTTTATATTTAAATTAAACCAATTTTTTTCTGAGTTCAAAGCTGGAATTAAAAAAAAAGCTGGAGTAGATCCTCCATGGCGTCCGTAATGTGATGGAATAAGCCCTGTTCAACCCTAGCTTTATATGTCGGCAAGACAGGAACAATTTTAAAAAATATAAATATTCGTATTTGTAAAATTTTGAAATTTGCAGTATTTGTATCAACAAATTTTCTTTTAAAAAATAAAAATATAACATTTTTTTCAAAAATTTCATACGATTCTGTTGAAAGCTGAAACATGTTGGATTTACAGAATTCTAAAATATTCTGATTTTGCTCCACCTCGCTGCGTTAGCAAAATATTTGTCTGGTGAAAGTCCAGTATCATGATAACTACAGGAAAAAAAAAAATTTCAGACATTAGAAAGTCACAATCATAACAAATTCAAACTTTCCCACTCTTTCGCTGAATTTTTAAATGTTCTTGCAAACCAAGAGAATTTTTAAAAGAAGCTTGACAATTATTTTCGCAAAAAATAAAAACCATTTCTGATTTCTTCTAAATTGGGTTTAGTGTTGAAAAAATCTACAAAATTAATTCACCAGAAAATGGAGATTTTTTTGGTTAATTTTTCCCGTGTTTTTTTTGGTATACCAGGGAAAACTAGGTACACAGTAAAAAAAATTTATAACCCTTACTAAAAACTCGTTATTTTAAGTTTAGTGTGCTCATTTACTTTTTTTGTGTAAAGTTCAGTAAAATGAGAGTAAGAAGAAAATCCTCTCTCTAAATGACAAAATTGCCCAAAAGTACGGAAACGCACAAAATCACTTTTCTAGCCCAAAACTTAGTTAAAAGAAAAAAATTTAAATGCATACAGTTTTAGGCTGAAAAATCTCACAGATGCGCATATTTTTTGCATTTAAAAGTTTTTTTAACTTTGTTCAGTTAATTTTTATATACCCGTGTAAAAAAGATCAGATCTGGCCAGATCTCAGCAAATCTTACCAGATCTAATTATATCTCAAAATTGAGGACAAATTTGAGATCTAATTAGATCTGATCAGATCTAGGCATATCTGGCCAGATCTTACCAGATCTAGTTAGATCTCAAAATTGGGGACAAATTTGAGATCTGATCAGATCTAGGCATATCTGGCGCATTTGTCCAGATCACTTTAGATTTGAACA